>CM062816.1:344328599-344951099 GCA_031772625.1 Pinus tabuliformis
TCATCCAGAGCAGTCATTTGATCTTTTTGACTCATTAAACTTAAAATATCATTCAAGCACTTTTCATTTTGAGCTCGTTTCCAATCGAAAGTGATAGAGTCATCTTTATTTCTTTCTCAACTCTTAAAAAATGAAAAAGCATCAGCCTTTTATGCGTCTCAATAACTGATTTCCCACGATCCAAAACATCTTGTTAGTCTTTTTGACCAAATCGTGAGTTCCTTTAAAAGGAAATTTAAAGCCTTGAAGTTATTTGTTCTGTCGACTAAGACAAGGTCATTTTGGCTGAACCATCTGGTTCACCCAATTCCTCTTCCTCTCCTCCGTCTGAAAGATTGTCTGAGGAGCCCTTTCCTGAGTTATCAGAGTCACTCGAGAACCAAAATGTTGAAATCGTAATTGTTTTGAGTTTTCAACCATTGTCATCTTGTCCTCCACCCACTTTTGATATAGGGTCATGCTAATCTTGGCTCGGAATCTCCGGACAATCCCATTTGAACTCCAGAGAACTCACTGACCAGTGACGTTAAGCTTGATCTGGTTATCTATCCTTTGAACCCTCTGTTTAACATTGTTGAGATATCACTGTAGCATCCTTATAGTCCGTATGACCAGCCAAGTGTTCCTTTGGAACTATCCCCCTGTACTCATTCAGCCATTCGTCATCGTTTGTTTTCAAACATGGAACTCGAAGGTGATGCTCCAGTCACATCTCCTGATGAGTCTGAAGTTTCTACTCCACACACTTTTGAGGGGGAAGAATTGCAATTGCAGTTTCCTCCTGAGGGTTTCCCTTTTTCAGAAGGTATTCCCGCCAGTTTTCCACACAACTATGTGTCTTTGGGAACTTAGTTTGAGGCACACTTAGTGCCTCATCACTCTACATAATCCTGTATGGGCGTCAGGTGTCAGGCCTACGTTAGGTCCGTTCGTCACAAACATGACTTCCCAACAAGTTGTTACTTCAGTCCTGGTGCAATCCACCATTCTGAATACTCTTGTATCATCAATCCCAGTTACACGTCAGTCACAACCCGTAGTTCCATAGATTGTCTCCGTCAATTCCTCTGTCCCATTGGTCAATGGCCAGATTGTGCCACCGCCTAGGGGGCATAACCTAAATGTTTCTATGGTGTCAGGTGCCACTAATGTGAGTGGATCACAAGCTCACATGCTTGGTATAAACCAGCCCTCCTTTGGTATTATTTATAACCCTACTAATCCTACTGGATCAAGCAATGTCCAATACCAGCAGGTTCAAAATCCCGTTATTTTGTCTGGATCGATAAATGTTCAGTATCACCAGCCCTATGGGGCTCAGGTCCAATACCAAAATCCTTACATTCCATATGGTTCTCAAGGATTGGTTAATCAACCTTACACCCTCCAATCTGGGCAGTACATCCAGCATGGCTACAGCCAGATTCAGGTCGGTAATTTCCCGGGCACTATCCAAGTACCCTTACAACAACAAGGATAACCTTTACAACAACCAAGGTAGCCTTTGTTACTGCAAGGGAAACCTTTGTTGAAGCAAGGGCTCTCCACGCAATAGCAAGGGAAAATTATCTTGTAGCAAGGTCACTTGCAACAACTGCAAGGTCAATCCTTACAACAGTTGCAACAAATCGCGCAGTAGCAGATGTAATATTCTCCGCACACCTCTCAACCCATACCCTCGTAGGGCCAACCTCTACAAACCTAGGGACAAATTTTACAACTACAAGGTCAACCCTTGTAACAGCAAAACCAACCAGGGCAACAACAACCCTTGTATACATATCAACAAGGTCAACCCTTGCAGGGGCAAGGTCAAGGTTAAGCCCTGCAGTAGCAGATCCAAAACCCTCTTAACTTAGGTCAATAGGTTCAGAATCCTGCTTGTCAAGGGCACCAGGTCCAAAACCCCTATGTCCAAGGGAAACAAGTGTATCAACCCTATGCCCAAGGATTGCAGGTCTATAATCCTCTTGTTCAAGGGCAACAGGTTCATTAGCCCTATGTTCCAGGACAACAGGTCCAGTATCCATATGTCCAAGGTCAACAGGCTCAACAACCTTTTAACCCATATGTTGCCAATCAGAAACTTATGTCTGGATAGTTTCAAGGTATTCAAGGTCAAAATTCTCCCTATGGTCAAGGTAATGCGTGATGGGGGTAGCCTCAGATGCCATATGGCCAAAATCCCCCACTATGTGGTCAAAATCCTTACCAACAGGGATGGGTTCCTCCATATAGGCTCGCTTATTGGCCTCCCATGCCTTTTAACACTCAATTACCTTTCTTGGATACACTCGAGTTGTCGAATGTATCACACCTTATGAATGATCTGATCCTTCACTCACTGTACTGCCCTCCGGTGTCGTCCAAGATACCAATTGATTGCCCAAAGTTCGATGGAAAAGCTAAATAAGATCCTTAGGCCCATGTGATGACATTTCACCTTTGGTCTTCGTCCAACTCGTACATGGACAATTCCATTCGTCTTCATCTTTTCCAATGAACCCTCACGGGTTCTACAAAGAAATGGTACATCGAGCTACCTCGAAGTACTTACCATGACTTTAACTCTTTAGCCATGGCTTTCCTCACACATTTTCAGTTGTCGGTTCGCTATGAAACTGGTACCTAATTTATCACATCTCTTAAGAAAGATACTGTGACACACATCTCCAATCACATCCATGAATGGAGACATAGACGTCGCATGATCAAATTCGAGATTGCTGAACAATTTGATCACTAAATGGTTTACCAAATCATTCGTAGCCCCAATTGCTCATGATATAGTTATGGGTGGATGCGTCACTGAAAAGCAAACAATCGATTGTGCCCAGTACTTGGATCTAGTTTACTCTCAATATGGCACTTTATATGAGTTATTACCCAATGCTCCGTAGCCATCATCTGATCCCGCAACATCAAAGTCACCAGTTGTTCCTCCCATTGATGGAGTTATTGGTTCAGTGTCCCAGACCCCTGCTAAAACTTCTTCTAAACAGAAGTCGATCTCGAATGCTGCTCCTAACAGTTCATCTCAGAATCCACTTGGCCCTGGTAAAACCTCATAGGTCCATGTTGTTCAGTCTACCGCAGTGGAAAAATCCTCGAAAGGGAAAAGGAAAGGCAAAGGCAAAGCTAAAGTTGATGCCCCGAAACAGGGTCCTCCCAAATCGTCTACTGGTGAATCTTCGCAATGGAAACCTAAGTATCCTTGCCTCATTTGCGAAGAGGATCACTACACTAAGGATTGTCCTTGACGATCCAGAGTTAGTCACTTGCTCAAAGGGACCCCTGTTATCCTCAAAGTTCCATTTTCATCTCAGCAGACTCAAATGGTAGACCAACCCCAACCTGCTTTCTCCGGATCTCAAATGTTCATGATGAGCATGCCCATTAATGTGGCTACCTGATCCAAATATTATCAAACTCCAACTCGGACAGCTTGGAAAGAAAAAGAAGCTCCACCTTCTTCTTCTACTCTGAGTTCTGGCCCTCTGCAAATTGAGCACCCTAACCTTGATTCCGCTACGTGACCACCCTCTCGGGCTATGCTACAGAAATCCTTGTATAATCCAAACGCCCGAGCCACTCAGCACTACAATATTGTTGAGGATTTGGCTCAGGCGCCGTCAGCCATGTCGGCTCTCGAGGTACTCCAAAGTTGCCCATCACAGCGGAAATCCTTGCTGTCAGCTATCAGGGGCATCGATCCCACCGATTCTAATTTGATATGTTTCGATCTAGAGAACCATGTTCCATGGCTCCCTCATCAGATTTCCTTTCTTATTCAGGTAATCATCAATGAGAAGACCATCCACCGCACTATCATCAATGAAGGTGCTTCCACCTGCATCATGTCAACTGCATGTTGGAAGGCTATTGGTTCCCCTGCATTGAACCAGTCTCTGAACACTTTGGAAGCTTTCGATGGGCACGATTCACAACCCTTCGGTGTCTTACCTAACCTTGCCATCACCCTGGAAGGCAAGACAGTGCAGGTCGAAGTAGAAATTGTTGACGCCAATCTCAATTATAATCTTCTACTCAGCCAAAGTTGGACTCATGTCATGCATGCCATGGCCTCCTCCTTGTTCCGCGTGATTCATTTTCCCATCAAGGGAAAATTGTAACTGTCGATCAATTGTATTTATTTTTCTCTTCCTCATCAGATGGTAATGTTCCGTACATCAAGCGCTCTGGTGCTCCTTGTGAGAGTGTGGGGGCAGGTCTCTTCAAAGATTTAGCCTTAATGGGAAGTTTTCCACTCCCACCTCCTCATGTTTCCTCTGTTCACATGATCTCGGTCAAATCTAATCCTTGGGTCATCCCTACACTAGATCTTGTTGATACTTGGGGCGAGGTTGTGCCACTTAGTCCCACCGAAGTCAATTACGTGGAAATTATTTCGACTTCGAACTCTGCATCCTCTGATTCACATATGTCAAAGACCTATCTTGATATGTACTCTCAATCCCCCTAGCTTGGCACTTTGGAATCATCCAATCCCTTAACAAAACATTCCTCATTAACGAAGGTACCATGGAAATCATGTCTCTCGAGGAACCACCATGGATCAATACTCATCACCACTCCTCATTCTTGCCTTGCCCGACGGTCATGTCTACCTCTTTCAAAGAGTCCTCTTCTCCATTTCCGCCACTGACTATTGCTCATGAAGTATGGTCAGAGGGAAATTTGGGTAATATTACCCAAAGGATGTCAATTGACATTTATATCAAACCCGGTGTCGTTGAACATGTTCATATTGGGGTATCTTGTTCTCTAGATGAGATCAAGACATATACTCATCGACTTCAGGAATTTCGTGATGTGTTTGCATGGTCTTATGAAGAAATTCCTAGCATTGATCCTAGCATTGTGGTGCATGAAATACCAACATATCCACACACGAAGCCTGTTCGCCAACAGCTTCGCCCGGTGCACCCTAGGAGGGTCGCTGCTATTAAGGGTGAAGTTGAAAAGCTTCTCAAGGTTAGGTTCATCTATCCCATCCCCCTTACGGACTGGGTGTCCAATATTGTCCCGGTGACTAAAAAACAAGGCACGATCCACATTTGCATGGATTATAAAGATCTTAGTCGTGCATGTCCTAAAGAAAACTATCCTACTCCCTTCATTGATCAAATCATTGATGAATGTGCCTGGAGCGAGATATTTTCCTTTATGGATGGTTTTTATGGTTATAGCCAAATTAATATTGCACCGGCCGACTAAGAAAAGACAACCTTTATTTCTCCATGGGTTACGTTCGCATACAAGAAGCTTCCTTTCAGCCTCAAAAATTCAGGACCCACGTTTCAATGTGCAATGTCCTACGCATTTCATGATATTTGCAACATTGTCCAGCCTTACTTGGATGACCTTCTTGCCCATTCACGTAAGCGCCAAGATCACCCAGACCATCTTCGATAGATTTTTCTACACTACAAACACTATAACATATGGTTAAATCCACACAAATGTGTTTTTTGCATGGAATCAGGATGACTCCTCGGCTTCATCGTTTCCAAGGATGGTATTCACCTGGATTCGCTAAAAGTTGAGGCCATTGTAAATTTACCCCCTCCATCCTCACTACACCAACTCTAGATCCTACAAGGAAAGAGTAACTTTCTCCATCATTTTATACCCAACTACTTCGGGCTAGCCACAGGATTTACTCGGTTACACAAACAAGGAACACCCTTTGTATGGGACGAGGTGGCCCAAAAATATTTTTACAATCTTGAGGCCATCCTCATAAATGCTCCTTTGTTACATCCATCAGACTATTATCGAGATTGCTTCCTTTACCTAGCCGCGGCCCCTAGCACCATTGCTATGTTTTTGGTCCAAGACGACAACGAAGGTAGCGGACATGTAATCTACTACCTTAGTCAGAATCTCCTCAACATTGAAACATGTTATGCACATGTAGAGAATTTGGCTTTGGCTATTGTTCAAGCTATTCAACGTTTTCGGCACTATATCCTTTTGCATACGACTACAGTGATTTTTGAATGCAACTCTATGACCTATATCCTTACTTGTCAATTGTTGAGGGGAAAGTATTTTAAATGGATCGTTATCCTGTAGGAATTCGATTTGGTCTTCACTACGGCCAAATCTAAGAAGTCACTTGTTTTCATTGAATTGATTTGTTCCCTTCCCTCTAAAGCTCTCCCTACTGGTGTAGATGAACAGTTTCCAGATGAGACCCTTTTCCTGATTAGCATCCTTGATACATGGTACAGTGATATCATCGTGTATCTCCAGACCTCTACGTTTCGGTCCGCGTTGACCAAGGATGATTGTCGAAGGATTCAGAATCATTCCCAACCCTATTGTATCATTGGTGATACCTTATACCGTGTCGGTGTCGATTCAGTTCTTTGCTGATGCCTTATGATCGAGGAAGTTGAAATAGCTCTCAATGATTGTCACTCCGGGGCATGTGGTGGTCATATGTCTAGTTACGCTACAGTTCAAAAAATCCTTCGCGCTAGTTATTTCTGGCTGTCTATCTTCAAGGATTGCATTCTTGTTGTCCGTAAGTGCCACGAATGCCAAATTTATCAACACAAGATGTGTGCCCCACCCGCTAACCTGCACCCCGTCATTACTGTTGGTCCCTTTTCCAAATGGGGCATCAATTATATGACATGTAACCCTTGTTCGGTTGGGTGACATGGAAATATTATCGTCGCTGTGGATTATTTCACCAAATGGGCCGAAGCGATGCCTACATATTCTACAAACGGTAAGATGGCGGCTCAATTCCTTTTTAACCATGTTATTTCCAAGTTTGGCATACCCCAAGCCATTGTCACAGAGCATGGCTCCCATTTCAGAGATTACATGATGGCAGAGCTGACATTTGCATTGTGCTTGTGCCATGATGGCTCGACCCCATATTACCCTTAGGCAAACAGCCAAGTTCAAGCCATGAACAAGGTTTTGGTCACCATGCTTCAGCATACTATTGGGATGCACAAGTCAAATTGGCATCTCATGCTCTTTTCAGATCTATGAGCCTACCTAACTTCAACGAAAGATGTAACTGGTTTCACACCATTCCAACTGGTCTATGGTTTGGAAGAAACATTTCCAATTGAATGTGAGATTCCTTCACTCAAGTTAGTTGTTGAACTCCTCCCCAAAACAACACCTCAAGAAGAACGCCTCTTATATTTAGAATGACTAGACAAGACTCGACGTCTCGCTGCCTTGGTCATCGAAGCACAAAAGAAACGGGTCAAATCCCATTTTGATCAGTCGGTCTCCCCTTGCATATTCTCTGAGGGTGATTTGGTCCTATTATACGACCAAGCTAACGATAAGCTGGGGGCAAGCATGTTCAAACCTATGTGGCATGGGCCCTATATCGTAAAACACGTTTTTCAAAAAGGAGCCTATGAGCTTATTGATTATGAAGAAAGTCCTCTCGATAAGCCCCGAAATGGGCTTTACCTCAAAAAGTACTATGCTTAGGTCATCTTGCATGGTTACTTATGTACATTAGTGTGTGATTCATTTTTGTACAGCATGGTTTTGTGTGATAGTTTTCAAACAACTTTCTTATTTACTATGTTTTTCTTGCTTTGCAGATGTCTTTTACTCCTCACATTAGTTTCGTTGATGGTGCTTTCCATAGTACCCAGAACTTATCATCTACGGAATGGGCTATCTATGACCCTAATGGTGAGTTGATTGACCTTCAAGGTATCTGCCTAGGTCGTACAACCAGTAACATTGTTGAATACAGTGTGGTCATCAAACTGTTGTCAGAAGCCATTGCTCTGGGCATCAGAGAATTGGTTTTCAACCTGGATTCATAGCTTGTCTTCCTTCAACTCAATGGGCAATATTCTGTCAGAAACCCTCAAATATTATGAATGTATCTCCATATCTGTATATTGGAAAGGCATTTTGATTATATTACATATCATTATATTCCTAGATGCATGAATACATTAATAAAGATAAAACAAACCATTTGTGCCACAGTAGACAGGAAAATACAACATATATACATATGGTGAGAATTTTTTATACATAATAGCCCCAAAAAATAATATGTGTGTCTAAAATAACATCAACAACTTGCAGGCCTCATACATCTGTGGCACGCAGGCCTTATACATCCATGGCACGCAGGCCTCAAAAAATATGTAAGTGTTGGACCAAGGAACTAATCAGCATGGTGGTCATGGTAGCATGAGATGGCTCATGCAACATGACTCAACAGTTGGCGGATCCGATCTGAGACTCCCACCATGTGCCTCTGGTACCGACGGGGCGTGTATCCTATCCGAGCATACTCTGGGATACTATGAGTTAAACCCTCAAAGTTCCTTGTGATCTCCTCCTCGTTGTTGCTCCCTTCCTGATAAGGGGCAACAACGTCATTAGGGTGGGGGACGTGCCTGGCTATTAGGGACATCCCAGTTGGCTGCTCTGGTCCAACATCTATATAAACAAGATAAATTTTATAAGCGCATGTATACCAAAAAACAATTAAAAAATCTCAAAATAAAAAAATTGAATTTTTACCTTCGTCATCGAAGTCTTGTCCATCTGGTAAGGGCATGTCTGGATCTCCAAGAAAATTAGTGCCACTATATGGCCAGTCCACCACAACGATCTTTTTTCATTGTAGCCATGAGAAGTATGTAGGTTGATATGACATATGCTAACCCCTAGTGATCCTGGGCATCAAACGACTCCAGCGGTCCATCCGCGGATCACGTGGCGCAGGAGGATCTACCTCAATCAATTAATACTGGAACAGTGGCACTCGTTCCAGGAAAAAGGTCACAAGTATAGATTTGAAGCCAAATTGCTTCAGATTCCCCGCCTTGGCCTTGGACAACCGGTGCTTGATGTTCATCTTCATGGCCTCTGCCTAGTTGAAGAGCATAGGAGTTGTGCAGTCAATAGCATAAAGGAACTTCCACTTGTTAGTCTCATGTTCCGCCTGGGACCCTGCCACTCTGTTGATAGTTAATAGAAGCACCCTCAATGTCAAATCATACACACTGGAAATCTCTATCTTCCCACTCTTGGATTTTTGCGCCTCATGGTAGTGTTCGGAAAGCGGGGAAGATATGCTTGCCCCGATTAGACGTGACCCATACAAGTTCACTAGCTCACCTTTGTGAGATAGTCCAGTGATGAAGTAGATATCTGAAGTTGTCAACTCCATCTCCTGGTCGCTAATGACAAAAATCTCCGATTAATGTCCTAAAGGCTTATCACGTATCAAAGCAACTCAGGTTGGGCCCACATCCCTAGTTTAAGGAAAATTTTGAGGACCCCACAAGCTCTCAAAGCCTCCAGGCAATTTGGGTCATTCATTGCCTAGGTGTCAACATCTTCATGTTCCCTTTCCTTCACCCACCATTTTTCGGCGATTCTCTCCTGCAAAAGCCATTAATTTGAGTCAATAATCATCCTTGGCACATAAAATTCAAGATTAAATGGTCATTTTTTTAGAGCATAGGGTTTTTCCTTATCCATGACGTCAGTGCTTCTATTTTAAAAACAGTTGTGCCAATCGGTGCGGATGGCTTTGCTGATCACCCTCAGCCGGCATGATTTAGTGCCTGAAAATCACGCCGACTAAGGGCGAAAAATATTTTCAAAAACCTCCCTAAAAATAAAAAAAAAATGGCTAAATAAGAAATAAATAACATGAAAAAGGAGCTCAGGGGTTCGACTATTACCTAGAATTGATGGCTCATCGATTTACCTCCCATATCTCCCACAATCTAATTTGGAACAATTAGGGAAAAAGTGGGTAAAAAGTATTCACATCAAAGGTAAAATGGTAAATGGTAAAAATATATTTACTTTTTCCCTTTTTATTCATTTTTTCATGAAAATATTAGGTTTTGTAAATATTTTGACCTATTTTGCCTCAAGGACTCGATAATACACTTTACCTTACTTGTGGTGTGATAGGTGATGGATGTTCGATGATCGCGATGAGTCACGTTTTAGCTCTTTTCTCGACTCGTTACACTTATATGAAAAGATTGCTGAGTATTTTTTCCATTTTTGACTCGTTAAAGAGAATAAAAATGGGGGGTCCACTTTCAGCTCTTTTCCGATCCTTTAAAAGCGAAAAGATGGTCAAGCTCTTGTTGTTTCGAACTCATTAATGGATGTGAAATGTCGTGCGCCCAGTATAATTTTACCCATTTTTCAGGTTGGGAGGAACTATTTACAAAAAAGGTACTCCTTGACTGAAATGGTCAAGTGGTTCTCTCAAGTATCATTTTCTACCTTTTCGGGCTCGAGAGACACAAATATACAAAAAGGGACCATGTGGAGTTTTATTTTACGTGTATTTTTCTAACTCTCTAAACATGAAAAAGGTACTGATTTACACCTTTGTCAAACTCGTTAAACTATTAAATGACATCAGATTCATCATCATGATGGACATGAGCTTCTCCTTCCAAGGGCTCATTAAACTTACTATGTCAGATTCATCCGAAGGATGAACTTACAGTGCAAGCATATGCTATCCCCTTCAAGCTTGGGATTAAAAAATAATAGGGGTACTTGCCAGAAATGGTGGGGTAAAATTTGGAAATCTATCAGTCGTGTCGGCAGTTCGCTCATGAACATGACACTCTTTTCTTCATGTCGAGTTGGGAATCCTCCTTTGCATCGTTGACCTTCGTGGGTTTGGGGCATATTCTTTTGCCTCCCATCTGATCTCTACTACATCATCACGACCACCGATCCTATGGATCCAGAATCTGCCAAACTTCTAGTTGTGTTGCCGATATGTTCAAGAATTGTCCTTCTGCAGTTACACTTACCTTTGATTCTCTGTACCATCCAAAATCATTTTACATCCTCTCGTCTCGCGTCGATGATGTGGGATTCATTATGGCCCTCCTTCAACACAGTCTCTTTCCATCGACTTCAACTCATTATTTGGAAACTTGACCGAGAGACTCCCTTCCAGTACCTTAGAGCTTGCATGCCCTAATGGAAAGTTCTTCGCACTCAACGACAAGTTCACATCATTCGCTTTCGATCGAGTGATTTCAGGGGTGTTCAACTTCAGTTCCTATATTCACATTTCGTGAATTGTGCTAATAGTACCTTGAGGACCACTGTCATTATTGGTGATTTTTCTTGCGCTTGCTAACAGTTTACATCATTGACTGGTAATCAAGCAACTTTCTAGCATGTTTGACATCGTCACATCTATTCGCAAGCTCGGATCTGTACTTTGATTGGGTCATGTTGGAGAGCAAGATCCTAGACTCAGATCACAAAAAGTCTAGGTTGCGAAGTGGTGTGCATGATTATGATGATATGCATGTCTCTTTCAGATGGCTGGCTACGACCAGACCATGAGTTATCGCATGTGATGCTTCTCATTATTGGATGGTTACAACCATACCTTGGTTCCATTATGATCCTCTTTGATGTATGGTTGTGCCCATACCTAGATCCACTTACATGATCATTCTCTAGATGGTTGTGTCCATGCCATGATTCATGTATCATTTGACAGAGATCTCAGTTTATGTATATGTATTTGTACTTTCTTGCAGGTTTTTCGGCGGCAGACCTGTTCCCCGCACTAATTTATAAAGCATTTCATCCCTCACTCTCACTCAACCTTCACGCTTTAGGGGGCATCTGTTACACAACATTATATCATTGTCCCTGTACTCCCCGTTCCTTGATCCTAGAGGACCTCTACATTGAACCCCACATGATTTTCCTTCATGAAGAAACTCCCATTGTGTCCCTCTTCCTGAGCAGATAAATTCCCTTTTGCACCATTTCCCCTGAAACTTTTGTTTTTCCCAGTTTACAAGAGCCAGCGCTAATGGCCTTTGTCTCCCCCGCACCCATGTGCAGAGATTAGCACTACTCCTTGTGCCGACCTGAGTGACTGAGCTGTGTTTCAGTTGCATCGGTCCTATTATGGAAAGTTTTTTAAATTATAGCTGAAGATTCCAGTTCTAGAAGCTTCGTAACAGAAGTCTGGTAAATGGTTTGGCTAGATGGGGTCGAGGATGACAGTTTGGGTTCCTTTCCCCTATAATGATGGAACTACCTCAAGGGATAAGTCCTTCTCCCATGAGAAGAGGATCCATCTCCAATCCATTTTTCCTATATAAACCTCCCTTCTTCCCAAGCACAAACTAGTTTCTAGTATTGCGCTGAGTGTGCGTGTTATAGTTGCAAAGTGTTGATGCTATTTTGGAGTAGAAAAGTAAGATATTACTATTTTTAGCTATCTAGTTGTGTGAGGGAGAGGTTTGTTTTGGTTTTAAGTGAAGCCTAAAGGGAAGAGCTTAAAACTATTGTTGTTTGAAGCCATCGTGGAATGCTAGCAGAAGTGCGGGAACCTAGTCTTGTCAGAGGAAGACTGCAACGTCAAGACGAATGGTTGTAATCTCTCTTTGATATTAATACATGCAACTATCGATTGATTTACTTCATGTTTTGTAATAATACATATCCATGTCTTAATGTTTCTTGACTTGTTAAGTAGGTTGAATTGCAATTTGTCAATTATTATGTTTGTGTGTTGTTGTTATTTACTTGTTTCAGGAGCTTGAAGAAGGAAGCGAGAGATTGCTCGAGCAAGAAAGTGATGACATCATCAAGAAGGATAAGTGACCAAGAGGTAGGCCCTCTTTATTGATTCTGTTATCACCCCAAGAAACTCTCCTAGGTTGTATATCAGAGATGCTCGGGAACATTACAAACTCAACAAAAATGTTGGAAAATGGTGGATGAATGAAACAAATGCTATATATTCAAGCCAGATAACTACTCCTACTATGCTTAACCCCAGACATGGTTGAACACCCCCAGACTACAAGGCTTTAGACCACCAATTTCTCACAGTTTGAGGATAAGGTGATAATGGAGAAGACTGACCACACCAGTAGATGCACAGGATCCTGTGATGGTCAGTCGCAACCAGTTAAAAGGTCTGTAAATTTGTTTTCTAATACACAGACAGGATGACAACTCTCTAGCACTAAAACAACAGAAACCTGCAAAAAAATTCAATGATGCATGCTAAATCCTAACATAGAGATGGGATGACAGCCCTCTAATGCTAAAAATTAACATCACATGAAATAATGCAAAATAGGCACAGCGTGGAACAAAGAAGAATAAGTGGAAAGTGAGCAATCAACAACAAAAGAAGCTTGTATTAGCTGAAAATGAAGACCAGAAGCTGCAGGTCTCATAATAGTTACAGTCTCTAGAAGTTGAATTTTACACCAGAATTACATTCATCCAACACTCATCAACCTATTACATTTGTCTTCTGGATATATATAGAGGTTGGTTTACAAAATATCTCTGCTACTAGGCATGGGGGTGTCTTAATGGACCACCAACCACATTTACAATATGAAATGGTCCTCTGCTGCAATTCTGATTTTAATGGACAAAATCGACCTTTTAGATAATCTGATGTCCTTCTCTGGCAGCTGGAGCTTAAATTCCATGTATGATAAATGATCTTCACTGCTTGAGGTCATCTTGTTTGTCCTTCGACCATTTTGTTGTTTAATTGCAGTTGCTGAGGATTTATTGTGCATGTGCAGGGTAGCAGATCATCACCTTCATCCTTCGGGTGAATAACACAGGTCAGAGGCATGAGAACAGAATGGCAGAAGCAAGCACAGAAGGAGAAAAAACATTAGCCGTTAGATCCACAGATCAACGGTGGAGATCCATTGGGAGGAGCTATCGGGAGTAATAGCGGGTGAATGAATATGGGCCGTTGGATCAATAAAATCAATGGTGGAGATCGAGTTATGTGGGGTATCGGAGGTCAACGGTATCGAGACAACGAGGGCCGTCGGATCTAGATGCGGCAGATCTGACAGTGATCGCAAACGGAAGATACGCACACGTTAACGGGCAGGAGAATCATACAGGATGGTGGTTTCGCGGGTGGGCAGTATTCCCTGCACTGCTTTTGGTGCGATGGTAGTTTCCATGTTGCGGGGCGCGATACAATTAGATTAAGACATGTGGCCGCCCAAAACCATTTCCTCGTGGGCTATAGCATGCGCGAGTCCACGGAGTGGAGGAAGCGTCTATCGTCGATCTGGCGATGGACAATCAAATGAAAGGGAACAAGCGTGAGGTTTAACGCACAGGCGGAGAACGAAGACCGTTAGATCGGATACGATCAACGGTGGAGATCGAAGCAGGGGTTATTTACACAGGTTTCCCAATATTATGATAGGGAAACGGTTAATGCAATGATCGAATGAAGGCATGGGTTACATGGGAATAGATAAAAAGGTTTAAATGCCCAGACACTAAAGAAAGAGGCTATACAGAGATAAAGATAAAACAGAGGCTGAGGGGTAAAAGGAATTAAGTAGAGTAATATGGATAAGGTGAGGAATGACAAAGTTTCAGGAGGAAAACAGAGAGACAGAGGACTATGAGTTTATAAGAAAAGGTGAAAAGACCGCTGCGAGCTCCCTTAAGCACCGACAACATTGCCAAGCTGTCATTGACCCTCAATTGCTCAAAAATGATAGCAAAGCTAACATTGGCTCCTTCTGGGGATGAGATCCTCCCTGTGAGGTCTCAAGAACTACAGACCAATGCCTTCATGCAAAATCAGCTTAAGAAACATTTACCTAGTATCCATTAGGCATGGAGTCAAACTAAGCCAATACTAAAAACTGAACAAGAAACTGTTTACGACCATTATGGCCTGAAAACTTAAACTTCAAAAATTTCCCATTTGTTGGGCCATCAAAATTGTTGCCTGTCATCCGGTTCATCATATATCAGCAAGATAAGATTTATTTGATCCTCTACCTCAAACAGTTTAGGGCTTTTGCGCTTGATAGGTAGAAATGGATCAAATTTCACTTCTCTTCTATGTATTTTCCTCCTAGGATGTTCTTTAGAGGAGCCTTCATACACCTACTGAATAATCATGGCTATTGTGTACCTTTTTTTATCTTCTGTGGCCTGCACAACTAATATGAAGGATGCACCATTGTTTTCTTGTGCAGGGGACACAGAGACATTATCTGCTCCTGAATCTTTCTTTGAAAAATCCTCATCCAAGGAGGAGTCCCATAACTATACATTTACTCCCCCTGTCATTAGACAAGCTACCATTTCAATCTGTGTGGAGGCCTCCTGGGCAGGCATCAGAAAATCAGAACTGAGGTGATCAGTGTCAGCCTTGAGCATTGAAATATGTTCTGCTTCAGTTTTCAAGTAGCAACTTTGAGGGATTGTCATTTGATCAGACATAGAAACAAAAGATGATGGAGAGATTTCCTCTACTTTTTCAATCACTAGATTGGGGATTATAGTAGGCTGGCTAATTTGCAGATCTGCATAGGCAAGCGAAGATGTGATGGCCTCAAGCTTAGATTCTTGGAGGAAGGGATCTGCTGATGGTTGCCACTGCTGGTAAACTTGTTGTTCTGCAGCTACAACAAGTTGCCGAGCAGTGCCTTTGGACATTGCTTTCTCATAAGCAGCCTGTGTTAGGAAAGGAGCACCTTCCAAAACATGGACCTCCTCCTCTTCAAACAAATCTTCTTCCATGACTATATTCTGAAAAAGGGGCCTCAACCCTTTATCTTCATTTGTATCTCTGTTTATCTGCAAAACCTGCACATGCTCCTGGGTTCCTCTACATGGATATGGAGTTGGAAAAGAAAAGGAACAATGAGCCCCTACTTCTTCAAAATTATGCTCAGCCTTTAGCTTGGAAACTTCAGAGGTCAAAAATTCAATCATCTTAGCCAACTCATCAATTTCAAAATCATAGGATGATGATGATTCTCCTCCCTGTCTTCTGTTTTCATCATCACCTTCGAGACTTTCTACAACAATGATGTTTGCTTCTATTTCAAAGGCTGCATTTTGCATGTCAACCAAAGAAGAACATCTCCTTTCTCTTAACAGCAGACAGAATTGAGAATCAAAGGCATTAGCATAAGTAAGCATAGCATAAATAGGGGTGGGTCTTACTTCAGTTGGCATTCTGTTGTACATATGATTAAATCTGATGTTAAATTCAGACAGCAGCTCACCATCTTCTCTCTACAAGTTCCCAAATTCATCATGATAAAAGAGCAGATCTTTATTATTTCCCTAGTGCTTTAAAAATACCTCATCTAGGGCCTCAATATCTGCTATAGACCTAGGGGGTAAATCTCTAAACCATTTTCTAGCTTCCCCATCTAGGATTTGAACAAAAACCCTCATCCGGACATCCTCTTCATTGATATCCAGGTTATTAGCATAGCTATAAAAGGCTTCTAAATGCTCTTCAGTTGTTACTCCTTCTGCACCAGAAAACTTTGGCATGAACTCTTGATAATCTCCTGCAGGCAAGGCATGTAATGGGACAGACAAGACTAGGGGTCCATACCTAGCAACAACTATTCGTTCTATCTTTGTAAGGGCTTGTTGGCCTGCCATGACTGAGGTATTCAAAAGGGATATTGGTGGACTAAGTGGAATGAATCAATGAAAAGAATGACAGAAACAGAGGAATATGATGAACATCATGGATGCTTCTTTCAACTGAGGTCCGAAAGGGAAATGAATGACTAAGGAGCTGTATGAATCTCTGAAGGTATTTCTACACTAGCAGAGATACATAAAAATTTCAAGGCTTACCTGATCCTGATGCTCCTTTCTGCAATATTTTCATCTTCTTAACGGTCTTCTCAGAATCAGGCACTGGTTCAACTGATGATTCCTAAGGATTTCTGCGAGCATGCTTCACCAACTACGCAAGAACTACAATGTGGAGTAGCCAAATGATGGTATTACTCCAATGGAGTCACCAAACAGATGATTACAACCAGAAATTGTGTTCAAACCTTGTCTATCATCAAAGCTTGAAGCTATGTCATTCTCCCGGGGAAGCTGAGCTTCAATTCTCCTCTCCCCAGCAACGACGCCAATTAATGTTATCACCCTAAGAAACTCTCCTAGGTTGTATATCAGAGATGCTCGGGAACATTACAAACTCAACAAAAATGTTGGAAAATGGTGGATGAATGAAACAAATGTTGTATATTCAAGCCAGATAACCACTCCTACTATGCTTAACCCCAGACATAGGTGAACACCCCCATACTACAAGGCTTTAGACCACCAATTACTCAAAGTTTGAGGATAACGTGATAATGGAGAAGACTGACCACATTAGTAGATGCACAGGATCTTGTGATGGCCAACTGCAACCAGTTAAAAGGTCTGTAAATCTGTTTTCTAATACACAAACAGGATGATAGCTCTCTAGCACTAAAACAACAGAAACCTGCAAACGAATTCAATGATTCATGCTAAATCCTAACACAAAGGTGGGATGACAGCCCCTCTAATGCTAAAAATTAACAACACATGAAATAATGCAAAATAGGCACAGCCTGGAACAAAGAAGAAGAAGTGGAAAGTGAGCAATCAACAGCAAAAAAAGCTTGTATTAGCTGAAAATGAAGACCAGAAGCTACAAGTCTCATAATAGTTACAGTCTCTAGAAGTTGAAGTTTACACCAGAATTACATTCATCCAACACTCATCAACCTATTACATTTGTCTTCTGGATATATATAGAGGTTGGTTTACAAAATATCTCTGCTACTAGGCGTGGAGGTGTCTTAATGGACCACCAACCACATTTACAATATGAAATAGGCCTCTGCTGCAATTCTGATGTTAATGGACAAAATCGGCCTTTTAGATAATTTGATGTCCTTCTCTGGCAGCTGGAGCTTAAATTCCATGCCTGATAAATTCTCTTCACTGCTCGAGGATTGCAGTTGTGTTATTCCTTCGGCCATTCTGTTGTGTAATTGCAGTTGCTGAGGATTTATTGTGCAGGTACAGGGTAGCAGATCATCACCTTCATCCTTCGGGTGAATAACACAGGTCAGAGGCACAAGAACAGAATGGCAGAAGCGGGCACGAAAGGAGAACAAACATTAGCTGTTAGATCCACAGATCAACGGCGGAGATCCATCGGGAGGAGCTATCGGGAGCAATAGCGGGTGAATGAATATGGGTCGTTGGATCAATAAAATCAACGGTGGAGATCGAGTTACGTGGGGTATCGGAGGTCAACGGGATTGGGACAACGAGGGCCGTCGGATTTGGACGTGGCAGATCCGATGGTGATTGCAAACAAAAGATACGCACACGTTAATGGGTGGGATAATCATACAGGATGGCGGTTTCACGGGCGGGCGGTATTCCCCGCACCACTTTTGGTGCGACGGTGGTTTCCGTATCGTGAGGTGAGATACAATCAGATTAAGACACGTGGCTGCCCAAAACCATTTCCCCGTGGGCTATCATGTGCGCGAGTCCACAGAGCAGGGGAGGCATCTATCATCGATTTGGCAATGGACGGTTAGATGAAAGGGAACAAGCGTGAAGTTTAACACATAGGCGAAGAACGAAGACCGTTAGATCAGATATGATCAACGGTGGAGATCGAAGCGGGGGTTATTTACATAGGTTTCCCACTATTATGACAGGGAAACGATTAATGCAATGATCGAATGAAGGCATGGGCTACATGGGAACAGATCAAAAGGTTTAAACACCTGAACAATAAAGAAAGAGGCTATACAGAGATAAAGATAAAATAGAGGCCGAGGGGTAAAAGGAATTAAGTAGAGGAATATGGATAAGGCGAGGAATGTCAAAGTTTAAGGAGGAAAATAGAGAGACAGAGGACTAAGAGTTTATAAGAAAAGGTGAAGAAGGATAAGGTGAAAAGACCGTTGCGAGCTCCCTTAAGCACCGACAACACTGCCAAGCTGTCATTGACCCTCAACTACTCAAAAATAATAGCAGAGCTAACAGATTCTAACCTAAGGAAATCTTCCATAGAATGTATCTGTTGTGGCTACACCCATTATTAGGCTAGAGGAATTCTTTCATGTCCGCACTTATAATTTTACGAGAGATTTGGTTTTAACAACTTGGAAAAATTCAGAACAATTAACCAAAACAAGTGATTCAACCCAAAAACAATAAATAGCAACAAAAATCAAAATACTAAGCTCAGGACTTAAAGCAAGGTAGCATTTCCCTCCCTAAGACAAGATATTGATCCTTTGGTCAATACAGATCATGTCTTGCACCTTATTAGCCTTCCCCGGCAATGACGCCAAAATGTTGGTGTTCGAGTGTGAATAAACTATTCCACCCTTTTCCACATTAATTCATCAATCTGGGTGCATACAATTTTCAAGGTAACGCGCAAGGTATATGCAGGGGCAAGGTTACAATCTAACATAAACCAAGGATTCACAACTAAAGAATCAAAGCATCGCTATAACAGTAATTAGAAATAAATTGCAGAACTTAAAAAGGCATTCACAACAATTAAATAAGGAACTGTAACAGCAATAAGAAATTAGCACACAATAACAGAAACAACACACATATAGAAAATACACAACACCTGATCAGAAGAGCAGGCCCAGCTCTCTGATCAGGGTTGCATTAACTCACAGCTAAGAAGAGAACATCAAACTTGCTCGCATTCAATTAATATATAAGAAATTGTTACAATGTTTGTCTCTACGCGGCTAACCCTTCGCACAAGAATAAAACCCCTTTTATACGAATACATGGGAACGCCATATTCCAAAATCTGGCAACTAATGCCCAAAAATATACAGTTGTTTAGAAGAACAACTAATTTCCTTGAGAGAGAGAACAAGAAGGATCCAAAATATGCTTGGGAGCAGCTGAGAGTTGGTTATGTTGTTCCAGCATTGCCAAACAGCTGTTGTAAACGCGGGACTGTTGTTGCGAGCTATGAACGCGATATATTTTCACCAGAATCTGTGGAAATAACAAAGTTTAGTAGTTCGTAGAGGAAAAACCCCCATGACCTTACTTCATCAATTAAATATTTCAGGAGACGTTAGAAAGGAATTTTATTTTGTAGATTTATCACAATTAATGCATATCATTTGGTGAAAAAATGATGAAAGGAAAGGTGAAAATGTAAGGAAAAGATAGGCATATTTGGTGCCCAACACTACCAATATCATACAGAGACCAAATTGAGCTCGATGAGCCTAGATCATTGGAGGAGGCCATCCGAAAGCTAAACATTGTTATGAGCAGTCGAAGCGCAAATTTGAGGATAAGCGTGACTTGAAAGGAAATGAAAAAGTTTAAGGAAATTGGCAACAAAAGTGAGGAAGACCTCAAGATTCAAGTGAGAAAGAAAATGTAGTCCCTTACAAGAAGTTCAATATAGTTGAGAAGGGACATGGAGAGCAGCAGACTAGAGGCGATGGTAGAGCATCGTTGCAGTGTTGGATATGTGGCAAGGATCATCGTAAGATGGATTGTCCATAGTATCAGGGTGGTAGACCGCAAATCTATAGTGCTCAGGAGGTGCATACAGTTGTTGATGTTGGTCATAGCATTCCTCGGATCTATGCAGTTTTGGACACCATGCAGGCGGATCATTAGGCATCTATCATTGAGATGGACAGTAAACTTTGTGATCAAGTTGTTTCTATTTTGATTGACCTCAGATCTAATTATAGTTATATTAATCCCGACCTGGTGGATAAGTGTGGTTTGAGAAAAGAAGTGCATGCAGAATCTTGGTTGGTATAGTTGGCTATAAGTACAAATAAGAGAGTTCACCATTGGGTAAGAGCTTGTGCATTTGAGTTAAATGATATGCCTACAACAACACATTTGAATGTACTTCCATTGGGATCGTATAGAATTCTTTTGGGTATGGATTGGTTGTACCTTCACACGACCAAAGTGGATTGCTTCAAAAAGGCCATTCAGTGTCTGGATGATAGTGGGGAAAAGAGAATTATGCAGGGAAAGAAGAAGTATACATTAGTGAGGATGGTTACCACTATTCATGCTAGGCGTAGTTGTATAAAAGGTTGTGTGATGTTTGCAGTGCATATATCTAGTGACAAGGGTAAATATGTTGAGGATGCAAAAATCTTCAAGAGGGACCTTGTATTACAGTAGTATTAGGATGTGTTTCCAGTAGAGATTCTAGAGTTACCTCCTCATAGGGAAGTAGATTTCTCTATTGAGTTGGTGACAGGTGAAGCACCAACATCGAAGGCACCTTATAGGATGAGTACCCAAGAGCTAGTGGAGTTGAAATTGCAGTTAAAGGACATGCTCAATAAGGGATACATTAGGCCAAGTGTATCACCTTGGCATGCACCAATGTTGTTCATAAATAATAAATATGGTACTCTCAGATTGTGCATTGTTTACAGACAACTAAACAAGGTAACAATTAAGAACATGTACCCATTGCCAAGGATTGGTGATTTGTTTGATCAGTTGAAGGGAGAATCAATGTTCTCTAAGATCGACTTGAGATTGAGATACCATCAGGTATGCATCAAGGAAGAGGATATCTAAAAGACTGCGTTCAGGATCAGGTATGGGAATTGTGAGTTTTTTTAGTTCCATTAAGTTTGACTAATGCCCTATCTACATTTATTTGTTTGATGAATAGTGTATTGTGTCCTTATTTGCACAAGTTTTCTATTGTATTCATTGATGGCATCTTGATATACTCCCAGAATGAAGAAGAGCATGTTGAGAATTTAGAAGTAGTGTTGAGATTTCTAAGAGAGCATCAGTTGTATACCAAGCTTAGCAAGTGTAGCTTCTTTCAGAAAAAGGTGCATTACTTGGTACATGTTGTTTCCAAGGAATGCATAGCAGTAGATCTAGAAAATATAAGGGTCATCATGGAGTGGGCAACTCCTAAGAATGTGTATGAGGGGAGATAATTCATGGGATTGGCACGTTACTAAAGGAGGTTCATTAGGAACTTCTCACACATTACATATCCTATCACATCATTTGAGACGAAAGGTAAGAAGTTTGAATGGACAGAGGAGTGTGAGTCCAGTTTTGAGCAGCTCAAGCAGTTGTTGACACATGCACCAATGTTAAAGATTGCATATCCGGACATAGAATTTGTCATATGTATAGATGCTTGTAAGAGACGATTTGGTGGAGTCCTTATGTAGGAAGGACAAGTAGTGTGCTATGAGTAATGGAAACTAAATGAGCATGTGCAGAACTATCTGGTGCATGATCTTGAGCTAGCAGTAATCATACATGCATCAAATATGTGGAGGCACTATCTTCTTGGTAGGAGGTTTGTATTGATGAGTGATCATAGTAGGTTGAGATACTTGTTCGACTAGCCGAATATAAATTCCATGCAAGCTAGATGGTTGGCTACCCTTAGTGAGTTTGACTTTGAGATTAGATACATTAAGGGAAAGGAGAACTAGGTTGCAAATTCTCTTAGCATGAAGGTATAGGTGAATCAAATAGCACCTATGAGATCTTATGGGACCGAGTTACAGGATGGGATCTTGTAGGCAGGACAACGAGACGATAGGTATATGGAGATTATGCACAGGTTACCACATAGTACAGGTATAGGTACATGTATAGGTGTAGTTATAGGTACAGGTGATCAAGATGCAGACTATCATCTTACGGTAGATGGTTTGGTGAGATTAAGGGACAAGATCTATGTGTCGAATTGCAGTGAGCTCAAGAAGCTTATATTGAGGGAGATTCATGTGAAGCCATACTTGAGTCACCCAGGATATCAAAAGACGTTGACAATGGTGAAGAAGTTCTACTATTGGCTAAATCTGAAGAAGGAAGTGGCAAAGTTTGTGGCTAGACATTTGGATTGTCAGCAGGTAAAGGAAGAATGTAAGCATCTAGGTGGTCTACTAGAGCCTATTGTGATTTCAAAATGGAATGGGAGGTCATTTCCATGGATTTCATTATAGGTCTTCCAAGGAAAGTGAGACATCATGAATCTAATATGGTCCTGGTCGATAGGTTGAGAAAGGTAGCTCACTTCATATTAGTGAAGACTACATATTAAGTTAGTGATGTGGCAAAGGTTTTCATCAAGGAGATCATGAGATTACATGGTGTTCCGAAGAATATTGTGTCGGGCGGGAATGTGAAGTTCACTTCCAATTTTTTGAAGGAGTCATTTGTGGCTTTGGGTACAGAGTTAGGCTTCAGTACAACTTATCATCCATAGATAGATGGACAAACAGAGAGGATCAACATGATATTGGAGGATGTGTTGAGGATGTAAGTGATGAACCAACAAAGAATATGGAAGGAGTATCTTCCATTGGTTGAGTTTGCATACAACAATGGTTATCAAGATTCATTGAGGATGAGTCCTTTCGAGGCACTGTATGGATGGAGTTGTAATACTCCCATCAGTTGGAATGATATAGTGAACAGGGTACTTATTGGACCAGATATGTTGGCAGACATGGAACATTAAATGTAGGTTATAAAGAAGAATTTGAAGTCATCACACAATAGACAAAAGAGCTATGTCGAACAATAGAGGGAATGTCAAGGAGTTTCAAGTTAGGGAGCATGTGTATTTGTGCATCAAGCCCAAAAAGAGCTATTTGAGGATTGGATCATGTGTTAATTTGGCACCACAATATTGTGGGAATTTTGAGATCCTTGAGAGGATTTGACCAGTGGCCCATCTACTTTCATTGCCTCCAACAATGGAAGTCCACGATGTTTTCCGTGATTCATTGCTTAAAAGGTATATGAAGGATGTTGATCATGTTACTAATTGGTCTATGCTGAAGGTGGAGCAAGAAGGAGAATTCCAGCTAGAGCCTCAGTGCATATTGCAGTGGAAGAAACTCATGCTTAGGAACAAAGCCATAGAGCAAGTTAAAGTGAAGTGGAAGCACTTTGGGCTCGAAGAAGCTACATGAGAGATGGCAGATCAAATGTGGGCCATGTATCCTTCTTTGTTTGCCAGTGGAGGCAAAGTAGTTTTGGTTTGATGTTGGGTATATGTTTGGCATATGTTTTGCTAATGTTTTGGTATATGTACCTATGTATATGGATGTAAATATCGCCCTGAGCTAATTTATAAATCTCGAATAACCGGTATGGTTGTTATCTTGTCATGTTGTTATGATGTTTTTCTTTTGAGCAAGTCCATCATTGTAAATATTGCAACAAGCTAAGTTATAAAGCTCCATGGGTAGTATGTTTGCTTTTCAGTGGTTTTGCTAAGGTCTTGGTGTGGTTTAACATCGAGGATGGTGTTCCCCAAGGCGGAGGAATCTGCTTCAACTCGTGGTTAAAATTTTATATAATGAAGGTTGATAAAGGGAAAATAAGACCACGGTTAAGGGACACTTATTCCAAGTTGAATGCTGGGCAAAGATATCCTAGTGGGCATCACTAGATGTGTTTATGGCTAATGGGAATTAGCGAAGGAAAAGGCAAAGGCATTTAAAAGGCAAAAAGGTATTTTGGAACATTTATCTATGAAAATAAAGGAAAATATGAGAAAAGGAAGGTGAAAGGTCACAAGTTGCATGTGAGGAGGAAATTGAAGGAAAATAATGGAAAATGAAGAAAATAGAGGCCTCATTGATAAAAAGGCTTATGAGGATCAGTTTGTAACCTTTTGTTAGTCCAGTTTAATTTGGAGCTCCCTCATTATTATTCCCCCCTCTCTCTCTCTCACTCTTGGATACTTAGAGTTTTCTTGGAGCACTTTAGCTTTCGAGCAAGGAAGGAAAAGCAAGCAAAAGAAAAGGAAGGAAATC
This sequence comes from Pinus tabuliformis, assembly GCA_031772625.1. NCBI lineage: Eukaryota > Viridiplantae > Streptophyta > Pinopsida > Pinales > Pinaceae > Pinus > Pinus tabuliformis. The sequence continues at coordinate 344,353,277 of CM062816.1, forward strand.
AAGGATCAAGCAACTTCAGCAGGAATACTTGCAGGTAACATATTGCATGTGTGATTTCCTAGCAATATTTGACATGCATGGCTTTGTATCTTGGTATATGGTTCTATTATTGTCGGTGACATGGTTTTGTTGAGTTATGACAATGGTTTTCAGCCTAGCCTTTCCTTTTTTCAGATAGCCATGGTGTGATGGGATTTCTTTCTCGGTTTTGAGCTTTGGAATTGTCAATGGTTTTGAAATACGGGGTAGAGGTGGTCTCAGGAAAATCCTAAAGGCCTAGGAATTCCTTGACTAGTTTTGGCAGAATACATGATAAAGCCCAAGGGTGGAGTCTCGCTTTAGGGCCTAGTGATCCGATGTGGATTGCGGTAAATCCTGCGAGACTGGTGTCTCAGTTTAAGATCTATTGATCTGGTGTGGATTATGGTAAATCCTGAGAGACAAGGAGATGGAAAATTCCTCAAGGATAGTGATGAAGTCCAGAGGCATTCCTAGCTCAGTTTGGTTTTGTGATCTCAGCGCCAGTTTTAGTGAGATCACGGTTTGGTGATGGTGGAGGTGGTTTAACCTCTAGATTCCCTTGGTTTTTTCAGATTGATTTATCCATGAGATCCCAAATTCATGCTTATAATATGGCACGGGGGTTACTAGCTGAAAGAAAGAAAGAATTCAGCCATGTCTATGGTCAGGTGGTATGTGGAAGTCCCGAACCTGGTTGGATTTTCCTATGTTTACTAAAAGCTAAGTTCTCTTGCGTTTGTACTTGTTATTATGTGGATTTAATGGTTTTTATCTCATTGTTATTGTCATGGTTTAATTTTGGTTATAAGCATGATTATATGACTAGTTATTGTCATGGTTATTTCATGTATTTACTTTTAACTAAAAGAATAATTGATGCAAGGCCTAATTGATTCCAAAACATTTAAGGGAAGAGGGTGGTGATCCTTCCTGTGAAGTATCATATGAGTTATCAATCATTTAATCTTTGTCTTGTATTCATTTCCTGTAGATTTCATTGATGCCAAGTGTTTGACAAACTGTTAGTCTCGGTTGGGATGGTCGTGCCTAGTCCTGGAGTCAGTTATTGATTTGTAAGACTTTTTATTATGTAAATCATGGATTTTGAAAGTGTTATTGAATTCTGGGCAATGACCTAGGCTCTGGGCCTGAAAAAGTGTCTCAAATCTTGAGGACACAGGCACAATACTGGGGAAAAAAGTCCATGGACGTTGGAACACCCATGTTGTGCATGCGTCCAAAGATCGTGAGACACACTCTTGCCCATATTGATGGAGCATCTAGAGGTTAAAGGTCTAAAACTTCAGTGAGACCCAGGGGCTAGTCAAGGGAATGACTAGGATTCATTCTGGGAGCCCTATAGTAGGTGCAGAAGGTTTGGTATGGAATGTTTCCACTGATTCCACTTCCATAAAGTCACTTAGGAGGTTGAATCATATCATGGTAACTTCTCGTCACATGTTTACCCTGGTTGGTTGGTTACATGGGTAGATGTGGGAGGAGGGCGTTACAGATCCATCCAACAAATTCACTGCGAAAACCCTTTTTTCAAGCGTTGAATATATAAGAGTGTCTTCTGTTGTCGAAGTGTTGTAGTGGCTACAACACTCTCCAAAATTTTGGCCTACACTCAAAACTTAGAGCCTACTATGGATCTTGTATCAGTCGCTCCTTAATCAATTACTGGTCAACTGATGAATTCAAGCTCCCTTCTTTTATCTTTATATAGCAAGTGTCGTCTTCAAGCATGCAAATTATTGCTTGTCATGCAAAGGGGATTTTGGTTTGCTTCGAAAATGAGTTGTTCTTGTTAGATAGACATGTTTCACACTCATTTCCAAAGTTTCATGCACTATTAGACAAGTGTCGTCATTATCCTCTCAAAGTCTATCGTTGGGGCCGCACTTATTGTTATTTATCACAAAGGTTGTTTCATTAAGGGAATTATGTTTTCATATGTTCTGTATGATCTACATTGTGTCACCAAGTGTCCAAGTGTGTGGTCACAATCAAGTTTTATCATTGTTCACATTGGTTCCACTGATCCCACACTTAGCCGAATTCTAGAGGATTCCTAGCAACCTAGCGTCATCGAGCCTTCCTAAACTTGTCACTTAACATCTTCAACCTTCAAGCCTTTCCCTTGACCATTGGAACTATGCAATGTGTAGAAAGCCCAACCTCCCTTGGCCTCAAAAACTATGTAGATTTTTCCTCCAGTGCCCTTCCCTCATTCAAATCTCATTGCCTCCAAAAATTGTGCAGTTCTGTCCCTCAAGCCTCTCAGCTGCCTGGCCCCCATGCCTCTTGAAACTACGTATTTTCTCCTCCTAGGAACCCATCTCGAAATAGCCACTTCCTACTTGAACTGCACAATTTTGTCCCTCAATGTGCATTGTGAACATTTTTCCCTTAGTGAGGACTGTGCAAAAAGTTTCCTCAATCTGGCTTGAATTGTGCACTACGCAGTCTCAGTGATCAAGCTTGACCCTTGGCTATAAGAACTGTGCAATTTCGAAGTCAGTAGGCCTTCTCCTCTGACCTGTCACTTAGTCCCAACCCAATTCATGAATCTAAGTGCTCTATATTAGGCTAGTTATTTTCAGACTGATGTTGTCTCGTCATGAGTAAGCTGCAAATGCAGGTACTCTCTAACATTATGGCAATATGATGAATAAGGAGATGAAGAAGGTGGAAATGCTAGATAACACTTAAGGAGTTCAAGAGAAAATATAATCATTAGATAAGAAGACCAAGGAACCCTGGCATATGATACAATATCAGAGATAAGAACCATAAGAAGACTACATCTGATTCACAACCTTTTGGAGGGTAGGTACAAAAAACAAAGAACATCTTTCATGAAGTTGAAATGCACCTCTTAGTGTACTATGAAGGATATCTTATCGTTTTCATATCATTATGTATTCAATGAAATGTATGGTCGCAAACACTGAAATTCATTCTGTGTTTTCACTAAGTGTTTCATTCCCTTTCGCAAGATAGAAAAGATGTCTTCTTTTTGCATGATGGTTGTCGCACTTTATGAATAAGCTCATTCTAGTGGTTTCAAGGGCTCATCTTTGTGCTTATGAGTTTTCCTAACCATATAAACATCTGTTGCACTCATTTACAAGGTTTTGAACATTGTCACACAAGTGTCGTCACGGTCATCATAAAGTCTGACTTAGGTGTCACACTTGTCATAACTATTCATGAAGTGGGCACACACAAGGAAAAGTGTTCATGTGTCATGGGTGATCAATTTTGTTGACTTGTAAAGCATTCTAAGTGCTAGTGCACAATTGAAGCTTCATCACTTCACTTGTCAGCCTCATTGGTCCATCACTTAGCCTTTTCTAAAGAAGCTTCCCAACCCTTCAACTTGGCTTCACCTAGCCTGCTTGGACTACGCATTACGCAGCTCCAGTGATCAAGTTGTGACCTTGACCACTGGATCCATGTAATGAGGAGTTCCTGTCCCCCAGGGCTGCTACATTTCATAATTCCTGAGCCAAACCTTCCCCTCCAAAATTGCGCAATATTTTCAGTCAGCCTGGTCCAAACTGCGCATTGCACAAACACAAGAAACAAGTTTCCTCCCTATCCACCTGAACTACTCAATCACATAGGAGATCAGTCTCCCTTCAGTATCAAAACTTCATAGAGGCTTATTACAATGGTAACTCCCTCATCCTGACCCACTATCTCCCAAATCTATGAAGAAACCAGTCAGCCTTCCCTTCCAAAACTGTGAATAAGTTGCCTTCAGGGGTCCTCCCCTCCTCTTGAACCACTATCTCTCAAAACTGTGAAGAATCCAATGAACCTTCCTCTCCAGAAATCTGCAAAAATCTTCCACATTAGCTCCTCCTTCAGCCGGATTCACTCATCTCCAAAACTGCGCAGAGATTGTCCTTAGCCCAGCCTGAAATACGCATTGCGTAGTTCCAAACCTCAAGCCTTAGCTCTGGTTGCTAGGACTGCACAATGTTCAGTCCTTGAGCCTCCCTTCCCAACCTGTAACTCATTTCTAGCTCAGTCCTCAGATCAGAATGCATCATCTTAGGCTAGGAGGTTTTCGGGCTACTTTCATCTCTTCATGAGTGAATTGAAGATATAAGAACTTGGTGGGATTATGAAGAAGGAGAAGAATGAGGAATACATGCAAAGGACATTCTTGTAGCTCAGCATGCAAGCTAATCTATCAAGACAAAAGGACACCAACTCGCGATCAAAAACGCAGACTCGAGATCATTGAAGATTCTTCTCACTAATCCATGAGGAGGTGGAAGACAAGAGTATTCTCAAGCATACATCATTCACAACAATAACAGTGAATTGGCATTGCCACATCACCAAGAAGTCCATGTCAGCAGTGTCATGTCATGAGTGTTCACACTTCACATCACTATTATAGATCATGTGTATTATATTCAAATGTATTATAAAGTGGAAGTCCAAAGGACACACATGATTATGGAGAGTCATGTAAGTTTAAAAGTCATAGGAAGTTGAATAGTCATGAGGGTAGTCAAAGAGTCACAAAGGGGAAGCATCACCCCTTAGTTATATATGCCCCCTCATTATATGATAAAATGAATTTTCACCTTGGCTCCTCCCTCAAGGCATTAAAGAGATCAACTAGTTCTTTGAGGATAAAGGAGTGGCTCATATATCCCACTATTGGGCTAGTGATGTAAACATGTGTCTTGGAACTTTTTCATAATAACATAAGCCTTTTAAGGCCATCACGTTCTTCATGCATGGACTATGAATGTTTATAAGACTATTCTGTGGATTTTTATATTTCATGTTTGATTTCACATGTAATAATAAAGTTGAACTATTTCAGTTATTTTAGTGCTTATCTTATTGAGTATGTGTTGTATTGGTTGTTATTTTTGTCCCTTCCTTGTGGACTATTCCATGGGATACTAGACAAATATTTCCTTTTTTTTTGTTGTAACGATCGTCACATCTGATGTGGATTATTCTGTTGGATGTGAGATAGAGCCTTCTAGTTCATGTGTGTCTCTTCCTAGCTGGTACTATTACCTCTCACTTAGAAGCTCACTTTTCTCCCCCCTTTGTAGTAGAGGAACCTTGACATAGTTGCAATTGCACACTCACCAGGCACACCTCCCTTGAATTAAAAAGACACCATTGCATCACTCTCCTATGATGAAAGTTAGAGCCAAGGAATATCTTTGAGATATATGACGACCAGGTTGACATTCCAGATGGGGCTCCTGCACCAAATGGTGTGAGGTATAATTAGCTCTTCACATCAGGGATACCCCCTTGGTTGATGGAATTCCAACACCGTCAACAAAATGGCACTAGAAGGAGCACCAGACGACAAGTTGTTCCCGTTGATTCTAGTTTGAATCTTTTATTTAAAATGGCTCTTCCCCAAATCATAATCATGGGATGTTTTTCTAAAGAACTTAATTGTACCATCCCTGCAGAAGTTATTCATAACCTATATGAATTTAAGTTCGATGGTGAGGGTGAATCAACTTTTTGTGAAGATTTGTTTCAAGTTGTTCATATTTTACTTTCTAATGAAATACATTGCAAAGATGTCATGGCTAGATTACTCACCCTCACATTCAAAGGTCGTGTTAATCGATGGTGTCATACATTGCCCATTACTTCTATCCATACATTTGAATAGGTTTCCAGGAAGCTTCATAAAGCCTTCAATAAGTATAACTATTGAGATGTTTGTGGAAGAATCAATATTTGAAGAATCAAGCTTGATGAATCAATTGAGAATTTTTCTGATCGATTCCTTCACCTCTGCTATGAAATTCCCAAAAAACATCTAAACTGGGATTTCTTGAAACAAGAGTTTGAGCTCTTTGTTCTTGTCTCTTCATATGATGAACTTGAACCTCCCATTTTTTCCACTTCCCCAACTCTTTTAAATAATGAGACACTTCAAATTTTATAGGAGGAGCTTACTACCCCTTTTGTTCTTTGTCCTCCTCCTTTTCCATTTCCGATGTGGGTGCCTCCTTGCGGTGGTTGTAAAATTGGGAAATCTACAAATAAAATCTCCAGTTCATCTTATCATTCTTCTTCTTCTTTTCATGATTCAAATTCAATGGAGGAAAAATCAAAAATGGCTCATTAAGCTTATGGTGAAGACTCACTCCTCCATCCCACAAGATGATGTCACCATTCACAACTCTAGTCTTAAAGCTAATATGTATTTTTGTTGTCCTCTATCATATACATATCTTAACTCTTTGTACGATGATTCACTTGATCAATCTACTCCACCAGCCAGTTCTTCACATTCTCTTGATTCTCAAGTTGTTGGCTCAAATTATGATCAAGTACAAAGTAGTCACATTACGTGGATAAAGAAGCAGGAAGGTTAAGACGCTTCCAATATTTCCTCTCTTTTTTCAAACTATTCCATGTCAAGACAATGACTTCCCATTCTTCGATTATTCTCAATCCAATAATCTCGGTAGTGAAGCGAATACAATAAATTCTTCCAATCAATCTCTAACCTTGAGAAACAATCATTCTGATGATAATGACTCCATTGATCCATGTAATCACAAGTGCCTGGGTATATTAGTTGATCTTTTGGTTCCTCACAAAGAAGATCTTACCCAGAATCCAAAATCTATTTCAATCAAAGAATATGTGCTTACCAAAACTTCCTCTTAACCTCACTATCCCTTGTTTTCTTCCAATTGAAATGCACGTACCTGCCATGGACATACTCCATGCTCTTCAGTTTATTCATTCGATGATTTATCTTCTTGATTGACACAAGACAGTGAGGTTGCCAATGATGAGATAAAAAATGGTCAAATCATTGAGAACCCTTCCCACCCTCATCATCTCTTTTCTTGCATGAAGACAAATCTTCAAATCAGCTTGCTCACGAAATTTCCCCGATTCATTTATCTTTGAATATGTTATTAGAAGAGACACTCCACTTGAGTAATCTTATTGTTGAAGTTGAAAATTCTAGTGAAACCTGTGACAGAGATGGTTGCCATTTGGTGAGCAGTATTGAAACCATCAACAACAACTATCCTCAAACCATGCATGATCTTGTTCAAGCTTCAAAATGTGATTCCACAATGTTGGGAGGTTTCAGGACCTGCTAGGGAGTTGAGGCACTTCAACATCCGTTTATGGTTATGTCAGGATCTCACGACTCTAGTAAGCACCCCGAACTAAGTCAAATCTAGTTTCTCTCGCATAATCCTTCTTTTTGCATGGTTTCATTCAGTCTAAATCTCTTTTTGAAAGATGTTTTGTATTTCGACTGTAACCTTTCAAACTCTCGAGATTTTACTTCTGACTCGACTCCTGAATATTTTTCGGTTCATTCATCTTCATGAAAATCTATCGCATCAAACTCGGGTTGGGAATGTGCATTTCTCTTAAAGTCATGGAATTACAAAGTTGATCTCAAGGACTATCTTTTCCTAAAAGAATCATGCTTATCGAATCTATCCCTCAATGGTCAACTCCTGGGTCGTCTTGCAAAGTTGATGTTGCAAATTTTTTCCTCTCATTGCACCAAAAATCCTCTTCATTGGTAATGAATGCACAAGTTGTCACACGAATAAAGTTCTTCTCCATTCACCATTTCCCAACTGGGTCTCATGCATTAATGGTGCTAGCATCATTTTTAAACTCTTTTGATGACTACAATTCTTGTACAATTTGTCACCAGTTGTAGAAAAATCTTTCGTCATATTTGCCTCGCAAGGAACTTGGTTCGATTGTTCAGAGTGTTCGCGAGACTGTTCAAATTTATTTTCTTCATTTATTGCAAACTGGGAATTTGATGTTTTAATCAACTCATCTGATCATTTTTCTGTCTTTGGTGACTGTCATTCATCTTCTTATTTTCCCATCAACACATCCAATGCTAGTTGTTTCACACACCTTGATCTTCATTTTCCAACATCTCTCTATTCATATTTTTGTCAAGTAACCGAGTCACTTCAACCTTCATTAATGGTTATGGCAGGTCCTCGCTATCTTGACATTCCTGTCAAGTATGATTAGATCTATTTTTCCTCACATGGTACCCATCGTGATCTCGTACTTCTAATTCAAAATCTACCTTTTTCAAGATTTCAGGGTTTTCAAGAGGGTCATCATGAATTTTATGATCCAATTTTTGAATGGCTGGAACAATCCTACCTGGAAATATTCGTAGAAAATAACAAGTTTTGATCATTACTCATGCTTGCTAAGGAGATCGGTGTAGATGACGACACATCTACAAGAAGTTTCTAAGTTTTGTTAAAAAATGGTGTTCATCGAAAAGGTAAGCATGTGAAATGGATGAAGGTAGTGGTTGTGACACACCTTTCCACCCACAGGAAAAACCATCCTTTTCTTGTGCAAATTTTTCAAGTTTTCATATTTTCTGTTGCACAACACTTTATATTTGTTTTAACTGTTCATGTCTTTCTGAATACAAGTCGGAAAAAACTACGGTGGCTTCACTGAAATTTTCATTATACGTAACCCTAAACTTCTAGTTGTTAGGTTAGGAGTAGGATTAGTTGCATCCTATTTTTCCCTTGCACTCATCTTGCACTCATTTGTAGTTTGTCCTCGTTTTCTTATTTTAGTTCTACATCATCTTTTATGTTTCCATTTTCTTTCTTCTCTTCTGGTTGTGTGTTGTCTTTCCTTTCTTGTTGAGTTTCTCATTTTGTTTTTTTCATGCAAATAAGTGTTGTGCCTAGATCTATCTTGGCTTATTAGTATATGTGTTGCCGAACTATAAGGATTCTTGTGACACTTCAACATTTGGCTAGCGTTATGTCCATATTCCTTGTGTTGGTTACACCTTTTGGCTGATGAAATTCTGATGGAAAATACGATCTGTCCGTAAGGACAGTTTTTCTCCAACCATAAACCCATGTCTACTCTGGAAACCTCATGCATATACTTGGTTTTTCTACTTTGGTGTTCTCAAGCTTATCCAACTAGTAGAAGCAGAGAAGGGGATCAAAAATATAAATGAGCAAACCTAAATCAGAGGTCTCTATATGCTTCTTTGAAGGAGAAACCTCTTTTTCTCTTAATAAGTCGAGATCCCTCTTCTGCCCCAAAGTAAATAAGTCCCAATGCACATTTCTCTTTAAATAATTAAATAAAGTTGAAAGAAGAAAAAGGCTTCTTGCGTAGAGAGGTGAAGCAAGAAACTCTGCTGAGGTACTGTCTAGGCTTGTTGGTAGCGGAGAAATGTTTTTGTGTTCCTGTGTGACTCTATCGGGGTACCGTCTAGACCTATTGGAAGTGGAGCAAAACCAGATATGAACAATTATACTTTGAGAATCTCAAGCTTGCGAGCTACACTACCCTTCCTAACTCAAAACATTGTGATTATGCTAAATCTTATGTTGTGTTCAACTGAGAAGGTATAGAGGGGATCATTTATATTCATGGGGAAAGTGGGAAGGCCAAATTAATCTACACGATGAATCAATACTCCCTGAAGAACCAAGGCCCTGAGTGGAAGTAGTTAACGAAAACAGAGAAGTTGGATTCTACTAATGTGTCGCCAAGTGTTGTAGCGACTGCAACACCCTCCATAATTTTGGCCTACACTCAAATATTGGAGCCTACTATGGATCTTATGATCAATCATTCCTTAGTCACTTATTGGTCAGCTGATGAATTCAAGCTCCTTTCATGGATCGTAAGAGTCATTCACACTTTTATCTTTATATAGCAAGTGTCATCTTCGAGCATGGGAATTATCACTTGTCATGCAAAGGGGAGTTTTGGTTTACTTCAAGGGGAAATATTTGTGAAAATGAAGTTTTCTCATAAGATAGACATGTTTCACACTCATTTCCAAAGTTTCATGCACTATTACACAAGTGTCATCATTATCCTCACAAATTTTATTGTTGGAGCAACACTTGTCATTAGTTGTCACAAAGGTTGTTGCATTAAGTGAATTATGTTTTCATATGTTCTGTATGATCTACGTTGTGTCACCAAGTGTCTAATTGTGTTTTCACAGTCAAGTTCTATCATTGTTCACGTCAGTTCTACTGGTCCCACACTTAGCCAAATTCTGGAGGATTCCTAGCAACCTAGCCTCATCCAACCTTCCTAAATTGCACACTTCACATCTTCAACCTTGAAGTGTTTCCCTTGACTACTGGAACTGCACAACGCACAAAAAGTACAACCTCCCTTGGCCTCCAAAAATGCACAGATGCTTCCTCTAGTGTCCTTCCCTCACCCAGAGCTCACTGCCTCCAGAAACTACACTGTTTTGTCTCTCAAGCCTCTCAGTCGCCCAGTCCCCCAAGCCTCTTGAAACTACGCAGTTTTCCTCCCAGGGTCCCATCCCACAATAGACACTTCCTACTTGAACTACACAATTCTCTCCCTTAGTGGGCACTGTGAAAATTATTTCCTCAATGAGTACTATGCAGAATTTTCCCTCAGTCTGGCCTAAGCTTTGCACTGCATAGTTTTAGTGATCAAGCTTGACCCTTGGCTGCTAGAAATGCACAATTGCATAGTCACTAAGCCTTCTCCCCTAACCTGTCACTTAGTCCCAACCTAGTTCATGAATCCAAGTGATCTATCTTAGGCTAGGGGTTTTTAGACTAATGTTGTCTCATGATGAGTGTGTAACAGCCCTGGTGAAAATTCCATGTAATAAAAGTAAATAGAGGCAAAAATAATAACCACAGTTGATGGGACACTTATTCTGAGTTGAATGTTGGGAAAGACATCCTAGGGGGTGTTCATTTGGTTTATTATGGCTAAGGAAATTGGAAAAGGCAATGGCTAAGGCTTTGGAAAGGAAAAATGACACTTTTGGCACATATATTTATGAAAATAATGGAAATTAGGAGAAAATAGAGGTGAAAGGTCACAGGTTGCATGTGAGGAGGAAATTGAAGGAAAATAATGGAAAATGAAGAAAATAGAGGCCTCATTCATAAAAAGGCTTCTGAGGATCAATTGGTTACCTTTTGTAGTTGAGTTTTGAAGCTCTCTCATTATTCTCTCTCTCTCTCACTCTTGGACACTTAGAGTTTTCTTGGAGCATTTTTGCATTGGATCAAGAAAGACAAAGAAGGCAACATGAAGAAAAGATCAAGCAGGGAAAGGCAAGATCAAGAAACTATAGTAGGATTCATTGCACGTATCGATTTACATGTGTATTTTCCTTACTAGATTTGGCATGCATGGTATTACATGTTGTTCTTTTTCTGTTGTGGCATGGGTTTTGTCAGGTGTAACAATGTTTTCAAACTAGCCTTGCCATTTCCAGATACTCATGGCATGATGGGGTTCTCATGTTTTGGTTTAGCTAGATTGCCAGATGGATTCAAAGCTAAGTGGGGTGGATCTCTGAATGATAGAGCACATGGCCTAGTAAACCCTAAACTAGACTGTAGATCACGGTAAAGCCATTGAACTAGTGACCCCTAATCCAGACATTGGATTGCGGTAAAGCCAGGATTGTGTTGTCTTGGTGGGCTTAGGAATTCTTGCTGGTGAATGACAAGATATACGAAAAAGAAAAGAGGTGGATTAGTATCTATTGGGCCTAGTAATCCCAAGTTTAGGATATGTGGTAAATTCTGGAGAGTGGGTATCAGTTTAGGGCCTAGTGATCCAGGTTTGGATTATGGTAAAACCTAAGAGACTAGGAGAAAGGAAAATTACTCGTGATGTAGGTGGAGAAATTCAGTGGCATCGATGCTTGTTTTGCCTAGAGATCGGGTTAAGATCATGGTAAAGCCTATTATGATTTGTTCATTATGTTGGCCTAGTGATTTGGGATGGATTATTGTAAAGCCCAGTTTCTATTGATGAGGGTGAGGTGGTTTAGCCTTGGTATGCCATGCTTGGTTGTTTTGGTTTGAGTCCCACATTCATGCTTGGAATATGGCATGGGGGTGAATGTCTGAAGAGAGATTTGGCTAAGCCATTCTATGTTCAGGTAGAACATGGAAGTCCAATCCCAGGTTTGGTTTTTTCATCATTAATGAAAGGTTATTTCTCCTTGTATTTCTATAAGTATTTTGATGGATTATATGTGGTCTGTATGGTTGTACTTTCATGAGTATTTTTGTTGTTATTATTATGGTTATATGTGTGTTTTATGACAGCATATATGTATGGCTCTCAACATGTTTTTACTCGTAAATGAATGGATAATATATGTATGGTCTAATAGATGGTAATGCAACAAATTACATGAGGGAACAATGGTTCTTAGCAATTCTCAGATACTACAAGATCCCTATGTTTAATTTTGTTGGTTACGCCTATATATTACATGCTTATGACATGTGTGACGAAATGCTTATCATGGCTAGTAGGGGTCTAATTAAGGTCTTGTTTAACTTATTGTGTTTGCATCATTGTTTCCCTGTTATTTTACTGCTCCAAAGTTATCATTCCATTCTGGGCAGACTTGGATTTTGGGCCTAAAAAAGTGGCTCAAATCCTGGGCACGCTGGAAGGTAAGCCTATGAGAGTGACGTTGGGTTTCTAGATGCTATCATGCATATAGCATGAGAGCGATTGAGGCTGAAGATGTCCAAAATTTTAATGGGACCCAAGGGAAAGTTGTCTGAAGTGTTGGATTGGTTATGAGGGTCATGACGCTGATGTTGAATGTCTATGTGTTATGTTTTCTATGATTCCACTTCCTTAAGGTCACATAGGAGGTTGAATACATTCATAAAAGCATCTCGTCACGTGTTTACCCCGGTTGGATGGTTACTTGGGTAGATGTGGGAGGAGGGTGTTACAATGAGTAAGTTGCAGATGTAGGTACTCTCTTACACTATGGAAAGATGATGAAGAAGGAGATAAAGAAGGTGGACATGCTAGATGACACTTAAGGAGATAGAATAGATAATCATCATATAAGAAGACTAACGAACCCTAGGGTATGATAGAAGATCAGAGATCAAGATCACAGGTAGACTCCATCTGATTCACAGCCCTTTGGGGGGTAGGTACGAAAAACAAAGAACATCTTTCATGAAGCTGAAATGCACCTCTTACTATCATATGAAGGACAACTTATCATTGTCATATCATTATGTATTTAATGACATGTATGGTCACAAACTCTAAAACTCATTCCATGTGCTTTCACTAAGTGTTTCATTCCCTTTCACAAGATAGGCAAGTTGTCATCTTTTTGCATGCTGGTTGTTGCACTTTATGCATAAGCTCATTCTAGTGGTTTCAAGAGCTCATCTTTGTGTTTATGAGTTTTCCTAACCATATAAACACCTGTTGCACTCATTCACAAAGTTTTGAATGTTGTCGTACAAGTGTCGTCACAGTCATCATAAAGTCTACCTTAAGTGTCGCACTTGTCGTAACTGGTCATGAAGTGCAAACGCACAAGAGAAAGTGTTGTTCAAGTGTCATGGGTGATCGATTTTGTTGAGTCATCAATTATTCTAAGTGCTAGGACACATTCAAAGCCTCATCACTTCACTTTTCAGTCTCACTAGTCCAACACTTAGCCTTTTCTGAAGAAGCTTAGCATTCCTTCAACTTGGCTTCACCCAACCTGCTAGGAGTGCGCATTGTGCAATGCCAGTAAAGAGACTATGACCTTGACCCCTGGATATACTCAATGTGTAGTTTTGTTGATGGTGTTGGACCCACCAACATGTTAAGGGGATCTCCCCGGTAAGAAGTTACAATTAGACCTCAGACCGTTTGGTGTAGGAGTCCCACCAGTGGGTCATAAGGTAATGCCTTAACCACGATGTCGCACAGAGGCAAGTAAGATATCTTTGTGAGTAGCAAGGGTGTGACTGGTGCAGTGAGTCAAAGAATGGGTATGATAGGTTCCAACACTTCAAAGGGGGGAGGAAGGTGAAGGTGAGTTCCAGGTTGAAAGGGATCAGCCCCAACTCTGCTAGGAACACACCACACAAAGGAAATGCACAACTTCTGGTAGTGCAGTCAACACGGATGCGACAGTCACAACATACAAGGTAAGATAACCTGAACAACACTCATGGATCAGTCTAAGACGAGTGTGATGGTTGATATAACAAGGTTCAGAGAAAGGTCTGTCTGGTGTCTGACAGAGCAATCGACATGGACAATGACAACATTAACAACATATGCAACACATTAACAACACGATTCATGTAATTGCATGTGAATCATGTCATACACAAGTATGTAAGTTAAAAAACATATATCATTAAGGAAACTGAAGCAGTCCAACTACAATAACAACATATGCATGAAAATGTTTTGGCTTTTATTATATAAAGAAGTGTAAAAACAATCATACAATACACCATGTAAACCTGCTAGCCCTATCAATAGAATGTTACAACCACACCTGCCTGCTCCTCCAAAGAGATGTACTAGCTTTGTGCAATGGAGAAGCCAAGGCACGTTACAATATTGTCTAAGCCTTCTTCAAGATAGTCTTAGTAGAAGGTTGGCTAACCAAAAGCCTATACAATGAGTTATGAGGGACTATTTATAGCAAATGGTGGGGTGACCCTTAACATTCCCCTTTGTGACTGTTCAACTACCCTCATGACTCTTCACCTACTCTATGACTGTTACATTCACTCTTGAGACTTGACTTACACATGACTCAACAATACAAATCACATGTACCCATGTGAAAAATGGCTTGAACAAGCCAAACTAGACACCACTCTGACTTAGACAACAATAGAATTCCAACTGCTTGACATCCTCATGCCAATCAATAGTAACATATTGGTGCCAAGATTGGTAGTCTCTGATAGTGTCTGTGTGTTCCGTTGTGACATCCGTCTAGAACCTGAACCTTGTCTCCATGGCATCCGGGTACATTGCTTGGGCTCCTCTGTCCAACTCATCTAAGAGAATGCGCAACAATGTCCTCAATGTGGTTAGACCAGCTACATACTTGTGCATGATGTCTTCACTGGTAGGCAAGTCTAGACTGGTGGCGATGCGCATCAACTTGTAGAAGTACGAGTCAAGCTCCTGTTGGACCTGCTTCTTAGTCTTTGCTTGGGTGAGAGGCCCAAGTGATGGAATCGCATATGTGTGCACAACATCCTCCATGATCTTGAATACGTGTGCATGGGAACCCTGTAGGCCAATGATGAATTGTGTTAAGTCTTCATAGTTCTGGATCTAACTCCGGATATGTGCTTGCAACTCAACCACATTGGCCTTCATCATCTTGGGAAAATGAAGCGGGGCTCCTTTATACTTCATCATCCATGCTCACATGTTATCAACAATAGCATGTATGTTCTTCAAGATGTGAACTCTTCTCACACATGGATGCTGCCATCCGTGAAGATGAATGATTGCTTGATGCACGGTATTGAACTTGGAGTACAATGCCCACATAACCGTGTCCAAGGACAACACTTTCTCTAGTATTGCCTTCTTCAGTTCAGCTGGGGCAGACATTTTCACCATGTCTCCTCCCTGCTTGGCCACCTAAATTTCCTTCACCATTCGCTCATTCTCAGCTATGAGGAAGCGAACACTGGAGCTAGTGGCTTCGACATACACTCTATTTGCATTGTCCAAAGCAGTTGGTTCCTTGTGCACATCGGTCATGATCACCTGTTCTTCAACTTTATCAGGGGATGTTTGGTCCTCCAGAGTTGGTACTCTATCAGGGTGCACAATTCTATGTTGAGATTCATCAAAGGAGTTGTCGTGCATCTCTGCTTCCAGATAACCACCAAGGAAATTAGTGCATCCTTAGTCATTCGAGACTTTCTCATCATCTGAATGAATTACAGCGGGTGAGTCGACTTCTCTATGGTGAGGCATGAGGTCAGTGTCTTATTCCAATTCCGACTACTCCATGTCTGCATCCAACTGTTCGAAATCCTGTTCTATCTCATGATCAAAACATTGCCCCTGCAAGGTCTCGCCTTGTTTGCCTAATGCCAGCTGTTCAAAAGAATCAACTACTTGTATGGGCACTACTTTGTTTGTTTGCACGTGATGCGCCCCCTGCTGAATCTGCTGCTATTGCGCTTCCTTATTTCATTGGTGTAGCTCTTGTTGTTTCCGAAGTTCCTCCCTCATCTCATGCAACTCCTTTGTTTCTTCCATTCTCTTCTTACCTCTCTGCCTTCACGCAATTTGCTTTTCGCGTTGCTTCCTCTTAAGTTGAATAGCCATAGCTACTTGTTATGCAAGTGGGTCTACTCGAAACTTGCAGCTTTGTTCATCCTCCATGCGATCAATAATCTTTCTCTTCCCTTTGTCGCGCCAGGTATGCTTGGTTCTATTGCCTCTATTGTTGCTGCTACTACTGCTACTGCTGGTGTTTTCCATGGTGTTGCTTCATGCTACCATGCTAACCATTCTATGATGAAATTGACTTGTTCATATGGTCTAGAATGATGGTAACAATACCTCCATGAGTCTTCCTCAGCCCAATGAAATTCCCCATGGATTCAATTGAATTGAACTCTCATGTAGTGATCCTTGACAATGCAATGCAGATCATATGGGTTGAAGCTTCGGAGTTCGAGCGAGTACTTCTTCATTTGTTCAGCTTCGACATCCGCTTGTTTGATGCTCTTGATCTCATATAACTGGATCCGCAATGGAAGAGTGGGCCAAGGTGCCTTCTTCTTCCGCTGCAACCTGGATGTTAATCTTGCTGAGATATGATACGCTACTTCCTGCATGACCAGCACGTCCAAAGAAAACTTTGGCAGAACATGTAGAGGATTCTTCGCACTAAAAACTCAGATGAACTTGTCATCCAGTGAGGCATACCAATATGCAATGCCTAATAATGCCTTCATCGCTTATTCTGACATGCAGGGTGGATCCTATTCAAATATCAACCTGTACATTGGGG
This sequence comes from Pinus tabuliformis, assembly GCA_031772625.1. NCBI lineage: Eukaryota > Viridiplantae > Streptophyta > Pinopsida > Pinales > Pinaceae > Pinus > Pinus tabuliformis. The sequence goes on from CM062816.1 coordinate 344,370,168, forward strand.
TGAAAAGATGGTCGGATAGCCATTTGATCACTCCTCTGAAGTTGCACTCGGAGAATAGCTTGAAATATGTGCTCACAATAGTCTCCGTTGGTGACCATGCCCACTCTAAGCCTAGGAACTCATGTCGGGCACAGATTGCATCTAGAATGTATGCAGACATATAAATCTCTGCATGCATGCCTTTGGGCAACTATCGAGCCTTCATGACTTGCTCCTTCAGCTGATGAGCCAGTATGCCAGACCAATTGCATGGTTTTCCTTCTCTAGCTAGTTGGTCTAGTGTGACCACCCAAATCCAAGGGAAGGTCTCGGTGCTTCCTTGGCCACTTAGTTGACATGCGAATACAACCAAGTATTGGTATGCCTTCCTTATTATCTTCGTCTTATAGATCCAATTGTTGGTATACGACCAAAGTCCCACATTGACTAGAAGTGGGGAGGATCATGGGTATATAAGGATGGACAAATATCTCCATTGGTATGAGGCCTTTTGGGGTAAAGCCCAAAAACAAATCCATGAGGGCTTAGGCCCAAAGTGGACAATATCATACCATTGTGGAGATATGTGGTGTCCAGAGTCCTAACAAGTGGTATCAGAGCCATGCCCCGAAGTTATCCAAGTGGATGGATCCTAGAAATACCAAAAGAAGGTGGTGGGCCCCGGTAATATCATGATGGGATCCGTGGATGAGCTTGGTTAGACAGGCGGTGTGCTCCGGATTCTTCATGGACGTGTCCTGGTCCCACACGATGAAGAGGAGTTGACCTGGGATAGAGCAAGCTCTCGAGGCAGGTGGTGCTTCCATGTAAGGTGTGTGCTTCCAACGCATTGGAGCAGAGAATCCTGGTTGGTAGAGAGTGGACGGATGGATAATTGTTTGAGGGGAGGCTCGATGGTCCTTTGTTCGAGGGGAGGATTGTTGGTATACGACCAAAGTCCCACATTGACTAGAAGTGGGGAGGATCATGGGTATATAAGGATGGAAAAATATCTCCATTGGTCTGAGGCCTTTTGGGGTAAAGCCCAAAAACAAATCCATGAGGGCTTAGGCCCAAAGTGGACAATATCATACCATTGTGGAGATATGTGGTGTCCAGAGTCCTAACACCAATTAAGGGTCATCTTGAAACGAGCTAGCTCCTTTACCCAATCCTTAAGAATATCTTTGGAGTGGCCTCTACTTGTCCATATGATACATCTCATCGTAGTCTCGTGCCCAGAAGGTTGCAAGCTTCTTCCCACTAACACTGCTCGAGGTCATCATTTCGGGGTCAGTGTGGGAGACGATTGATTGAATCATATCCGCACACGGGAACGTGGGGTATCTACATGCAATCCAATACATGTAGGACTTATGAATGTTCATGTACACCTAACGGTCTTCAAGGTCTTCCCCAAAAGTACCTGTGAATGTTTCATTCACCTCTTGCCACTTCAGTTTGATGTCCTTGTCTAGATACAACTTCATATCTTCATAGATCGACATGCTAGAGGACACCTATTCAAATGCAACACCATCAATGTCCTGGGATCCTTTTCTCTTGGAAGATATTGAGACAGATGAACACTTGAAAGATATGGAAACAAGTAGCATGAATGGAAAGAAATATGTCAGTGAAAACAAAGCAAATGCGGGGAAGGTCATAGCACATACCTGGGAACCGATGAACAAGATTGCACAAATTTTACTGGGAGGCTGAGTGACTGGCTTCCAGAACTGCACAAAAGGCAGTCTAGACTAACTGGGGGATGAACTGGCTATTGGATATACAAAATTTGCAATTCAGTTGTGCAGTTAGCTACTGGGATTGTGCAATGCATGATTCTGGTTGGGACAGAGTGTTGGCCTAGGGATAGGTTTTGCGCAAATTTTTGGGCCAAGCAACCATTAACCTCCAGAAATGCGTAATTCAGTCCAAGAAGTTAGTGTTGGGTCAGAATGCACAAATCTGGAGAGGAAGGTGAGCCTTCCTTCTCCACATTGCTGAATGTAGCCTTGGAGAAGGCAGAGACCAGGTCAAGGTTGGCCCAACTCGCCAATGGGCAACTGAAAGTAGGTAAGTTGATTAAATACATGGCGACACTAAGTGATAGAAGAAGTGATAAATAGTGCATGAAAAACATGAATGGAAGACTGAGTAAACAAATCAACATGCATGTGGGTGAGGTCATTCTCCAGTTGGGAGAACGTCCATGCAAAACAGTTTCATGAATGCAACAACAATGAGATAGCGATGAAAATTGAAACATAGCTTGGACAAGCTAGAACATATATAAACGACAACACGCATTCAAAGAAATCAAGCAAACAACACTCACACAAGTGAATACACAAAAAGCGACATAAATGTTTAAAAAGACAAGTTGAGGCCACTTACTCGTGAATAGCTCAGCCGGATGTGTCAAAGAGTCCTAGATGTGCTGTGGGATGTTAGAAATCCAAGATCTATGTGAATGTGTTAGGCCCCTATACTACTAGTGTAACCCCTTATTGTTATTAGTACAACCCACTTATTATATTGATGTACCCATGTAGTGCCCATATTGTTACTATTCTGCCCCATAGAAGCCCACTCTTGTTATTATTGTGCCCTTACATTATTATTGTTATGTCGGCTCTGATTATGTTATGACCGCTTAGACTCCTATATATAGAAAGGAGGTCTTTTCATTTGTATCATCCAAGAATTTTTCATTTATGTAACGTAAAGGAGGTTTCCCCCTCGAAGAGGCTGAATTCTAAGGCGTTGATCTATCTTTTCTATCTTTTCTTGAGCTGGTTTCATAACATTTGGTATCAGAGCTTTGGATTCTAGGGTTTCGCTGCTCCAAATAAGTCATCGCAGAATTTTCGCTTTAAATTTTTTTCTACGACATTTTAGAAGTTGAAAAAAAACCCATTTGAGAAGACATCGCGCTGAACCTCAGGTCCAAATTTCAGAGCTTTTCGCACTATATTTTTGGAGATATGATCTGAGAAAGTTGGTCTTTTTGCAGACTCATGTACATTCCAAACAGGTGACGTGGGGAAAATCGTCATAACTTTCTCTCTGAGCATCAGATTGAAATTTCGTAAGAAGGTACAGAAAGAGGACGGACTGTAGTTTCTTTTATATATTTTTCAGAGCCAAAGGTCGAAACAGTGACATGTGGCACTTCATACAAGTTTTCTCCTCTGGAAAGGTCTATAATCAAGTAATCTTGGGAGATTGTGCAAAACTCTTTCTTGGAGAATCCAATTTGGATCAGACTAGTGGCATTGGAAAGAGGACACAGAGGGCTACTATAGGTCACAATTTTAGAACTTAAAGATTCAAAAGTACAGAGTTACAGTCGTTTCAAGATCGAGCTCCTAAAATCAAGAAAAAGCAAGATGAGGAAGTTTGATGGCAAGGATCTGGTAAATTGGATACTTCAGATGGAGAAATATTTTGATCTACATGGTGTACCACTGTTACAAAAGGTATGTATTGCATCTTCATATTTAGAACCAGATCAATTTTTATGGTATGAAGGGCTTTGTTCTCGTAAAAAACTTGTTACGTGGTCAATTTTCACGGAGGAAATGGTAGCACATTATGAGGATACAAAGAGCAACACCTTCTTGAGAGCAACACCACAACAATTGGAAAGAGTAAAAGGGCTTTGTGACATATTGGAAAGAAAAATTATGGAAACCATGAAGCATACCCCTCACAACTATAAAGATGGAAGTGTTGTTTCTCCTAGCCTTCCACAACCTACAAGGGTTACACCACAACAATTAGAAGAAAAAAGAGAAAGAGGGCTTTGTTAAAATTGTGATAGCAAATGCACTAAAGGTCATAAGTGTGCTGAGAAGAAATTATTTTACATAGAATATGAATAGGAGGAAGAAAAGGATCAAGAAACACCAAAAGAAGAGGATATACGCCAGGACCTCACCCCAGATAAAGAAGAAATGAATCAGACCATATCTTGTAAAGCATTGGCAAGAATTACCACTCCTCAAACTCTCAAGATAGAAGGACATATCAAGAAGAAAAAGGTGCAAGAAGTGAAAGATCACATCAAGAAAGAAGAAATAAATCCAACCATATCTTGTAATTCATTGGTCAAAATTACCACTCCTCAAACTATCAAGATAGAAGGACATATCAAGAAGAAAAATGTTCAAGAAGTGAAAGATCACATCGAGCATCAAGATATGAATTTGACCATATCTTGTAAAGGATTGGAAGAAATTGCCACTCCTCAAACTCTAGAGATAGAAGGACATATCAAGAAGAAAAAGGTTCAAGCAGTGAAAGATCACATCGAGCATCAACAAAAATTTCTCCAACCTTTAAAGGATAACGCCACTTTGGTGCAAAATCAAATGAAACAACAGGTAGATAAACATCGTAGTGAAAAAGGTTTTCATGTAGGTGATTGGGTATTTTTACTGCTACATCTCAAGCAAGCTATTTATGAGAAGGAAATGTTGGCAATACTACATGCACTTAAAAAATGGCGACCTTACCAAATGGGAAGACTCTTCAAGGATGAGGATGTGGAAGCATTGTTTTGTGTTATTTCTATTATCCAGCCAGATTGGATAAATGAAGCAAGGGATGAATGGAAGAAGGATGAAGAAGTATGGCCACTTATTCAAAAGTTGCAAAAAATCCCAATTCAAACAACATATCCAGAAATTGAAAAGGAAGGAAAAATCATATTGGAACCTGGAGCAGTCACGGAAACAAGAACCCGACAGCTACGAAATCGATCAATTTCAGAGTATCTCATCAAGTGGAAGAACTTACCTGTTGAAGATTCCACATGGGAGGACAATAATCCTATACAGAATCATCAAGAACTACTCAAGCATTGAGGACAACGCTTTTTGAAGGAGAGGGGCATGTTAGGCCCCTATACTACTAGTGTAACCCCTTATTGTTATTAGTACAACCCACTTATTATATTGATGTACCCATTTAGTGCCCATATTGTTACTATTGTACCCCATAGAAGCCCACTATTGTTATTATTGTGCCCTTACATTATTATTGTTATGTAGGCTCTGATTATGTTATGACTTCTTAGACTCCTATATATAGAAAGGAGGTCTTTTCATTTGTATCATCCAAGAATTGTTCATTTATGTAATGTAAAGGAGGTTTCCCCCTCGAAGAGGCTGAATTCTAAGGCGTTGATCTATATTTTCTATCTTTTCTTGAGTTGGTTTCATAACAGAATGAATGAGATCTGATGTGTTGAATAAATAAGTTTAGCCTCAAGACGCACATGCCACAAATCTAGGAAAAAGCGACACTTGGAGGGAAACTTCTAAGAAAATTTTACATGTAACCCTCGGCTGCTAAAAATAGTTCCTTGAATTGTGGGATACCTTTTGCATGTTGCCTCATGCTATTCTGGGAAGATCAAGTCATGCATGCATGCAAGTCAATTTTCCTCGGTCCCGGGTGGAACTGGTCAATCGGACTGTCCATGCATTCCAGTGCTCAACTGCTTAGGAAAAATGTGCATTCCTAACTGTAAGCTAGGATGAATGCCCAAGGGGATTGTGCAATTTCTAGGCCCAGTAGTTGACAACTACGTAGATTTGTGCAAATCTTGGGTTGAACTGCCTGTTGGTGGGAAAAATTGTGCAATCCCTGCTGGGAGGGTTAGTAGGCTGGATTGCGCAATCCCGGAGACCAACAAGTTGGTAGAGAGGATTGCACAATTCCTGGAGGGAATTGCTAGTTGCCCTCCAGGAATGTGCAATTTTCAGGGGGGAATCTTCTCAGCCTACAACTGGACCAAGTCTGGGTAAGAAGCCTATTAGGGGAATGGATCAACTATGTTCGACAAGTTGCCTTTGTGCGAGGAAAGCATTGAAGCTTGAGTACTTGACGAAGCAAGAAAAAGTGTTGTGTAAGGTTGGTAGGGAGGCTCCAAAATAGGCTAAGGAAAAATTTTATAGGGTGGTTGTAGCCGCTACAACACTTGGTGACACAATGGTAGAACTCCAGATCTCTGCATAGACCTTGTTCGTGAAAAGCAAGTCTAACACCTTCGGAAGTATTGTGTAGTTCTTAGCTCATCTTGGTTTCACACTAACTTGATTTTAAGATGTAGCATCTGCCAGACTCTTGGTTGATTAACACATTCCAAGCCAAGGAAACACAGTTTTTTTTATTGGGGTTGAGGGGTATATAGGTGCACAAGAAGTATAGTCGTCAGAGTCTTAGTTTCATCTCGGTGTTGCTCCACTGCCAGCAAGGCTGGACAGTACCTTGGTGGAGTCACAAAGGAACACAAGCATGGCTCCACTTCCAACAAGCCTGGTCAGTACCCCGAAAAAGTTACTTGTATCACCTCCCTGCGTAGGAAACATTTCTCTTCCTTCACCTTATTCATTTTTTTCATTTCGAAATTTTTTGACTTTTCATTTTTTTTCATTTTCACTGTGCATAACACTTATTCATTTCAGAGGCGGAAGAGGGATCCCGACTTATTGAGAGCAGAGGAGGTTGTTCCAGCAAACAATTAGTTTATTATATCTTTGATGTGCTTGTTAAGTCCCCCCCCCCCCCACCTTACTCTACTTGACTGAGCTGATAAGGGTTAACCCAAAAACAATCGATTAGAGAAGGTGACACTAGTTAGCGCAGAAGTGTTGTGTTTACACCAAGGTTCACTTTGAAGAGTATGTATTTTCTTTCGGTATCATGGACTAAGAGTAACAAGTTCGTCATACATAGGCAAGATGACAGATAACCAAGTATCGATAGCTATACAAACCCTCTTGTACTTTGCCCAACTCGTTTATGAGCCACACATAGTTTCATGCAAACTAGCCTACGAACGAACATAACAAACAACAAAGCAAAGCAAAAGTAGAAGCAAAAATGAGAGAAAAACAACCAAACAAACAATTAAGCAAACAAAGCATGAAATTAAACAAGCATGCAAGCAAACAACTGAAAGAAAACACTACTCCTACTCTTACACTAATGGTGCATGGACCTGATCACATGAAGTGATACTTCCAATGCAGTCATCAATGCACTGGTAGACCCATGTGAGTGAAGGCTTGGTCCGCGAGTAACCCAGTTGTGCGGACCAACATACAAGAAAGATATGACAATGAAGATAGCCACACTTCGTGTTTCAAAGTGCCCACAAGACATAAGTTAGTGCATGGGCATGACGAATAGTCTGTGGAATTATCATGGTGATGTGTGACACTACGTGTAACTTTGAAGCAAAAGCACACTCTTGACTGAGACATGCAAGAAAACAAAAGAAACAAATATAACTTGTGTCATGCACGAGTGCTTGCAATGTAAGACTCCTCCAATGCATGAGCAATGGGATCGTGCAGCTTGAGTGGAGGAACTATGATCTGTGTGTGAGATGGATCTTCAATGCATACAGATGAGTGATGAGGAGCCTTGGGTGATTGAATAGTTTCATGATCGAAAGTGAGAATAACCTCGAGAGAGCGAGGGGTTGACATAACCATCAGCTTAGGCTGAAGTGCCTCAACAGTCTTGGGTGTCCCAACTTCATCATCAGGTAGATCATCATCAACTGGTGGCTTGGAAAGATCAACTGCGATAGATTCATGATCGTGATAAAAAATGGAAGAAAATGAATCATGATCGCCATGATCAGAAAAATCAATGAATTCTTCAACATCCTCATGATCAGATGAATAAAATAGAGGGGTAGATGAAAATCAAACGAACTCATCCTCTATGTTTATGGAAAAGACAGGTGAAGGATCAAGTGGATCTTCAATGAATAATGTATCCTCTCTGTTGTCGAATGATGGACTAGCATTCAGTGAGTCCTGCGAGTGATCAATAATGGGTGCATCTATGGATGAAGACACACATACAAAATCATCGATGGCTGGTTCACCAAAGAAGCTAGGAAAGAACGGAGGGGGCTCGAATAGAAGGGAGTCGTCCTTCACCGAGTGTTGATGTTCAAGATCCCACTCATACTCTTCATGAATGACATTGCATGTTGGTTGTGCAACACCAACTTCATCAGTGGGTTTTTCCTCGTTCACAACAAGTGAAGAGTTCAGAATGGATGAACATAAGACAATATCATTCGGAGGAACACCTGGGTGTGAAGACGGAGGTCAAAGAAAAGAATGCATATGAGAACTCGAAGGACTAACAACCAACTCTATGCGAAAATTAAGTGGAGTGATGTTGGGAGGGTGTGAAGGATGAAGAGATGTGCGAACATGATCCTCAGCATCACTGAGCGATGGTGGAACTGTTGAATGAGAAGGAGGTGGACAGTCCGTTGAGACAGTGTCTGCTCCCACATGGGATTGCGCAGTTCCATCAACGTAGAAGGTTGAGCAAGGCTTGACATCAAGCTTTCTCTTGGGATAGGTAGATTTCTTAAGACAATACTCGAACCAGTCCTAAAGATAAGAGAGCTTCATTTGGCTCTTCAAAGCTTGAAACTATAATTCACAGAAGCGCTACCAAAAATCAATAATGGATTCATGCGGGGACCTTCGTTGTTGTAACATTTTTCAGTCAAGATGGTCTGGATCAAAATGGTGGAACATGTCTTCAATAAGATCACAAAATTGCTCACATGAGTGCATAGTGTCAGCAAATAGGTTGAGCACCCAACGAAATGGGGATTCGCGAAGTGTGAATGCAAGCAGCAGACTGACCTGTTCGTCAATAAACTCATCTTCCTCATAAATCATGGAAAGGAAGTTATGTAAGTGCTCAGGCCAGGCCACTTCACCTTCACCATCATACGTGTGAGTGGACAAGAGATTGAAAAGCTTCCCTGAGATGGAGACATCTTCATGATTCAAAAAACACCTTGGGGGAAGAAGAATGCAAGATTCCATGAAAGATATGCAAAGGTTCAAAACTAGATGAGAGGACACTGCTTGTCATCAGGCCCTCCTTCTAGTGCCAGAAATTTTGACGGTGCTAGACCCGCCAACATGTTAAGGGGATCTCCCCAGTAAGAAATCCCAATTAGACCTCAGACCGTTTGGTGTAGGAGTCCCAACAGTGGGTCGTAAGGTAATGCCTTGACCGCGATGTCACACAAAGGCAAGTAAGATAACTCTATCAGTAGCAAGGGTGTGACTTATGCAGTGAGTCAAGGAATGTGTATGAGAGGTTCCAACACTTCAAAGGGGCGAGGAAGGTGAAGGTGAGTTCCATGTTGAAAGGGATCAGTCCCAACTCTGCTAGGAACACACTACACAAAGGACATGGATAGCTTTTGGTAGAGCAGTCAAAATGGATGCGGCAGTCCCAACATACAAGATAAGATAACCTAAACAACACTCACAGATCAGTCTGAGATGAGTGTGACAGTTGATATAACAAGGTTCAAAGAAATATTTTTCTGGTTTCCGCTAGAGCAGTCGACACAGACGGTGACAACATTAATAACATATGAAACAAATTAACAATATTCATATAATTGCATGTGAATCAGTTCATACACAAGTACGTAAGTTAAACAGCATATATCATCAAGGCAACCGGACTAATCCAACTACAATAACAAGATATGCATGAAAATTTGCTGGCTTTTATTATATAAAGAAATGCAAGTCACAATCATACAATACACCATGTAAACCTGCTAGCCCTATCAGTAGAACGTTACAGCCACATCTGCCTGCTCCTCCAAAGATATATACTAGCTTCGTGCAGTGGAGAAGCCAAGGCGTGCTACAATACTGTCCAAGCCTTCTTCAAGATATTCTTAGTAGAAGGTTGGCTGACCAAAAGACTATACAATGAGTTATGAGGGACTATTTTATAGCAAAGGGTGGGGTAACCCTTAACATTCCCCTTTATGACTGTTCAACTATCCTCATGACTCTTCACCTACTCTTCACCTACTCTATGACTGTTACATTCACTCTTGAGACTTGACTTACACTTGACATGAATCAACAATACAAAGCACATGTAACCATGTGAACAATGTCTTGAACAAGCCAAACTAGACACCACTTTGACTTAGACAATTATAGAAGTCCAACTGCTCGACATCCTCATGCTGATCAATAGTAACATATTGGTGCCAAGATTGGTAGTCTCTGATAGTGTCCATGTGTTCCGCTGTGACCTCTGTCTGGAACCTGAGCCTTGCCTCCATGGCATATGGGTACACTACTTGGGCTCCTCTGTCCAACTCAACTAAAATAATGTGCAACAATGTCCTCAATGTGGCCAGACCAGCAACATACTTGCACATGATGTATGCACTGATAGGCAAGTTTGGACTGGTGGCGACGCACATCAACTCATCGAAGTACGAGTCAAGCTCCTATTGGACCTGCTTCTTGGTCTTTGTTTGGGTGAGAGTCCCAAGTGATGGAATCGCATATGTGTGCTCAACATCTTCCGTGCTCTTGAATACTCATGCATGGGAAGCCTGTATGCTAGTGATGAATTGCGGTAGGTCCTCATAGTTCTAGATCTGACTCTGGATATGTGCTTGCATCTCAACTACGTTGGCCTTCATTATCTTGGGAAAATGAAGCTGGGCTCCTTTTTACTTCATTGTCCATGCTCGCGTGTTATCAACGACAGCATGTATGTTCTTCAAGATGCAAGCTCTTCTCACACATGGATGATGCCATCCGTGAAGATGAATGATTGCTTGATGCATTGTACTAAACTTGGAGTACAATGCCCACATAATCATGTCCAAGGACAACACTTCCTCCAGTATTGCCCTCTTCAGTTTAGCTCAAGCAGACATTGTCACCAAGTCTCATCCCTAATGCCACCTAAAGTTCCTTCGCCATTCGCTCATTCTCAGCTATGAGGAAGAGAACACTGGAGCGAGTGGCTTCGGCATACACTCTAGTTGCATCATCCAAAGAAGCAGGGTCCTTGTGCACATTGGTCATAATCACCTATTCTTCAACTTTCTCAAAGGATGTTCGGTCCTCTGGAGTTGGTCCTCTGTCAAGGTGCACAACTCTATGTTGATATTCATCAAAGGAACTGTTGTGCATCTTTGCTTTCACCTAACCACCAAAGATCTCAGTGCATCCTTGGTCATTCAAGACTTTCTCATCATCTGGATGCATTGTAATAGGCGATTTGGCCTCTCTGTGGTGAAGCATGAGGTCAGTGTCCTATTCCAATTCCGGCTGCTCTATGTCTGCATCCAACTATTCAAAAGTCTGTTCTATCTCATGAGCAAAATCTTTCCCCTGCAAGGGCTCACCCTGTTCGCCTGATGCCAGTTGTTTAGAAGAATCAACTACTTGTATGGGCACTGCTTCATCTGTCTGCACATGATGTGCCCCTGTTGAATCTGCTGTTGTTGTGCTTTCTTATTCTATTGGTGCAACTCTTTTTCTTTCCAAAGTTGCTCCCTCAGATCATGCAACTCCTTCTCTGTTTCTTCCATTCTCTTATTATCTCTCTGCCTTCGTGCGATTCGCTTTTAGCGCTACTGCATCTTATGTTGAATAGCCATAGTTTCTTGTTCTACAAGTGGGTCAACTCGAAACCTGCAACTTTGTTCCTCCTCCATGCGGTCGATAATATTTCTCTTTCCTTTATCACATGCAGGTATGCTTGCCTCTGTTGCCTCTGCTGTTGCTGCTACTGCTGGTGTTTTCCATGGTGTTGCTTCATGCTGCCGTGCTAACCATTCTACGGTGAAACCAACCTATTCATTGGGTTTGGAATGATGGTAACAATACCTCCGTGAGTCTTCCTCGACCCAATGAAATGCCCCATGGATCCGATTGAACTGAACTCTCATACAGTGATCCTTGACAATGAAATGTGGGTCATATGGGTTGAAGCTTCGAAGGTCGAGCGGGTACTTCTTCATTTGTTCAACTTCGACATTTACTTACTTGATGCTCTTGATCTCATATAACCTAATCCGCAATAGAAGAGTGGGCCAAGGTGCCTTCTTCTTCCGTTGCAGCCTAGCTATTAATCTTGTTGAGATATGATATGCTACTTCCTGCATGACCAGCATGTCCAAAGCAAAATTTGGCAAAACATGTGGAGGCTTCTCCGCATTGAACACTCGGATGAACATGCCGTCTGGTGAGGCATACCAATCTGCAATGCCTAACAATGCCTTCATTGCTTCTTATGACATGCAGGGTGGATCCTGTTCAAATATCAACTTGTAGATTTGGGTGACAAGATGGTCGGATAGCCATTTGATCACTCCTCTAAAGCTGCACTCAAAGAATAGCTTAAAACATGTGCTCACAACAGTATTCACTGGTGACCATGCCCACTCTAAGCCCGGGAACTCATGTCGAACACAAACTGCATCTAGAATGTAGGCAGACATATAAATCTCTACATGTATGCCTTTGGGTGACTGTCGAGCCTTCATGACTTACTCCTTCAACTGATGAGCTAGTATGTCGGACCATTTGCATGGTCTTCCTTCTCTAGCTAGTTGGTCCAGCGCGACCACCCAACTTCGAGGGAAGGTCTCAGTGCTTGCTTGGCCACTCAGTTGACATGTGAATATGACCAAGTATTGGTATGCCTTCCTCAATATCTTCGTCTTATAGATCCAGTTAGGGGTCATCTTGAAACGAACTGGCTCCTTTATCCAATCCTTCATAATATCTCTAGAGTGGCCTCTACTATTGGGCAAGGTAAATGGAGGGGTCATGACAGTCATAGGCTCACCCATCTGATACATCTCATCATAATGTCATGCCCAGAAGGTTGCAAGCTTCTTCCCACTGACACTACTCAAGGTCATCGTTTCAGGGTTAGTGTGGGAGACAATCCAGTGAATCATATCCACACATGGGAACGCAGGGTATCTGCATGCAATCTGGTACAAGATGGACTTATGAATGTTCATGTACACCTAATGATCTTCAAATTCTTCCCCAAAAGTACCTGCGAATGTTTCATTCACCTCTTTCCACTTCAGTTTGATGTCCTTGTCTATATATAGCTTTGTATCGTTGTAGATCGCCATGCTAGAGGACACCTGTTCAATTGTTGTTCCAACTGCAACACCATCAGTTTCCTTGGATCCTGTTCTCTTAGAAGCCATTGAGACAAATGAATACTTGAAAGATCTGGAAACAAGCAACATGCATGGCAAGATATATGTAAGTGAAAAAAAAAAAAAAATCAAGGGAAGGTCATAGCACATACCTGGGAGTTGATGAGCAGGATTGCGCAAATCTCACTGGAAGGCTGAGTGACTGGCTACCAGAACTGCACAAAAGGCAGTTTGGACTAACTGGGGGGCTGAACTAGCTATTAGATATACAAAATGCTCAATTCAGTTGGGCAGTTGGCAGTTGGTATTGCACAATCCACGATTCCGGCCAGGATAGACTGTTGGCCCATGGACAATTTTGCGCAAATATTTGGGCCAAGCAGCCACTGACCTCCAGAAAATGCACAATTCAGTCCAAGAGGTCAGTTTTGGGCCATAATGCGCAAATCTGGAGAGGAAGGTGAGCCTTCCTTCTCCAAATTGCTTAATGCAGCCTTGGTGAAGGCAGAGACCGGGTCAAGGTTAGCCCGACTTGCCGACGGGAAACTAAAAGCATGTAAGTCTATGAAATGCATGGTGACACTAAGTGATAGCAGAAGTTATTAACAGTGCATGCAAAACATGAATGGAGATTGAGCAAATAGATCAACATGCATGTGGGTGAGGTCGTTCACCGGTTGGGCGAACATCCGTGCAAAACGGTTTCATGCATGTGACAACAGTGAGATAGAAACAAAAATCAAAACATAGCTAGGACAAGCTAGAATATATATAAATGACATTAGGCGTTCAAAGAAATCAAGCAAACAACACTCACGCAAGCGAATACACAAAAAGCAACAGAAATGCTGAAAAAGACAAGTTGAGGCCACTTACCCATGAATAGTTGAGCTGGATGTGTCGAAGAGTCTTGGATGTGATGTGGGATGTCAGAGCTCCAAGATCAATGTGAATGAATGAGCTTTGATGTGTCGAATAAATAATTTTGGCCTCAAGACGCACATGCCACAACTCTAGGAAAAAGCCACACTTGGAGGGAAACTTATAAAACAATTTTGCATGTAACCCCCAGTTAATAAAAATAGTTCCTTGAATCATGAGATACCTTATTCATTTTGCCTCTTGCTATTCTGGGAAGATCAAGTCATGCATGCATGAAAATCAAGTTTCCTCAGTCCCAGGTGAAACTGGTCAACTAGACTATCCATGCATGCCAATGCTCAACTACTTGGGAAAAATGTGCATTCTTGATTGTAAGCTGGGCTGGCTGCCCAAGGGGATTGCGTAATTTCTAGGCCCAACATCTGACTGCTACCTAGATTTGCACAAATCTTGGGTTGAACTGCCCGTTGGTGGTAAAAATTGCGCAATCCCTGCTAGAAGGGTTGCTTGGTAGGATTGTGCAATCCTGGAGACCAACAAGTTGAGAGAGAGGATTGCACAATTCTTGGAGGGAACTACTGGTTGCCCTCCAGGAATGTGCAATTTTCAGGGGGAATCTTATTAGCCCACAACTGGACCAAGTCCGGGTATGTAGTCTATGAGGGGAATGGATTGACTATGTTCGACAGGCTATGTTTGTGCAAGGAAAGCAATGAAGCTTGATTACTTTACAAAGCACGATAAAGTGTTGTGTAAGGTTGGTAGGGAGGCTCCAAAACAGGCTAATGAAAAATTTTGGAGGGTGGTTGTAGCCGCTACAACAAGTTCTTGTCCCCTAGGGCTTCTGCATTATGTAATTCCTGAGCCCAAGATCAACCTTCCCCTCCAAAATTGCACAATATGTTTAGTCAATCGCGCCCAAACTACGCGTTGCACAAACATAAGAAACAATCTGCCTCCCTATGCCCCTAAACTGTGCAATACCGCAGGGGACCAGTCTCCCTTCAATCTCAAAACTTTGTAGAGGCTTCTTACAATGGTCACTCCCTCAGACCAATCCATTGTCTCCCAAATCTATGCAAAAATCAGTCAGCCTTCCCTTTCATAACTATGCAGAAGCGGCCTTGAGGGATCCTCCCCTCATCCCGACCCACTATCTCTTAAAACTACACAAAATTAAGTCAACCTTCCTCTCTAGAACTATGAAAAAATCTTCCACAGTGGCCCCTCCTTCAGTCGGACTCACTCATCTCCAAAACTACACAAAGACTGTCCCTCAGCCCACCCTGAACTACCCATTGCGTTGTTCCAGGCCTCAAGCCTTAGCCCTGGCTACTGGGACTGCACAGTGTGTAGTCACTAAGCCTCCCTTCCCAACTTTTAACTCAGTTCCAGCTCAATCCCTAGATCAAAATGCATCATCTTAGGCTAGGATTTTTTTGAGCTAATGTCGTCTAGTCATGAGTGAATTGCAAATACGAGAACCTGACGAGAAGATGATGAAAGAGATGAAGGAGGAAGACATGCAAAGCACATTCTTGTAGCTGAGCATGAAAGTTAATCTATCAAGGAAAAAGGATACCAATTCGTGACCACAACCCAAGACTGGATATCATTGAAGATTCCTATCACCAAGCCATGAAGAGGTGGAAGACAAGAGTATTCTAAAGCAAACATCATTCACAACAGCAACAGTGACTTGACAATTCCACATCACCAAGAATTCTATGTCAGCAGTGCCATGTCATGTCATGTCATGAGTGGGTACATGCCATGTCACTATTATGGACCATGCATATTATATTCAAATGTATTGTAAAGTGGAAGTCCAAAGGACACACATGAATATGGAGAGTCATGTAAGTTGAAAAGTCATAGGAAGTTGAACAGTCATGAGGGTAGTCAAAGAGTCACAAAGGGGAAGCATCACCCCTTGGTTATATATACCCCCTCATTGTATGAGCAAAGGAATTTTCACCTTGGCTCCTCTCGCAAGGAATTAGAGAGATCAGCTAGTTCTTTGAGGAGCAAGGAGTGGCTCCAATGTCCCACTATTGGGGCCAATGATGTACATTGTAAACATGTGTCTTGGAAATTTTTCTTAATAACAAAATCCTTTTAAGGCCAACACGTTCTTCATGCATGGACTATGAATGTTTGTAAGACTATTCTATGGACGTTTTTATTTCATGTTTTCTTTCACATGTACTAAGATAGTTGAACTATTTCGGTTATTTTAGTGCTTAACTTATCGAGAATGTTTTGTAATGGTTTTTATTGTTGTCCCATCCTTGTGGACTATTCCGCGGGATACTAGACAGATGTTTCCTCGTTTGTTGATTATAAAGACTGTCACGTACGCTATTGACTAATTTATTGGATGTTATATGGGGCTTTCTGGTTCATGTGTGTCTCTTCCTAGGTGGTACTATTACCTCTCACTTAGAGAGTCACTTTTCTTCCCCCTTTGTAGTAGAGGAACCTTGACATAGTTGTAACTGCACACTCACTAGGCACAACCCCCTTTATTTTCAAAGAAACCATTGCATCACTCTCATGTGTTGATAGTTAGAGCCAAGGAATATCTTTGATATATATGGAAACCAGGCCGACATTCTGAATGGGGTTCCTACACCAAACAATGTGAGGTCTAATTGGGACTTCACATCGGGGAGACCCTATTGGTTGATAGATTTCCAACACCGTCAACAAAATGGTACTAGAAGGAGGGCTAAATGACAGGTTGTGCCCATTGAGTCTGGTTTGAATCTGTTATTTAAAATGGCTCTTCCCCAAATCATAATCCCGAGATGTTTTTCTAAATACCGTAATTGTACCATCCCCACAGGATTTATTCATAACATTTGCGAAATAAGTTTGATGGTGAGGGTGAATCAACTTTTCGTGAACATTTGTTTCAAGTTGTTTGTTTTTGTATTTCTAACAAAATACATTGCAAATATGTCATGTCTAGATTACTCACCCTCACATTCAAAGGTCATGTTAATCGATGGTGTCATACATTACCCATTACTTCTATCCATTCATTTGACCGACTTGCAAGGAAGCTTCATAAAGCCTTCGATAAGTATAACTACCAAGATGTTTGTGTAAGAAACAATCTCTTAAGAATGAATCCTGATGAATCAATTGAGGATTTTCCGATCGATTCCTTCAGCTCTATTATGAAATTCCTAAAAAACATCTAAATTGGGATTTCTTGAAACAAGAGTTTGAGCGCTTGGTTATTGTCTCTTCATACGGTGAACTTGAACCTCCTGATTTTTCCCCTTCCCCAACTCTTGCGAATCATGAGACACGTAAAATTTCAAAGGAGGACCTATTGCCCCTTTTTTCTTTGTCCTCCTCCTTTTCCAGTCCTGATGTGGGTGCGTCCTTACAGTAGTTGTAAAATTAGGAAATCTACAAATCAAATATCCAATTCACCTTCTCATTCTTCTTTCGCTTTTCATGATTCAGATTCAACGGAGGAAATTTTAGAATGGCTCATGAAGCCTATGGTGAAGACTCACTCCTCCATCCCGCAAGATGATGTCACCATTCACAACTCTATTCTCAAAGTTAATATGTATTTTTGTTATCCTTTATCGTCTACATATCCTGACTCTTTGTACCATGACCTACTTGATCAATATTCTCCACCAGCTAGTTCTTCAGATTTTCTTGATTCTCAAGTCATTTGCTCAAATTGTAATAAGGTATAAAGTAGTCACATTACACAGATAGAGGAGCAGGAAGGTGAATATGATTCCAATATTTCATCTTTTTTCATAATTTTCCATGTCAAGACAATGAGTCCCCATTCTTGGATGATTCTCAACTAACTAATCTTGGTAGTGAAGCGAATACAATCAATTATTTTAATAAATCTCTAGCCTCGGCAAATAATCATTTCGATGATGATTGTTGGGCATGGAATATCCCCAAGGCATGTTTTGGGGCTCAAAGCCCAAGTTTTGACACGATATTGTTGTAAAATTGTTGTAAAGACTTTGCGAATTGCGGGCGCAGAGCGCAAAATGTATGATAGAGTCATAGGGGTGTCCGCCCTAGTTTTGTAATGTAATGTTGACCTACCCATGGTCCACGGACCATGGGATTGTATAAATAGAGCGAGGCTCTAAGTGTAAAAGATAACCAAGAAAGTACAACAAAGTAGAAGAAAAGAGCAAGAGTCCAAGTGTTTAAGTGTGTCTTGGGTCGTAGGATAGGATAAGGCTCTACAGCTGAGCGCGCAGAGGCCTAGTAGTCCACAGCTAAGTGTGTGGACCCCTGTAGGTGAGTGTGTAGGGAGGAGTCAAGTCTGTAACTGAAGAAATAATAAGAAGAAGTTTTATCATAATTCTATGTATTTATTCTTGGGTTAATGCATGTTTGATATAAATTCCAAATATACTGTTTATTTACTGCGCGTACTTGTATGAATAATTTATGTTGTTAAGTATAATTTAAAAGCATGCAAGCAAGCTAAAATAATCAACTAACATTGGAATACTAGTAAGGATTTGGGTAATAACAACATTCGGACCTCGAGTAGGGCTGCATGAAGGCAGCATTCCAGGCTGCGAGGTATAGGAATGAGCACGTAGCGACATGCATGCAGGGTTGAATTGCAGACCACTTGAACTCATTAGGCATCTCCAGGGTGCAGAAATCTGGTTCTAGCACCCTCCCATACTACTTTGAGTGAGACCTCAGTCCGCGCTTTGCAGACTATTGCTGAAAGGGCCAGTAGTACTGGGATTTGTTTGGCTAAATCACCTCTAAACCTGGGTCAGGCCCCAATAAGCCAACAATGATGACTCCATTGATCCATGTAATCACAAGTGCCTAGGTATATCAAGTGATCTTTTGGTTTCTCACAAATATCTTACCCAGATCCAAAATTTGTTTCAGTCAAAGAAGATGTGCTTGCTGAAACTTCCTCTTCACCTCACTATCCCTTGTGTTTTTCCAATTGCAATGCACCTACCTACCACGGAGATACTCCGTGCTATTCAGTTTATTCATCTGATGAGTTATCTTCTCGATTGACATAAGGCAGTGAGGTTTCCCATGATGAGATAAAAAGCATTCAAATCATAGAGAATCGTTCCCACCCCTCATCATCTCTTTTCTTGCATGAAGAAAAATCTTCAAAACAGCTTGCTCACGAAATTCCCCTAATTCATTTATCTTTGAATATCTATGAGAAGAGCCTCTCCACTTGAGTAGTCTAATTATTGAAGTTGAAAGTTCTAGTGAAACCTGTGATAAAGATGGTTGCCATCCAGTGAGTAGTATTGAAACCACCAACAACGACTATCCTCAAACCATGCATGATCTGGTTCAAGCTTCAAAATGTGGTTCCACAAGCTTGGGAAGTTTCAGGACCTACCAAGGAATTGAGGCACTTCAAATTTCGTTGATGGTTATGTTTGGATCTCATGACTATGGTAAGCCCCCCGAACTAAGTAAGATTTGGTTTCTCTCACACAATCCTTCTTTTTGCATGGTTTCATTCAATTTAAATCTCTTTCTCAAAGATGTTTGGTATTTTGGATGTAATGTTTCAAGCTCTTGAGATTTTAATTTTGACCAGACTCATGAATCTTTTTCAGTTCATTCATATTCATGCAAATCACTCACATCAAACTTGGGTTGGGAATGTGCATCTCTCATAAAGTCATGGAATTGAAAACTTGATCATATCAAGGACTATATTTTCTTGAAAGAATCATGCTTATCGAATCTACCCCTTAATGGTCAACTCCTAGGTCTTCTTGTGAATTTGACGTTGCAAATTTGTCCTCTCATCGCACCAAAAGTCCTCTTCAGTGATAATGAATGCAAAAGTTGTCACACAAATAAAGTTCTTCTCCATTCACCATGTCCCAACTGGTCTCATGCGTTAATTGTGCTAGCATCATTTTTAAACTCTTTTGATGACTACGATGCTTGTACAATTTGTCACTAGTTTAGGAAAATGGTCTGTCATATTTGGCTCACAAGGAACTTTGTTCGATTATTTAGAGCATTTGAGAGACTGTTCAAATTAATTTTTCTTTGTTTATTGGAAACTGGGAATTTGATGTTTTAAGTAGCTCATCTGATCATTTTTTGTCTTTGGTGACTGTCATTCAGCTTATCATTTTCCCATTAGCACATCCAATGACAATTGTTCCACACCCCTTGATATTCATTGTTCAACATCTCTTTATTCAGATTTTTTTCAAGCAGGAAAGGCACTTCAACCTTTGCTAATGGTTATGGTAGGTCCTCACTGTCTTGACATGAATGTCAAGTAGGATCAGATCTATTTTTCCTCACACGATTCCCATCATTATCCTTCTCCTTTAATGTAAAATTCACCTTTTCCAAGATTTCGGGGTTTTCAAGAGGGCCATCATGAATTTTATGATCCAATTTTTGAATGACTGGAACATTCCTACCTAGAAAGCTCCATAGCTATTACAGGGAAAAGTGTCTATATAGAACTGCTCTATCCCACTAAGGTGTGACAGCTACCTTAGAAATAAACAGAGTAAAGCTACTTTCGTTTTTCCTTTATGAATTATAGATAGAGAGGAACAGAAATACCAACCTCTGTCTTGCGCTAATCTCCTGATTTGATTCCTCTCTTCTTTGATAGTCTTTCGCTACTTGTTCCCTTGCACGCCCAGCTTCACAAAGTACCTATAAGATCACAGTAGCATAGCACTATACAAATACATGGATCTATAATCATAAACAATCTAGGATCAGATGTAAATTGACCATACAAATGCAGCAAACATGAATAACACAAAAGTATGGAGGAAAACTTGAATAGCTTTTATTGATAAACAAGAAAGAGCCAAGAGGAGTTACAACTAGTTGTTCTGACCCAGCATCAACCTCTTAGCAAGGAAGCCCCTCTTCACCTCATATAAAGCTTAGATCACCCAACAATCTGATGTTTGTCTCAAGAAACCAACAGCAATTCCTTACAATATGCAAAATTCCAGCCTCTAACCTCTGGATCTTTGGGATGAGAGATCTATATATAGATATTTGCAGAGGTGTGATTCAGATCTGGGTTTTTGATTATTGTCTTCTCTCTGATAGTTCTTGATGCCACTTGGAGATCTCATTGATCTCTTACTCATCCTTGGGCGATTCTGAGAGGCAAGTGTCCCAGGAGAAGTTTCTGGAAGATTCCATGATCATCCACCTCGCAAACTGTCTCCGCCACTTGTCTTTTCCCGTCCATCGCACCCCATAGAAGGATTTTTGAAATACAACGCACTTCCTGTGTGTACAAGGTACGATGCATCGCACCCTGGCCATGGAGCAAGTGAAATGATCCAGTTTTGACCAGTTCTGAGTAGTTTTTCATGGAGAACTTCTGGGAGAAGCTGTAATCAGCTGACCTTGTTCCTTTAGGGGTTAGAACAACACTTTTAGGGACTTAGGAGCCCTTGGTTTATGGACATTTCATGCTTGGGGTTGTAGTGCCCAAAAATGTCTATAACAATAGCAAACAACAAGTTTTGATCTTTCCTCGCTCTTTCTAAGGAGCTTGGTGTAGATGAAGACATATCCACAAGAATCTTTCGAGGTTTGTTGAAAACCGGTATTCATCGAAAAGGTAAGCATTTGAATTGGATGAAAGTAGTGGTTGTGACACAACTTTCCACCCATAGGCAAGGACTTCATTTCTGTTGCACATCACTTTGTATTTGTTTTAACTGTTCTTATCTTTGTAAATATAGGTTGAGAATAACTATAGTGGATTCACTGGAAATTTCATTATACGTAACCCCGACCTTATAGTTGTTAGGTTAGGAGTAGGATTAGGTACATCCTATTTATCCCTACATTGCACTCATCTTGCACTCATTCCCTATAGTTTGTCCTGGTTTTCTTATTTTAGTTATACATCTTGTTTTTTGTAGCCATTTTCCTTCTTCTCTTCTTGTTGTGTGTTGTCTTTCCTTTCTTGTTGAGTTTCTCCTTTTTTTTTATCATGTGAATAAGTTTTGTGCTTGGACCTATTTTGGCTTCTTAGTGTGTGTGTGGCCAAGCTATAAAGAGTCTTGTGACACTTCAACATTTGGATAGCCTTTTGTCTATCTTCCTTGTGTTGGTTACACATTTTCGCTGATGAAGTTCCAACTAGAAAATATGATCTGTCCGTAAGGAGAGTTTTGGTCTAACCATGAACCCACATCTAGTTTGGAAACCTCATGCCTATACTCAGCTTTTCTACTTTGGTGTTCTCAATCTTATCCAACTAGTAGAAGTAGAGAAGGGGAACAATATAAATGAGCAAACCTAAATCAAAGGTCTCTATATGATTTTATGAAGGAACAACCTCTTCTACTCTCAATAAGTTGGGATCCCTCTTCCGCCCCTAAATAGATAAATAAAGATGAAAGAAGAGAAAGATTTCTTGCGTAGAGAGGTGAAGCAAGAAACTCAACCAGGGTATTGTCTAGGCTCGCTAGTAGTAGAGAAATGTTTGTGTTCTTGCATAACTCCATTGGGGTATTATCTAGGCCTACTAGCAGTGGAGCAACACCAAAAATGAAAAATTATACTCTGAAAATCTAAATCCAACGCTAAATATTATGTTGTGTTCAGTTGAGAAGGTATAGAAGGGACCATATGTGTTCATAAGGCGACTGGGAAGGTCAAATTAATATGCACGATGAATTAATACTCCCTAAAGAACCAAGGCCCTACATGGAATGTGTTAACCAAAGCAGAGAAGTTGGATTCTACTAGTGTGTCGCCAAGTGTTGTAGAGGCTGAAACACCCTCCAAAATTTTGGCCCACACTCAAATATTGGAGCTTACTATGGATCTTGTGATCGGTCATTCCTTAGTCACTTATTGGTCAGCATATGAATTCAAGCTCCCTTATTGGATCTCAAGACTCGCTCACAATTTTATCTTTATATAGCAAGTGTTGTCTTCAAGCATGGGAATTATCTTTATATAGCAAGTGTTGTCTTCAGGCATGGGAATTATCGCTTGTCATGCAAAGGGGAGTTTTGGTTTTCTTCAAGGGTAAATGTTTGTGAAAATGACTTGTTCTCATCAAATATACATGTTTCGCTGCACTATTACATAAGTGTCGCCATTATCCTCACAAAGTCTATCATTGGAGCTGCACTTTTCATAAGTTGTCACAAAGGTTGTTGCATTAAGGGAAGTATGTTTTCATATGTTCAGTGTGATCTACGTTGTGTCTCCAAGTGTCCAAGTGTGTGGTCACAATCAAGTTCTATCATTGTCCACATTGGTTCCACTAATCCCACACTTAGCCAAATTCCATAGGATTCCTAGCAACCTAACATCATCCAACCTTCCTAAACTATGCACTTCGCATCTTCAACCTTGAAGCCTTTTCCTTTACTGATGGAACTTTGCAATGTGCAAATTTCCAACCTCCCTTTGTAGTGCCCACTCTAGTTTCCTGACCCTAATATGACATTATCTTAGATACTTTATTCTTTGAGGACCCCAGGTTGAAGATCCAGACACATGACTCTATTATTAGTGATTGTGGTATTAGTGGTTGTGATGTTTATGTACGTTCTCCATTGACATTATGATGATGATAGTATTAAGGGTTAGGTATGTTCTCTATTGGTATTATGATGATTGTAACATTAATGGTTATGCACATTCAGTGTTAATATTGTGACGATTGTGGTATAAATGGTTATGTTTGTTCTCTATTGAATTTATGATGATGATAGCACTAAAGGATATGTATGCTCTCTATTGATATCATGATGATGATAGCTTTGATGGATAGATATGTTTTCATTGATGTTATGATGATGATAGCCATGATGGATGTGTCCCGTATGTTACCTACTTGCATTAGTTTTGGTTCACAATGAACAGTGATGCGAATGAATAGGCGATGGCAATGATGTTATTATGACAATGGCTAACACTGAGAAACCTTGTTACTGATGATTATTGAGTATGGCGGGAAACCACCAAAGGCAATCGCATATGACGAGTTGACGACACCTGGTTTGATGAAAAATTATATTAATTGATCTTTGAAATTCTAAGTCAATTTTGAAGCCTGCTATATATGTTTATCTATATTCTAATGATATGTTAGTGGTTGCAAGCACAGATTAGTTGCTTGGATGAATGACTCACATATGGGTGATGGAATTGTACAAGTGGATGGAACTATATGGGAGGGGAGGGACAGTGTCCCTGATCTCACCCACTAGCACTCCCACATTGACTTGGGCTGGAAAGGTTGAAACACCTTTGCCTTGAAGATCACGATGCCATGAGGGTAGGTCCCAAAGTTGGGTCACTCATGAGCATTTTACCGGTGGCGCGCATCAAGGCGGATTACTTGATCCCTGACACCATTAGTATCACTATGGCAGGCAACATAAGAGATGATAGTAGTCTGTGACGTTGCACCTATACTTCCCCTCGTAGTCACTGAATGCTTGAAGGGCAAGTGGTGTGGCACCCTTGGAACTTCAAGGGAAATTCTTGAAGGGCACGACCAACTTGGCACCCTTGGCATCACAAATAAACTATTAGGCGTGGCACCCTTGGAACTTCAAGGGAAGTTCTTGAAGGGCACGACCAAACTTGGCACAGTTGGAATCATTAAAAATAAATCAATTAATAAATATAAACAAGAAATAAAAACTAGGTAAATTTACATCAAGGGTAAATGATGTTAGAAACCAAGGTAATTAAATCAAGAATAAAACTTGGGTTAAGAGGATCATGGGAAGAAATAAAATATTTTATCTGAAAAACTCTACCCTCCCCATGTTGGAAAATATTAGGTAGATTATGTAGTTTAATTAGGTAAAAAGGGGAAAGAGGGACATAAATGTAAGGATAAAGATTAATCCTAAGCTAATTAAACTTAATTAAGAGAAGAGGAATGTGAATTAAAATAAGATTAATAAATTAAATTTTAGAGAAATGTAGGGAACCTCCATGTGGCAACAACCAACATAAGAATATCCATCTAAGAGATAACTTGAGTTAAATTAGGGAGTAAATAGGGGATCAAATCTTGACTCATGAATTGACTTTAGTAATGAAAACAAATTAAGGAATAAAAATGGGGGTCAAGAGGCAACTAGGAGATGAAGTAGGAATCTTGTTGAGGTAAGGAAAATATTAGTTTTAAATTAAAATTTAAGTAAATAATTTTGGAGACCCTTGATGAGAGAGTGACACGTGGGTGGGTGAATAATCAAACTATTGAATTATAAAAAATAATTAATTATGCATGACATGCCAAGTGTCACCTATGAGGACTCCTATAAAAGAAGGGGCAAGCCATGGGTGAAGGGGCCTTTTGGGGGGGAACCCTATTGTTGGATGGATGAGACTATGTCAGAGCAGTGATTACGAAACTATAGTGAGTTTGGTGAGGTAGAGGATTTTAGAGAGAGGACTCTTGAGCCAAGGAGTGCTCTCCTCTACCAGCTATTGCATTCCTCCATTGTACAACCCCATTGCAGCTCGAGGGTTCGCGGGGAAGAAGAGTACCCAATGAGTAGGTTGGGAGGTTAACCAGTGGGTCATCGCATTCGGATCAAGTACAACGTCATTCACTCTCGGAGGTGACCAGCAACAAGGGAAGATAAGTAATGACAAATCAAGTGGAGTCTCATCTTCTGGTGAACAATACATGTGTGTTGCAATATGATTTTATATGATTTCTTTATGGCCTTAGTTAAATATATGTCCATTTTATGATATGTTCAGTGAAATGAAATTTAGGAATGTGTTAGACAGTTGCTGAATAAATTTGAATTCCTAATGTTTTTCTCTTCTGGTTGTATTTTATTGTGAATTGTTTATATATATATATATATATATATATATATATATATATATATATAATTGGTCCTCACACTATGTATCAGAGCTATGTTGAACCCTTGAGACCTATGGGCCCATGCATGCATGACTAAAATAAATTACTATGGCAGATCAATTTTCTTTCGAAAAAATAGTAATAATAATATTGCAACTCTTTTGTTCTACATAAAAACAACGCCAAGAAAGCTCCAAAATGGCTGACAGGTATACGATGGCTAATTTGACTGCTCTCCACTCTTTTGTTTAGCATAAAAACAATGAATGGAGCCAATTATATAAATCGAGCTGCAATCGCGTTTTAAAGCTTCTCCAGGAACAAAAATTAAATTTCAAGCTAATTGAAACATGGTTGAAATTAAAAAAAAAAAAAAAAAAAAAAAATCCAAGCTTCACACCAGAGATTTGCTTTTGCGACGTTCACAGCTTTTAGTTGATACATTCGTCTCACAATTTCTAGGCACGGAGTTAGCTACCCTCCATATCTAATTTTTTCTTTTAATTTTGCGTCTGATTGCATCTCAGTTTTCTAATTTACTAGTATTCTGAGGTGGCTTCAGATGGAAACATCCTTAATGCATATCGGACATTTGTTCTAAGTGGATTTTTGGGCTTGTGGAATAGGCCCCTGAAAGCAGTGGGTTAGCAATTTTAAGCTTCCCATCGCATGTTTATATTATGTTTGTGCTAGGTATTGACCAAGGCTTGACGCTAAAAGGCACTAGGGTGTTTAGTTTAGGTCACTTTAGGTTTTTACAAGGTTGTGTGGGGGTTTGTGGGTTGTCGAAATCTTTTTCATATTTGTTGCAGAGCTTAAATTATTTGTGGGGGCTTCCATGAATGCTGTCATCTTGAAAATTGTTTTCAGAACCCAAAAATGTTTCAGATTTTTACTGATAAACGTGCATTTGGATAGGTTGAATACTATGCATTCATTGGATTATATACACCAAGTTTGGTCTGCAAGGATTTATAAATGATTTCTGATAGTATCGGGCTAGTGGGTGGCTATTGTTTATTTTTTTACTTTTATTGTTTCCCTCATGATTCGCTGGTTGCAACAGGAAAATTTTGCAGTTGACCGATATTGTTTAAAACATGTTCTGTTTGGTGTGCCCTTATCAAGAACTTCTAGATCCTTCCTTTTGTGTTTCAGAATATCACCAGAGTTTAAAGAGTGCATTGATTTGCTTTAGTCTGCATTTTACCATTTCCCATTGGTTGTTATCGATGGTTTCAATTGGCTAATTTAATGGTTGGCTGACGCTGTTAAAAGCATGATTTATTTGGTATTTCTCTCTGAAATTTTTAGATCCTTACTTCTATGTTTCAGAGTAGCACCAGGGTTTAAGGAGTACATTGATTTGATGCAATCTGCATCAATTCACTGTTTATTTGCTTGTGCATTGTATACCGAAGCACAACTCTCAACACCCCATTCTATTTGCATTGCAAACGCCATTAATCAAAACGTTGTATGTAATGACGTTGGGTGTAATTCCTTCTGCAGCATTTCCTCTAGACCTGGTTTTCATTCTAAAGGTTTCTCCATGAGATTTGAGCTCCAAATCTAGACTATGGAAGTCTTCTTGTTAAAAAAAATAAAATTAAGGGAGATCAAGTATGCTTCTAACTCTACCTATCTTTTCTCTAGATTTGGAAGCTTCTGATATTTCAGGTTTAGAATTAATGCGGTGAGTTGAGCATATGACCCCAGATCAAAGAAATCCAACTTTGTATTACCTAATCTTTCTTCTAGCCAGGCCCCCTTACAGTTCACTGAATCATAACCCCTTGGTCTTCACCCATCAACAAAAATTTGGCAGGCCGCAACTACCTTACTATCTTGATCCAAATTCCCATCGTGAAAAAGCATGTATAGGGGATGCGATCTGATTGCAAAGTAAGTTTGGACGATAACCCAAGACTATGATCTCGTCGCGTCCTCTCTATGAAATGCAGATCCATTATAATCGAAGCGGATTTTAAATTAGTTTCTAGATATGTGGGCCTTAAATCCCTTCTCTGCATGTTCCCAAACACATAAATCTTCAATAGAGCATATGCCTCGGTTGCTCTTAAAGGCCCAATGCACAGATCTACAGAGATGTCAAGGAAAATTTGTGAAAATTAAGTAATTATGAAGATTATAATAAAAAACAAACCTATTCTAAGTGGGGATTCATGGCAAAGAAAGTTAGACACATGGAAACTCCAAGGACTATAAAAACAAATTGTCCAGAACCATAGTTGATTTCGCATAGCTAGTTAGAAATTGTTGGACTAACTCGTTCCCAAATTTATTTTTCCTCTTCACTCTTGGCAGCGTTCTCTCAATTTTTCAGTGCTCAATCTAATTTTGGTTTCTTGAATGCTATAGAATGTAGATAAAAACGAATCTGACCTCATTTTGTTTAATGGCTTCTGGTAGAAACTTTAGCACCTGTGTCGTTTGCTTAACTGCAACACATCTACTCGAACAGAACTATGCTTATAACACCCTAAAATATATTCTGCATTTTGTAAATTACAATGGCATATAAGATGCTCTAGACGCTTCACTTTTATATGGTTTCCAACATGCTTGGGCAGTTGTATACTTTTATATCATTTTATATCTACCCAAATTCAATTTTGAAATTATCTTGGGTAAGGGATGAGTGATTGCCAATTTCTATTTATTCCAATTACTTTCTCGGTTAAATTTTTCTGGTGTCCCTACTTCAGTTATATATCTTATATGTTTCAGTTAAGCTAACGTGAAATGTTTTCTCTATATGGAACATTAATACGAGTATTAAAATTTGGCATCTATCTTCCAGATTTAATGCTATTCTAGAGTTTTCTCATAACCCATCTCTTGGTCCTTAGACATTTTCAAATGGATCTTCCAGATCTAAATTCTACCATTGTCTGTTTTTCTCTTTCAAGCTCCTTTACCTCGGGATCTAGGATTGGCAAATAGTTTTTTTTTCTTACTTGCCTTCCGAGATGCTTGTTCTAAATGATGTTCTCTGTCTGGGTTTCTTCCTCTGTTTATTTTTTTTGTGTTTTATTTCATGCAAAGCTAAGTGAACCATCTCTTGTAAATTTTCTTTCGCAAAAAGTTCACTAACAAGCCCATTTCCATGGTCTTTAACTAAATCTTTACTGTGTTTCTCAAAATTTTCACCAACAGGTTTATTTCCATGGACTTTAACTAAGTCTCTAACACATTTTTCAAAACTTTCATTATTTTCATGGTCTTTAACCAAAAATTTACTGCATTTCTTAATATCTTCGATAATATTCTCATTTCCAAGGTCTGAAACTAGATCTTTATTGCATTTCTTGAAATATGGATCGATAGCTCCATTTGCAAGTTCTTCATTCATATTTTGACTGAATTTCTGAATTTTTTTTTACCAAACATGTGATTTAGACAACTCTGCCTTGTTTTTTTCTGACTTCCCTAAAAGCTTTAGCATTTAATTTCCTTTCGCTTAAAACATTACTAGACTTCTTGAACTGCAGAAAAGATCCTCCACTGTCCCCTTGGAGGAAATTTCTAGAATTTAATAAAAAAAATTGAAATCTCATATTTCACTCAAATTTGGTTTTATAAATAATTTAAAATATCGTTGAAATTGTATATTTGAGTTTTGGGTTGTGATATTTTTTTTATATTTCAATGTTGTAAAAATATACAGTAAAACAATATTAAAAAAAAAAAAATATCACAATTGTTAGGCACAATTTAACTAACAATGGTTTAAAAAAAAAAAAAAAAATTGGAGGCATGGTCTATAGAATCCAACAAACAAAATTTCAACGGTTTTTAGAAATGTGACATGTCGAATTTCTTTTTAATGTTTTGGTTGCATTCAAATAACCCCAAAAACTGCGCACAACAATGTGGAATCATGAAAAAAATTTAAAGATAGATGAAACGATATACCAAATCATAAATTCAGCTGAAATTGCACCAGATTCCAGGGCTAGAAAAATGACATTAGTTTTGAACCTTGGTATTTGAGTATCTAGAGAAACTTGATCAAGACACTTACAATCTATTTGAATATAAACATTATACACTTAGGGTAAATGCAAAATTAAAAATAATTTACTATCTTACTGCAAGCAGTAGCTTTCCCTTCTAATACAGTTGTGTTTTATGACAGCTAAGGACGTGTGAGTGCTTAATATATTTATAACAATTTAATGATTAACAATCACCAAAAAATAATAACAATAAAATAAAACATACAAATAAGTTTGACTTATGAAACTAGTCCCATCTCATTCTAATAAGTTGTCTTTTTCATCGTATAATACCAAAAACTTAATCTTGACTTCGTCATACGCTAATTTTCTTGGTTTAGGCTTCATGAGTGGTTGGATGTGAAGCATTTTAATGCTCTAACAATAATCAGCCATTCTTTTAAAAATTAATAACGAGTTAAAAGTGCCACATTATAAATTGACATATGGAAATTATGTTTTATGTAGTAATATCTTGGTTAAATTTAATATTTACATCAATTGTATAGAATTTTTATATATTGGTATGTATTAAAGAGAATTCAATAATTAAATATTGATTGCAAAAGGATGTTTTTTTTTACATGGGTACATGAAAAATTAGTAGTGTGTTTTAAAATATTACTAAATTAATTTGTTTTGAAATTGTTAATAATAATTTGAATTAAAATATGGTTTTCATAAATATAATTATTGATATAAATATATATTATAATTTGGATATCATATTTTCAATAGGTTGCTATGATAATTTGATAATTTATTTAATTATTTATGCATGAGTAAGTGAAGTGGAGTGGTCACCGGTCACAAGTTGTAATCACTTAATAGTATCATTGGGTTTTCTTTGAAAAAGGTTGGGATCTTTCTTTGGAGATGAACTTGAGTGATAGCAGGGATGTCTCTTTCTTGATAGGTGAGGTGTGGAAGGTGTTATAAACAATTTGATTCCTCTCGATAGCTTTTATGTAGCTAAAACAAAATTTTCCCACATTTGCAAATAGAAGACAACTTCCTTGGATTTGGAAGTATGTTTTTGTTTGATTGGCATAACTTCCTTATTTAGAGTATTCTTCTTTATGCCCAATTCAATGCTCGATATATTATCGACTGCATGTTTACCTTCTTCCATTGTTAGGTCATGTGCCACTCATCTCTAACAAGTTGAGACACTAACACCATTACTTACTAGGATATTATCTATAATTAAGTATTGTGGTGATGTTTCAAAGAGTTTCTTGATTGGATGAACTCCTAGGAACTATTCATTGAACACTACATCTTGACGCACAATCACTTGCTTTGTAATTTATCTAATTATTTATTTATTTACAGCTGCTAATAAGAATGTTTTAATTTTTAACACTTTTGACAACAAAGCCCCTCATTTTTTTGCTAGCTCGTGAGCTTAAGTTCACCATTTGAATTTCTTATTCTTACTTGTCCGCCTCCTTCGACATTTTTCCACCTATGGCCCAAATGCAATGCTATAAAATATCATTTTAGGGAACATACTGGCAAGGGTCCAAAATAATACTTATTGAGATATTGGGGAAGCTATTGTAGAATTATCAGAAGGGATAACTTAGAATTTAAGACTTTTGAAAATATCACCCGTATGGATAATTTATACGATCTTTTCTACTACGACAATATTATTGGAACATCTATGACAGTGAACTCTACCATATGCAATGATGATCATACAAATCACTTTGTGTACCAAACATTGTCACTTATAGGGTCATGTAGACGTAGTTTGAAATGAACGACTATAATTGGAAGCTATAGCAGTACAGTGTGTGGATGAATTTACTTGGTTAAAATCATCATATATTAATTGTACCATGAGATGAATATTGATTGTGATTATCCCGCCCCTTGTCTTTTTGTTTCTTAGTAAAAATAAAAATAAAAAAATTGGGCTGCAATGTTCCCCAGATATAGTCCTTTAGCTTATAACGGAATTCGTGGTATAGATACCTTTAGAAAATTATAACCTACCCACCAGAAGGTTAGCAAGACTTTCAGGAAGGGTTCCTAGGATATGTGTTGTCGTTTTTTCTTTATGTTCTAAGGACTTCGGGACGAAGTCCATTGTTAAGAGGGGGTGTATGTAGTGCCCACTCTAGTTTCCTGACCCTAATATGACATTATCTTAGATACTTTATTCTTTGAGGACCTCAAGTTGAAGACCCAGACACCGTGACTCTATTATTAGTGATTGTGGTATTAGTGGTTGTGATGTTTATGTATGTTCTCCATTGAAATTATGATGAGGATAGTATTAAGGGTTAGGTAAGTTCTCTATTGGTATTATGATGATTGTAACATTAATGGTTATGCACGTTCTCTATTAATACTACGATGATTGTGGTATAAATGGTTATGTTTGTTCTCTATTGAATTTATGATGATGATAGCGCTAAAGGATATGTATGCTCTCTATTGATATCATGATGATGATAGCTTTGATGGATAGGTATGTTTTCATTGATGTTATGATGATGATAGCCATGATGGATGTGTCCCCTATGTTACCTACTTGAATTAGTTCTGGTTCACAATGAACAATGATGTGAATGACTAGGTGATGGTGATGATGTTATTATGACAATGCCTAACACTGATAAACCTTGTTATTGATGATTATTGAGTATGGCGGGAAACCACCATAGGTACTCGCATATGAAGAGTTGACAACACCTGTTTTGATGAAAATTTATATTAATTGATCTTTGAAATTTTAAGTCAATTTTGAAGCCTGTTATATATGTTTATCTATATTCTGATGATATGTTAGTGGTTACAGGCACATATTAGTTGCTTGGCCGAATGACTCACATATGGGTGATGGGGTTGTACAAGTGGATGGAACTACATGGGAGGGGTGGGACAGTGTCCCTGATCTCACCCACTAGCGCTCCTGCCGTGACTTGGGCTGGAAAGGTTGAAACACCTTTGCCTTGAAGATCATGATGCCATGAGTGCAGGTCCCAAAGTTGGGTCACTCATGAGGATTTTACCGGGGGCACGCATCAAGGAGGATTACTTGATCCCCGACACCATTAGTCTCACTATGGCATGCAACATAAGAGATGATAGCGGTCTATGATGTTGCACCTATACTTTCCCCTTGTAGTCACTGAATTCTTGAAGGGAAAGTGGTGTGGCACCCTTGGAACTTCAAGGGAAATTCTTGAAGGGCACGACCAACTTGGCACCCTTGACATCACAAATAAACTATTAGGCATGGCACCCTTGGAACTTCAAGGGAATTTCTTGAAGGGCACGACCAAACTTAGCACCCTTGGAATCATTAAAAATTAATAAATTAATAAATATAAACAAGAAATAAAAACTAGGTAAATTTACATCAAGGGTAAATGATGTTAGAAACCAAGGTAATTAAATCAAGAATAAAACTTGGGTTAAGAGGATCATGGGAAGAAATAAAATATTTTATCTTAAAAACTCTACCCTCCCCATGTTGGAAAATAATAGGTAGATTGTGTAGTTTAATTACGTAAAAAAGGGAAAGAGGGACATAAATGTAAGGATAAAGATTAATCCTAAACTAGTTAAACCTAATTAAGATAAGAGGAAGGTGAATTAAAATAAGATTAATAAATTAAATTTTAGAGAAATGTAGGGAACCTCCATGTGGTGACAACCAACATAAGAATATCCATCTAAGAGATAACTTGAGTTAAATTAGGGAGTAAATAGGGGATCAAATCTTGACTCATTAATTGACTTTAGTAATGAACACAAATTAAGGAATAAAAATGGGGATCAAGAGGCAACTAGGAGAAGAAGTATGAATCTTGTTGAAGTGAGGGAAAATATTAGTTTTAAATTAAAATTTAAATAATTTTGGAGACCCTTGATGAGAGAGTGACACATGGGTGGGTGAATAATCAAAATATTGAATTATAAAAAAATAATTAATTATGCATGACATGCCAAGTGTCACCTATGAGGACTCCTATAAAAGAAGGGGAAAGCCATAGGTGAAGGGACCTTTTGATGGGGAACCCTATTGTTGGATGGATGAGACTATGTCAGAGCAGTGATTACGAAACTATAGTGAGTTTTGTGAGGTAGAGGATTTTAGAGAGGAGACTCTTGAGCCAAGGAGTGTTGTCCTCTACAAGCTATTGCGTTCCTCCATTGTACAACCCCATTGTAGCTCGGGGGTGCGTGGGGAAGAAGAGTACCCAAGGAGTAGGCTGGGAGGTTAACCGGTGGGTCATTGCATTCAGATCAAGTACGACGTCATTCACTCTCGGAGGTGACCGGTAACAAGGGAAGACAAGTAATGCAAATCAAGTGGAGTCTCGTCTTCTAGTGAACGGTACATGTGTGTTGCAATATGATTTTGTATGATTTATTTATGGCTTTAGTTAAATATATGTCCATTTTATGATATATTCAGTGAATGAAATTTAGGAATGTGTTAGACAGTTGCTGAATAAATTTGAATTCTCAATGTTTTTCTCTTCTAGTTGTAATTTATTGTGAATTGTTTATAAAAAATAAATATATATATATATATATATATATATATATATATATATATATATATATATATATATATATAGTATAGAATTGGTCCTCACACTTGGTATCAGAGTTATGTTGAACCCTTGAGACCTATGGGCCCATGCGTGCATGACTAAAATAAATTTCTATGGCAAATCAATTTTCTTTCGAAAATAAATAATAATAATATTGCAACTCTTTTGTTCTACATAAAAACAACGCCAGGAAAGCTCCAAAACGGCTGACAGGTATACAATGGCTAATTTAACTTCTCTCCCACTCTTTTGTTTGGCATAAAAACAATGAATGGAGCCAATTATATAAATTGAGCTGCAATCACGTTTTAAAGCTTCTCCAGGAAAAAAAATTAAATTTCAAGCTAATTGAAAGATGGTTCAAATAAAAAAAAAAAAAAAAGCTTCACACTAGAGATTTGCTTTTGCGATGTTCATAGCTTTTAGTGGATACATTGGTCTCACAATTTCTAGGCATGGAGTTAGTTGCCCTCCATATCTAATTTGTTCTTTTAATTCTGCATCTAATTGCATCTCGGGTTTTTGATTTACTAGTATTTTGAGGTGGCTTCAGATGGAAACATCCTCAATGCATATTGGACATTTGTTTTGAGTGGATTTTTGGGCTTGTGGAATATGCCCCTGAAAGCAGCGGGGTAGCATCTATAAGCTTCGCATCGCATGCTTATATTTTTTTTGTGCTAGGTATTGACCAAGGCTTGACGCTAAAAGGCACTGGGGTGTTCGGTTTAGGTCACTTTAGGTTTTTACAAGGTTGTGTGGGGGTTTATGGGTTTTCGAAATCTTTTTCATATTTGTTGTAGAGCTGAAATTATTTGTGGGGGCTTCCATGAATGTTGTCATCTTGAAAATTGTTTTCAAAACCCAAAAATGTTTCAAATTTTTACTGATAAACGTGCATTTGGATAGGTTGAATATTAAGCATTCTTTGGATTACATGCACTAGGATTGATCTGCAAGGTTTTATAAACGATTTCTGTCATGATTCGCTGGTTGCAACAGGGAAATTTTATAGTTGACCGATATTGTTTAAAACATGTTTTGTTTGGTATGCCCTCCTCAACAACTTCTAGATCCTTCCTTTTGTGTTTCAAAATATTGCCAGAGTTTGAAGAGTGCATTGATTTTATTTAGTTTGCATTTTATCGTTTCCCGTTGGTTGTTATCGGTGGTTGCAATTGGCTAATTTAATGGTTGGCTGATGCTGTTAAAAGCATGATTTATTTGGTATTGCTCTTTGAAATTTTTAGATCCTTACTTTTGTGTTTCAGAGTAGCACCAGGGTTTAAGGAGTACATTGATTTGCTGCAATCTATATCAATTCACTGTTTATTTGCTTGTGCATTGTATACTAAAGCACAACTCTCAACACCCCATTTTGTTTGCATTGCAAACACCATTAATCAAAACATTGTATGTAATGACGTTGGGTGTAATTCCTTCTGCAACATTTCCTCTAGACCTGGTTTTTCGTTCTAAGGTTTCTCCATGAGATTTGAGCCCCGAATCTAGACTATGGAAGTCTTCTTGTTAAAAAAAATAAAATAAGGGAGATCAAGTATGCTTCTAACTCTACCTGTCTTTTGTCTAGATTTGGAAGCTTCTGATATTTCAGATTTAGAATTAACGTGGTGAGTTGAGCATATGACCCTAGATCAAAGAAATCCAACCTTGTATTACCCAATCTTTCTTCTAGCCAGCCCCCCTTGCAGTTCACTGAATCATAACCCCTTGGTCTTCACCCATCACCAAAAATTTGGCAGGCCGCAACTACCTTACTACCTTGATCCAAATTCCCATCGTGAAAAAGCATGTATAGGGGATGCGATCTGATTGCAAAGTAAGTTTGGACGATAGCCCAAAACTGTGATCTCATCGTGTCCTCTCTATGAATGCGAATCCATTACAATTGAAGCAGATTTTAAATTAGTTGCTAGATATGTGGGCCTTAAATCCCTTCTCCGCATGTTCCCAAACACATAAATCTTCAGCAGAGCATATGCCTCAGTTGCTCTTAAAGGCCCAATGCACAGATCTATAGAGATGTCAACGCAAATTTGTGAAAATGAAGTAATTATGAAGATTATAATCAAAATCAAACCTATTCTAAGCAGCAATTCATGCCAAAGAAAGTTAGACACATGGAAACTCCAAGGACCGTAAAAACAAATTGTCTAGAACCATAGTTGATTTCGCATAACTAGTTAGCAATTGTTGGACTAACTCGTTCCCAAATTTATTTTTCCTCTTCACTCCTCGCGGTGTTCTCTCAATTTTTCAGGGGCTCAATCTAATTTTGGTTTCTTGAATGTTGTAGAATGTAGATAAAACTGAATATGTCCTCATTTTGTTTAATGGATTCTGGTAGAAACTTTAGCACCTATGTCGTTTGCTTAACTGCAACACATCTACTCGAACAACATTATGCTTATGACACCCTAAAATACATTTTGCATTTTTGTAAATTACAATGGCATATAAGATGCTCTAGACGCTTCACTTTTATATGGTTTCTAACATGCTTGGGCAGTTGTATACCTTTATATCATTTTATATCTACCCAAATTCAATTTTGGAATTGTCTTGGGTAAAGGACGAGTGATTTCCAATTTCTGTTTATTCCAATTACTTTCTTGGTTGAATTTTTCTGGTGTCCCTACTTCAGTTATATATCTTATATGTTTCAGTTAAGCTAACGTGAAATGTTTTCTCTATATGGCACATTAATATGAGTATTAAAATTTGGCATCTATCTTCCAGAGTTAATGTTATTCTAGAGTTTTCTCATAACCCATTTCTTGGTCCTTAGACATTTTCAAATGGATCTTCCAGATCTAATTTCTGCCATTGTCTATTTTTCTCTTTCAAGCTCCTTTACCTCGAGATCTAGGACTGGCAAATAGATTGTTTTTCCTTACTTGCCTTCCCAGATGCTTGTTCTAAATGATGTTCTCTGTCTGGGTTTCTTCCTCTTTTTTTGTGTTTTATTTCATGCAAAGCTAAGCGAACCATCTCTTGTAAATTTTATTTCGCAAAAAGTTCACTAACAAGCCCATTTCCATGGTCTTTAACTAAATTTTTACTGTGTTTCTCAAAAATTTTACCAACAGGTTTATTTCCATGGACTTTAACTAAGTCTTTAACGCATTTTCAAAACTTTCATTATTTTCATGTTCTTTAACCAAAACTCTACTGCATTTCTTAATATCTTCGATAATATTCTCATTTCCAAGGTCTGGAACTAGATCTTTACTGCATTTCTTGAAATATGGAACGATAGCTCCATTTGCAAGTTCTTCATTCATATTTTCACTGAATTTCTGAATTTTTTTTTTACCAAACATGTGAATTAGACAACTCTACTTTGTTTTTTTTTTTATTTCCCTGAAAGCTTTAGCATTTAATTGCCCTTCACTTAAAACATTACTAGACTTCTTGAACTGCGAAAAAGATCCTCCACTGTCCCCTTGGAGGAAATTTCTAGAATTTAATAAAAAAAATTGAAATCTCATATTTCACTCTAATTTTTTTATTATAAATAGTTTAAAATATTGTTGAAATCATATATTTGAGTTTTGTGTTGTGATATTTTTTTTTATATTTCAATGCTGTAAAAATATACAGTAAACAATATTCAAAAAACAAAAACAAAAAAAATCACAATTGTTGGGCACAATTTAACTAACAATTGTTTGGAAAAAAACAATAAAAATAAAAAAAATCAAAGGCATGGTCTATAGAATCCAAGAAACAAAATTTCAACAGTTTTTAGAAATGTGACATGTTGAATTTCTTTTTAATGTTTTGGGTGCATTCAAATAACCCCAAAAACTTCGCAGAGCAATGTGGAACCATGAACAAAATTTAAAGATAGATGAAACGATATACCAAATCATAAATTCAACTGAAATTGCGCCAGATTCAAGGGCTAAAAAAATGACATTAGTTTTGAACCTTGGTATTTGAGTATCTGGAGAAACTTGATCATGACACTTACAATCTATTTGAATATAAACATTATACACTTAGGATAAATGCAAAATTAAAAATAATTTACCATCTTACTGCAAGGAGTAGCTTTCTCTTCTCATACAGTTGTGTTTTATGACAGCTAAGGACGTGTAAGTGCTTAATATATTTATAACAATTTAATGATTAACAATCACCAGAAAATGATAACAATAAAATAAAACATACAAATAAGTTTGACTTATGAAACTAGTTCCATCTCATTTCATTAAGTTGTCTTTTTCATTGTATAATACCAAAAACTTAATCTTGACTTCGTCATACGCTAATTTTCTTGGTTTAGGCTTCATGAGTGGTTGGATGTGAAGCATTTTAATGCTCTAACAATAATCAAGCCATTCTTTTAAAAATTAATAACGAGTTAAAAGTGCCACATTATAAATTAACATATGGAAATTATGTTTTATGTAGTAATATCTTGGTTAAATTTAATATTTAAATCAATTGTATAGAATTTCTATATATTGGCATGTATTAAAGAGAAGTCAATAATTAAATATTGATTGCAAAAGGATGTTTTTTTTACATGGGTACATGAAAAATTAGGAGTGTGTTTTAAAATATTATTAAATTAATTTGTTTTGAAATTGTTAATAATAATTTGAATTAAAATATAGTTTTCATAAATATAATTATTGATATAAATATATATTATAATTTGGATATCATATTTTCAATAGGTTGCTATGATAATTTGATAATTTATTTAATTATTTATGCATGAGTAAGTGAAGTGGAGTGGTCACTGGTCACAAGTTGTGATCACTTAATAGTATCCTTGGGTTTTCTTTGAAAAAGGTTGGGATCTTTCTTTGGAGATGAACTTGAGTGATAGCAGGGATGTCACTATCTCTTTCTTGATAGGTGAGGTGTGGTAGGTGTTATAACCAATTTGATTCCTCTCGATAGTTTTTATGTAGCTAAAACAAAATTTTCCCACATTTGCAAATAGAAGACAACTTCCTTGGATTTGGAAGTATGTTTTTGTTTGATTGGCATAACTTCCTTATTTAGAGTATTCTTCTTTATGCCCAATTCAATGCTCGATATATTATCGACTGCATGTTTAGATTCTTCCATTGTTAGGTCATGTGCCACATCATCTCTAACAAGCTGAGAAACTAACAACATTACTTACTAGGATATTATCTATAATTAAGTATTGTGGTGATGTTTCAAAGAGTTTCTTGATTGGATGAACTCCTAGGAAGTATTCAATGAACACTACATCTTGGTGCACAATCACTTGCTTTGTAATTTATCTAATTATTTATTTATTTACAGCTACTAACAAGAATGTTTTAATTTTTAACACTTTTGACATCAAAGTACTTCATTTGTTTTGCTAGCTCATGAGCTTAAGCTCGCCATTTGAATTTCTTATTCTTACTTGTCCACCTCCTTTGACATTTTTCCGCCCATGGCCTAAATGCAATGGTACAAATATCATTTTTGCGAACATACTGACAAGGGTCCAAAATGACACTTATTGAGATATTGGGGAAAATATTGCAGAATTATCAGAAGGGATAACGTATAATTTAAGACTTTTGAAAATATCAAATGTATGGATAATTTATATGATCTTTTCTTCTACGACAATATTATTGCAACATTTGTGACAGTGAACTCTACCATATGCAATGATGATCATACAAATCACTTTGTGTACCCGACATTTTCACTTATAGGGTCATATAGACCTAGTTTGAAATGAACGACTATAATTGGAAGTTACAGGAGTACAGTGTGTGGACAAATTTACTTGGTTAAAATCATCATATATTAATTGTACCATGAGATGAATATTGATTGTGATTATCCTGCCCCTTGTCTTGTTGTTGCTTAGTCCAAAAAAAAAAAAAATGGGCTGCAATGTTCCCCAGATATAGTCCTTTAGTTTATAATGGAATTCATGGTATAGATACCTTGAGACCTGCCCACCAGAAGGTTAGTAAGATTTTCAGGAAGGGTTCCTAGGATATGTATCGTCGTTTTTCCTTTATGTTCTAAGGACTTTGGGATGAAGTCCATTGTTAAGAGGGGGTGTCTGTAGTGCCCACTCTAGTTTCCTGACCCTAGTATGATATTATCTTAGATACTTTATTCTTTGAGGACCTCAGGTTGAAGATCTGGACACATGACTCTATTATTAGTGATTGTGGTATTAGTGGTTGTGATGTTTATGTATGTTCTCCATTGACATTATGATGATGATAGTATTAAGGGTTAGGTATGTTCTCTATTGGTATTATGATGATTGTAACATTAATGGTTATGCACGTTCTCTATTAATATTATGACGATTGTGGTATAAATGGTTATGTTTGTTCTCTATTGAATTTATGATGATGATAGCACTAAAGGATATGTATGCTCTCTATTGATATCATGATGATGATAGCTTTGATGGATAGGTATGTTTTCATTGATGTTATGATGATGATAGCCATGATGGATGTGTCCCCTATGTTACCTACTTGCATTAGTTCTGGTTCACAATGAACAATGATGTGAATGACTAGGTGATGGCGATGATGTTATTATGACAATGGCTAACACTGAGAAACCTTGTTACTGATGATTATTGAGTATGGTAAGAAACCACCAGAGGCACTTGCATATGACGAGTTGACGACACCTGGTTTGATGAAAATTTATATTAATTGATCTTTGAAATTCGAAGTCAATTTTGAAGCCTGCTATATATGTTTATCTATATTCTGATGGTATGTTAGTGGTTGCAGGCACAGATTAGTAGTTGCTTGGCCGAATTACTCACATATGGGTGATGGGATTATACAAGTGGATGGAACTACATGGGAGGGGTGGGACAGTGTCCCTGATCTCACCCACTAGCACTCTTTCCGTGACTTGGGTTGGAAAGGTTGAAACACCTTCGCCTTGAAGATCATGATGCCATGAGGGCAGGTCCCAAAGTTGGGTCGCTCATGAGGATTTTACTGGGGGCGCGCATCAAGGCAGATTACTTGATCCCCAACACCATTAGTCTCACTATAGCAGGCAACATAAGAAATGATAGCTGTCTATGACATTCCACCTATAATTTCCCCTCATAGTCACTGAATGCTTGAAGGTCAAGTGGTGTGGCACCCTTGGAACTTCAAGGGAAATTCTTGAAGGGCACGACCAACTTGGAACCCTTGGCATCACAAATAAACTATTAGGCGTGGCACCCTTGAAACTTCAAGGGAAGTTCTTGAAGGGCATGACCAAACTTGGCACCTTAGAATCATTAAAATAAATTAATTAATAAATATAAACAAGAAATAAAAACTAGGTAAATTTACATCGAGGGTAAATTATTTTAGAAACCAAGGTAATTAAATCAAGAATAAAACTTGGGTTAAGAGGATCATGGGAAGAAATAAAATATTTTATCTGAAAAACTCTACCCTCCCCATGTTGGAAAATATTAGGTAGATTATGTAGTTTAATTAGGTAAAAAGAGGAATGAGGGACATAAATGTAAGGATAAAGATTAATCCTAAACTAGTTAAACCTAATTAAGAGAAGAGGAAGGTGAATTAAAATAAGATTAATAAATTAAATTTTAGAGAAATGTAGAGAACCTCCATGTGGCAACAACCAACATAAGAATATCCATCTAAGAGATAACTTGAGTTAAATTAGGGAGTAAATAGGGGATCAAATCTTGACTCATTAATTGACTTTAGTAATGAACACAAATTAAGGAATAAAAAGGGGGATCAAGAGGCAACTAGGAGAAGAAGTAGGAATCTTGTTGAGGTGAGGAAAATATTAGTTTTAAATTAAAATTTAAGTAAATAATTTTGGAGACCCTTGATGAGAGAGTGACACATGGGTGGGTGAATAATCAAACTATTGAATTATAAAAAATAATTAATTATGCATGACATGCCAAGTGTCACCTATGAGGACTCCTATAAAAGAAGGGGCAAGCCATGGGTGAAGGGACCTTTTGGGGGGGGGAACCCTATTGTTGGATGGATGAGACTATGTCAGAGCAGTGATTACGAAACTATAGTGAGTTTGGTGAGGTAGAGGATTTTAAGGAGGGGGCTCTTGAGCTAAGGAGTGCTCTCCTCTACTAGCTATTGCATTCCTCCATTCTACAACCCCATTGCAGCTCGGGGGTCTGCGGGGAAGAAGAGTACCCAAGGAGTAGGTTGGGAGGTTAACCGGTGGGTCATTGCATTCAGATCAAGTACAACATCATTCACTCTCGGAGGCGACCGGCAACAAGGGAAGACAAGTAACGACAAATCAAGTGGAGTCTCGTCTTTTGGTGAACGGTACATGTGTGTTGTAATATGATTTTGTATGATTTCTTTATGGCCTTAGTTAAATATATGTTGATTTTATCATATGTTCATTGAAATGAAATTTAGGAATGTGTTAGATAGTTTCTGAATAAATTTGAATTCCCAATGTTTTTCTCTTCTAGTTGTATTTTGTTGTGAATTGTTTATAATATATATATCTATATATATATATATATATATATATATATATATATATATATATATATATATATATATATATGGTCCTCACACCCTTGTCCTCCAAAACTGTGCAGACGATTCCTGCAACGTCCTTCCCTCAACAACAATTCACTGCCTCCAAAAACTACATAGTTCTATCCCTCAAGACTCTTAGACGCCCAGTCTCCCTTGCCTCCTAAAACTGCAAACATTTTCCTCACAAGGTCCCATCTCGCAGCAACCACTACCTACTTGAACTGCACAATTTTGTCCCTAAGTTGGCACTGCACAATTTTTTCCCTCAATGAGGATTGTTCATAAATTTCCCTCAGTTTGGACTGAGCTACACATTGCACAATCTCAATGATCATGCTTGACCCTTAGTTGCTTGAATTGTGCAATTGCACAGTCACTAGGCCTTTTGACCTATCCTGTCACTCAATCCCGACCCAATTCATGAATCCAAGTGCTTAATCTTA
The DNA here is from genome assembly GCA_031772625.1 of Pinus tabuliformis. Lineage (NCBI taxonomy): Eukaryota > Viridiplantae > Streptophyta > Pinopsida > Pinales > Pinaceae > Pinus > Pinus tabuliformis. Next base: position 344,413,528 of record CM062816.1, read on the forward strand.
AGATAGGGGTTTTCAGACCGATGTTGTCTGGTCATCAGTAAGCTACAGATGTAGGTAATCTCTTACACTATGGCAAGATGACGAAGAAGGAGATGAATAAGGTGGACATTCTAGATGACACTTAAGGAGCTGAGGAGAAAAGATAATCATTAAATAAGAAGTGAAAGGAACCTTGGGATATGATAGAAGATCGGAGATCAGGACTAAAGGAAGACTCAATCTGATTCACGCCCTTTATAGGGTAGGTACGAAAAACAAAGCACATCTTTCATGAAGCTGAAATGTACCTCTTAGTGTAGTATGAAGGACAACTTATCATTATCATATCATTATGTATTCAATGGCATGTATGGTTGCAAACACTACAAGTCATTCCATGTGCTTTTGCTAAGTGTTTTGTTCCCTTTCACAAGATAGGCAAGATGTCGTATTTTTGCATGTTGGTTGTCACACTTTATACATAAGATCATTCTAGTGGTTTCAAGGGATCATCTTTGTGTTTATGAGTTTTCCTAACCATATAAACATCTGTCACACTCAATCACAAATTTTTGAATGATGTCGCAAAAGTGTCGTCATAAAGTCTACCTTAGGTGTCGCACTTGTCGTAACTGGTCATGAAGTGAGCACACATAAGAGAAAGTGTTGTTCATGTGTCATGGGTGATCAATGTTGTTGAGTCTTCAAGTATTCTAAGTGTTAGGACACAATCTAAGCTTAATCACTTCATTTATCAGTCTCACAGGTCCAACACTTAGCCTTTCCATAAGAAGCTTCCTGACCCTTCAACTTGGCTTCACCCAGCCTACCTGGACTGCACATTCCATAGTTCCAGTTAGTAGATTGTGACCTTGACCACTGGAGCTACACAATGTGGAGTTGTTGTCCCCTAGGGCTATTACATTGCCCAATTCCCGAGCTCAAGACCATCCTTCCCCTCCAAACTTGTGCAATCTTTTCAGTCAACCTAGCCCAAACTACACACTGCGCAAACACAACCAACAAGCTACCTCCCTGTGCCCCTCAAATGCGTAATCTCGCCGTGAACCAGTCTCCATTCAGTCTAAAAAATGCATAGAGGTTTATTATAGTGGTCACTACCTCAGCCCAACCACCAAATATGCACAGAAATCAGTTAGCTTTCCCTTCCAAAACTACACAGAAGCTACCTTCACGGGTCTTCTCCTCATCCTAACCCACTGTCTCTCAAAACTGTGAAAAATTCAGTCAACCTTCCTCTCCAGAACTATACATAAATTTTCCACAGTGGCCCCTCCTTCAGCCGGACTCACTCATCTCCAAAACTGCACAGAGACAGTCCCTTAGCCTAGCCTAAACTACACATTGCACAGTTCCAGGCATCAAGCCTCAACCCTGATTGTTGGGACTATACAATGCACAGTCACTGAGCCTCCCTTGCTAACTTGTAACTCAGTTGCATCTCAGTTGCCGAATTAGAATGGATCATCTTAGGCTAGGAGGTTTTCAGGCTAACGTCGTCTCGTCATGATTGAATCACAGATACAGAAACCTGGCGGGATGCTAAAGAAGGATATGAAGGAGGAAGACATGAAAATGACATTCTTGTAGCTAAGAATGCAAGATGATCTATGAAGGAAAGGGGACACAAACTCACGACCACAACCCAAAACTAGAGATCATTGAAGATTCTAGTCACTAAGCCATGAGGAGGTGAAAGACAAGAGTATTCTCAAGCAGAAATCATTCACAACAACAACAGTGACTTGAAATTTCCAAATCACCAAGTAGTCTATGTCATGTCATGTCATGAGTGGTCACATGCCACATATCTATTGTGGACCATGTATATTATATTCAAATGTATTGTAAAGTGGAAGTCCAAAGGACACACATGAATATGGAGATTCATACGAAGTTGAATAGTCATGAGGGTAGTCAAAGAGTCACAAAGGGGAAGAATCACCCCTTGGTTATATATACCCCCTAATTGTATGAGAGAATGAATTTTCACCTTGGCTCCTCCCGCAAGGCATTAGAGAGATCAACTAGTTCTTTGAGGAGCAAGGAGTGGCTCCAATGTCCCACAATTGGGGCTAGTGATGTACATTGTAAACATGTGTCTTGGGACTTTTTCTTAATAACATAAGCCTTTTAAGGCCAACACGTTCTCAATGCATGGAATATGAATGTTTATAAGACTATTTTGTGAAAGCTTGTATTTCATGTCTTCTTTCACATGTACAAATATAGTTGAACTATTTTGGTTATTTTAGTGCTTATCTTATTGAGAATGTGTTGTAATGCTTGTTATTGTTGTCCCATCTTTGTGGACTTTTCCATGGGATACTAGACATATGTTTCCTTGTTTGTTGGTTGTAACAACCGTTTCATTTGTTGTGGACTATTTCGTTGAATGTTAGATAGAGCCTTCTAGTTCATGTGTGTCTCTTCCTGGGTGGTATTATTACCTCTCACTTAGAGGCTTAATTTTCCCCCCCTTTGCATTAGAGGAACCTTGACATAGTTGCAACAACACACTCACCGGGCACACCTCCATTGCTTTTCGAAGACACCATTGCATCATTCTCTTGCGCTGATAATTAGAGCCAAGGAATATCTTTGAGATATATGGCAATTGGGTCGACATTTCAGATGGGGCTTCTACACCAATTGACGTTAGGTCTAATTGGGACTTCACATCAGGGAGACCCCCTTGGTTGATGGATTTCAAACACCGTCAAAACTAAGGCATTAGCCAAATCCAATTTGATGACCAATCTGTGCTCCCCCTCTTCCTTTGAAGAGTGTATTGCTTCATGAACAAGAATAACATTGTCCAAAATTTGTCTATGTTGCATGAAGTCCCCTTGGTTTTCAAATAAAATCTCTAGTAGGAGTTTCTTCAATATAGACGCAATGATTTTGGTGAGAATTTTATATGCAACATTTCTTAGGGAGATAGGCCTAAATTGAGAGAAATTCAAAGGATTCATCTCTTTAGTGATTAATGTAAGAAAGGAAGAATTTGTGATTCCCCCAATCTTATATTTATTTCTCATTCCATTTGACATTCTCATCATATCCTTTTTTTATCATAGACCAAAAAGCTCTATAAAAATTGTTGATACCTAATCCCCGGGATTGGGAAAATATGTTGTAAATATGTAAGTACAAAATAAGAAGACGAACAGACTTTGGAATTTTAATCCCAAGGGCCTCTCTTCTATGTGCATATATTAATGTTCTTCTTAATAGAAAATTCAATTTGTGGAGTTACCATATACTTGGCCTAACATGGTATTAGAGATAGATTCCAAATTTAGGTATTCCTCTTACCCTTGTAACTCCTCTCTATCACTCTTCCTACATTTCTATCAATTTCTTACCCTAACAAAAATGCATCTACATCTTTATATGTCTCTCTTATTGTGATAAACATGCACTCATTCTTTTATTTGTAGGTCAATTCATGTTGTAATGCAATGCTCTAACGTTCGCATCTCAAAATTCACCGTGTGCACCTATCTACTGGCAACGTTAAGAAAATTCATCGTGTGTTACATGTCTTCGCAATCCATTTGTTCTAACTAAAGCCAGAAACTAGCTAGTTCTACTCCCTCTTCATTATTCGTACATACCTACTCTTGGTGGCAACATCTTACCCTTTTATCATATATCCCTGTTTACTTCTCGGGGACTAGTATCCTGCTTCTCACTTATACGCATTACTTGATTTCTATTTCGGAAAAAACATCACTTTGTCGTTTATATATCTCCTCTATCACTGTTTTTTTTATTAAATCCCTTATTTTTATTTTTTTCGAATGAAGTTTCTTCTTCAATAAGTTTTATGGCATATAGAGTAAGTTGTATTTGGGTGTGAATGTGTTAGAAAACCTGCACAGATGAATCTAGCTAGTAAATGTTGAACACACAACTTTGTAGAGAAAAAACACTAAAATAATCGAAAGAACAAAAAAGAATGATTGATTCAGAAAATAGGTTAAAATGCTCATGATATATCATTACTGGGTGAAGATCCCAAGGTAATGCGCCATAGTGGTGATCAATGAGAGGACTCAACACCTACAACAAGTTCTAGAGAGAACTAGCCAATTGCAGAGTGAAAATAGGAGCAAATCAGGGAGTAAATCATGTCGAAAGGATCTTGCATGTAGTCCAATGCATGCATGGACAGTCAAAGGCGCCAATTTGGTGAAGATTCCAATGTTGAACCCTTTTATGTCAGTGAATGCTCTAACTAAGTGTCTGCATGTGCCAGTAATGAAGGTCATAGGTGTGTAGTACCTCCAACACCCCCCCTGAACACCACTATGGGGAAAAATAGAAAATGGGCCCTGGCAACTAAGGCCAAAGGTCACCCAAAATACAGTGCAACTTGTACTAAAATTGAGGAAAGAGGGAAAACCTCGTGGGAAAGCCCCCCCCCTCAAAATACAATGTAATCAAAATAAAAGAGGAAGAAAAGACAGTTGTTTGGCAACTATGTCCTTCACTCCAAGATGATCGCGCAGAGAGTGAAACTTTTTCTCAGTGAATTTCTTGATGAAGATGTCTACAGTCTATTCTGCTAAAGGATAGACTACAAATTAATGACCCGATCATGTACTAAGTCTCTGATGTAGTGCATATGGATCTCTATGTGCTTCGTCCACTGCCATTGTACTGGATCCCTATAAAATTTGAGAGTGCTTTGGTTGTCACACCAGATGACAGTGGGCTGGTGGAACTGGATGCCCAACTCAATGAGGAAGTTTTGTAGCCACAGAGCCTGAATGGTGATGTTGACTACTCCTCTGTACTTGGCCTCAGCTGAAGAGAGAGCAATAGCAGCTTGCTTCTTGATCGACCAACAGATAGGGCCAGGCCCTAGACTGAGTGAATATCCGAAGGTGGACTTGCGATCAATGTTGTCGCACACCCAATCAGAATCTGTGAAGCCAAGGATATCCAATGCATGCTTGCTTCATAGTGAATCCCGAAGGTGATGGTGCCCTGCACATATTAGAGGATGCACTTGGTAGCTTTCCAGTGTAGCTCATGCGGCTCCTGCATGTATCTGGAAACTGCCCCTACTGCATATGAAAGATCTGGTCTGGAGTGGGTGAGGTACAGTAAGCTCCCCACTAACTGTCGGTAGAGAGTACTATGAACTAATGGAGTGTCACCTCCATCCTCAAGTCATACCCCAGATAGAAAAGGATTTGGTGCTGGCTTGCAGTCAGTCATGTGAAATCTCTCGAGGAGATCTCGTGCATACTTAGCCTGAGAGAGTTTGATGCCTGTGGCATCCTAGCTTATCTCAAGACCAAGAAAGAAGTGTAATGGACCCATGTCCATCATCAAGAACCTATCATGCAAGGTCCTCTTGACTGCAGCAATGGCTGAAGCTGAGTAGCGAGTGACTAGGAGATCATCCACATACAAAACTAAGATAAGAAGAGAGTCATGTGTCCTGAGCACATAAACATTTAGATTAGACTTACATCTTTCGAAGTTTTGTGATAAGAGAAAAGAATCCATCTTCACATACCAAGCTCTCGGGGCCTGCTTAAGGTCGTAGAGAGACTTCTTCATTCTGCAGACCAAAGATGAATCCTGAATGAAACCATGTGGCTGCTCCATGTAGATCTCCTTAGATAGGTCTCCATGAAGAAAGGCATTCTTCACATCCATCTGATGTACTTCCCACCCCTGGGTAGACGCAATGGCAAGTGCAAGGTGTATGGAATCCATCTTTGCTACTGGAGCAAAGGTCTCATCATAATCAATGCCATGCACTTGCTGGAAGCCTTTGGCTACTAGCCTGGCTTTCTATCTGGTGATTTTCCCATGTGCAACACTCTTGGTCATGTAGACCCATTTTCATTGGACAAGTTTCCTTCCTGAAGGAAGGGGGACCAAATCCCAAGTCTGGTTCTCGAGGAGGGATTTTTACTCCTCCATGGTGGACTCCCAAGAGGGATGTCTAGCAGCCTCAGCATAAGACTACGGATCAGAAGACTGAACCAAATGACAATGCCAGGATGGCGTTGGTTCAGTGGCAGTGAGGGCAAGAGGAGGCTCAATAAACTCTGATCTAGTCCTTCGTGGATCAGAATTATCCCCCACAAGACCATTTCTAGCAGTTTGGTGGTCTTGTGCATATATCTCACTTAAGCTCCTTGTTCTCTGATTTATGACAAGGGAAGTTGATTCACTGCTGGAAGCCCGATCTGGGCTTGGATGTGGATCATCATATGCATGCACTGGATTTGTATCTGAAGACTCTGTCTCTACATCTGCATGCTCTACCTCAGCATCTGCATGCTCTGTATCTGCATCTAAGTGTACTGAGTCATCATCTCGGTCATGAGGTAGATAAAAGGTGTCTACATGCGGCAATTGAGGTGCATGCGAGAGACTTTCCTCAAATTGGACACTTCGCTCAATGATGAGCTTGTCCATAGAGGAAATTAGGAGTTGGTATCCCTTCACACCATCAGGGTATCCAAAAAAGATGCACTCAATGCTCTGTGGATCAATATCTTTCCTCTTTTCAGAGGGGATCCTAGCCCATGCTCGGGAGCTGAAAACACGGAAGTGGGTGACCTCCAGTTTAGTGTCGCTCCAAGCCTCAAAGGGGGTTTGATCCTTGACAGATCTATGAATAATTCTATTCTGGATGTAGTTAGCACAATTAAGTGCTTCAACCTATAGCTTATGAGGTAGTGACTTATCATGCAGCATGCAGGAAGCCATCTCTTTGAGAGATCAGTTCTTTCTCTTAGCAACTCCGTCCTGCTGTGGAGTGTATGGAACTGTGTGTTGAAATTGTATGCCAGACATAAGGCAAAGGTTCTGAAGTGTTGTGTTAACATATTCCACCCCATTTTCTGTATGAAGAGCTTTGATCTCTCTCTGAATGTGTCTCAACTATTGCTTTGAAATCTTCAAAGTGCACAAAAACCTCAGATTTGGACTTGAGAAGATACACCCAAGTGTACTGTGAGAAATCATCAATAAATTTAAGCACATACCTTTCTTTGTTGATGGAAGGATGAGGAAAAGGCCCCATGAGATCACTATGGATCAGATCTAGAGGAGAGGATGCTCTGTGAGTCTTTTCGGTGTCAAACTTTTCTCTAAGATGTTTGCCAAGGACACACCCTTCACAAACTCCTTTGGAGAAACTGATATTTGGCAAGCCTTCCACCATCTCATGCTTGCTTCGCTGCTACATATACCTGTAATTTAAGTGACCAAACCTCTCGTGCCAAAGCCTACTACTATCATCAGCATGTGTAAGCAATAAGGAGGATTCAGATTCAATAAATTCAGAAAATGTATACAGTCTAGCTCCATTATTTACCTCACTAGTTGCAATTTTGGAGCTGCTATGTAGGTCATATATGTTCACTGCATCTAGAGTGAATTCACTCTCTTTTCGGTGTCGGAATGAGTGATCTAATAAACTAAAAGTAGGTTTACCAAAATTTTTGGAACATGAAGCACATCTTCAAAGCTTCCGTGTAAAAGTTCTACTCCACCTTTTTTGGTGACCTCAATAGGTGAGTCATCTCCCATGAGGATGGGAGGTCATTTGCATGCATCCAAAGAGGAATAGACTTCCTTTGCAGTAGCCATATGATGTGTTGCACCAGAATCTATAATCCATGCATCAGGGGAAGGGTTAATTTCAACTAAAGCATGAAAATTGTTACCTTTCTTGTGTGGCAGATCCTCAGTTTTCTTCTTGGCACCTTGAGGGATGTGGTCCCCAAGGTTTTGCTTCTAAAGGATTTCTGCCATTTGGTCAATTTGTTTCTTCATGCAACAGGACTTCAAATGGAATCCTCAGTGACAGTAGGTGCATTTGTCTCCTTTCTTCCCTTTCTCAACTCTGCAGCCGGAGGAGTCATTGAAGGGCTTGGTGTACCCTTCCTTCTTTGGATGGGAATGCGCTTTTCCCTTGTCTTTTTGCTGCTGATTTTTCTGATTTGAATCAGATTTGGGATTTTTATTGTGGCTGCCATCATGCATGTTGTGGAGGTAAATCCCCTCTGCGGACAGAGGTGGTCCATACTAGCCCAAATAGGGTCTAGCAACAATCAAACAACGCTAACACGCAAGTTCCTATTGCAAATTAAAGACCAATTATGAAGGCCTACCTGGATTCCAACGCTAGTACTTGTAGAAGAGTCGTCGCTCCTGTTCCTTTGCTCCAGCTAGTCACAATCCCCACGATCCTCGTGAACGGACACCTGCACATGCAAAGAACGATACAAACACAAGCATACAACCCAATAGATGCAACTATATATCAGTCAGAAAGGATATAACTCAATCACCATTATAAAGACAATAAGAGTGGAACCATAATGATAGTCGTCTATTATTGATAAACAAAGAAGAATACAACCATAGTTCTGACGTCAAATCCTTCTCAAGAGGGTCCAGCCAGCAAGTTCCTCAAGCATTCACCCTTGAAGATAGATCTCCCAAGACAAAACTCTCTCACTCACAAGTTTACACAAGATCAAAACACTTCACAACCTTCCTTAAGCTCTCTAACAATCCCACACTTGTCACACCAGCTACCTATCAAGCTCACAACACTATCAGCAACACTCCAAAGACTAAGAACTCCAAACTAGCAGCTCATAGCAATGGTGGAGGCTTAAATAGGAGAAGGAGTCTCCATGAATGGTGGGAAGATGAGCTTATCTCCAAGGAAGGTGGCTCAAATGATGAAACAAACATTCGAGAGAAGGGAGGGCGACATAAACAAGGCCAACTACCAGGTCTGGAGTCATCTGGAAGGCCGACTGTTAGAACAAACTCGCCCAGACTGGATCATCGCGGGTACATAACTATACTGGAGCGCTGACATCGCTACTGCATAACGGAGAAGGTCATGTCATCGTGATCAAATATAAGCAACAGTCGCGTTGTCTCATGAAATCTGACCATCGTGGGAATCATGTGCACTTCCGCGATGGCAGCGCGTATGGTCTGTTTTGGAGCGCTCATCAGCGTGTTTATTCTGAAAACAGTCGTGATGATGCAGAAACTTTGGCAAAGTGGGTCATTTGGCAACATCAGAGAGCATGAGCATGAATGATTTGGACTCATGACACAGTAGGAAGACTGGGATGACGGCAGTGACAAATTACTCTGTAACAGAAGCTCCCTAAAGTATGAAGCCCGAGAGAGTGGGAGGGGTGAAATGCTTTACGAAACTGACTGAACTGGAACACCACCGGGAAGAACCTGTACGCAAGTACAACTGATATCTCTGATAATGAATTACATGTAGTCTAGGCATGGGCGCAGCCATCCAAAAGACATACAAAATAGGTCTGTGGTATGGACACAGCCACCCAGCTAATGAGACCATGATGATAACAAAGTTATGGTCACAGCCATCCATGAAGACTCAGGTATGGTCGTAGCCATCCAGCTAATGAGTCATGTAATGATCATAATAATCCACAAAATCGCAACCTGGATCCCAACAGACAAAATCCAGGGTCTTGCGCTCCATCTCGACCCGAAAAAAGTACAAGTTCAAACATGCGAATATGGGAGTTGAAGTCGAACATGCAAGAACATCATCTGATTACCAGTCAATGATGAAAACTATTAATAGACGCGAGAGGTACCACCAATAATGACAATGGTCCTCAAGGTACTATAGGTACAATCTACGGTGTGCGAATCAGCGAGCCGATGTCGAACACCCGTAGAATCATTCGATCGGAGGCCAATGATGAAAACCTCACATCGAACACGAAGAACCTGCCATTGATGCATGCAGGCTCCAAGGCACCTGAAGGGAGTCTCTAGGTCAACTTCCTGGATAATGAGTTGAAGTCGACAGGGAGTGACCTTGATCGAAGGTGGGCCATAATGTTTCCCACATCATCGACATGAGATAGAGAATGATAAGATGTTTTGTGTGAGGTATCAGAGGGAGGTTGAGTATTCTGCAGAGGGCAACTTCTCTTGAACATATTGGCAGCACGACAGTGGACTTGGCAGTATTTGACATTAAATGATCAGGGGTCATGGTGACAGGGCAATGAGCAGATGAGAGGTCAAACAAGATAACCTAAACCCACGGAGGCAAGTGTAAAAAACAAGATGAGGTGTCCCCACCCAGACACGAATGCAGACAAGTGCCATTTTCAAGAGCGACATACTGCCGACACGACAATGATTGTGGTTCCATTTTCCCCACCATTGCTGGCGAGTACCCCGGCTATTTTTTGATGACAAGCTTGACGGGGATAGCATATGCTTGAAAGGCATCATTTCGACAAAATTCGATGTCATTAAGTTTTAACGAGTCTGATAAAGGAAGGACTCGACGTCTTTTCATGTTTAGAGAGTCTGAAAAGACAGTAGAAAAGGAAACTCCAGGGGGGTCCTTTTTCGTGAAGTTGTGTCTCTCGAGCCCGGAAAAGTATAAAACAATGCTCGAAAGAACCGCCCGACTAGTATGATCGAGGAGTACTTTTTGTAAGTAGTAAATTCGACTCGAAAAAGTAAAAAAGCGGTCAGAAGCACGTCGTTTCGTAGCCAATAATGAGTCTGAAACGACAAAAACCCGACGATCTTTTTAAGTTTAAACGGTCGAAAAAAGAGCTTAAAGGCGACCGCCTCTCGCTTCTTTTAACGAGTTGAGAGGGAAACTCGGCTATCTTTTCATGTTTCATGTCGGAAAAGAGCTTAAAGACGACTTCTCAGGACCAAGTGCATATAAAACTGTCGTAATTCCACCATCTGAGATCCTGCACAAAGAACACTGCACAGGTAAACCCGTTCAAGATAATATAAACAATGCACATAAAAACGTAGTGAAAACCCATATTTTGACCAAGCACATAGTAAAAAAGATGACAAAAACCAATATTTATGGAAAATAATATTTAATTTTAATAAATTACCATAAATAGGGGGGTTAAACCATATTTTTTTACCATTGTTACCATTGAGCCTTTGTGGAGCGACTTGGAGCATTGAGGTTGGCGAACGAAATTCGGCCCCGTACGTTCATCATTCGTCCCGAAACCGGTTCCAGGTAGATACACATTGCCTTACGCTTTGTTTTGATGTATTTTTACTACATTTTGACGGTGGGATGTGGTCATTTGGACGGATTTTGAATTTGAATTCCGCTCTCGGTCATCGCGGATTTCGCTATCGGGTCCGCGATGACCGATAAAAATTTCCACAGGGCGCGCCCGGATCAGCGCGGAAAAGTGATGTACTTCCGTGCTAACCTGAGAAAAATAACAAAGGCACCCATTATCAGCACGACTGTTTTAAAAACAGTCACGATGACGCCGCGCAACAAGTTTTTTAATAAAATTTACGTTTGAAACTTTGCAAGCAGGGTGCTAATGAGATTTTTGGTCATGCAGGGTTATAATGGCGTTCGTTTGGCAAGAACGCGCTCATGATAATGATGATATAGCGGCTTTTGCTGATGCCGGGTGCCGAAACGCATTGTGGGGGTGTAGATTGCTCAAATTTTTCTTAACTCCACGCTTACGGGCACAGCCTGACCTTCTGGAACTACTGATCAGGGCCTGGAATCCCACGGATGGGAAATTTGTTATCCGAGGCCGAGATATTGAGTTTGACTATATAGACATCTATTTTTTGACCGGGCTGTCTCGCTGAGGTGAGATGCCTATCCTGGAGGGGCAGCGACCTGGGGGTGATACTTTATATATGCTGATGGCTCAGGTGTGCCCACAGGCACGCAAGTCGAGGAGCGGAAAAGTGGCAATCCCTACAGTGGAGGATATCATCCTTCATGCGATGCTCTTTATGGTGACACGGGTAGCGGGCTCCCAGGCTCAACATGAGGCCTTGAAGACCCATCTCCGACTGGCCCTCGAATGCCTGAATCCCACCATGTTTAACTGGGCAGGGGCAGTAGCGGCAAACATGAAGAGGCAACTGACCAACTGTCGTCGCGGTGAGACGAAACAGTTTGGCTATGGATCGATCTTACTCCCGCTCATGCTGGAGCGGGTGCCAGCGCTGCAGTTGTAGGATATGGTTTTGGACCCACCCAGGCCATGCGAGACGAGGGCCACACGATGGGCCCATGTCATGCCACGAGGAGGTGGCGGCAGACCAGTGGCATGGGGAACATACTTCTGAGAGTGGTTGGAGCGACAGACAATCTTCGTGGAGGACTGGCCGTATGCTGGACTGGACTTCCGCGGAGATCCTGACATGTAACTGCCTGCTGGAGAGCAGTGGGATGACGGTGGTAAGACACTTGATCTCGTTTTTTTATTTTTTTTATTTTTATGATGTTTTTGATTTTTTCATGCACATGTCCTAATGACGAACGCTATGGTATGCAGATGTAGGACCGGCGAGACCCCTTGGCCTGGCTCCAGAGGCGGGGAGGGACGCGCAGGGCATTGGAGCTCTAGCCCTGGCTTCTCCGGGAGATGACACGATGGAGACAGTGATCCGGAACCTTGAGGGTCTGCTAATAGGGATTCCATATTACATGGGGATAGAGGAAGTCCCCATAGCATCCCAGATCCATACAGTAGGAGTAGAACCTAGGATGCACCGCCTGTTGAGGCGGGTGGCGCGAACGGCTGTGCAGTATAGGGAGCACAACCTGCCACAGTAGATATCTAGGTCTTTATTTCCTACTGGTGATTTTTTGAGAGACATGTGTCTCAGATGTATAGAGAACACATGCCCTATTTAGACATGTACACTTATTTTTTAGCGCCTTGGTGCGCCACACGATATATATATATATATATACATATTCCTATGGTCTATTATTGTGCTTTTATGTGCTTGCTTGTATGATGTTTTGATTATATGTTACGCAAATGTCTGTCCAATACATGATTAGCCAATGCATCAGATAACGTGTTTAATCGTCGTGGAATATGCTTATATGTAATGAAATCAAAATTCCTCTTTAACAATTTAACACATAAATACAACCTTAAAATGCGATGGTCTCTAACGGAATATCACCCATTGAGCTGGTGGACGACAAGTTGAGAGTCCAGGTTCACAACCAATGTACGAATATTGAGATTAATCGCCTCAGCTAGTAATTCAATCACAGCACTATATTCAGCCACATTGTTTGTGGTGCAACCTAAACATACACCTTGAAGGTCTATCAACTCACCGTGAGGATCATAGATAACCCACGCCGCAGAAGACAAGCTACGGGTGCTGCAGTAGGCACCATTAGTGAAACCAACGTAAGGTGCACCAGACATCTGCACAAGAAGCAAAAGACACAATAAGCAGCAATCACGCCTTCACACCAAGCCGAAAACATGAAAACACACACACACAACACACCTGCTAAAACACACGCATGTACAAACCGAAGTGCATGGAATCACGCATAGTACTTTTTCAAGTACAGCCCGTTTCGGGGCTTATCGAGAGGATTACCTTCGTAGTCAATTAGCTCATATGCCCCTTTCTGCAAAACTCTCTTTACAATATAAGGGCCTAGCCACATGGGCTCGAGTTTGCCTACCCCCAGCTTATCATTCGCTTGATCGTATAGCAGGACTAAATCTCCCTCAACAAAGGAACGAGGATGGATGGTATGGTCGAAGTGAGTTTTAACTCTCTTCTTCTGTGCTTCGATAGCTAGAGAGGCTAGTCGACGGGTCTCATCCAGCCTATTGGGTCCCTTTAATAATAGTGATTACCCCATTACTATTGTAGTTATACCCCTTATTAATATTGTTGTGCCCCTATTGCCCCCATATTGTTATTACTGTGCCCCATAGAATCCCTCTATTGTTATTTTTGTGGCTTTATATTATTATTGTTAGGTCGGCTGGATTATATTGTGACTCCTTAGACTCCTATATATAGAAAGGAGGTTTTGTCATTTGTATTAGCCAAGAATTGTTCATTTATGTAATGTAAAGGAGGTTGCCCCCTCGAAGAGGCTGAATTCTAAGGCGTTGATCTATCTTTTCTATCTTTTCTTGAGCTGGTTTCATAACATTTGGTATCAGAGCTTTGGATTCTAGGATTTCGCTGCTCCAAACAGGTCATCGTGGCATTTTCGCTATAACTTTTTTTCTGTGACGTTTCAGAAGTCGCAAAAAAAAACCATTTGAGAAGAAATCACGCTGAACCTTGGGTCCGAATTTCAGAGTTTTTCGCGTGATATTTTCGGAGATATGATCTGAGGAAGTTGGTCTTTTTGCAGACTGCTGAATTACATTCAAAACAGGTGACCTGAGGAAAATCGTCATAACTTTCTCTCTGGGGATCGGATTGAAGTTTCGTAAGAAGGTACATAAAGAGGACGGACTTTAGTTTCTTGTGGGTGGTTTTCAGATCCAAAGGTTGAAACAGTGACTCGTGTCACGTCATACAAGTTCGCTCTACTGAACTAGTCTATAATCAAGTCACTGTGGGAGATTTCGCATAACTCTTCCTTGGAGAATCCAATTTGGGTCAAACTTGTGGCATTGGAAAGAGGACACATAGGGTTACTACAGGTCACAAATTCAGAACTAGATAATCAGAAAGTACAGAGATACATCAGAGGCAATATCGAGCTCCTACAAAGTGAAAAAAGGTGTGTAGATTTTCTTTAATTTTTTTTTAAGCTTGGTTTGAAAATTTATTTTGAAGGAATTCAAAGGGCATATTAGAGAATTATTATCGGTAACTAATGCCCCGAGGAAAGAAAATGCAAACACCTAGTAAGGAACCTGAAAGTTCTAGCATGACTCATGAAGAAGAAGAAGAAATTCTATATGATATATCAAAATTACAAGAACAAGTGCAACAAGTGTCACTTGCACAAAAAGCAACATAATCTAAGATGGATGGTTTAAGGAAAGATGTAGAAGCTAAGATGGATGGTTTAAAGAAGGGTGTAGAAGCTAATATGGATTGTTTAAAGAAAGGCGTAGAAGCTAAGATGGATGGCATGGAAGCTAAGGTGAATGGCATGGACGCTAAAATTGATGGCATGGATGATAAGATGGAAGAATTGAAGATAAATATGAATAAGTTGCTACAAGAAATGGTCACTAAGGGTGAAAGGGTACTAAAGGAAACTCATGATGAGAACAAAAGAAATGTTAATCATGATTCTATAGACTCTAATGTTGGATCGAAGACTCACCATATTCCAGAAATCGATATGAGGAAGTTTGATGGCAGGGATCCCGCCACATGGATATTACAGATGGAGCAATTCTTCGATCTCAATAATGTGAAAAACACACAAAAGGTACGTATGGCAACTTTATATTTGGAACCAAATCAGTTTGTATGGTATCAATGGCTTTGCTCTCGTAAACAATTTATCACTTGGGCAATATTTACGGAAGAATTGATAGCACATTATGAGGATACAAAAGGCAACACTTTTTTTAGCCAATTGATAAGTCTCAAACAAAAGGGTTCAATAATGGAGCACATTGAGGAGTTCCAAAAATTGAACATAAGGGTAAAATATATTCCAGAGGAGCATAGGATTGATGTGTTCATAGGGTCTTTAAAGGATAATATCCAACATGATGTTCGCCTTTAGGAACCTGATTCATTAGAGAAGGAATTCAGGTTAGCAAGAAAAATGGAAAGCAAAATTATGGCAACCAAGAAGCATACCACTCACAACTATAAAAACGGAAGTGTTGTTTCCGCTAGTCTTCCACAACCTATAAGGTTGACATCACAACAATTGGAAGAAAAAAGAGCAAAAGGGCTTTGTTACAGTTGTGATAGCAAATACACTAAAGGTCATAAGTGTGATGAGAAGAAATTATTCTACATAGATTGTGAAGAGGAAGAAGAAAAGGAGCAAGAAAGGTCAAAAGAAGAGGATATACTCCAGGAACAAAGCCTAGATAAAGAAGAAATGAATCCGACCATATCTTGTAATGCATTGGCGGGAATTACCACTCCTCAAACCATCAAGATAGAAGGACAAATCAAGAAGAAAAAGGTAATAGTGTTGATTGATTCAGGAAGTAACCACAATTTTATTCATTGTAAGGTAGCAAGAGAATTGAATTGCTTCTTATATCCAGCACCAGAGTGTCAAGTGATGGTTGCAAATGGAGGAACAATAAATTGCTCGGGAAAGTGCCATAATATCAAGCTATCCATGGGAGAATATGTATTGACTAGCCCAATGCTTTCCATTCCAATGGGAGGTGTTGATGTTGTACTAGGAGTCCAATGGCTACAATCCTTGGGTACAATAGCTTTTAATTTTCAAGAAATTTTCATGAAATTTTCTGTGGAAGGAAAGGAAGTTGAATTAAGGGGTATTGCAGGGAAACCGGGAAAGATAATCAGCTCTAACGGTATGAAAAAGCTTCTAAAAAAGGAACAAAGTGGTGTAATTGCACAATTATGTTTGCTAGATGTGTCCACAGTGGAATCATCTATTTCTCCAGATCTCCAAAGAGTCTTGGACAATCATTCCAAGGTATTTGAGACTCCCAAATGTCTCCCACCTATTTGTGATCATGATCATGCTATTCATCTGATTCTAGGAAGTGTTCCTCCAAACATCAGGCCGTACAGATATCCCTATGCCCAAAAGAGTGAAATTGAACATATGGTTGCAGAAATGCTAGAGGCTAGTATAATTCAACCAAGTCAAAGTTATTTCTCTGCTCCAGTTGTATTGGTGCACAAGAAGGATGGATCATGGCGCATGTGTCCGGATTATAGGGAGCTCAACAAGCTCACTATTAAAGATAAGTTTCTCATTCCTGTCATTAATGAATTACTGGATGAATTGCATGGATCAATTTACTTCACCAAGTTGGATCTTCGTTTGAGATATCATCGAATCAGAACGAATATTGAAGACATTCCGAAAAAAACATTTAGAACTCATGAGGATCATTATGAATTTTTGGTCATGCTTTTTGGCCTTACTAATGCACCTTCAACATTTCAAGGTTTGATGAATTCAATTTTCAAACCATTCCTTAGAAAATTTTTGTTAGTATTTTTTGATGATATACTCATCTACAGCAAGTCTTGGAAGGATCATGTTGAACATGTTTGTTGGGGGGAAAAGTATCTAATGCAGAATGCCTCTATCCCACTCTGAAGGTGATAGTACTTCAGCAACAAGTGAATGCAAAGCTATTCAAAGTTTCTTCTTTATGAGATGAGAGAGGGAAGAAAAGGATGATCTACTAACCGTTATCTTGCGCTAATAGTCGATCCAGTCTTCACTCCTTGCTGCTTGCTCCTAGCTCCTTGCCCTTTCACCGGCCCAGCTACACACAGATCCTGTAAAAGCACAAGAAAAAGGAAACTACAAGAAGCATACATCCATAATCGATTATAGGATTAGCATAAATCAAATATACAAGCATCTATTCATCATAAAGACACATGCATATAGAAGAACCTCAAATACTTTATTGATAATAGAAGTAAAGTTCTGAGAGAGTTACAACCACAATGGGCCCAATCCAGCAACACCTCCCAGCTGAAAGAAATCTCCTCTTCACCTCCTTCAAGCAAAACACCCAATAGCTCTATACACAAACCAACAGCACTTCCTTACTTGCACAAAATTCCAGCCTCCCTAGACCTCATGAGAGAGCTCTATATATAGGGTTTTGGAGAAAGGATGAGTCATCTTGAGACTGCCCTGAAGCTGACTTGTGTCCTCTCCCACTTTAGTTAATCTTCAGTTCTTGAGTCCACTTGGAGATCAAGACCCTCTTACTCATCACTAGGCGAATTCCTTGACCCAAGTGTCAGTTTGGAAGCTTCCTGGGCAGTTGACACCTTGCAGAATGACTGTGCCACTTGGCCAATCTCGCCCAGCGCAGGTAGCCTTCATCAGTTTTGACCTTCAGCGCAGGTACAAGGAGGAGCAGTTGACATTCAGCGCAGATGCTCAGTGGAGCAGCTGACATGATCCAGAAATAGCCTGTTTCTGAGTGTTTTTAGGTGGAGAACTGATTTTTAGTGCTGTGGTTTGCAGACCTTGTTCCTCTAAGGGTAAGAACAACATGTTTAGGGACTTTGGATCCCTCAGATTATTGACATTTCATGCTCCATGCTGTTAGGCACAAAGATGTCTATAACAGTTGCCCCCTAAAGTATGAGGTCGTTTATCGGGTGAAATGCTTTATTAGGAGGATCCGAAGTTCATTCAATCGCTAAGAGGTGCCCTGCAATAAAATACAATACAATACATTATTTTTCATTCTGCTTTCATGATCTAGCTGAGGCGGGCATTCCCATGCTCAGCTTTATAAATTCATTTTGGTACATATAACAGACGACCGTCTGATGATAGACTGATAATTCTCTGCTGAAATTATCATCCTTTGAGTAGGATGATCATCTGCTGCAATCATGTACATATCAAATGTCTTTATATTTCCTGAATATATATCGCAGCCCGGATGGATGAAACTAGATCCGGGGTCTTCAATCTCGTTCGATCTTCACTCTAAGTACAAGTCGATCCATGTGAGAATTGCGTTGAAGTCGAACATGGAAAGACATCGCTTGATTACCGGTCAATAAGGTAAACCGTTAACAAGCGCGAGAGGAGTCACCAATAATGACAATGACCCTCAAGGTACTGCAGTACAATTCACGTGGTGTGAATAAAGGACTTGGCGTCGAACACCACGCAAAATCTTCTGGTCGAAGGTCATTGATGTATACCTGTCGCCGGAAGTGAGAAACTTGCCATTGAGGCATGCAAGCTTCAAAGTACTGGGAGGGGTGTTCCTAGATCAACTTCTTGGATAATGAGCTGAAGTCGACAAGAAGCGATCCGTCAAAGGAGGGCCTTAATGAATCCCACATCAGTGACACGGAACGGAGCTAATGACTTTAGTGGAGGTGAAAACAACCTGTGAGATATGATTCAGGGTGGCGATCATGGGTGGATGAAGGATAATGTATGGCAGTGGATGGGACACGGTTGACTCTTTCTGAACACATCTCTTGAACATATAACGACACTGATGTGATGGATCGGTAGCATTACCCCAAATACGGATGGTTTGGCGAGGACCATGGCGATGAGACCGGTGAATGAAACAACCCAACCCGATGTGGTATGGAGGACAAAGTGTCATGTTCAAGAGCGACTTGCTACCATCAAAGCTTTGAGGTTCTCCCAATTTTTCCCCAGTCATTTCTGACCAGTACCTCTTTATTTTTGTCAAGCTTGAGGAGGATAACATATGCTTGTTCTATAACCTGCCCTTCGGGCAAGCCCATCGCTATGTTTTAACAAGCCTAGCGATAGGGAAACTCGTTCTCGTCTAAAGACAAGTTTGTCGCTATTTAATCATTTTAACGAGTCTAGCGACAAAGACAACTCGGTCCTTTTCATTTTTAGAGAGTCTGAAAAGGTATAGAAAGTTAACTCCAAAATTCCTTTTTCGTCATCTAATCCCTTAAGTCCGAAAAAGTATAAAACAATACAAAAGGGATGAATTTTCGATAACTTTAACGAGCCGAATAAAACAAGCGCTCGACCTTTTTGTGCAATAATCCCTCAGGTCCAAAAAGATTAAAATCTAGAGGAGGGATAGCTCTTCCGGTCCTTTTAACGAGCTGGAAGGCCAAAACTCGGCAAACTTTTCATATTTTACGAGTCAGATGAAAAGAGCTCAAAGAAGACTCGTCTTTTGAGGAACGAGTGATAAACAGGGATAGCAGCAGATTCCAGGTGTAGGTTGGAATTTTCCAATCACGGCAGTGTCACAAGGATGGCTAAGTGAAATCACTCTTCGCAGTTGTTCCTCAAAATGGGTAAACAATCATATGGGGGTGAATGATCGGCCAAATGGAATGGAGGTGGCAGGTGCAAACATAACCAAGGCTTTCATGGCTAATAAATTTACGATCACAATGGTTATTTACCGGTACTGGGTTCATTTTTTAAAGAGCTTGAATGCGCCAAAACACTGCTCAAAAGCTTATGTTTATTTTTTAACGAGCATGAACTATGACGCTAAAACTGCTCGGATCTTGCGTTTATTTTTTAACGAGCATGAACTTTATGCTAAAACTGCTCGAACTGTGGTCAAATTTTTGATTTTTTACCATTACTAGCTTTTCTCTTTTCAAATATAGTACTGTATTTTTCAATTGCTGCAACAAACTATGTTAGAAATGAATAATATTTGCATGAAAATGAGATTATAACCCTAATATTTCACTTTGTATTATGTAAAAAGCTATTAAAAGGTGTTTTTACCTCTCATTTACCATTTCATTTGCATTTGGTCTGTTGGAGCTCTGGAGGTGCCTCTTCCCCCTTGATTTTTACCACCTGATTCCGGGAGATTCTGCGGACGATTTTCGGCGCCGTCTGGACCAGGTAGGAGCTAAACCCTATCTCTTTCTTTTCATGGTTTCCTTTTCCTGTTTTTTGCCTGTTTTCCGGTCTTTCTGAGCCCCTGGGGTTTTGCCAGGGTGCCCTAGGATCAGCGCAGGTTTCCCTTTCGAAACTTGCGCTGAAGGTCA
This sequence comes from Pinus tabuliformis, assembly GCA_031772625.1. Taxonomy (NCBI): domain Eukaryota; kingdom Viridiplantae; phylum Streptophyta; class Pinopsida; order Pinales; family Pinaceae; genus Pinus; species Pinus tabuliformis. The sequence continues at coordinate 344,434,039 of CM062816.1, forward strand.
AGCTGCCTTAAGGCGGCCTGACCCTCAGCGCAAGTGGGAGGCTTCCTGCCTGCGCTGGGCTCAAAAAGACTGAGTTTTAAGGTTATTTTTGATGATTTTTCGCCAGTTTTTCACCAAAACAGGAACTCATTCTCTCTCTTGTTTGCTTTGCAGGGTGACTTGAGCAACATTTCCCTTACATGGCGAGAACAAGAACATGAAGAGGAGGACATGATTGCCCTCCATGACCCGGTCATGGTGAACGCGCTGCGGAACTGTGGCCTGCTGAAGTTCTTCCAGATCTCTAGTATGAGAGCACAGATTTCTTTACTGCAGTATATGCTTGATGCTTGGGATCCTGTTAACCAAGTATTCCAGATTAGGGGGAAGACCATCCCCTTGACCATAGAGGACATGTACTTCTTGACTGGGTTGTCAAGACGTGGTGCCTTCGTTTCCTTATCAGGTACGGCCCGGGGGACTGATTCCACCAGAGATTATGTCCGCCAGTATTGCAGGGAAGGTTCTCAGCCGAGCAGAGACGGCAAGATTGTTATCCGTGAGATTACTGATCAGGCTCTCAGGTCCATTTTGTTTACTATTGGTAGGATGGCCGGCAGCGCAGCTTTACATGTTGCCAACAGGTCTTATATGCAGCACGCCCTGGAGTGTCTCCAACCGAAAGTATTCAATTGGTGTGATGTAGTACTTGTTCAGATGAAAAGTCAATTGACCAAGATAAAGGACGGGAAGCTGAAGAACTTTGGATTTGGTTCTATTCTGACTGCCTTTTCCTTGGAGAAAATCCCACTGATGCAGCCTCAGTACATCATACTTGACTTGCCTTCTCCGACCGAGCCACGCATGCAGAGGTGGGTTGACCACATGTCTAGGCATGCAGGTCAACCTCAGATTACTTTCACTGAGGCCTTCTTTAGGTGGTTCGAGCGCCAGGAGATGGCGTTTTCCGAGTATCCATATGTGGGTATGGATTTCCGAGGTGATCCGGATTTGGTTCTACCGGATGGCGAGCAGTGGGGTGCCATTGGTAAACTCTTTGACCACATTACTGTTTATTGTTCTTGTTCATAACGTTGCTGTGCTTTATTCTATCAAGACTTTTAATTGTACTCTTGGGTGCATGCAGATATTGGTCCTGTTCGTCCAGCAGTTCGTCCGAGATCGCCAGCTGCGGCCCCAGCAGGGGAGCCCGCTAGGAGAGTTGTTATCCGCGATCTTGACGACACCGAGACCCTTACAGCTGTGCAGGAGCAGGTTGAGAGCCTTACTCATGGCCTTCCTGATGTACAGATCGACGAGTTACCTTTACAGATGCAGCGTCATACCATTGGTGTGCCTAGACGATGGACTCGTCTCTTGCGCATGATTGCACAGGCCGTGACGTACTATCATGAGCACCATTAGGCTAGGGTGCCCCCTAGCATCTTCTTGAGTTTTCAGGTCACATGACCAATTTTGTCTTGGTTACAGAACATTATGTATGAACTTATATAAACAGCTTATATATTTTGATTTTCAGATTTTATTCTGGTTGATTTACGTGATCCATATGTACAATCTTTGATGATGTGTCCTTTTTATAAATGTTGCAAATGTCTATCTAATACATAGTTTGCTAATGAGTCGGTTAATGTGTTTAAATTTCTTGAAATATGTTGATATTGAATTGAATCAAATCGTCTTTCCAAGATCTTAACTCTTAGGAACATGCGATAAATAGCTGGATTGCGAACAGAATATATACCATTGAGTTGTAGTATGACGAGCTGTGAGTCTAGCCTGACAATTAGTCGGCGTATGCCACGTGCAATGGCATCAGAGAGTAGTTCTATCAACGCGCTATACTCAGCGATGTTGTTCGTTGATTGCCCAATACATACACCTCTGAAACTTACTGACTCGCCGCTTGGATCAAAAATGGCCCAGGCCGCGGAGGACAGGTTCCGCGAACTACGACTCGCTCCGTCGGCATATCCAACACATGTCTCCATAAGGTTTGACATCTGCCATCAATGAAAAAGGTGGATCACTCGACCAGAACAAATACTTTAGCGAAAACAAAATACAACAAAAGCATGCAAGTTACTATTTAAGCATAGTAACGCTTGAGGTACAACCCGTTGCGGGGTTGCGCCAGTGGAATTCCATCGTAATCCATTAACTCGTAGGCTCCTTTTGCTAACACCCTTTTAACAATATAGGGGCCCATCCATAAGGACTTGAATTTACCTGCTCCCAATTTATCGGATTCTTGATCATAAAGCAAGACCAAATCACCTTCTGAGAAGACACGGGGTTTGACATTTTTGTCGAACTGAGCCTTGACTCGTTTCTTATGGGCCTCGTTAGCCAACGCGGCATCACGACGGGTTTCATCCAACTGGATTAATTCCAAGAAACGAGCTTCTTCCTCTGAAGTTCCGGGGAGGAGGTCGATCGCGAGTTTAAGCGATGAAATTTCGCACTGGATTGGCAAGACTGCTTCCAGGCCATACACCAATTGAAAAGGCGTGAACCCGGTTGCGTTCTTTACCGAGGTCCGGTAAGCCCATAAAGCTGAGTACAGGATTAGGTGCCATCTTCTTTTATGAACCCCGATCATCCTTTGCAACATACGCTTCAGGACCTTGTTGATTGCTTCAACTTGTCCGTTGGCTTGCGGATAATATGGGTTAGAGCTGTTGTGAGATAGCCCTAGTTTGGCAGCTAATTCGACCATCATGTGATTGCGAAAATGCGATCCATGATCTGTAACTATAGCTTGTGGTACGCCGAACCTGGCGACTACATGATTGAAAAAGAAAAGGGCAGCTGTTTCACCAGTGTTATCCAATGTAGGCATCGCCTCGGCCCATTTGGTAAAATAGTCAACAGCGACTATTATATACCCATGCCCCCCGGTCGAGGTGGGGTTACATTGCATGAAATCGATGCCCCACTTTGCGAAGGGCCCAACAGCAACTATAGGTTGCAAGGGTGCGGGTGGTCGTCTGGTTTTGCTATCAAAGATTTGACAAGCATGGCAACTTTTGACTGCTGTTATGCAATCTTTGAACATGGTTGGCCAGAAGTATCCTGCTCGTAGTATTCTTTGTGCTGTTGCATATCCAGACTGATGCCCCCCACACGCGCCTGAATGACAATCATTCAGGGCTTTTTCGGCCTCCTCATGGGTAAGGCACCTCCTCAGAACTGTATCGACACCGTGACGGTAAAATGTATCACCGACGATCATGTAGTCTTTTGCTTGGTATCGTATACGTTTTTGTTCTGAGTGAGAGGTATTAGACCTAAATTTTTGGGTTTGGAGATAAACTATGATATCTCCATACCATTCATCGCTTGCAGATATGAGAAACAAACTTTCGTCCATGATTGACTCTTCTGATGTTTCATCGTTGGACGACGATGGGAAATCACATAATAATTCTGCGAAAACTAGAGCTTTCTTTGATTTGGATTTTACAAATTCCAGATCAAACTCTTGAAGGATCGCTATCCATTTTGAATATTTGCCCCCAAGCAACTGTCGCGACAGTATATAAGTCATTGGGTTGCAATCTGACAAGACGGTAGTTTTCCGAAAGAGGACATAATGTCGAAACCTTTGAATCGCTTGAACAGCTGCAAGCGCTAGTTTTTCCACATAAGAATATTTACTTTCTGTATCGTTTAAGTTTTTACTTAAATAATAGATAGGATGTTCAATTCCATCGACTTCTTGAACTAAAACCATCGCAATGGTCGTATCCGCTGCAGCTAGATACAGGTTAAAATCTCTTTGATAGTCTGGGGCGTACATTAATGATGCTTTTACTAGACATTCTTTCAGAGCATCAAAGGAAGCTTTCGCCACCTGGTCCCAGACAAAAGGTACATCCTTCTTCAAAAGACGAGTATAACCTTTAGCAAGTTCTGCGTAATTTGGAATGAACCTCCTCAGAAAGTTTGCTTTCCCTTGGAGTTTCTGAATCTGAAGCAAATTTGAAGGTGGAGGCAAATTAATGATTGCCTGAACCTTACAGGGGTCGAGTCGAATCCCATCTTTAGAGACTACGAAGCCAATCAAACGACCAGAACTGACGCAAAACACACATTTGTGTGGGTTGAGTCTTATCTTGTAGTGTCGGCAACGTAGAAATATCGCTCTTAAATGCTGCGGATGATCAGTCCGCTTTCGCGAATGAGCCGGAAGATCGTCGAGATAGGGTTGAACAATGTTCTTGATGTCATGGAAGGCATAATTCATTGCCCTCTGAAATGTCGCCCCTGCTTTCTTTAAACCAAAGGGTAATTTTCGATAAGCGAATGTGCCCCACGGACAAATAAATGCAGTCTTTGACTGGTCCTGTGGGCGGATATTTATTTGATTATACCCGGAGAAACCATCCATAAATGAAAAGATTTCACATCCGGCGCATTCATCAATTATCTGGTCGATGAAGGGTGTAGGGTAGTTGTCCTTTGGACAAGCATGGAATTTTAATTTCAAGCGAAAATAAACAAGTTTGTCCAAAATCGAAAGACACCTTACGATTCACTTGTTTCGACACTTAGAAATATATAAATTCAAACCATATAGCATGGAATTTTAATAGCTTTTTACATCCCTATAATCAACACACACTCTAATCGTCCCTTGTTTCTTCATAACAGGGACAATATTCGATACCCAATCGGTTAGAGGAACTGGGTAGATGAATCCAGCATGGAGAAGTTTTTCAACTTCTGCCTTAATGGAAGCGGCTTTCTTCGGGTGCACTTGCCGAAGCCGTTGTCTTACTGGTTTGACATCGGGATACATTTTAATTTCATGTTCAACTATACTCGAGTCAATGCCTGGCATTTCATCATATGACCAAGCAAAGACATCTCTAAATTCGCGAAAAAGAGCGTTATATATTTCCAGTTCTGAAGGTGAACAACCTTTGCCGACATAAATATTCTCTACAACATCTGCTTTGGTCGAGATATTTATGGCTATAGTCTCTTCAATATTGGATAGGTTTCGCTCGGAATCCATCGTATTTACAGTATTTGTTAGGAATTCAAATACTGAAGGGTGATAAAGGTCACTTTGAGTATCCTCTTCATATTCCGGAAGAAGGGAACGATGGTGGTGATCATTCCATGGTGTCCCCTCAATCATCATTGATTGTAAAATTCCTTCGTCAGTCCCATGTACTTTTGACCAAGGATCTAGTGGGGTTCCATATTCTCTAGACCTATCTACCCAAACGCTTGACGAGCGTTGATTTGGGCTCGCCTCCCATGCCTGAAACATTGATTGCTACAATATTTCCAAAGGGCTTGGGGACGATACCATTGCATGATCCATGTTGACCTTCGTGGAAGATATCATGTTGCAGGTTGCTACAAACGGTACATTTCCCAAATAAACAGGAGGTGGTAGCGCGAAAGTTCCCATCAAAATGGGGTCTTTCAATAATCCTACTCCGATATCTTGAATTGAATGGTTACTTTCATGGATCATGGGAATGCTTCCTGTAACTTGTGAACCATTTGGGAGGAAATTCTGTTGGTCGACGATCGTAATCCCTCCTTCAAACGGGAATGCGATCTTCCTAAAATAAGTCGACACGACAGCTGCCATGGCGTAAATCCATGGTCTTCCCAGTAGGATGTTGTAATCAAGATTTCCATCAATGACTTCAACATCAATTTCTATTGTTTTTCCTCCAAGTTCAACTTTCAAGTTATTAAGGATACCGTAAGGGGTATAAGTCCTTCCGTCGAAAGCTTTTAATGTCGTCGATGATCGAGACAAGGTTGGAGATCCTAAAGTCTTCCAGCAGCTCATCGACATAATACATGTCGATGCCCCCTCATCAATTATCGTTTTGTGAACAGTTTTGTTGAGGGCTTTCACTTGACTAAGGAAAGCTAATTGAGCTGGTAACTGAGGATCATATCCCTTGTGATCAAAGGATACCAGATTTGAATCCTTAGGATCTACTCCACCAATTGCTGATAACAATGCCTGCCTTTGGGTTGGACAATTTTGCAGCACTTCAAGGGTCGACATAGCGGATGGCGATTGGGCCAAATCTTCCACTATATTATAATGCTGCGCCGCTCTGGCGCGAGGATTAAATGTCGACTTATGTACTACACCTTTTGGTGGTTTTATTGTTAATTCAGGGATGGTGGGTGTAACTTCTGTCGAAGTTGTTGTCGAACTACTCGGTTGATCGTTACCTTTTTCGTTCGACACCTGAGGATTTCCATAATCTTTGTTCCTTGTCGAAATCAAAGCATCATTCTGTTGTCTTGAAACTGACAACATGAGGACTTGCGACAGGGAAGCATTTCCACTATCAACCATATTTTGACCTGGGTTGGGAAACGGATCAGTCAACACAGCTGAGGTTTGGGAACTTTTAAAGAACCTTTTAAGCTCGGCTTTGTAAGGACAATCTCTTGTCCAGTGATCTTCGTCACATATCATACATGGACTGTTTGGTTTCCCTTTTCCAGGAGGGTTTGAAGAATTTTTTCCAGGGGATGACTCACCTTGTTTCTTCTTCTTCCCTTTGTTTTGTTTTTTCTTCTTGCTTCCTGGTTGATTGGTTTCTTTGCCTTTATCTTCCGAAATGGCATTTACTTCCGAAGCAAGAATATCTGCTTTTGCATTTTGATCCAAATTCTTACGGGCTTTCTTTGCGGAAGCCTTTATCGATTTCGTGTTTGCGGTGCCAATCACGCCATCACTGGCATGAGAGTCACTATTTGATTTAGGAGGGGGAGGAATTGAAAATTCCAGTCTAGGGGCGCCAGGTATTTTGTCATAGAGTGTGCCGGACTGGGTATACACCAAGTCCAAATACTGTGCACGAGCAATAACTTGCTCCTCTGTTACGACTCCCCCCTTGGCCACATCTTCCATAATAGCCGGAAGTAACGACTTTATAAACCATTCAGCTAATAGCTGATCGGGAACATATGTTTTCACCATCCTACGACGACGACGCCACTCATGTATATGATCAGATATATGGGTAGCAGTTGTCTGTTTGAAGTTGGTTAATATTTCTGTTCCCGTTTCATACCTTATCGGTAATTGAAAATGGGTTAAGAAGGTCGTGGCTAGGGAACTAAAGTTGTCGAAAGAGGCTCTTGGCAATTCAATATACCATTTAGCCGCTGGACCTGTCAATGTCCTCTGAAAAAGGCGAAGTCTTATCGAATCATCGTTAAGGGTGTTCGACGAACACCACAGATGAAAGGTCATCACGTGATTCGACGGGTCTTCACCTGGATTTCCATTAAATTTAGGAATGTCAAATGGAAGTTTATGAGGAATCGCTGGCCACCAAGGGGCATAAGCAATCGGATCGTTCGTTAACCGATGTAAATCAGGTAACTCTAAAGTTGCCACGAATGGTAACTGTTGGTTCAGGTTAGGCGAAGCGTAACCAGGGTACGATGGAATCGTTTGAGCAGTGGGTCTTTGCATACCAGCATAATGTAATTGATGTTGGTATGATTGATACGGTTGGTGGACTTGACCACTGCAAAGTGGTTGGTTTTGACCGTTTTGGATATACGGTTGTCCACTATTCGCAAAGATCTGCTGCTCAGAACCTTGGTACACTTGCTGGAACTGCGGTTGTTGGTATTGTACAAGCCATGGTTGTGACGCCATGTTTTGTTGCGCCATGCTAACCATTGGACCAAGGTGTGGAGTAATTGTACCCGCTTGTACTTATGTCGACCCACCAGTTGGCGATTGTGGTTGCGACCCATGGTCAAGCGACTGTTGCATTACAACCTGTGGTTGACATGTAACAGGTATCGCTTGAACTTGCGACACGGTTAAAATAGCCGGTGTGGTTGGGATGTTCGTCACAGGTACACACTGTTGCATAGAATATACAATCCTTGGTTGTTGAGGTAGCATAGGTACCCAACTACTTGATGCGATTCCAGTATAACCTGAACATTGTTGTGAACTCACGTATGGATACCCTCCCGGAGGGGGTAATGAAAGGGCATATTGCCCCCCATACGGTAGCAATCCGGAATTAAAAGGGATTGATGGCCCAGATTGTCCTCCATGAGGATCAATCTGTTGAGTCTCAACATAAGAGTTGCCGGGTATTACTCCGGATGAACAAACTGGAACAGACCACACTGTCGAAATAGTCCCTTGGTGGACTCCTTCTAGTTGTTGAGAACTAGTTGGGACAGCTGGTGTGCCGGCAAACATCGTCGGAGTGACGGCAGGAGCTTCTGCTATCGCTGCGTCATTTGACACAGTCCTAGATGATGACGGTTGTTCAGACATTTTAAGTCTATCCAATAGATTTCCTAGCGATTCTACAGGAACTTCCACTTGTGGTGGATTAACCTCTGATGAAGGAAATAGAGTGACCCCGACTCCAAAATGAGTTGGAGTACTTGCTTGCGGATCCTCTGCAATTTCCTCTATCGCAATCAAACCAAGTGGAAGAGGAAGACCGTCAGGTCCGTAAAATATTTCTGGTGCCGAAGAAGTGGTTGTTTCGACAGCGACAGTTGTTTGGGGAACAAAACTTTCTGGACCGGTTACAGATGGAACTAGTTCAGTTACACAAGTATTTGCCCCCAGACTAGGATCAGTATTACTGTCTTTCTGTGGCTGTTGAACTTCTTCTATAGAGGCAGGGTTTCCAGAAATGTTAGGAGTAACCGGAACCTCGGATGTAGCAGGAACACTTGTTCTAACTTTCAAAGGAGATTTTGAACCGGTTAAACGAGTTCGCTTTGCCCGTACTTTTTTCGATTCCGGGGACAAAGACGGTTGACTCGCAAGCCTCCGCGAACGACGGATTTTCAATTGACTTTCTTCCACGATTGCGGATTACTCGATCAACTAAAATATTAAAAGGGGAAATTTGTGTTTCCGAATTGAATGAATTTTATTAGACGCTTTTAGACACAACTTGCTTTTTCACTTTTTAAGAGTCGAGAAAAAGCTAAAGATGACTCTTGTCTCCTTCGATGTATTAACGAGCCCGAAGTGACAAATGCTCGGTTGGACTTTTTCAGTTATAGAGTTTGAAAAAGGCCAAAAGAAACTGCTCTGGAGATCTAGGCAGAGGGTGTGCCAAACCTTTCGCAAAACCACAGAATACGTTTTACGGTACGAGTGGTCGATCTTCGTGAATGCTGTGTTCACTGCATTGCGATCAGTAGGGCGGCCGACACGGTTTCCTATGGATAAAAGCTTTGATCCTATAGGGGTCTCCCAATATATACGCGACGGTACGTGGGAGCACAAGTCCGTATTAGTGCCACCGACTCTCAGGAGGAATCACCCACCTTCGTCGAGATCGACAGTCACTATGTTTAACGACGCCGGAACACGTCTCTAGCTTAGACCTCTAGATGTTTGCGTTATGTTTCAAAGCGTTGTTAGGTTCATTCAATATATTTTAAGTTGATCTTTTTAAAGTTTGCCTTTCAAGGTTCACCACGAGATGTATTGATACAAATTCCTAAATGCAGTCTAAGATGAGAAGCAAGCTTTTCCAATCTTTTCGACTTATGAAAATCTTAACTACTGAGGGAAAAGAGAGATAAAATCCTTTTCACACAGATCAAAGAGCACTCGCTAATGCACTTTTTCCCTAAATCAACATACAAACTCAATGCAAAATGCAAAAATGCAAGTATTTCTTTTCTCTTCCTTAATGTTTGATGAAATACAAAAAGAAAGTTGTTGTATAATTTCGAATTCAATTTCAAGCGAAAGCAAACAAGTTTGTCCAAAATCGAAAGACACCTTACGATTCACTTTTTTCGACACTTAGAAATATATAAATCCAAACCATATAACGAAAACGACAAACTCAATCAGCTATGAACAACAAATAAACTAACTCTTAAGATCAGAACGACACTTAATCACAGGTCTAGATCTAAGAGGTCAATGCAAGACTGGTTCACTTTCGTTATGGGAAACTGTAAATGACACAAGAAATACAAAAGAAAAAATACAGTTTCTTTATACAACTGAGGCGGAATAATGATAAAGGAAGATGGTTTCAGATAGGCCCACTGACTGGCAACAAACAGCAAAAACAAGAGTGAAAACAAGGCAAGACACAGCAGGAAACCCCAGTAGCTCAAGCCAAGACTGGTCCAGTGCAGGTGTAACACTGCCTGTTTGACCTTCAGCGCAGGTAGCCCCTTCGTGAACTGCGCTGAAATGCAGACAGCCTTTGTACAGCCTGCAATGAAGAACGAGACTTTCGTCCGTCTTGGTTTCCGGGTCACAGATTGCTCAAAAATTCACAGTTTTTGCTCAAATCAGAAGCTATCAGTCAAGGACACACTAAGGGATGTAAAGGAGGATGAAAAGCTATCACTAAGAGCTTTTTAGAGTCCTTGTGGATCAGCTCTTCAAATCATAAACTTGCCCAGAAACTGAGCTAGAGTAGCTGCCCTCTACTTTGTGTTTGATGAATTCAGACACAGTTCGATTCGGTACTCCCTTTGTTTATGAAATGAATAGCAAAAAACCACAAATAACCAACAAGATACGATCCCCAGTGGAGTCGCCAATTTGTTGGGGGGAAAAGTATCTAATGCAGAATGCCTCTATCCCACTCTGAAGGTGATAGTACTTCAGCAACAAGTGAATGCAAAGCTATTCAAAGTTTCTTCTTTATGAGATGAGAGAGGGAAGAAAAGGATGATCTACTAACCGTTATCTTGCGCTAATAGTCGATCCAGTCTTCACTCCTTGCTGCTTGCTCCTAGCTCCTTGCCCTTTCACCGGCCCAGCTACACACAGATCCTGTAAAAGCACAAGAAAAAGGAAACTACAAGAAGCATACATCCATAATCGATTATAGGATTAGCATAAATCAAATATACAAGCATCTATTCATCATAAAGACACATGCATATAGAAGAACCTCAAATACTTTATTGATAATAGAAGTAAAGTTCTGAGAGAGTTACAACCACAATGGGCCCAATCCAGCAACACCTCCCAGCTGAAAGAAATCTCCTCTTCACCTCCTTCAAGCAAAACACCCAATAGCTCTATACACAAACCAACAGCACTTCCTTACTTGCACAAAATTCCAGCCTCCCTAGACCTCATGAGAGAGCTCTATATATAGGGTTTTGGAGAAAGGATGAGTCATCTTGAGACTGCCCTGAAGCTGACTTGTGTCCTCTCCCACTTTAGTTAATCTTCAGTTCTTGAGTCCACTTGGAGATCAAGACCCTCTTACTCATCACTAGGCGAATTCCTTGACCCAAGTGTCAGTTTGGAAGCTTCCTGGGCAGTTGACACCTTGCAGAATGACTGTGCCACTTGGCCAATCTCACCCAGCGCAGGTAGCCTTCATCATTTTTGACCTTCAGCGCAGGTACAAGGAGGAGCAATTGACATTCAGCGCAGATGCTCAGTGGAGCAGCTGACATGATCCAGAAATAGCCTGTTTCTGAGTGTTTTCAGGTGGAGAACTGATTTTTAGTGCTGTGGTTTGCAGACCTTGTTCCTCTAAGGGTAAGAACAACATGTTTAGGGACTTTGGATCCCTCAGATTATTGACATTTCATGCTCCATGCTGTTAGGCACAAAAATTTCTATAACAATGTTGACAAGGTGTTACAACTATTGGAGGAGAAACAGTTATATGCAAAAAGATCCAAATGTTTCTTTGGAGTACAAGAGCTGGAATATCTGGGTCATATTGTTTCTCATGAAGGAGTTAAGGTAGACCCTAGCAAAATTAAAGCCATTAAGGAATGGAAAATTCCCACATCCATAAAGCATCTGCGAGAATTTCTCGAGTTGACAGGGTATTATCGCAAGTTTGTTAAGAATTATGGGAGAATAGCAGCACCTCTAACAACATTATTGAAGAAAGATGCATTTTCATGGACCCCAAAAGCAACAAAGGCATTCGAACATCTTAAAGAGGAAATGTGCCAAGCACCGGTCTTAGCTACACCAGACTTCACAAAAACCTTTATTGTGGAATGTGATGCTTCAGGAAATGGAATTGGTGCTATTTTAATGCAAGATGAAAGACCCATTTCTTTTGAAAGTCGCCAATCAAGGGAAAGTTTTTACACAAAGCTATTTATGAGAAGGAAATAATGGCAATACTCCATGCACTTAAGAAATGGCGACCCTACATAATGGGAAGACACTTCAAGGTAAAAACGGATCATGACAGCCTTAAATACTTTTTAGAACAAAGATTATCCTCTGAAGAGCAACAAAAGTGGGTCACAAAGATGTTGGGTTATGACTTTGAAATCATCTACAAAAAAGGGAAGCAAAATGTGGTGGCAGATGCACTCTCAAGAAAGGATGAGGATGTGGAAGCATTTTTGTGCGCCATTTCTATTATCCAACCAGATTGGATAAACGAAGCAAGGGAGGAATGGAAGAAGGACGAAGAAGTGTGGGCACTTATTCGAAAGTTACAACAAGATTCCAGTATGTCTGATACATTTATCTGGCAAAATGATTCGTTATGGTACAAATATCGCTTATACCTCTGTAAGAATTCCCAGCTAAAACAAAAGATTCTTATGGAATTGCACACTTCTCCCTTAGGAGGGCACTCAGGATTTTTAAAAACTTACCACAGGGTTAAGAAGGAATTTTTTTGGGATGGCCTTAAATCAGATATTCAAAAGTTTGTGGCGGAATGTTTGGTTTGCCAACAAAATAAAGTTGAAACAATTAAGACACCAGGTCTATTACAACCTTTATCCATTCCAAGCCAAAGTTGGGAGGAGGTTCCAATGGATTTTATCACAGGTTTACCAAAGTCTGAGGGAAAGAGTGTCATCATGGTGGTAGTTGACAGACTTACCAAGTATGCACACTTTTGTGCATTATCACATCCATTTAAAGCCAGTACAGTTTCTATTGCATTTATGGAAACAATTCAAAAGCGACATGGAAACCCAAAGATTATTGTAAGTGACAGAGATCCCATTTTCACTAGAAATTTTTCTACATAATTATTTTCTTGTCTTGGTACTCAGTTAGCTCATAGCTCATCTTATCATTCTTAATCTGATGGGAAAACTGAGATAGTAAACAAATGTTTGGAAGGATATCTTCGTTGCTTTGTATCTGATAAATAGACACAATGGGTCAAATGGTTGCCTTTGGCTGAATGGTGGTATAACACTTCCTTCCATACAACAACAAAAATGACCCCATTTATGGCACTTTATGGGTATCAACCACCATCCATCACATCATATTTAAGAGAAAATTCTAAGGTTCAGGCAGTGGAACATCACATCGAACATCAACAACAAGTCCTCCAACTCTTAAAGGATAACCTCGTGTTGGCACAAAATAGAATGAAACAACAGGCAGATCAACATCGCAGTGAAAGAAGTTTTGATGTAGGTGATTGGGTATTCCTACGGCTACAACCATATAAGCAAATGTCCCTCAAGCAAGCTAAGAAGGATAATAAATTATCACCAAAGTATTATGGTCCGTACAAGGTGTTGCAAAAGATTGGTACTATGGCATACAAATTGGAGCTTCCTGCAGCTTCTCGATTACACCCAGTTTTCCATGTTTCATGTTTAAAGAAGGTTATAGGCGACAAGCTCCCAGTTCAAACAATATTGCCAGAACTTGACGAGGAAGGAAAAATTATATTGGAACTGGAAGCAGTCACAGAAACAAGAACTTGACAGCTACGAAATCGATCAATTTCAAATATCTTATCAAGTGGAAGAACTTATCTGCTGAAGATTCCACATGGGAGGATGAGAATTTTATGCAGAAGTATCCAGAAATACTCAAGCGTTTAGGACAACACTTTTTTGAAGGAGAGGGGCATGTTGGGTCCCTTTAATAATAGTGATTACCCCATTAATATTGTAGATATACCCCTTATTAATATTGTTGTGCCCCTATTGCCCCCATATTGTTATTACTATGCCCTATAGAATCCCTCTATTGTTATTTTTCTGGCTTTATATTATTATTGTTAGGTCGACTGGATTATATTGTGACTCCTTAAACTCATATATATAGAAAGGAGGTTTTGTCATTTCTATCAGCCAAGAATTGTTCATTTATGTAATGTAAAGGAGGTTGCCCCCTCGAAGAGGCTGAATTCTAAGGTGTTGATCTATCTTTTCTATCTTCTCTTGAGCTGGTTTCATAACACAGCCTTTCCAGGTAAAGAAGGTGTTCCTCTACCGGAGTAGTGTTGGGAAGTAACTCGATGATCAATTTTAACGAAGGGATTTCGCATTCGATAGGAAGGGTAGCCTCCAGTCCGTAAACTAATTGAAATGGAGTGAAACTGGTGGCATCCTTCACAGAGGTTCGGTAGGCCCACAAGGCGGGGAACAACATCAAATGCCAATTAGACTTATGCATGCCAACGGTACTTTGAAGCATCGTAACCAAAACCTTGTTGACGGCTTCAACCTAGCCATTGAACTGAGAATAGTATGGAGTCGAACTATCATGTCGTAAGCCTAGTTGGGTTGTTAGTTTGGTCATCATGTGATTACGGAAATGCTTCTCATGATCCGTGACGATGGCCTGAGGAACTCCGAACCGTGAAATAACATGGTTGAACAAAAATTGCGCCATTGTGTGACCGTCTTCAGTTAATGTGGGCATCGCCTCGGCCCATTTTGTAAAGTAATCGACGGCAACAATAATATACCCATGCCCCCCAGCCAAGCGAGGGTTACAAGTCATATAATCAATGCCCCATTTTGCAAAAGGGCCAACGGTGACAACAGGGTGCAACGGGGCTGGAGGCACACGCATCTTCCGCTGGTATATCTTGCACTCGTGACAGGAGCGGACAGCAAGAATGCAATCCTTAAAGATGGAGGGCCAGAAATAACCAGCGCGGAGGATTTTTTGAGCCGTGGCATATCCGGACATGTGACCACCACAGGCGCCAGAGTGGCAGTCATTCAGGACTCGCTCAGCTTCCTCGAGAGTTAGACATCGGCGGAGGACGGAGTCAGCGTCGAGAAGGTACAGGGTGTCCCCAATAATACGGTAGGGCTGAGACTGATGACTGATCCGTCGTTGAGCATCCTTGGACACAGCGGGACAGAAAGAGGACGTCTGCAGATATACAATGATATCCCCGTACGAGGGATCGAGGGTGCTGATTAGGAATAGAGTTTCGTCCGAGATATGGTCCTGTGAGTGAGAGGGTGTGGTAGGAGATGGAAAAGAGCAAAGTAACTCAGCAAAGACCAGGGACTTCTTAGACTTGGCAGTGGTGAATTCCAAGTCAAACTCTTGGAGGATGATGATCCACTTTGAGTATTTTCCCCCCAGCAACTGACGTGACAAAATGTACGTCATCGTGTTGCAGTCAGAAATCACGGTCGTAGTACGCAACAAGATATAATGCCGGAAACGTTGGATGGCACAAACGGCAGCCAATGCCAACTTCTCGACGTAAGCATATCGAGTTTCCGTGTCTAAAAGGTTGCAGCTGAGGTAATATATGACATGCTCAGTTTCATCATCATCATCTTGAACGAGAACCATGTCGATAGTGGTATCGACAGCGGCCAAATACAAAGTATAATTGCGATGGTAATTCGGGGGACGCAATAATGGAGCAGAAACAAGGAGACCCTTGAGACGCTCGAAAGACTCTTGAGTGATAGCATCCCAATGAAAAGGGGTATCTCGCTTCAATAACCGTGTAAAGCCTTTAGCCACTTCGGCATAGTTCAGAATGAATTGTCTTAAAAAGTTTGCTTTGCCCTGCAAGCTTTGCAATTGCTGCAAGGAAGCAGGGGGAGGAAGATTCAGAATAGCCTCGACTTTAAGGGGATCCAAATGGATGCCCTCTCGGGAGACGATAAACCCAAGGAGTCTGTCTGACTCAACGCAGAAGACACATTTATGAGGATTAAGCCTGATGCAGTAGTGTCGACAGCAGAGAAAGATTTCACGAAGATGAGTGGGGTGGTCCTAGCGTTTGACTGAATGAGCTGGTAGATCATCCAGGTACGGTTGTAAAATGTGACAGATGTCATGGAAAGCATAGGACATTTCACGTTGGAAGGTAGCACCGGCATTCTTCAAACCGAAAGGGAGCTTTTTGTAAGCAAAAGTTCCCCAAGGACAGATAAAGGCAGTTTGATGCTGAGGGCGCAATATTGATCTGGTTATACCCAAAAAAACCGTCCATAAATGAATACATTTCGCTCCCTGCACACTCATCAATGAGTTGATCGATGAAGGGTGTGGGGAAGTTATCCTTAGGACAGGCCCGGTTAATGTCACGGTAATCAACACAGACTCGAATGGTACCCTGTTTTTTTGTTCACAAGGACGATATTGGAAACCCAATTTGTGAGTGGAATGGGGTAAATGAAACCAGCCTTGAGAAGCTTTTCAACTTCCGCTTTAATGGCTGCAGCCTTTTGGGGGTGCACGGGGCGTAGACGTTGGCGAATAGGCTTAGCACCCGAATACGTAGGTATCTCATGCACCACTATGCTAGGGTCAATGCTGGGCATTTCTTCATAGGACCAAGCGAAGACATCATGAAATTCATGAAAAAGGTTGATATAGAGCTGAATTTCCTCCGGAGTGCAAGTGACTCCAATGTGAATGTGCTCGACAATCCCTGGTTTTGCAGAGATGTCGATGTGTTGGGTCTACGTGATGTTTCCCATATTTCCTTCAGAGGACACTTGATAAACTTGGATAGGTGTTTGAAGGGGTTGAGATGGGAGACAAGGAGCAAATTGCTCGAGACAGGTGACCATTTCCTGATGGGCAGGGAGAAACGAGGAATGCAGGTGATGGTCAGACCAAGGAGGTTCCTCAAGAGACATGGTCTCGATAATGGCTTCATCGGAAGGAAATATTTCCTTTAAAGGATCCAAAGTAGCGTCATCTCCAAGCCAAGGGGAATGAACATACGAGTCGGGAGCCCTGCTCAAAGGAGCAGGTTCAGGAGGGGGAGCTGATGCAGCAACGATTTCAATGTAGTTGAGCTCGGCAGGACTCAACGACATCATATCACCCCAAGATTCTATCTGATTAGCGGGGGGAAGAACCCACGGATCAGAGCGCACGGAAATCATATTAATAGGAGCGAGATTAGGAGGTGGGAGGGAAAAGACACCCATCAGGGCAGGATCTTTAAAAAGTCCGGCTCCCACATTCTCACATGATTTGGAGGTATGCTCCACAAAAGGCACGTTGCCTTCAGAAGAGGAGGCGAAGAAGGAGAGCTGGTCTACGGTGACAATCTTCCCCTGATGAGGGAAACGAATGACACGAAAAAGAGACGAAGCCATGGCTTGCATGGCGTATGTCCAACTACGTCCAAGGAGGAGGTTGTAGGTAAGATTAGCATCAACCACTTCAACTTCCACTTCGACCGTCTTCCCTTCCAAAGAAATGGGCAAACGTTGGAGTATACCATAAGGACGAGACTCTCTTCCATCGAAGGCTTCCAAGGTTATAGGAGACTGGCTCGGCGTCGGAGAACCAATAGCCTTCCAACAGGCGACAAACATGATGCAAGTTGAAGCACCTTCATCAATGACTGTACGATGAATCATTTTGGTGTTGATAATGACCTGTATGAGGAAGGCAATTTGGTGAGGCAGTCTCGGCGTATGGCCTTCCAGGTCAAAAGTAACCAGATCCGAGTCGGCCGAGTCTATGCCACCGATGGCTGATAGCAAGGACTTCCTCTCAGAGGGGCAGCTCTGGAGTACTTCTAAGGCAGACATAGAAAATGGAGCCTGAGCTAAGTCCTCAACGATGTTGTAGTGTTGGGAAACACGAGCATTAAGGTTGTAAGAAGATTTCCAGAGTACACCTTTTGGAGGGGGTCAGATAGGCGTCTTAGTGTTAGGTCTCTCGATATGAAGTGGACCAGAACTGGACGGAGGAGCGCTGGAGGGGACCTCAGGCTCTTTCCCGGCATGCGACGGATATTCTTTTGCCCGAGTACTGATGTGGACGGGGATCGTCCCAGCCATAAATACTTGAGAGCCAAATGAAGAAGAGGGTTGTGATGGATCAGCCACCATTTGAGTTTCTTGTGAGGGGAAAGGTTCTTTGAGCACAATAGGAGTCCCGGGAGCACCTTTCAACAATCGACTAACTTCGGACCGCCTGGGGCAGTCTTTAGTATAGTGATCCTCATCACAGATAAGACAAGGATACTTGGGTTTACGTTTGGCTCCTTCTTCAGGTGGAGGTTTAGGGGAGTCATGTTTGGGCTGCTCAAATTTATTCTTCGCTTTCCCTTTCTTCTTTCCTTTCAAGGCTTTATCTGTCGTGGTGGACTGGACGACGTTGACCTCGGAAGTATTTCCAGAATTAGATACACCCTGAGAAGTGTTTTTGTTTGAAGCATTCGATTTTTGCTTCCCAGGGTTCGCGGATGATTTCTTCGAAGATGGATTTACAGAGCCAATAACACCGTCAACAGATGGCTTTGGCGGAGCTTTGGATGTTCCGGGTCTCGGGGCATCAAGCAAATAATCATATAAGGTACCTAACTGAGAATAAACTAAGTCGAGGTACTGAGCACGCGCGATAGCTTGCTCTTCAGTTACACAAGCTCCCATAGCAATGTCTCGCGCGATTGCAGGGACAAAGGAGGTTGTAAACCAATCGGTCAGGAGCTGATCAGGAATCCAGAACTTGATCAAACGACGACGCCGTATCCATTCATGTATATGATCGGATATGTGTGTGGCCGTGTCCTATTTAAGAGATGTGAGTAGGTGCGTTCTCGTCTCATACCGAATGGGTAACTGAAAGTGAGTTAGAAATGCCATTGCCAACGAGTTAAAATCTTGAAAGGATCCGCGATTCAACTCAATGTACCACTTAGCGGCCGAGCCGGTGAGAGTCCTTTGGAAAAGGCGGAGTCAGATGGAATCGTCAAGCCACGAATTTGACGAACACCAAAGGTGATAAGTCATGACGTGGGCTTGAGGGTCTTCTCCAGCTTTGCCATCGAATTTGGGACAATCACCGGGTACCTTGGTTGGAACTGGTGGCCAGTATGGATTATGAAGAATAGGATCATTAGTCAATTTGGACACATCCGACAGTTCCAATGTTGCTAAGAAAGGTAACTGATGATTGAAGGACATTTGTGGCCGTGGATAAGAGGTAATACCAGAGTTCCAACCAGTTGGTGGTTTCCCCCATGGACTTTGTCTGGACGGGCCTGGCCCATAAAGGTTCTGTCCATAGGGATTCTGTCCATAGGGGTTGTAGCCATAACCGGACGGTTGACTCTGGATTTTCCCCCCAGCACCCCCTTGATTACCAACTTGGCCCGCAGGAGCAACATACTGTTGTTGGTAATTCTGATAAGGAGCGACCTGCATTTGTTGATAATTTTGGTACGGGGCCAACTGAGCTTGCCCCTGGGGTTGCTGGTAACCATACGGTTGCTGAGCTCCATACTGAGCCTGGGGACCATGTTGCTCTTGGTAAGAAGGTTGGGATTGAAACCCACCTTGCATCTAAAGACCAGTTTGAGTCTGGGGCCCAGCCTGGGGCTGAAAATCGGGTTGAGCTTGAGAAGCAACCACCATTTGAGTGCCCGGTTGAGCAGGCCCAGAAGGATGTCCTTGAAAGGATGGAGATTGGGCCACCTGGTCGGAAGGTTGCCCTGGTTGAGTTTGCGATGGACCCATTTGCCCATAAGGATGATCTTGCTGGGTGTTAGGTTGTTCTTGTACAACCGAGGGTTGTCCTTGCGGAACAGATGGCTGAGCGGACTGGATGGCTGGTTGACCCTGAGGTCGACCAACTTGTCCAGATGGATGACTACGCTGGGCAGTGGGTTAGCCTTGCTGCACGTAAGGTTGACCCCCTGCCCAGAAGGGTACCCTTGATGGATTCCAGGTTGCATATAAGGTTGTCCCGCTTGTCTAGATGGGTAACCTTGCTGGACACCAGGTTGACCTTGTTGGATGTAAGGTTGTCCCGGTTGCCCAGAAGGGTACCCTTGCTGGATTCCAAGTTGTCCTTGTTGCATATAAGGTTGTCCCGAATTGCCAGAAGGTTGAGCAAAATAAGTAAAGGACAGACCACCAGAGGCTGAAGGTTGTCCCTGAAAGGGTTGTCCTTATGGGCCCCCAGGTTGCCCTGGGTGAGACTGGCCATAATACTGTTGCCCTTGAGAGTTTTGCACGTAAGACGGCTGGCCTTGGTTAGGCGGTCCCTGAGGCTGTGCAGGCGTTGCTTGGCCACCATGATAAGTGGTGGTGCCCCAAGCAACGGATAATGGCACCGAGACCTCAACAACAGGCTGAGATGGCAAGGGCCTGGAAAGATAAAGGTACTGACCTGTGGAATCATAGTAATAGAATGGACCTTGCGAGCTCAGATCCTGGACAGCTTGCAAATATCGATCATATGCCCCCCCTGCTGGAGTGGGACCAGAAGAAGGCGGGGCACTTTGTGCAGGATGAACAAATCTGGGTGTATGTGCTGGCTGGCTACTACTTACTAGGCCATGAGACGGACCAGCAATAGTAGTCACAGTCGAAGATGCCGTAATGGCACCAACAACCGGTGTTGAATACGCTACACAAACAGTCGGAACAGTTGGAACTGAAGTGACGGGTGTATTGTGAACTTGTGGAATAAAAGATTCCGTAGTGGGAGTGATGTGGTGATCCCACATGGTACCTGAAGAGGGGTTCCTAGTACCCATATTATCCCTCAAAGACTTATAGCGTGAGGGTACCAGGGATGTGACCGGGATAGGGGTTTCGATACTTGACAAAACAGGTGTCTCACACGCTCTAGGAGATGTGTCATCCATGTCAGAGGAAGACATTGGGGTCGAAACACCAGTAGGGGTAAAAGGAATATCGTCTTTGTAAGGCTCCCAAATGGGGTTCCAGTGAAGTTCGTAAGCCTCGTCATCTGGGGCGCGAGATTTAATTGGTTGGATACTCGAAATAATAGGGAGAGTATCACTCACAACCAGTACCTCAGGAGCAAGAGAAGAAGGAGACCCTTGGTCACTTGGAACGGGAGACGGGATCAATGATTCTGCCAGGATGACAAACTTCAAAAAATCCTAGGGAAACTAACGAGAAAGGACCCTACTCAAACTAACGCAAACAAGATCTAACCGGGTAAATGTTAATCGTGGCCGAATAAATTTGAAGGCGCAAGGACATAACTTGACCTTTTCATTTTTTAAGAGTCGAGAAAAGGACAAAAAGATGACTCTAGTCGCCTTCAAATGTTTAATGAGCCTGAAGTGACAAGTGCTCAGATGTACCTTTTCTTTTAGGGAGTCCGAAAAGGAACGAAAGTGACTACTATGGAGAGCTAGGCAAAAGGGTTTACCAAACAAATCTGTAAAACTGCATATACACCTTGGCAGTTATATGAAAACCAAGGACTTTCCATACGACAGTCAATCTTCCCGAATGTTGTGTTCGGTGCGTTACGGCTTGTAAGGCGGCAGACACGACTTCCTATGGATAAAGGATGATAACCTAGTGGGGTCTCCCCATATACTTGACAGTACGTGGGAGCTCAAATCCGTGCTAGACCACTATTGCATCATGGAAGGAGGAATCACCCAACCTTGAGTGAAACAAAAGTGACTAGGTTTAACGACGCCGGAGCACGTCTCTAGCCTAGACCTCTAAACAGTGTGTGTTATGTTCCAATGCGTTGTTAGGTTCATTCAGTTCATTTTAAAGTTGATCTTGTATTAGGTTTCAGTTTTCAGGCCTTACCATATGTAATCTCTCAAAATTCCCTAAATGCAAACTATATGCCAAAATATGTCATTTCATTCGATGAATGCTAGTTACGAGAGGGTTTGAGGGCTTTCACGCAAACGAAATGATCACAAAACAACAAATAACTTCCCTAATGCAGCTAATGGAAATTAACAAACTTTTCTTCAAGATCACTAATCACTAATCAAAATGAAAAGCTTCTAATTCTCATTAACTAATACAAAGAAAAAGAGATTTTTCTTTTTGTTGATGGCAAAGTGCATTAAACAAACTTTGAGAAACGATAACAAACAAATGTGGAAAACCGGTTGACCCCAAACAATTGTGATCTATGTCCGGGTAGTGAAAAGAAATCGAAACAATGTCAAGATTGGTTCAACAACGATCACTTAAACAATCAACCAAAAGCAAGCAAAGGGGAAGGCTCAATCGAACCAATAGCAAGCAGTAAACGAACCTTTTCAAACAAGTAACCAAGCAAAACTGATCCAACAAACTTGGAATAATAAAACTAGGTCACAAAGAAAAAAGGCAAGATTCGCTCAACAAAACTGACAAGAAAGTGCTTCAACCTCCAGACAGTGAAGAACAAGTCATAAACCAAGTGAGAATAGCAGGGGATAGCAAGACTAACAGGTTCAGGAGGCAAAATTGAAGAAATTCAATTCTACAGGAATCAGTGCGGGTGATACACAGCAACAAAAAAAAGCGCTGATAAAGAACTACGCGTAGCAACAATGCGATGTCAGCACGGAAGTACACGCCTTTCCCGCGATGGTCCGATTTACAGAACCGTTGCGACTGTTAGGTGTATTAACGCGATGAACAGGAGATCACAGAAAGGGGTGCGCGATGACAGTGTGACTGTTTAATTATAAAACGCGATGATGTTCAAAAATAGCCACAATCAAGCCAAAAACTCCCAAACCAAGACAGTCAATTTTTAAACAAACAAGGCATCTCCCAGACCAAACCAAGAAACAGAGAACTAATCCCCAAATTTTGAAAAGAGACCAAAACAAAAACTCAAGGGAAGAATGAACAAAAAGGGACAAAGGCCAGCTCCAAGCTGTTTAGTCTGTAAACCAAATCGGAGATTGACTGAAGTGGTGTTGATCTACTTCACTAATGCAGAGAAATAGCGTTTTGAAGGCTATCTGGCCGTACTTCAGGCTCCGTCTAAAGTTTACAAATCAAACAACAAGCTCCCTAGTGGAGTCGCCAAATTGTTGTGGAGGTAAATCCCCTCTGCGGACAGAAGCGATCCCTACTAGCCCAAATAGGGTCTAGCAACAATCAAACAACGCTAACACGCGGGTTCCTAATTGCAAATTAAAGACTGATTATGAAGGCCTACCTGGATTCCAACCCTAGTACTTGTAGAAGAGTCGTCGCTCCCGTTCCTTTGCTCTGGCTAGTCACAATCCCCACGATCCTCATGAACAGACACCTGCACATGCAAAGAACGATACAAACACAAGCATAAAACCCAATAGATGCAACTATATATCAGTCAGAAAGGATATAACTCAATCACCATTATAAAGACAATAAGAGTGGAACCATAATGATAGTCGTTTATTATTGATAAACAAAGAAGAATACAACCATAGTTCTGACGTCAAATCCTTCTCAAGAGGGTCCAGCCAGCAAGTTCCTCAAGCATTCAACCTTGAAGATAGATCTCCCAAGACAAAACTCTCTCACTCACAAGTTTACACAAGATAAAAACACTTCACAACCTTCCTTAAGCTCTCTAACAATCCCACACTCGTCACACCAGCTACCTATCAAGCTCACAACACTATCAACAACACTCCAAAGACTAAGAATTCCAAACTAGCAGCTCATAACAATGGTGGAGGCTTAAATAGGAGAAGGAGTCTCCATGAATGGTGGGAAGATGAGATTATCTCCAAGGAAGGTGGCTCAAATGACGAAACAGACATTCCAGAGAAGGGAGGGCGACATAAACAAGGCCAACTACCAAGTCTGGAGTCATCTGGAAGGCTGGCTGTTAGAACAAACTCGCCCAGACTGGATCATCGCGGGTACATAACTGTACTGGAGCACTGACATCGCTACTGCATAACGGAGAAGGTCATGTCATCTCGATCAAATATAAGCAACAGTCGCGCTGTCTCATGAAATCCAACCATCGCGGGAATCACGTGTACTTCCACGATGGCAGCGCGTATGGTCTGTTTTGGAGCGCTCATCAGCGCATTTATTTTGACAACAGTCGCGATGATGCAGAAACTTTGGCAAAGTGGGTCATTTGGCAACATCAGAGAGCATGAGCATGAATGATTTGGACTCGTGACATAGTAGGAAGACTGGGATGAAGGCAGTGACAAATTACTGTGTAACAATGCACAACAAGTGCATGCACTTTTGGAGGTTTTATTTTCCCCATGCCAATGAGTTTATCTTGCTCAAAAGTGAGGGACTCCATGTATTCTTTAAGAGAAGGCATATTGTAGGATTTACATGTTGCGAGCCTTACTGAATGAAATGTAGACACAAATATGGAGTATTTTGGTCTGGGCTTTGACATAATAGAGAGAACTTGGGGACTCTCCTCCTTGGATTTGTCAAATCCACAACCCTTGAGTTGCAGCAATAGATCATTATATTTGGTGAAGAAGTCTTGAATTTTGTCATAGTTCCGTGGATCCAATAAGAGCAGCTCCACTTCAAGCAGAGGTCCTTTAATCTCATCATATTTCCTGTAGAGTTCTTCAACCTTTTTCCAAATCTCATTGGCAGTACTGCAGGCAGATAGATGAAACTGCAACTCTGAGGAGATGCACATGCATATGGATCCGTGGGCCTCATCCATGCGGTTGAGGTACTTGGATTTCTCTATGGATGAAGTGGGTTCCACTTCTGCAGCCATGGTAATCCTATACAACCCTTTCTAACGAAGGTATCGAGCCATTTGGTCCTTCCATTCATGATAGTTGTATGGTGTTAGGATCAATGCTTTGGGAAACTCCATTTTTCTGTCGATCTTCGATCTCCAAGCTATAATACCTGCAAAATAAAGTACCGGTGCACCTTTTATCTAGCAACCTATGGGCTCTAATACCATGTAAATGTGTTAGAAAACCTACGCAGATGAATCCAGCTAGTAAAGGTTGAACACACAACTTTGCAGAGCAAAAACACTAAAAGAATCAAAAGAACAAAAAAGAATGATTGATTCAGAAAATAGGTTACAACGCTCATGATATAGCATTACTGGGTGAATATCCCAAGGTAATGTGCCATAGTGGTGATCAATGAGAGGACCCAACACCTACAGCAAGTTCCGGAGAGAACTAGCCAGTTACGGAGTGAAAGGAGAAGAAAATCAGGGAATAAATCATGTAGAAAGGATCTTGCATGTAGTCCCATGCATGCATGGACAGTCAAAGGCGCCACTCTAGTGAAGATTCCAATGTTGAAGCCTTGCATGTTAGTGAATTCTCTAACTAAGTGTCTGCATGTGCCAGTAATGAAGGTATTAGGTGTGTAGTACCTCCAACATTGGGAGCATCGGACAATGGAAAATATGGTTTTTTCTTACAATGGAATTTCTCCATTTAGAGCTCCTTTTCCTACTATTTACATAAGAGACAACACACCTTGATTGTTGAAACTTTTAGTGATGTTGTGTTGATATGATAATGGGCATCCCTATAGAAATTTTGAATAATTTAACACATATTCAAAGAGATTATCCTGATCATACAATTATAAGCGGAACATGTATAATACATAATCTCCTCTACGTTGTTCATCAATATAGTAGCATCAATAACAATAAAACATCAAGAGCATTCACACATTAACACAGTATGTAACCCGGGGAAAGCATCTCGCTAAAAACCCCACACTATCTGTATATTAATGATTGAGACCATGTAACATTACAAAGTACAATGCTTATCACAAGCAATCCAGTACTAGCTCCACCTGTTACACACAATACAACTAAGATCTGATCTCAAAATTTATTCCACTGCTTGCCTGCCTTCACTGCTCAATACCTGCTCAAGAATGAATGAGAATGGCTTACCAAACTCGTATTTCACCTCCAAAGAATCACTCACAATGTGTAAGACGTGAGCAAAAGCTACAAACTGGGAAAATACATGAGCAAACTCATTGGCATACTCAATCCCTTCATTGTGCAAGATCTGAAGCACAACTATAGTCACAACTGATATCAATCTGATTCTCTAACACCTGTCCCTGCTGAACTGAACATGCACTGACATGCAACTGAGTTAACTGATGTATTCTATAGTTGTATTATGAGTTAATAATTAGTTTAAAAACTCATCATTAGTCTATTTGCAGTTAGACTAACTACAACTAGTTTAACCAAGTCAAACTGAACACAACTCCATCAACTCCACAATAAACTCCACCAAACTCAACTGATTGAGTTCTAACTGAATTCATGCATGCAACAACTCAACTGACTCATAAGAAAAGCGTACTTCCTTCTGACAGCTGCATGGGCCACATCTGTAGCTCAAACTAAAGTGCTTCAAGAGAATAAGATCAAGTTTATAGTCCAAATATTATTATGAGACAATAATATTTGACTTTTCTATTTTTGACAGCCAGTCTAAAAATAGACTTTGATCACCCACACTATGGTCACCCACACTTTGGTCACCCACATTGTGATCACTCACACTGTGATCATCCACACTGTGATCAAAAAATAGAACTTGCGCCATAATTTGCCTGCAGGCCCACTTAGTGAAGGCGACTCTTTTCACTAAGCTCCATCATCTTGTTGCAATCTCAACACTCCCTCTCGACAAGATATGGATTATCAACAACCCCTATCCTGCCTCGGTGGTACTCGAATTTGCTCTTGGTGAGAGCCTTCGTCAGAATATCAGCATCCTGATCCTCCTTTGGAATGTATGAAAGCAAAATGATACTCCACTACACACAATCTCTGATATGATGGTACCTAATGTCAACATGCTTAGATCTATCATGAAATACAAGATTAGCCGAGAGTTTAATGCAACTCTGGTTATCACAGTAAATCACAGTAGGATCCAAATGAGAACCGAACAAACCAACCAGGATCTTCCTCATCCATATAGCCTCGCATGTAGCCAAACTTGTTGCCATATACTCGGCCTCCGCTGAACTGAGTGCCACGGATCTCTGCTTCCTGCTGTACCAAGAAACTGTTGTCGATCCAATACTGAAAACCACTCCTGATGTGCTCTTTCTGTCTGTTGGGCTCCTTGCCCAATCTGCATCCGTGAAGCCACATAGCTTCACCTCATCCTCTTGTATGTACCACAAACCATATTCCGATGTGCCTCTCAAGTAGCGCAATACATGCTTGCCCGCCTTCCAGAAGAGCTTGGTAGGCTTAACCATAGCTTGTGAAAGCTGGTTAACTGCATAGCATATATCAGGTCGTGTATTGACCAAATACATCAGCGACCCCACCAAATTTTGATAAACAGTGGCATCCACTTCTTCTCCCAAAGTGGCATCCTCCTTCCTCCAACCTCTAGGAAGAAGAGTATCAACAGGCTTGCGGCCATGCATGTTGAACTTCTCCAGTATCTCTCGAGCATACTTGCCCTGAGAAACAAACAGTCCACCACTGCGCTGCCATATTTCCAATCCTAGGAAATAGTGAAGGAGGCCCAAGTCCTTCATCTCAAACTCTGTAGCAAGATCCTTCTTGCATGACAGTATCAACAGCTCGTCACCCGTTAGAATCAAATCATCAACATACAGTACAATGATAAGCAACTTACCCTCCACCACAATCTGGTATAGGTTAGGATCCGCCTCGCTCTTGGAGAATCCAAGTCTTGTGAAATAGCTATCTATACGTGTGTACCAAGCACATGGTGCTTGCTTCAACCAATATAGCGCTCTCTTGAGCCTGCACACATGCGACTCGCTGCTGAAGACCTCAAAGCCTTCGGGCTGCTCAATGTACACCTCCTCCTTAATGACTCCATTGAGGAATGCAGTCTTCACATCCATCTGATGAATGTGCCATCCCATCTGCGCTGAGAGAGCAAGAATCGTTCGTATGGAAGAATACCTTGCGACAGGTGCAAATGTC
This sequence comes from Pinus tabuliformis, assembly GCA_031772625.1. Lineage (NCBI taxonomy): Eukaryota > Viridiplantae > Streptophyta > Pinopsida > Pinales > Pinaceae > Pinus > Pinus tabuliformis. The sequence goes on from CM062816.1 coordinate 344,461,910, forward strand.
TCCTCATAATCGATCCCCTCTATCTGTGAAAAGCCTCGGGCAACAAATCTTGACTTGTACTTCTCCACACTCCCGTCAGCTGCCTGCTTGACGTTGTAGATCCATCTTGAACCCACCACTGATTTCCCTTCCGATCTAGGAACAATCTCCCATGCACTGTTTCTGACAATAGAATCATACTCTTCCACCATGGCGTCTACCCATGTGGGATCCTCCACAGCTTCCTCAAAAGAGGATGGCTCAGTCACAACACACTTGCTCATCAAAGCCATGTATCCAGTGTACCGATCAGGTGACTGTCTCTGCCTGCGTTGGGCTGTAGGTGGTCCTACAACTTTCTCTGCATCTTGAGCCAATCGCTCAGCTTCTATCAAGCGCTTTCGCCCTCTAATGGTTGGCGTTGCATGAGTGGTCTCTTCCACTCCATGAACCTTGTCCTGTGGCTGATCCACGTCCTGAAGCTCATCCTTAGGAACTAATAGCTCCTCATCTGCATGCAAGTGTAGCTCCCTCTCAAGCGAACACTTCATGGCTTTCTCCTCCTGAAATTTTATATCCCGTCGCACAACAGTTTTACCACTGTCTGGAAAATACACACGATAGTTGTGGGGCGTATCAGTGTACCCCACAAATATCCCAACCTCTGCGGTCGGCTCCAACTTCTTCCTGGCATCCTTCGTCACATGCATGTAAACATTAGCACCAAAAATCCTCAAATGAGAAAGATCAGGCTTCTTACCAGAATAAGTCTCCTCAGGTGTACTCATGCCAAGTATCCTATGAGGACAATGGTTCTACACATAAACTGCTGTATTGCATGCTTCCACCCACAAGTGAAGGGGTAGGCCCTGATCATGCAACATTTTCCGTGCAGCACCCACAATCGTTCTGTTCTTCCGCTCAGCTACCCCGTTCTGCTATGGGTTATGGGGAGCTATGAGCTCTCTACGGATCCCTTTTGCCTTGCAGAAATCCTTGAACTCGTCCAAGATGTATTCACCACCATTATCGCTCCTAAGAGCCTTCACCTTCTTCCCCGAATCCTTCTCGACTAGTTCTTTGAATTCATAGAACTTTGAATATGTCTCGCTCTTCTTCTGCATGAAGAAGATCCAGCACTTACGAGAGAAATCATCAACAAAAATCACATAATACCTGTGTTTTGCTGTCGAAGCAACTGAGAAAGGTCCACACACGTCTGTGTGAATTCTCTCAAGGATCGTCATGGCGCGACTATCCTTCTCGTGAAAGGTGGCTTTCACAAACTTCCCCAAAGTACACCCCTTGCACTGATCTGACTGCGCAAGTGTGCCTTTAGGAAGCCCTGTAGTGATCTGCTGCAGTATCTTCAAGGCTCCATGGTGAAGGTGACCCAATCTCCTGTGCTACAACTCGCCATCATCCTAGCTCACCAATCCTTCTGCCTTGCCCGCCATTGCTGCGCATCCATCTACATGCAACTGATAAAGGTTCCTCACTCGAACCCCTATCTTCCGGGTCTCACCAGTTGTCTTGCTGTGCAGGAAAGCCTTTCCCTCGCTGAAAACAACATCATACCCCTTGTCTTCTAACATCGCCACTGAGATGAGATTCTTCGTCAATCCTGCAACATGCATGACTTCCTTCAATACGAAGGGTTTACTAGACTCCCTCTCAAAGGAAATGGTACCGATACCGTCGCACTGTATCTACCATCATCGCCCATCTCGATGTGCACTCTAAGATCTTTTTCCTCCAGATCAGAGAACAAATCTCTATCTCCCGTCATGTGAAAAGACGCACCACTGTCCAAGAACCACACTGATACCATCACGCTTGAAACCAAGCATGTGATCAATGAAAAATCAAGCTCAAACTATGAGGCTAGAGCCTTTCCTGCTGAAGATCCAGCAGCCTGCTTGTTCTTCTTCTTCTGCGGACAATTAGTGGCATAGTGTCCGTGCTGGTGACAGTGAAAACACTTCACCTTGGACATATCCTGCTTCTTGCCTTTCGCACCAGACTGAGAAGCTTTCTTGCTCTTCCCTTTCTTTGCTTTGGCAGCCAAAGCACAATTCTCTTCATCAGCTCCCTTTGACAAAGATCCGTCCCTGGTACTCCACCTGATCTCCTCCTGCACAAGATTTGACTATAGTCTTTCCCATCCTGGCAATTTCTCCCGACCATTGATAGAGTCCTGATAGGAATGCCAACTCTTCGGAAGACCAAGGAGAGCCAAGCTCACCAAGTCCTCATCATCGACAGTAACCCCCACACTTCCCAGCTCATCTCAACACTGAGTAAACTTTGTGAGATACTTGGGAATATTGTCACCCTTCTCGCATTTGATGTTTCTGAGTTTATCTTTGAGCACCAGCTTCCTTTGATCGATCTTGCTTTGGAATAATTCTGTTAATGATTTCCACATCAAATATGGAGTAGCCTTTCCATGGAGGCTAGACACAATGTGATCCTTCACGCCCTCCAACAGAATCCTTCGACATTTTGCGGTCTTCTTTTGCCAAACTTCCGCCTCAGCAGCATCAGTAGGCTTTGGGATATCCGTATCTATGAACTCCTTCAGCCCGTTATCATCCAATACTGCTTCCATCCTGTCCTTCCATGCAATATAGTTTGAGCTGCCCTCAAGAGCATACTCCAATCGCAATCCGTTGAAAGACATTGTTGTGTTGTCACCAAGAAAACACTGCTGCAAATTCGAATTCCACCAGCAACCAACTCAACCGCCTCGGATCTAAGATTCGTGAGAACACAATATTTCTCGTACAGAGATTGAATGTATGGGCATTCACTGGATATCTCACCTTCCAAAGGAAGGATGAATCCAGAGGCTACCTGGCCCGATTACAGACTCTGCCTGAAGAAATAGAATGTAAACACTTCCTGAATAGTAGATCTGATGATCAACAACTCTGATACCATGTCGAAATTTTGAATAATTTAACACATATTCATAGAGATTATCCTGATCATACAATTATAAGCGGAACATGTATAATACATAATCTACTCTACGTTGATCATCAATATAGCAGCATCAATAACAATAAAACATCAAGAGCATTCACACATTAACACAGTATGTAACCCGGGGAAAGCATCTTGCTAAAAACCCCACACTATCTGTATATTAATGATTGAGACCATGTAACATTACAAAGTACAATTCTTATCACAAGCAATCCAGTACCAGCTCCACCTGTTACACACAATACAGCTAAGATCTGATCTCCAAATCTATTCCATTGCTTGCCTGCCTCCACTGCTCAATACCTGCTCAAGTATGAATGAGAATGGCTTACCAAACTCGTATTTCACCTCCAAAGAATCACTCACAATGTGTAAGACGTGAGCAGAAGCTACAAACTGGGCAAATACATGAGCAAAATCATTGGCATACTCAATCCCTTCATTGTGCAAGATCTGATGCACAACTATAGTCACAACTGATAGCAATCTGATTCTCTAACACATGTCCCTGCTGAACTGAACATGCACTGACATGCAACTGAGTTAATTGATGTATTCTATAGTTGTATTATGAGTTAATAATTAGTTTAACAACTCATCATTAGTCTATTTGTAGTTAGACTAACTACAACTAGTTTAACCAAGTCAAACTGAACACAACTCCATCAACTCCACAATCAACTCCACCAAACTCAACTGATTGAGTTCTAACTGAAGTCATGCATGCAACAACTCAACTGACTCATAAGAAAAGCGTACTTCCTTCTGACAGCTGCATGGGCCACATCTGTAGCTCAAACTGAAGTGCTTCAAGAGAATAAGATCAAGTTTATAGTCCAAATATTATTATGAGACAATAATATTTGACTTTTCTATTTTTGACAGCCAGTCTAAAAATAGACTTTGATCACCCACACTGTGGTCACCCACACTTTGGTCACCCACATTGTGATCACTCACACTGTGATCATCCACACTGTGATAAAAAAATAGAGCTTGCGCCATAATTTGCCTGCGGGCCCACTTAGTGAAGGCGACTCTTTTCACTAAGCTCCATCATCTTGTTGCAATCTCAACAATCCCCACCACGAGCTAGAAATGGAGCATCCTTTGATATCTCTAGGGTTGTAACAAGAATAACAATACCTTTGCCTTTCTTGCTAGATGAGGCCTAAAATCACGTATTAGAGCATTGAGGAGTTTCTATAGATCATCCAACACGCTAAGCAATTGTTGCACGATGTGCAACAAAGGAGCTATTGCCATTCATAACTCAATTCTTCTTCTTTAGATTTGATTCATCACTCTTATGATATATGAATCTTCGACCAAAAAACCAACTAATTTTGGTGGCTTATACTATGTTTAGTGAACTAATATAGAGGTGTATGTCACATTTTTTAAGTATTATGTATGCTAATATGGCATATTGAGCCACAAGGAGTTTCTGTGGAAAATTAAATTTTATTATTATTATTATCAAGGGAAATAAAAATGTTTAAGACTGTGTTTCTTCATCGCATTATCTTATTTGAAGCATATATCACAAAGACTTCAACTCAAGACTTTATTTAACAATTCATTCTCTCATCTCAATAGTTGAAGTTGTTCTCAATGGCAAAGAGAACTACCATGAATGGTCTATAAAGATAAAGCATACCCTCATTTTCAATGAATTATGGAAAGGAGTATGTGAAGGAGAAGATGGGAATCCACCTGAAAAGTACACATTAGAGAAAGAGTTCGCCATATGGGAGAACAAGAACAACATGACTTATGCCTTGATTGTTGCATTAGTAAATGAAGAGGTGAGTCATAATATTGCACTAATTACCAATGCTTTTAATGCTTTAAAGAAGTTGAAAGGCTTATATGGCCCACACTCAGAGCTTGAGGTAGTCCAACTAATGATGAAACTCTTCAATCTTGAATTGAAAGATGATGATCTTGTTGCCCTAGCATTTAAAATCAAATTTATTATGCATGATGTAGAAGCCACTGGAGATAAAATGGATGTTCCTATCACAAATTTCGTCAAGGAACTATATCCTACATATTCTTACTCTCTTGAATCATTACAAGCTATTGGCCAGCTTAAATAGATTTCTTTGACACTCTCGTGGAGAATTTTGCATAAAGAGAGAAAGATTTTGAGAAGAGGAAGACAATTGCTCAATCTTCTGAAGAAGTCGCATGCTTTCCATTGAAAGAGAAGAACCAGTCACAATATTGTTCTTGAGGATCAAGAGGTGGTAGAAGAGGACGTGGAAAGAAGAATAAACAGAGGGGGGAGGGGGTAAACATTATTGAGGATAAAGGCCTGATCTTAATTGTATACACTACAACAAAAATGGACATGATGCATCCACATGCAAGCTCTCTTGTGACAAAATTAAGTAATGAATAAATGAAGAGAAAGGTAAAACACCAAATCCTAGAAAAGGTAAAGCACTTGAATCTACTCATTATATTGTGGCACATTGTAATATTGGAGTAATTGAAGACTTGTTTAATACTTCATTTCCTTCATGGAAATACGCTTGGTTTATTGACACAGATGCAACCTGCCACATGACCTTTCAAAAAGATTTCTTTGAATATTTGAGTGACAATGTAGATGGAGCAGTCTATTTTGCAGACAAGTCAAAACTCAAGCAATCCAAAATTGACACCATCATGCTCCAACTGCCTGGACTCCCTGACTTTCTACTGCATGATGTTCTCTACCTCCTAGAGTTGTGGAGAAACTTGATGTCCTTGGTTCACATCCGCTAATAAGGACACGCCATTCACATGTTTGATGGAAAATTTGAAGTGAGAAAACCATTAGACAACTCACTTGTCATGAAAAAAATATAAAAAGAAGGACTCTTGAAGCTGCAAGGAATGCATGCTCTTGCACATAACTATGCATACAATTTTCAATATAATGAAGGTACATCGCCATATAGTCTTTTATGGCATGCAATATTTGGACATATGAACTATGACAGTCTTCATTTTTTAAAGAGAAATGGTGTTACTAGTTTGTCAACCATTCCTAGGAAAATGAAGCAATGTAATGCTTGTATCCTAGGAATACATAACAAACAACCACTTCATGATTACGTTTGTAGAGCACATAGAAAGCTTGAAATGGTTCATTCTGACTTGTGTGGCCCTAAGTCCGTTTCTTCTGCAAATGCAAATAAATATATGACAACTTTTATTGATGACTACACTAAAATGTGTTGGGTATATCTGTTGAAGAATAGATATGAAGCTTTTGAAGCTTTTAAAATTTTTTCTTGCATGGATTGAAAATGATACACAATCTCATATTGGATCTATTCATGCTTATAATGGAAAACAATATACTTCAAATGAATTGGAAAAATATCTTCACCAAGATGGGATTCAACATTAAACAATTATGCCTTATAATCCTCAACGGAATGGTGTAGCCAAAAGAATGAACATGACAATCTTAAATATGGTTCGTTCAATAATGTTTTTCAAAAATGTAAAGCTAATGTTCTAGGTTGATGTGGTTCTATGTGCAATGTATATTACAAATAGATGTCCATCTCATACTCTTAGAAACAAGACTCCTTATGAAATGTGGTATAGCCACATTCCTTCGGTAAGGCATCTCATGGTTTTTGGTTCCACCTGCTATGCCTTGAATCCTAAGGAACAAAGAAACAAACTTGTTGCAAGGAGTTGAAAGTGTGTCTTCTTGGGGTAATCAGATTCTTCCAAAGCATATTGTCTCTATGATGAAGTAAATAAGAAGTTTATATTTTCTAGAGATTTGATTTTTCTTGAATATTCCAGGACTGACAATGTTGTTGAGCAGCAAGTTGATCGCTTGGACAAATTGAAGCATGCAGAATATTTTCAAGATTTTCATAATGAGATTCCACATCTTGAAGGGGGGATCCCTATCATGGATCAATATGTGGAATCTCCTTATGAAGCACTCCCTCCCCCTCATGAAGCTCCAACCACTTCTTCAAATCAAGAAGACACTTTGAGTGATTTGATTGAGAGAATTGGAAGACTAAATTTTGATTCAGCCTCATCTCAATCAACAAAACATCTTGGGCCTTCTCATAAAGGTCCTCCAAAATGGTTCACTAAGACATTTGAAAGTGTTCATCTTGATGAGGTTGGAAAGACAGGAATGAGAAGTTCCACTTGACAAAATGGAGATGATTTAGATGCTTCTGATTCAACCATTGATATGGATGTTTCTTATGATTGTGAATTAAATTTGTCTACTAATTTTGAACCAACTTCTTTAAAGAAGTTTCTTCTCATGATGAATGGAAAGAAGCAATGCATAAAGAGTATGATGCTCTTATAAATAATTGAACTTGGAATCTCGTGGACCCTCCATTTGGAACCAATCCAATTCGCTAGAAGTGGGTCTTCAAGAACAAGTATAAATAAGTTGGCTCACTTGAAAAACACAAAGAAAGGCTCGTGGAAAAAGGATTTGCATAGAAAAAAGGAGTCGATTATGAGGATACTTTTTCCCCACAACAAAACAGGCTACCATCTAGACTCTCTTTGCCTTGACAACTCAGAATGGATGTAAAAACTACCTTCTTCAATGAAGAATTGAAAGAACATGTTTTTATGTCTCAACCAGAAGGTTTTGTTGTGAAGGGACAAGAGCATAAAGTATGCAATCTTATAAAATCCTTATATGGCTTCAATCAAGCACTGCGAGCCTGGTATGAAAATGTGACTTAAGATCTTCTAAAACTAAATTTCAAACACTTTGATCTTGATGATGCAACTTTATTTGTCAATAAAGTTGGAAAAACTAATGTCTATCATGTGGTGTATGCAGATGATCTAGTAATGAAAGGGAACAATGAAAATTATATTGTATCCATAAAGAAAGAATTGAAGAAAGGATTTGAGATGGCAAATTTGGGACATGTTCACTACTATTTGCGTATTGAAGTAACCCAACGTTAGAAGTTTATATTCCTCTCTCAAAGGAAGTACACTGCAGATTTGTTGAACAAATTTGGTATGGATGAATGCAATCCTTATCCACTCTATTGGAAAAAAAATTAAAGCTCACATCCAAATAAGGAAATGAATTTGAGGATGCAACTAAGTACAAATAGCTCATAGGAAGTCTTAACTACCTCACTATTACCAGACCGAACATTTCATTTGTAATTGGAACCTTTCCAATTTTATGAAAAAACCTTGTGAGGGTCATTAGATTGCTACAAAAAGAGTTCTAATGTACTTGAAGGTGTTGTCGTTCTGTATTTTTGAGGTTGAGGGAGTAAACACATAGGACAACATCAAAACCACTTTGGAAGCTGGGATCTAGCCATGCCAACTTCAGAGAGGGATTTCTCTGTAAAATTTAGCTTTGTTTTAGTGTAAATTTTAGGCTAGTTATGATTGTACTTGTTTTTTTTGTTTGAAAGGTTTGATTGATTTGAGTGTTATAATTACATTGGGCTATGGAGTCTCTAAATTAAACTGGATTTTGCATCAATTTTTTAGAGGAGTTCTCACAGGGCAAGCTAGGTTGCACTATTTGGATCTTTTCAGAATTTAAATAGATGGTGGAATAGAAAAAGTGTAAGTTTCAGTAGAAATCCAGGGCCAATTAAGAATTCCTAGATTTGACTTCAGTGGAAAACATTAAAATTAAGCAAAGTCTTTCGGTAGAAATCACATAAGAGATTTTTTTGGCCGAGGCGTTTCGAACCAACAAGTGTGGTTCATCATCAGGACCAGATGATGAACCACACTTGTTGGTTCAAAACGCCTCGGCCAAAAAATTCTCTTATGTGATTTCTACCGAAAGACTTTGCTTAATTAATTATGGATCATAGAAGCTTGAATACAAAAAAACATTAAAATGATCAAAAACCAAAATAGGGTGCTCAAATAACAAATCCTGTTTATCACAGTTTTTGTTGAATAATTGAGACTTTTTAGAAAAACAGAGAAAGAAAACACAATGTTCAAACACATAAATAAAAGAGACACATCACCATTTGGTACACCACATGAATCCTGTGAAAGGTCCTTGTATTATTGATGCTCCAGTACTTTGAAAAATACAATATGCAGAAGAAATTACATTCAGAAATCAACCCTTAATACTTCAAACAATGAAGAATCTATAATGAAAATTACAAATATGCTTTACAAAATCATTGTCAAACCAATAGTGTATTATTAGCATAATTACAAAAAATATGATCTAATCCTAGCAGAAGAATAGGCCATGTAGGCAGATGAAAAAGAAAGGTGGCCCTGTTTTGATGGTTTCGGTTGCTGAGTCAACCCGAAACTGTGTTGTGTTGCTAAACTGATTGTCGTGTTGGTTGTTGCGTTGGCAATTGTTTTACTATTTTTGAATTATCCTTCAATCTAGTAAATCAACCAATTCTTCCCATCTCTTTTCATCTGGTATTGTCAATTTTGTTACCCTGCGGTAAATTTCATCTACCTTTGTGTATTTGGAAAAAGTTAGCTTCACAGTAAAAATGTGTTTTACCTCATTCTGTACATGGAAATCATTTGACATGGTTTCCAAAAATGCCTTTGCTGTCATACTGTTGTTAATCCCACTGAACTTTATGCTTCTTCTAGCCATTTCTTTCATCTTCAAGATATAGTCTTCCTGAGTAATTAATTTGTCATTTATAACATAAATGTTGGGCAGTCCCTTTTGGATCAATGTTTCAATTATGTTAGTGAACCTGTTTACTTGCAACTCCAAGGTTTCACATCTTTCTTCCAACTAATCAATAAGGTTCCTCTTTGTCAAGACTTTCTTGACTTCCAGAATGGTGGCAGTTTTATCACTGATCCATACTTCTTCAAACTCATACTTGGATTTTGAGTTCAAGAACCTGATAATGCTGGAGGCTTCTATGGGCATCTCTCCCAGCTTCTCTCTTCCCTGCACTATAGTTTTTGTAGCCTTTTATATCAACTCTTTTTGCTCAAATATGATTTGGATAGAAGGCTAAATATCATTGATAGAGTCTAGTATATTCATCCAAATGGTTTCCTTGGCTTGGGCCAAGGTCTTTCCAATTGAAGTGTCTCTCTCTACCTTCTGCAACTTCTCCAACAGTCTCTGGGATTTCTGCATTTCAGTAACTCGAGCAGCTTCAACTTTGGTCTTTTGCACTTCCAAAGCTTTGAGTTGGCCCTGCAAAGTCTCAATTTCCTTTGATTGGAGTGACATGTTCTCTAGTGCCTTTGTTACTTGTTCAACACTCACAGTCTGAGTGGAAGAAGTGGCTACAATGGTTGTCCCTATGGCTGGAAGCTGAGAAATGGGTATGGCATCGAGGGGGACAATGACCATATTCTTACTATCTTCTTTCTCTGTTATCATTTTTTCCATCTCTGCCTCCATCTGCCTAATCTGTGTATTTTGTTCTATGATCAGTTTCATCATATCTGCTTTCTGTACTTCACTTTCATCAATGTCCTTGGTCAATGGATCCGCTGTGGCTGGCAACTTGAGCTGCTTTCTCAAGGTTGTAATGTCTAGCTTCTTCTTTTTAATAATCTCCTCAACAACATTAACATATTTAGGATCATATCCTATCTTAACCACCAAGTCTTCCAAAGACTTTCTCCTATTATATTTGGCTAAGGAGGACACTTTCTCCATCTTCAACTGTGATTGAACATTGGCAAATGAAACCTTCAATTTAGATAGTGACATAGCAATGTTAGTCAAAGTGGAGGATATCATTTCACCATTTTTCTTGTGCATCTCCATTTGATCAGTAGGATGTATATCTTTAGTGCTGAATTCAAAAGTAGTGCTCTTGTAGTTTGCTGTTGATTTTGGTTGTGGAATTTGGGCCTCAAGAAAGGCCATCTGCGTTTTTCCATGCTCTATGTCAAAGACTAACAACAACATACTATGTGAGTTGGAGGTCTGCTTCCAGAATTGGTTATAGGTACTATTTTTTAAAAACTTATTTCTGAGCTTTATCTCCTTGTACCTATCAAAAATTGTCTTCTCCTTTTCTGTTTGGACATTCTGTGATTCTAGCTCAGTTTCCTTATGACCCTGTGAAGATGAAGGTCCAGTAGGAGATGTTGCGAATTTGCTGGTTGCAGGTGGTGAATCTATAATTATGATGGCAACCTGCTCCTCAGTCTCTTTTGCCAACTCTACTCTAGGAGTTAACTTTGTTCTCTTCCTGTAGTTGATCTTGAACTCTTTAGCTTCACTCCCACTTGTTGATGAAGATCCTTCTTCCCTCTGTATTTTGCTTCATTTTTACTGAGAAGTGGATGTCTGCAAACTCAAAGTGGAAAAGAGTTGTTCTTCAGCTTCCTGCAAAGTGTTTTCTGTCCATTCTAGTTGATTGACATACTGCTCTATTTCTAGCCTTGAAGTATGAATGAAAGGAATGCTTTTATTCTCTACTATGATCTTTGAAATGATGCCATAGGGGTCATAAGACCATGTAAAGCTCAGACTGAACTTCATTTCTTTAAGTATCCTGTCTGCTTCTTCACCTGTTGTTCTTGTGTTACACACAAACGGGCCCACCTATGTCTTTATTCTAAATTGTGACTTCTTCTTGGCCACTACAAAGTGGATGTCATCCAAATTCAACATCTGTCTAATATACTCAAGGGAAAAAATCCTCATTGGGAGGTATTTGGGGAGTTTATAGGGTGCCAATTCACAACCATACACCCTGATTTCTGTATAATTTTGGTATAAATACCAATCCCTAGTCTTTGCCTGATCTGTCAAGTGCAGAATTCTCTTGATTTCCTCACTGATCCTGGGTTGTACTGCACTGTTTAGAATGTTCATGGCTGGATGAAAAAAATATTCAATGAACTGCTTATAAGTGAATTCTTATTGTTCTCTCATGACCAATGAGGTCCAAAAGATCACTGGTTGCTGATTTCCTGCATCATCAAGCTTCTGCAGTGCAAAACTGAATTTGTCTGACTGATAGTAAAGGAACATGTAAATCAAAATGGAGGTGTAATTAAACACTTGTTCTGTAGGAAAATTTATGAATTTTTCATGAATACTATTAGCCAAGAATTGACTGAAATTGAACACCAAGGAGGGCTTGTTGTTTGTGGAAAATATGGAGAGGAATCCTAAAATGGACTCATCTACCCACTAATCAGAATACTAGACTAAAATGTAGGAAATCATGGATATAATTTGCTTGGTCTGATCAGGGAAGATGGAGGGAGGATATGGAGGATTATTTTTAGGCAATTGGGCATTCTCGGGCAAGAAGATCTCAAAGATTCTGGCTTTGGTGGCGAAATCCGACTTCTGATAAAGCTGGGAGAGGGTTTCTAAGGAGAAAGGAGCAGTATTTTCCATAGTGGGAGCCAACATCATTTGGTAAATGGATTGGGCAATAATTGTGAAGAGAATCTCACCTGTAGGGGCAATGATAGCTCTTTTGGCAAAGACATAGCATGCTTGACACCTTCTGGTAAATTCTGGGGCTTGGAATGTGAAGGGGAAAATGTAAAGGGGGAGGTTGGACTCCCAGAGCCCAATTTCATCAGTCTTATCTACATGTTTATCTTCTAACCAATAATATAACTCAAGAAAATCATAGTCACATTGGGCTTCGTTAATCGACTAGAGGGGTATGATCTAAGTCTATAGAAAGGGGAATCAAAGGGTTAACAGGTTTGTCTTGGGTTTTTGTCTTTGGAGGCATGACTGTAACAATCTAAAAATAACAGTAAGAGAAAGGGTGGCTTATTGGTAACTAGTTGAGGTTGAATGAACTATCAGACAAAATAGAATAAAAACTGGCAACTCAAATTTGTTTCAGGTCAAGAGACTGGTGGGAAAGCCAATCGTGGTGTCAAGCTGTGAATAACCGAGAATTAATAGTGAAAAGGATAACGGAGATGCTCGGGGAGGATTTTTAAAGAGTGAGGAGTGAAAACCATTGGAGGTGGCACGGGACCATTAAATTTCGAATGGTTAACTGGGAAAATCAAATTAAGGTCGAGCGATTATTTGTCGGGGGGGCATTCAATAGGCCAACAATTATGAAATGTGGTGGGAGGAGATTGGTGGAGGAGTCGTGGTGGGGCATGGTAGATCAGGCAAGGGAAAGGTGGTTTTCAGAGGGGGTAGCAAGCAGTATATGGTTTTGGTGAAGGGGGTGCGAAATCGCAAGAGGGCGACACGTAGGGGATGGGGCCCGGTGGGAGAAACAACTTTTCATACCCCCCCTTTGGTAAAAGTAGGATGGAGAAGGGGGGCTAAAGGCAGATGAGGGCCGTGGATGAGGAGCAGGAGCTGATCCCAAGGTTTCTAACTGCAGTGTACATTTACCAAATATGACAAAGCAAATTTGTCTACATGCGCTTCTTAACTTTTTCTTTCCCAGCTTAGGATAAAGTTTAAAAATAAACATGTGAAAGTACTTTATTCCCATGGTGCACATATTTTCCCTTTTCATCATATCCTTAAAACTTAGGATAAAAATTACATATGCAAATATTTACCAATAATCTAATCTACCTACCCTTAACTAAACTAGCATTTTTATTTTTTCTCTAGGGTGCACTTAAACTAGCAAACCCACTTTATTTTCTTTTACACAAAATGAAAAACTATCTAACCTATCCCTTATTTCTCCAATTGATCCAGATTAAACAGTTGAATCAATGTCATTTTCTACCTAACTACTGATTTTCCCAAATTACACTGTTGGGCAAATATTTATTCTCTAACCTAATTTATAGAAATTGAAAGGAGTTTAATCATGATTACGCTATATGATTAAACTAAAAACTAGTGATTGTGGCATTTTGAACAAGTTGCACACAACTTTTATTTTTCAGTGATGAAGCAAAACTATCTATGAGTAGTGGCATTTAGACTGGCAACACTTTTAGTATTATTCCTTCTTTTTTCTTTCTTTATTTTGGTGGGGTTGAATCTTTTCTTCTTTTTCAATATTCTTGTTTTTTCTCTTTGTTTTTTTTTTTTAATTTATGCCCTCTTTTCATTTTTTATTATATTTTTCTTTTATTTGGCAATCATTGGCAGATTGACAAGTATTTACAAAATAAGATTTCTGAGATACAATACTCAATTACCTTGAGATCCTATAAATTATATGACCCTAACAGAAGGGAACTCAAGACTTTGGACTCAATTATAGACAAGTGGATGGCTTCATCTTGATTGGATACTCTAATTCAAACTTTGATGGAGATAAGGAAAATGGAGTATCTACTTTAGGTTATGTTATGAGTCTTGGATCAAGAATTGTCTCCTATAGGTCACACAACCGGTCAGTTCTAGTAGATTCCACAATAGAGACAAAACATGTGGCAATTGCGGAAGCAACCAGGAGATTTTGTGGCTCAGGAAAATTCTTGAAGATTTGCAAGAGAAACAAGTGCACTCTACTCTTTTAATTGACAATACTTTTGTAATAAAATTGGCCAAGAATAAAAAATTCCATGATCGAACCAAGCATATCAATACACAATATCATTTTATTTGACATCATGTTGAGGCCAAGACTGTTCACCTATGTTATTGTTCCACAAATGAGTAGATCGTAGACATCTTCACCAAAGCATTTGCAAGAGAAAAGTTTGAATGATTTAGAATGATGCTTGACTTGCAAACACCCATTCAGATTAAGGGGAGGGGGGGGGGAATGTTGACACCTAATCCTCCAGGATTGGGAAAATATGTTGTAAATGTGTAAATACAAAATAAGAAGATGAAGACACCTTGGAATGTGAATCCCAAGGGTCCCTCTTCTAGAAAATTTAATTTGTGGAGTTACCATATACCTGGCCTGAAAAAAATTAATGGTGAAACCATATGGTCCAGGGGCCTTATCTGGATCTAGATTCCATATTTCCTCTAATACCTCAACTTCCTTGATTTCTTTGACTAACTATTGATTGGTTGTTTATGATATAATTGACGAAATACATGCTAAAAAACTCTTGATCATGGGGCAAATATACATCTCGTTCTTCCTTGTAAAGAACCTAAAAATGAAGAAATGCCTCCTTCTTAATATCAACAAATGCCGTCAGCCTTGGCTTGCCGTTGGGTGTTATCTATTTTAATTTATTTCACATCTCTTTGGCCTTAGATTGCTTATGAAAGAAGGAAATATTTTGATCATCTACTTGCAGCCACAAGCTTCTTGATCTCACCCTCCAATATTCTTCCTCTTGTTAGCTTGTTGGGAATATTTGTCTAGTCATTTCCTTTTCTTTATCAAGATGCCAGTTTTCCACCTGACAACTTTCAATCAAACTTTGATGATTTTTGAGTTGTTTAACTAGATCAAGCCTCTTTTGACCAAGGGGATAATAATATTCTTTCGACCATTTCCTTAATGCTTGCTTCACTGACTTCAATTTTGATTACCACAAAAAGGTAGGAGATCCACTAACTGGACCCACCCAAGCTTGTTTTATTATATCCAAAAATCCCTCCTCCTTTAACCACCCTAGTTTATATCTAAATGGCATAGGGCCTAAATCTTCTAGACTGCCAATCAACAAAGAAATGGGTCAATGATCAAACTCACCTTATGCCAAGATTGAAGGGGTATAGTCCATCCTTTTGAGAAGCCATTGCTATGCATTAAAAAGTAGTCAAATTGTGCTGCAATATGATTGTTCCAACTTCTTCTATTTGTCCAGGTATATTTTCCTTTTTTGGAGCTATATGTACCAAGTCACAATCACTCATTAAATATTCCATTCGCTCTCTGAAGGGGTCACGTACAAGACTTCATCCTCACTTGTTTGAGGTGTGGAGGATAGTATTAAAGTCCCC
Organism: Pinus tabuliformis; assembly: GCA_031772625.1. NCBI lineage: Eukaryota > Viridiplantae > Streptophyta > Pinopsida > Pinales > Pinaceae > Pinus > Pinus tabuliformis. The sequence goes on from CM062816.1 coordinate 344,477,709, forward strand.
TCCTATGATATTATTATTATGCCACAATTTCTCTTTGAGAGAGATCACTGAGTCCTAGAAGTCATATTTTTCTCCATATGATACTAGAACATATACATTGATAGTAGAGATATGTTCTCTTGTCTCCTTTCTTTCGAATAACACTGCTATTCAAAATTTAGATTTAATACTCTATATCAGAATAAAAATGGAATCCAACCAAAAAGTACCTAGGCCACTAGAAGCCCCATGAGGGCTTTGCACTATGTTGGTACTATCTCACCAAAAAGATTTTGTTGCATTTACAACTTCTGTTTCTTCGAGCTTGGTTTCTTGAAGAAGAAGGATCTAAGGCTGCTCTTTCTTTACAATATCTTTGACTGACATGGATTTTGGGGGGTTTCCCAGACCCCTTATATTCCATGACAAGATTTTCATCATTTTTAGGGGGGATTTTGTGTTTCAATGCCTCCCTCTTCTATTCCTTCCTACTCTTTGGATGTTAACAACTTAAGAATCTTAGTGATTACTAGATGATTTCCCAAATTCTTATTTTCTCTATTTCTAATTCTCATGTTTTCTTCTTCAATGACCTTCCTTTTTTTTTCTTATTGCTTTCTATCTCTTGGCTACTGGTCTCATCAAACCAAGTTAGGATTTGGGCCTTATTCTTAGTCATTATTCTTGAGGTATCACCTTCAGGGTCCTTTGGGCTTGGTTGATGATCCCCTTACATCATTTTTTAATCTAGTTGATGGAATTCGTATATTATCTTCAGGTTTCACATTTTGGACCTCTTTTTGAACCAGATCTAGGATTTGGATGTTCCCTTCTTGCTCTATTTCTGCTTTGTTTTCTGGATCTTTGATTTCCCCTTCTTCAATATTAGGATTCATGACTTCTTCTTATGGAGCCCCTTTCCTTGTGTTTGTATTACTTTCCTTGTCATTTTCTTCTTGAGACTGCAAGACCTCAAAAAGGTTTGTCGAGGTTGAGGCCACATTTCTGCCCTATGTGGGTTGGGGTTTATTTGTTGTCGATTTTCCTTTATTCCTGCCCTTTGTCTAAGTTTGTCATCACTCATCTTTCCTAGTTGTCGAATTCATCCCTTTGCCTGCTTGTGACTCATTACAATCTTTTGCAAAATGACCATATTCATGACAATATTTGCATTTAAAGGGTAACTGCTCATAATCAAGACTCTGAAAATGAGTCCATTCTCCCTCCATGAGATTTATTTATGAGGGAAACCCTTTCTCAAAATCTACTTCAATGCAAATTTTTGCACATGCAAACTAAAATCCTTTGGGTTCATCCTTAGCTAGATATTTCTCCAACCAATTTTCGATTGCACACAAACAATCATCACTCCAACATGAGAGTGGGAGCTGAGGAAGCTTGACCCATACATGAACTACATATGGTATGTCTTCATTTAGATCGAAGTCCAGTGATCATTTGTTCAAATACATACCTCTGGCCCCAAAAAATATAGTCCATTTCAAAAAATTACATATTTATTTTCCTTATATTCAAACATGAAGACAAAAACCCATTGACGCATGCATACATTCCAATATTTCCTTTCAGCAATGACTTCCAAGTTTTCTCTAGCCATAAATCCATGGATCTTGGGGATGACTACATTCCCGTGAATTTCCCCACTAAAGCCCATTCCGAAAAAGCCAAGGAAATTCTTTAAAACCCCATAGGAAGGGTCACTGATGAAATATGTTTCGCCTTCTTCACAATTTTACTTGTTCTTCCTTAGAATTGGGGTTTTTTAGAGAATGAAGGTATGAGGGCTTGAAAGGCCATAACTTCATTTAGTGGAGGGGGAACAACCCCTCTCTGGAGCAACCATATCGAGTTCATATCTAGGGTTTCAACATAGACCAATCGCGAGTTGCAAAGCAATATTTTACCTCTTGGTGCAATTATTAATTATTTTATTTTATTTTGATGAGTCAAAATGTTAAACAAGACATTAACATCTCTATCATATTGAATTGTAAAACACCTCTAAATACAACCACCTTAAAATTATATTAAAAAGTAAAAAAATAAAAATAAAAATAAAAATACCTTTAAACTATTATTATTATAAACTCAATATTTCACTAATAAAGATTAAATTTATATGAAAATAATTCTTTTAATAATTTAGTTAATTAAAAATATAAAATTTATATTCTTTTAAAAATAAAAAATCTCCTAAAGTAAAATAATACATTTTACAAATGGCTCAACGGTGAGCGAATGTTATGCTCATTCTATGCTACATATATAAAAATATAAAATATTTTTTACTTTCATACATTTTATAAATGGCTCAATCCTGACATATATAAAAATATAAAATATTATTATTAAAATATATATAGAATTTAATTTGATTAGTGATATAAATAAAATTATAGTTTAAAAAAATAGTTTTATAATTATAAATTATTGTGATTTCTTTTTAGCATAGTTAGTATTGTAAATTTTTGGGTTTAGATTATTCTAAAATTGTTTTTGTTTGGCTAAGAGTTAGTTTTTCTATGATTTAAAGAAACATGTTAATAACCTACAACCCAAAGTTAATTAATCGACAATTAAAGACCACCAACAAATAATTCCAAGTAACATGAATCAAGAGGTGACGTGAATAAAATAATAAGTGACTATGCATTCACAATTGAATTATGATTAGGTTTTTTGCATTGGAAAAAAATAAGAGTTGCATTATATGGATGTGAAGTTTGGGGTTGCAGTGTATCGAGAGAGTCATGGAGAAAGATTGAGATGATTTAAAATCAATTCATAACCTACAATCTCAAGATCAAGGGAAATATTCCCTATCATATCCTCTTGATCGAAGATGACATGTCCCCCACTGAAAGTACGACTATGCTTAGATGTTTGATGTATAAGAAGAAACTTTACAACACGGAATCTAAGAGGCTCCCGAAAATTGCTTCAAACTTTAGTCAAAACCCCCACCTTCGCCTCAAGCGCAGGTGGCATAAGGATGCACAATCTTGGCTCAACCATTGGGGGATTAAGGAGGATGCACAATCTTGGCTCAACCATTGGGGGATTAAGGAGGAGATCATGATGGGAAGCAAGGATAGTGCTAAAGATACTATTACCTCAGATTTTAAGGACAAGTTGTGGGATGATAAAGAGTTGGAGGGTAAAAGAAAGTTAAGGTACTATAAGGAAGTGATCAACCCCACCCTTGATAACCATAATTATCTCTTTGTGCTAACCAACACTAACAAAAAAATGAACATCGCTAGGATAAGAACTAATTCTCATAAGCTTCAAAGTGAAACCATGCGGTGATCTACTCCCAAGACTCCCTGGGACGATATAATCTATTTGCGATACTAAGAGGGTAGAAGATGAAAAACATTCCCTTTTAGATTGCCCGACTCTTACTCACACCCACTCTCAATTCCCTAACATCTGCCACACTTCCCATCTTCTTGACACTTCACATCTTCTTGACTTATTAAGTCAGCGCAACTATAACGATTTTGGCGCACTTGTTTCCCTTCTTTTTGACAATAGAAATAAGATTTTGAAGAATCACAATTAGATTCTTTTTCTTTTCTTGAGGTCTAATAGACCACATTGGTCTTAGAGAAGTTTAATCATCATCATAAAACTAGTTCTATTGTAGTTTAAAAAAACCACAAATTAGTTTTGAAAATAATGAAAAATTTGGCAAGATTATGATAAAATCCGCCAGAAATTTTTGAAAATCTGAATTAGGATGATCAAACTTCACAATTTTTGGTGCCTAGAAATTTGATGGTGCTAAATCCATTCCCACTATAAAAAAATTCAAACACTCATACATTTTTTTTTTACTAAATTGAAACGGGAGAAGAAAAAAGAAAGTGCTTATTTTTTGATTTTTTTTACTCAATTGAACTTATTTTTTCTACTAAATTGAAAAATTGAAACTAGAAAAGAAAAGTGCTCTCCGGATGAATTTGTGTCGTCTAGACAACGCCCTTGGCGTTTACCAGGCAAAACGGGAAATAGGATTTAGATCGGGGCAAGGGTAATTGAAATTCTCTGTAACTCCTCTTCCAGCAAATTACCCTTCACTTGGAACGGATTCTTTCATGTGCTTTAGAAGAAACGCACAGGGATGGCGGTCCCATAACCTTTATGGGATCACGCGAAGAAATAAATGATGGGATTATTAGTTGGATGAACCTTTTACAGTAAGGATAGAATGTACATGATGATCACAGAATCCATTGCAACGTATGTTAATCTCTTGCGGGGCTGCATTCTGAAGAAATCCTTATCAGAAGGCAGAGGAATACACGCTAACATCAATAAACTTGGATTTACAGGAGACATAGTTTTGGGCAACACGATTATCAACATGTATGTCAAGTGCGGAAATGCAGTGGACGCTCGCAGAGTTTTTGATGAATTACCTGAACGAGATGTTTGTTCATGGACTCTCATGATTTCAGGTTTTGCCAGGCATGGCCCTTATCAAGAGGCTTTGAAAAATTTCTGCCTAATGCGACGAGCAGGTATTCAACCCAACCACTTCACTTTTTCCAGTGTTCTTCCAGTGTGTGCGAGCTTGGCATCTCTCCAACATGGTTTCCAAATTCACCAACAAATAATAAAAAGTGGGTTCGAGACTCATGTCTGTGTGATGACTACCCTCTTAGACATGTATGCACAGTGTGGGGATATAGAGAGCGCACGTCACTTGTTTGACAAAATGTCTCAGAGAGACCTGGTCTCATGGAATGCTATGCTTGCGGGATATACACAGAATGGACTTATTGAGGAAGCCCTGAAACTCTTTAATGAAATGCCAAAGCGGAATGTGGTCTCGTGGAATGCAATGATTGCAGGATATGCACAGAATGGGCTTGCTGATAAGGCTTTGGAATTCTTTGAGAAAATACCCCAAAGAAACGAGGTCTCATGGAATGCGATCGTGTCAGGTTTTGCACAGAATGGGCTTGTTTATGAGGCCCTGAAGCTTTTTGAGGAAATGCCTGAGCAAACTGTTGTGTCATGGACTGCAATAATTGGAGCATTTGCACAAAATAGGCATAGTGAGGAGGCCCTGAAACTTTTTCACCAAATGCAATTGACAGGAATAAGGCCAGATGCTAAAACCTTTGCCAGTGTTCTCCCAGCATGTGCTAACTTGGCAGCTTTAGAACAGGGTGCCGAGATCCATGAAGAAATAAAAAAGAATGGATTTGAATCCAATGCCGTATTGGTAAATGCTCTGATAGACATGTATGCTAAATGTGGAAGCATAGGAAAGGCACGTGAATTGTTTGATACAATGCAGCAACGAGATCTGGTCTCATGGAATGCAATGATTACAGGATATCTGCATAATGGGCTTGTTGATGACGCCCACAAACTGTTTAAGGCAATGCCTAATCGAAACTTGGTCTCCTGGAATGTGATGATTGCAGGGTTTACACAGAATGGCCAGAATGAGCAAGCCCTTGAGCTTTTCGAAGAAATGAAATTGTTAGATGTAAAGCCAGACTTGAAAACATTTACCAGTATTCTCCCGTCATGTGCGAACTTGGCAGCTTTGGAACAGGGCATGAAGATCCACGAAGACGTCATTAGAAACGGATTTCAGTCTGAAATTGTAGTGATGAATTCACTGATAGGCATGTATGCAAAATGCGGGAGCATAGACCAGGCACGTGAATTATTTGATAATATGCATCATCGTGATGAAGTTTCATGGAATGCAATGATCTCAGGATATGCCATGCATGGCTATGGCCATGAGGCCCTCAATCTCTTTGAGCACATGAAACACTCTGGCATAAGACCAGGCAATGTCACCTTAGTTAGTGTTTTGTCTGCCTGCAGCCATGCAGGTCTAGTGGATGAGGGCTACCGATACTTCAATTGCATGAGTGAATATTATGATATCACACCTGCAATAGAACATTATATATGCATTGTTGACCTTCTTGGTCGGGCTGGGCATCTGGATGAAGCACAAGACTTTATCAACAAAATGCCAATAAGTCCTAATGCTGTTGTCTGGAGTTGTTTGCTCGGTGCATGTAAAATACATAACAATATAGAGCTAGGAGAGTGCGTTGCAGAACACCTTTTTCTATTGGACCCTAAAAATGCTACACCTTATGTTCTTCTGTCAAATATGTATGTTGCAGCTGGCAGGTGGGATGACATTGAAAAACTACGCAAAAAGATGAAAGATGATGGCGTAAGAAAGACACCTGGATGCAGTTGGATTGAGGTTAATAAACAGGTGCATTGTTTCCTAGTAGGAGATAGATCTGCAATGAGGAACAGAGAAAATCTATACCAAGTTGGAGAGCTTTTATCGTGAGATGAAGGTGGAAGAATATGTTTCTGATACTGGGTTTGTGCTGAGTGACATGGAGCAGGAAAGGAGCAAATTCCTTCACACCGTTGTGAGAAGCTGGCAAATGCATTTGGGCTATTGAACACTGACCCGAGAACAACCATTCAAATTGTCCAGGTGAAGGTGGCAGAATATGTTTCTGATACTGGGTTTGTGCTGAGTGACATGAAGGAGGTAAGGAACAAATTCCTTCCCCGCGTTGTGAGAAGCTGGCAATTGCATTTGGGCTATTAAACACTGATCCCAGAACAACCATTCAATTTGTCCAGAACCTTGGAGCCTTCGGTGACTGCTACTCAGCCATCCAGCTCATCTCCACAATTGCTGTATGGGAACTCATTGTAAGTGATACGAACAATTATCGTCATTGATGGGATGGGCACTGTTCCTGTGGGGATTACTAGTGATGCTATGTTAAGCAGTGCTACAAACATAAGCTCATTATAACAAGCTTGGGAACTTTTGAAAGGAAGTAGGATAATACCCATCTAACCTTGGAATGATGATAGATGCTGTAAAGTTGCTTTTTTTTTTTGTTTTAAATAAGTTTCTTTATTAGCGCATGTAAACTTTAAACTAATCAACTGGGAGTAGGCTGGTTGGTTGAAAGTCGGTTGTTATTCTTCACACTAGGGTTCAAATCTGATCTAGGGGCCATCCCTGGGTCACCCCAAAATAGTGCCATTTTAATTTGTTTTCATTTTGTTTTGCTATGGCCAGGACACTGTTGGGAAGCTACCACGTGGCATATGGTAGCTGGTGAAGTCAACCCAGTTGATAGGTTCAACTTTTATAAGCAAATTTCAAGGAGGCTTAGGGTCTACATTGGACACAGCTTTTAGAAGCTAGGGAGTTTGATCGTAGTTGAGAGCTTGGTGATAGCTCAGAGAGGTGCTCAGGTGGAGATTAATAGTGGGCAGAGAACATAGGTGAAGTGATCAGGGACAGAGGATCGAGAAATTGCAGGTATGCAGACATTGGAAGACCGTTATTACAGTCCTGTGGAGGAAGAAGCAAGGCCTAAAGACTGCTTTTGGCTGTAAACAAGTTTGTTCTGTTCAGAGATTCATTGGCTTTTATTATTGTTGTGCATGTATTGCTGATAACAGGATCTGGAGCCTGATTGACGTATGATAGTCTTTTCCATCCCTGTAAGAGCATGTGGATTGAGGAACAGAGCTAACAAGCCTGGTAATGTAAGAGTGATTTGGTTGCAATAAAGGACTGGTTTACTAAGCCTGTCGAGTGATGCTGATAAGGCTTATGAACTCCATTAATTGAATATATTGTGTTGCTGATATTCTTGTTAACCTGTGCGCTGAGATTAATGTCCTGTTAATGAACTGCATACTTTGAACGACACTGACAATTAATGAATCCTGTGCTGTGGTTATAGAGTATGTGTAGAACCTAGAACTTGCAGTTGAATTCCCTTTGGCATCTAATATCATAGTTGTGTTCCTGTTGTTGTTTACCCTGTTTCAGTAAGGGTATAGTTTGCTTCTTAGTTGCATGAAGCGTCAAAACATATCAGAGTTTCTGAAACGGGTAAGTTTAGAAATGTCACCTCCCAAAAATGGAAACATCAGCCAAAACGTCATATATATATATAATGAAATTTATAAAGAAGTGAATAACACATTATCTTGCAAGGAAAAAGGGAATAAGACCAATAGATGACAATTTAGAATGAAAATCAAGTCTATATTAACTCTCATAGATGATTACATGATGAATTAGTTTTGGCAAAGTTTTGGAGTTTCGGGTATGGGTATGGCCCGAAACGCCGGGTTCCTAGAAGTTTTGTGCAACATAGGTTTGCTTTTGTTGTGCACTCTGACCTGCAGACCCAAGATTGCCTGAATCAAGTGGTGCCAGAGAAGGAAGAACTTGCGGTGTGAACAATGCAGTCAAGGAGCTTGCTGGGTAGAGTTCTTGAGGAAGAGAGGCTGCACCAGCATTGGGACTGGGTAGACGTTGTCCATATCTGCAAAGTAAGTTGCAGTAAAGAGAGAAGAGTATGGCACGTGGAGGATGAATGTGAACTGGGGCAGGGGTGGTAGAAATGTGTGGGAATTTGGGTAGCTTGGAAGCTATTTCTGAGAGGAGAAAACCCACCAAATAGCTCGGAAGCTATTTAGTTGGTTGGGCAAGTTACCCAAGTGGTTGGGGTTTTGGACCCAAGACAATAAATTCTTTATTCTAATTTAATGTTAAAGGGTAAGTTAGTGAAAACCCTAAAAGATCTAGGGTTTTGGCCTAAAAAACCTTAAAACAAAAGTATAAATACGAGGAGACCAATGGAGAGGTCTCACATCATAGCAGTCTCATTCTTTTGTTGAACAACAAGCCTAATATAGAGCTGAGATCCTCAAGAGAATCTGCAGCTAGGAGAAAGATAAATTGTATGGTCTGTTTTTTTTTCTGGGAGAAGGATTCTACCCTATAGAAGTAGGCCGAGTTACCTACTACTGAACGAGGAGGATATGGTCTGCTGTATAAAAGAAGGGAGTTTTCTGAGTTTGCAATCTTGGTTTGACCATATGTTTTTGTCTTGCTTAGAGTGGGTTGAGGCTCTGTTTGTGCCCTAGGAGGAGGTCTGGTCTCTGTTCTACTCTAGAAAAGGGGGGCCAAAGCCCTAGAAGGAGGCAGGGGGTCTTGAATCTGTCACAAGCAGAGAAATGGGGCTATTAGCCCTGAATTTTACGAAAAGGAGGGTCAAGGTACAAAGAGAGGGTCGCAGGTAGAATAGACAGAGGTTGTGAGGCCTCAGGCTGATGAACAGGTAGGACCGAGGGGTAAAGGAGACCATCCAAGCCCTTAAGAAGGTCGCCCAAAGTGCTTAGGAGGCTGCTGGTAGAGAAGTATTCCGGAGTCAGGGCCACAGGTAGCGAGGGTTTCTGAGGTAGGCCACAAGCCTAGAAGAAGGGGGGGTGATAGGCCTCAGAGTCCTAGGAGCAGTGGCCGAGAAACCTCAAGTTGGTGGCCAAAACGTGTGGAAGTGTCTCAGGCCTGTGGAGAGGTGAACAAGGTAAGCAAAGAAGGTTGTTGTTTAGTGTAAGACGTGATGAGATGATCATGAAGTATGTTCATTAAAAGCTGTGAACAAGTTTGAAGGCTGGGGGTTAAGGGCTAAAGGAGCAACCCAAGAACATGAGTAGATGATTAAGAAAATTATGCTAAGTGGATAGCAAGATGACAATGACCAAAGGATCTAATCATTGTGTGACTTTTGGAGGCAAAAGACAACCAAGTACATTAAGGGCAAAGAGGGAAAAAAGGGTTGAAGGTAAAAGACTGCTACAACAAGTAAGTCGAGCCATTTTGTTCTTGTTGTGATGGGCAAATTGAAGGTCTAAAGGATCAGACCTCAAGCCCTAATAGTATTTTATTATATACTATGTATACTAGTTGTATCAAGGTTTCATAAAGGGCCATGATTCCTGGTACAAGAGCCCTAATGTTTTCTTGTTAATGGACAAATAAGAAATAAGTTTTGGGCTCATAAAACCTTTGTACTGTGATTAATTTCACTGCTGTTATATTTTCATTGTGCAAAGTGTTGTTAGTTGAGTACCTTCAATGTGTTTATGATCAAGTCTAGACATAGACTAAATCTAGTGTATTGAGGGAAAAATCAACATGGTATCAAAGCTACTTTGAAGGGCACGTGGATTAGTGTGTGCACAATGTTGATTTTTCAAGTGCAATAGATACAAGAACAATATTTCTAAAACACTGATATTTACTTCTAATGATATAGATCTTTTTTTAACAATTCTAGTTTATCATTAAGCAATTACACTTCAGAAATTCAACCATAAAAACATAAGAACAATAGATATCACAATGCACAAAGAGAACACAAGATTTACCATGGGAAAACCCACTTAAGGGAAAAACCCAACAACCTTTTTCTTAGAAAAATTCTTCAGTTCAACAATAGATACATCTAATGTTGCAAATAAACTTTGATGTCAAACTAACCAACAAATCTTATGGTAAAACTTGGTCTCCAACTCTCAAGTCAAGTCTCCAATTTGCCCTGCAACTCGACCTGATCAAATCTGCCCTAGGCCGAAATTCAACATCCCAGAAACTATCTAAATACCTGGAAAGCCAACCTCCCAGTCTACCCAGATATTCGGCCTGCCCAAAATATGTTGTCAAAAATATTGCCCAGAAACACACGCGTGAGCTATAGAGAGAGAGATGTGAATTATATAGAGAGAAAAATATGATCTTCATCCTCCTTTTTGTCCTTCTTGTCCTTCGCTTGAATGCCCAAAAATTGTCTTTCTTGTGAGAGGTCAAATAGTGCCTTTGTGGAAGAGGTTGAATGCCTTTATATAGTGTTATGCCTTCACGAATGGGTGTGTCTCTTCACTGAGGCCGACTTGACTTGAGGGAGGGCCAACTTGACTATCTTGGAGCCAAAAGTTCAAATTTCAAATTTCAAATTTTTCTCTTTTAAATCTGACATGAAGAACATGTATTACAATAATTCTTTTAAGGGCTAAATAATCAAAATGACATGAAGAACATGTCTTACAAATTCTTTATACATTAGAAGGGCTAAAATATAAATTATGAAGACCGACCATAGCTACAAAATTCAACACTCAATCTTAGCTAGGGAGGTATTCATAATGACTAGAAATATTTGCTTCACGTGAACAAATTTCTCTATGAAAAAGTTATAACAAAGCATCAATAGTATCAACATTATTCAACTACTATAATTTTGGTAAATAACTTTGACACATGGTAGATTTATCAACATCAACATGCTACCATCATTTTGATCGATACCTCTGACACATGGTGCATTCTCAACATAATTCTGGTTGGTATTCCTGACACATGGTAGATCAACCATAATTTTGGTTAATACCTCTAACACATGGCACATCATTAGCATCAACTAGTCACCATAACTTTGGTCTATTTGTCACATAATATACAAACTAGTTTTGGTTCACCATTATCCTGGTTAGTACCTGACAAGCTGACACATGGTGAATCCCAAAAGGCCACACTCCATCTGAGTAATTCAGGGCCTCTAGGACGATTCTTCCTAATTTTGGTCATTATACTTGACACAGGAAGAATGTCTATCTTATGTTAGACCATTCTCCCTAATTCTCGTCATATATGACACAGGGAGAATGTTAGTCCATGATGTTATCTTATCAACACTCCCTCTTAATGAGAGGGGTGTTCTCAACAAGTCCAAGTTTGTCCTTGAAGTATACAAACTTCGCACTGGGCAAAAGCTTTGTAATAATATGAACAATTTTCTCACTAGTAAAGACATACTGGAGCTTCACGACTCTTTTTTGCACCATGTCACAAATGAAGTGGTACTTGATCTTGATGTGCTTCGACTTGTCATGGAGTTCTCTTTCAACTTCACACAACTCTGTTATGCAACCAAATCACAAAAAGATAGATCAACGACTTAAAAATGATCCTCTTCAAGGGGGGAACCTTTTTTACATTACATAAATGAACAATTCTTGGATGAAACAAATGACAAGGCCTCTTTTGTATAAATACGAGTTTAAGGGGTCACAATATAATCAGAGCCTACATAATAATATAATGTAAGGGCACAACAATAACAATAGTGGGCTTCTATGTGGCACAACAATAACAATATGGGCTACATGGGCACAATAATAACAATAAGGGGGATACACTAGTATTATAGGGACCTAACATGCACCTCTCCTTCAAAAAAGTGTCGTCCTTAATGCTGGAGTAGTTTTGGATGTTTTTGTATAAAATTTTCATCCTCCCATGTGGACTATTTAGTGGGAAAATTCTTCCACTTAATGAGATACTTTGAAATTGATTGATTTCGTAGCTGTCAGGTTCTTGTTCTGGTGACTGCTTCAGGCTCAAATATGATTTTTCCTTCTTCGTCAAGTTTTGGCAACATAGTTTGAACTAGAAGTTTGTCATCGATAACCTTCTTTAAGCATGAAACATGGAAAACTGGGTGTAGTCGGGAAAATCTAGACAATTCCAATTTGTATGCCATAGAACCAGTCTTTTGCAATACGTTGTAAGGACTGTAGTACTTGGGTGATAATTTATTATCCTTCTTAGCTTGCTTGAGAGATATTTGCTTGTATGGTTGTAGCCATAAGAATACCCAGTCACCTACATCAAAACTTCTTTCACTGCGATGATGATCTTCTTGTTGTTTCATTCGATTCTGCGCTAGAGTGAGGTTTTCTTTTAAGAGTTGGAGAACTTCTTGTTGATACTCGATGTGATCTTCCACTAGTTGTACCTTAGAATTTTCACTTAAAGATGATGTGATAGATGGTGGATGATATCCATAAAGTGCCATACATGGGGTAATTTTTGCTGCAGTATAGAAGGAAGTGTTATACCACCATTCCGCTAGAGGTAATCACTTGACCCATTGTGTTTGTTTATCAATACAAAGCAACGAAGATATACTTCCAAACATTTGTTCACTATCTCAGTTTTCCCATCCGATTGAGGATGATAAGATGAGCTATGAGCTAATTGAGTACCAAGACAAGAAAATAATTCCGTGCAAAAATTTTCAGTGAAAATGGGATCTCTGTCACTTACTATAATCTTTGGATTTCCATGAAGCTTTTGAATAGCTTCCATAAATGCAGTAGCAACTCTACTGGCTTTGACATGATGAGATAATGTACAAAAGTTTGCGTACTTGGTAAGTTTATCAACTACCACCATGATGACACTCTTTCCTTTAGACTCGGGTAAACCTGTGATAAAATCCATTGAGGCCTCCTCCCAACATTAACTTGGAATGGATAAAGGTTGTAACAAACTCGAGGTCTTAATTGTCTCAACTTTATTTTGTTGGCAAACCAAACATTCTACCACAAACTTCTGAATATCCGTTTTAAGGCCATCCCAAAAAAGTTTCTTCTTGACCATATGGTAAGTTTTGAAAAATCCCGAGTGTCCTCCTAAGGGAGAGGTGTGCAATTCCAAAAGAAACTTTGGTTTGAGTTGGCATTTCTTACAAAGATATAAGCAATCTTTGTACCATAATGAATACTTTTTCGAGTTAAATTGATCATATGTATTGGGATCTTGCTACAACTTTTGAATGAATGACCACACCCCTTCATCATTCTTCCATTCATTCCTTGATTCAGTTATCCACTTAGGTTGGATAATAGAAATGATACAAAGCAATGCTTCCACATCCTCATCCTTTCTTGAAAGTGCATCTGCAACAACATTTTGCTTCCCTTTTTTGTAGATGATTTCAAAGTCACAACCCAACATCTTTGTCACCCATTTTTGTTGCTCTTCTGAAGATAACCTTTGTTCCAAAAAGTATTTAAGACTATCATGATCCGTTCTTACCTTGAAGTGTCATCCCATTAGGTAAGGTTGCCATTGCTTTAGTGCATGTAGTATTGCCAACATTTCCTTCTCATAAATAGGTTTGTGTAAATACTTTACTTTGATTGGACGATTTTCAAAAGAAATGGGTCTTCCTTCTTGCATTAAAACAACACCAATTCCATTTCCTAAAGTATCACATTCGATAATAAAAGTTTTTGTGAAGTTTGGCATAGCTAAGACCAGTGCTTGGCACATTTCCTCTTTAAGATGTTCAAAGACCTTCATTGCTTCTGGAGTCCAAGAAAATGCTTCTTTCTTCAGTAATAATGTTAGAGGTGCCGCTATTCTCTCATAATTCTTAACAAACTTACGATAATACCCTGTCAACCCTAGAAATCCTCGAAGATGCTTTATGGTTGTGGGGATTTTCCATTCCTTGATGGCTTTAATTTTATAAGGGTCTACCTTAACACCCTCATGAGATACAATATGACCCAAATATTCCACTTTTTGTACTCCAAAGAAACATTTGGAGGTTTTAGCATATAATTGTTTCTCCTCGAACAGTTTAGTACCCTGTCAACATGTTGAACATGATCATTCCAAGACTTCTTGTAGATTAGTATATCATTAAAAAATACTAACACACATTTTCTAAGGAAGGGTTTGAAAATGGAATTCATCAAACCTTGAAATGTGGAAGGTGCATTAGTAAGGCCAAAAGGGATGACCAAAAATTCATAATGATTTTCATTAGTTTTGAATGTTGTTTTCAGAATGTCTTCAGTCTTCATTCTAATTTGATAATATCCTGAATGAAGATCCAACTTGGTGAAGTAAATTGCTCCATGTAATTCATCCAACAATTCATCAATGACAGAAATGAGAAATTTATCTTTAACACTGAGCTTGTTGAGCTACCTATAATATGGACACATACGTCATGATCCATCCTTCTTGTGCACCAATATTACTGGAGTAGATAAAGAACTTTGACTAGGTTGAATTATACCTCTAGCATTTCTGCAATCATACATTCAATTTCACTCTTTTGGGCATAATGATATATGTAAGGTCTGATGTTTGGAGGAATACTTCCTGGAATCAAGTGAATCGCATGATCATGATCACACATAGGTGGGAGGCCTTTGGGAGTTTGAAACACCTTGGAATGATTGTCCAATACTTTTTGAAGATTTGGAGAAATAAATGATTTCAATGTTTGAACCCCTAGTGAGCATAATTGTGCAATTATGCCCCATTGTTCTTTTTTCAAAATCTTTGTCATGCCATTAGAGCTGATTATCTTTCATGGGTTCCCTGCAATACCCCTTAATTTAACTTTCTTTCCTTCAAAAAAAATTCATGAAAAATTCTTGAAAATTGAAAGCTATCATCCCCAAATATTGTAACCATTTGACTCCTAATACAATATCATCACTACCCATTAGAATGGAAGGCATTGAACTATTCAATACATATTCCCCCATGATTAGCTTGATATTATGACACTTTTCGGAGCAATTTATAGTTCCTCCATTTGCAACCATCACTTGACACTTTAGTGCTGGATATAGGAAGCAATTCAATTCCTTGGCTATCTTACAATGAATAAAATTATGGGTACTACCCAAATCAATCAACACTATTACCTTTCTCTTCTTGATATATCCTTCTATCCTGAGAGTTTGAGGAGTGGCAATTCCAACCAATGCATTACAAGATATGGCCATATTCATTTCTTCTTTTCCTGGGGTTGGTTCATGTTGTATATCCTTCTCTTTTGATGTTTCTTATTCATTTTCTTCCTCCTCTTCACAATCTATGTAGAATAATTTCTTCTCCGCACATTTATGGCCTTTAATGTATTTTCTATCACAACTGTAATAATGCCCTTTTGCTCTTTTTTCCTCCAATTGTTGTGGTGTCAACCTTGTAGGTTGTGGAAGACTAACACTTCCATCTTTATAGTTGTGAGTGGTAGTCTTCCTTGTTGCCATAATTTTGCTTTCAATTTTTCTTGCCACCTTGAATGCCTTATTCAATGAATCAGGCTCCCAAAGCGAATCTCGTGTTGGATGTTATCTTTTAAAGTCCCTATGAAGACATCAATCCTATGCTCCTCTAGAATATAAATTACCCTAATATTCAATTTTTGGAAGTCTTCAATGTGGTCCGCCATTGAATCCTTTTGTTTGAGATTTATTAGTTGGCTAAAGAAGGTGTTTCTCTTTGTATCTTCATAATGTGCTATCATTTCCTCCGTAAAAATTGGCCAGGTGACAAACGGTTCACGAGAACAAAGCCATCTATACCATACAAACTGATTGAGTTTTAAATATAAAGATACAATACGTACCTTTTGTGAGGGTTCCACATTTTGTAGATCAAAATATTGCTCCATTTGTAGTATCCATGTGGATTCTTGCCATGAAACTTCTTCATATCTATCTTTGGAATGTGGTCATTCTTAAATCCCATATTGGAGTCTCTAAAATAGTAATTTATATTCCTTTTGTTCTCATCATGATTTTCATGGATTACCTTGTCACCACCGGGAAGCCTTTCTTGCAACAACTTTGTCAAACCTTCCATGTCTTGTTTTAAACCATTCATATCACCTTTTAAACCATCCATGTCACTTTTTAAACCATCCATGCCACCTTTTAATTCGTCTTTGGTTTCTCTTTGTGAGAGCGGAAATTGTTGCACTTGGTCTCATAATTTTGACATATCATGCTGCAATTCTTCCTCTTCATGCGTCATAGTAGAGCTTTCAGAGGGCTTAATGGGTGAAGAATTCTTTTGCTTAGGAGACATTTTAGAACCCAATACTGATATCTATGCTTCAATATGCCCTTAGAATCACTTCAAATTGATTTTTCAAACAAAGTTATGATTTTTTTTTTTAAATACACACCTTTTTCTTACTTTTAGGATCTCGATCTTGAAACAGTTGCAACTCTGTAATTTTGGATCTCCAAGTTCCGAAATTTCGTCCTGTGGTAGCTCTTTGAATCTTCTTTCCAACCCCACAAGTCTGACCACGATTGGATTCTTCAGGAGAGAGTTATGTCAAATCTCCCACAATGACCTGATTATGGATTGGTTTAGTAGAGTGAAGTTGTACGGGATGCCACGTGTCACTGTTTCAACCTTCGACCTTGAAATTTCTACACGAAAAACTACATTTTGTGCACTTTCAATCACTTCTTACAAACTTCAAATCCAATGCCTGAAACAAAAGTTATGTCGATTTTCACTAGTTCACCTATTTGAAATAGAATTTTGGAGCTTGCAAAAACCTTAACTTCCTCAGATCATATATTCGAAAATATAATGAACCAAAGTATGAAATTGTTACACGACATTCACCACGATTTTGGATCCACGTGGTAAAAGTTTAAGCTTCTGAAGCCTCATAGAAAAAAAGTTATAGCAAAAATACCACAATGACTTGTTTGAAGAAATGAAACCCTACTTTGATACCAAATGTTATGCAACCAACTCACAAAAATATAGATCAATAACTTAAAAATTATCCTCAGGAGGAAACCTCCTTTAAATTACATATATAAACAATTCTTAGATGATACAAATGAAAATACCTCCTTTGTATATATAGGAGTCTAAGAGGTTACAATATAATCAAAGCCTACATAACAATAATAATGTAAGGACACAATAATAACAATAGTGGGTTTCTATGGGGCACAACAATAACAATATGAAGGCTACATGGGCACAATAGTAACAATAAGGGGGATACACTAGTATTATAGGGACCTAACAAACTCTGATTATCACAATAAATCATGGTCGGTTCTAACACTTGATCAGATAGTCCCGTGAGTAGCTTTCGAAGCCACACTTCTTCAAAACTTGCTAAGCTAGATGCAATATATTCTGCCTCGGTAGTGTTGAGTTTTGTAGCTTTAGAGACACTCCACAACCCTCGGTATTAGGATTGTGTGAGTTGGCACCACAAAACCTATTCATGGGTGAAGTACCCAAGAAATGAGCTTTGCACCCAAAGTTGTAGGTGCAAAACCATGCATGATTTTGGAGGTTGGACCCATGTAGCATGTGTGGTATCCTTAATGGAGCAAGGGGCTACTAAGGCAACCAAGGGAGGTCTTCTCAAATGAGAGAAATGAATTTTTATTTATGTGTAGTGGGCTTGTGACATGATTTTCAAGACAACTTGGCTTGAAGAGATGCCTCTTAAGGGTTGGTTGTTGCACCCAAAAGAAACATATAGCTAGAAGGAGAGAAGACCTCATTTTAACACATCACTTGTGCAATTCATCATAGAGGAAGCATCTAAAGTGGCTGCATACCTATTAGAGCCTAGCCAAAGTTGAGGAGACAATTTGTATCTTCTTTTGTGATTGGTTGAAGGCTGAGTTAGTAGAGTGGTGGCCATGTGGAATAGGAGAAGATCTGGGCATGTGTTTAGGTTTGAATTCTCTTGAAATATGTTTCGTTTTTATGTGTTGATTGCAGGTAGGGCCGAACCCTGAAGCATCTTGTTTAGGAGGCTGAAAGGTTTTCTTTGGAGGACCAAACCACCATGAAAGCAACTGGGAAAGGGCCGAGTGATATAGCAATAAAGGAGGGCTTGTAGAAATGGTTGGACACATAAACTGTAGAGGTTTTGAGGCCAAGATGTGGGCTGGTTTGGTGCCCTAACCAGGGCCGAATTACCTTAGACCTGTAGCATGCACAAAGCCAAGTATTGTGGCAGTTTGTGACGTCCTATTTCAGAAGTATGTGACTTCCATGTCTGATGATATTGCTAGGTTGATGGTCTAGAGTTGTTGGGAAACTTATATATAGGTTGGAGGGTTGTTATTAGTTTCCCTATTGTGTCTTAAGTTCAATCCTTGTGAAGGACTATAAGGCTGATAAGAGAGGCTGAGTTATTGGAGCCTGAGGAGCTGAACTATGAATGACTTGTTTTCACGAACTGCAAAATGTGTTTCCAACTGTCCAAAGTGTAAAAGAGTAGAAATCTTGCAGTCATCTTCCAAAACGTAGGAGAAATCAAGGCCTACATTGGACCCTCTCCATTGGATAATGCTTTGAACAAGATTTCCAATGATATGTGAAAGTTCAACAATGGACTCCCGGATCAAAAGATATGGTCTGCTTAAGTTCAAGGATTAAAGCCTTAGCAAGGAATATCTGAGGTCCGATATATCAGAGATCACATATCGGAGGTGCAAAGATATCGACGATCGCAACATCAAAGCATCAACCATATTGATAATCGCAACATTGTAGAAATTTCTCATTTCCCACCCCGGTTTTCAGTTTCTCCTTATTTCTCCCATATAGTTAAATGCCCTTTCCCATAACCATACATTTAACAAGCTGGAAAAAAAATAAATTTGCTGAAAACACAAATTCTGGAAATTTTACAGAATGCTGGAAATTGCAGAAAAAAAAATCAGCAGTAATAAATAGCGATTAAAACACATTTAAACACTGAGATTTTTGGTCAATGTGACCCAAGAAAAACCCCCTACAACTCTTAGGGAAAACCAGTTTAAGAGCTCTTCTTTATTTCTGAAAAATGCCTTTTTACAGTAAGAGAAATATTAAGCAAAAATCAGCAAGCAAACTTTTACAACTTATCTCAGCCTTGCTGAAACTCAGCCTTGCTGAAACTCCGCCTTGCTGAAACTCCGCCCTGCTGAAACTCCGCTGTACAGACTTGCTGAAACTCCGCCCTGCTGAAACTCCGCTGTACAGACTTGCTGAAACTCCGCCCTGCTGAAACTCCACTGCTAAAACTCCGCTTTGCTGAAACTCCGTTGCTGAAACTCCGCAGCTCACTGTCCATAAATCTCCCTTGCTCTCATTCTCTCAATCTGCTCATGAAAGAATTAATGAACTTTTCCTCCTTTAATCTAACCCCAAGTGACTTTTGGGTGATCCCTAAATCCAATGGCTGAAATAGATTGAGATCTAAGACTGAGATTAAATGCTCATTTAAATCTCAATTTTTATTTTTTAATTCACCCCACTTTAATAAAGACCCACTTAGTCATTTATTTCCAAAGTCACTTTTCCTTTCTAATTTTTCATTGACTTTATAAAAGTCACTTTAAAATTAGACTTAGTAACTTTATCACTTAAAGTCACTTTTAAATTAGATTTAACTTTATAAAATTATAAAGTCACTTTAGGAGAAAAATTAAATTCTTTTGGACACTTTTCCCTAGGCCAAAGATCAAAGCCTAAGGGAACCACCTGTCCTCCGGTACCAAATTTCAACAAACATCAGAGCATCAGGCATATCGATGCATTGCATATCAGAGGGCCTGAATATTGGAGGATCGACAAATCAAAAGGTTGGCGAATCGAAGAATCAAAACTTCTTAAGGTGACAACCTTTAAAAAGTTGCAATATGTTCTGATAGTGTCAAAAACCGTCGGGAACGCTGACAAAGGATTAACAAAGGATTTCATTGCAAAACGAAAGGTGGGCGAGCCCTTTTATCTCTCCAATAGCAGGACACATGGTGACATATTATTGGTCCCGATAAGCTACAGTGGCATCTGATGTCAGTAGGATGTGGCGGTACGAAAGGACACGTGGTAGGTAGTTTTGATGTTTTGAGGGGATCTAAGGGGACAAATCTAGGTGACACGTGTCACCACTCATGAGGTGCCACATGGAGTGATGATGTCATATCAGAGGTCGGCATATCAGAGGTTGAGGATGCCAGTGTTAGTGTCGAATCTTCATCCCTCCATCAGAGATCAAATTATCTTGTTGCATTTCATATTAGGTGTCCCGCCCAGTCATTTGCATTCCATTAGGTGCATGGATCATCTGACGGTAGTGGCTTTCCTACAGTTTCCCTCATGTCATTTACCTGTTGGCTCATGTTTGTTCATTAAAAAAGCATATACAATCTTCTTTTTGTCTTAAAGATTGCAAAGGTCTTTTAGGGTTTCATTGTCAATTAGGTCTAGGGTTTCATCAAAAGGTGTTTCAAAGTGTCCAATAATAACCAGCAGGTATATGAGGAGGTTTCAACATCAATAAATTTCATCATCACAGAGTATTTTTGCTTTTATTGTACAAAAATCATGAAATTTTGTTTTCTTCATTGTAAATCCCTTCATCTGTAACCCTGGTCACTTTCCCTAGCTCCAGTGCTTCAATTACCTGCAAAACAAACAAAGCACAGGTCATTTAGTTCATCACAAAGTTCAAATGAAGTGAAAAATTCCAAAAAACAGAGTTTGAAAATAAAGTCATTTCAAAACCCATTGTAAAAATGGGTTTTATGAGTAAAACATCTAAAAGCTCCTTGTTTATAAGCCATTTCTTCATTTCAAGAGTTCATATGCAAAGTGGAAACAAGGCAAAGACATTTTGGGGTGAGCAAAGCAAAGTTGGAGAAAATCGGTCAAAAACCAGAGGCACGACGCACTAGGCAGGTGGCGCAGTGCACATAACTGGCGCGGCGCATTGGGTTTCATTTCTCAGTGCAAAAAGACACAGGTGTGATGCATACACTGAGCATGGCGCATTGGGTTGGATGCACGACACACATAGCCAGAAAGCCTTAAATCTGCCAAAACTTGCTCCAATTGCCCAAAACTTGTGGATCATCGCTTGTTCAAGTAGGTTGACCCTTTGTCACTACTTTGCATCCAAATTTGGTGGTTGTTTTATGGTGTTTAATGCATGATGATTGTTTAAAGGAAAACAAACCCTATCTCTTCAAAATTTTCAAAGGAAATTGCTACCTAGGGTTTTATATTGATTGTTTTATTACCAAGTTATCCTCTTACCTTACCATTCCCTTACTCCATTATTTCCTTGATTTCCCTATTCCCAAATTCACATACCCTTAAAACTACTAATCCCCTATCCCCATTCCCATTTCCCAAAATCCCACATGCAAATTCCCAAACCCTAGTCTTATACAAAAACTCCCAAAACATTCCATATTTCCCTAACTAAACCCTATCCCAACAGTTCCTAAATCCCTCACTATTTTTCCCACCCCTTACAGTCCCTTATATCACTCTTCCCTTGGTGGCAAAAGTCAAAACACATCATCAAGACAGTTCAACACATCAGAGCTCACCTATTTCTCATCAAGGCAACTCCAAGAAAATTTATCCACCAGCAGACATGACATATGATCCTTCATATGATTATGAAGAGGAGACCCACAGTGACTCACCTACAGAGGGACATGCACCCAGAAGGCCTCATAGAGGTTTAAGGAAGATGACCACCCTAGTGCAGCATAAGACTCCTCAGCAGCAGTTCAACAGTGTTTACCATTTTGCTCTCATTAAAATTGTGGTCATTCATCAGCTTGGTTTACAGGGCATCACTTGGGAGGACTTCATCTCTCGTGAGTTTTTCAGAGCTCCACAGGGACCTTCAGAGGCTTTACATGAGACAGGTGGACCTTCTTATCAGAATGAGGGCCATGAGACACAGACCGCTAGTATGCCAGTGTTCATCGCCTATCAGAAGGGTGCTAGACGGTTGTTTGCAGTAGCAAAACGAGTGTTATCTCCACCTGGGGTGGAAGGGGCCTCGCTTCTGTCATCAGCACAACAGGTTCAGGACCGAGGCAAGAGGACACTGTAGGAGGAAGGACCATCAGGTGAGCGGGAGACTGATTTCATTCTCATCAAGGGTGATGATACTGATATGGGCCCGCAAAGCACAAATCTTAGAGAAATCATTCAAGAGCAGTGGGCGGACATTGATGCCTTGTCTATCAACTTGGGTAGAGCCCAATGGACAATACAGTACCTGGAGCAAAAGAATAAGCAGCTTGAAGACCAACAAATGATTATGGAGTTGCAAAACATTCGGGAGAATCGCCACGCTGCCCAAAGGAGGAGGGTGGAGTTCACTTCACTTGAGCAGGAGATTAATGCTGATAGGGAGTCATGGCTTGAAAGAGCCAATATCAACTTGGAGAGGAAGCTAGAGAAGGCCATCAATGAGAAGAATATGCTTAGAAACCTGTCATATCATTACTTGTCAAGGAACTTGGTGTGCCAAGCGAGAATCAAGAGTTTAAAGACAAAACTGAAGAGAGCATCAAGGAGGAAAAAAGAGGATGAAGAACTTCAGATATTAGTTGAGGCTTCCTTGGCCCAACTCTATGTTTCATGAAGAAGACTTAGCCCAAATTTCAAAAAATTTGGAGCACTTTTTGCATTTTTGAAATTTTTGGCACAAAAAACAGGTTTTTCTGCCTTATGCGCTGCGCCATGTGGCGCTCGCTTTTGATAGGAGCCTCCAAAGCACAATAACTCAGCATTTTTGGATTTGGCATGAAAAAATATGTTTTCCTACCAATGGCCAAGAAGTTTGCACAGGTTTTGAGCCCTCAAAAAGGTTAAAAACACTCAAAAAATGACCTCACTGCCCCTATTTTGACACACAGGAAGCAGTGTTGGGAGGGTGGACTTTTGGTGGGGCAAATGGAAGCCAAATTGAAAAATTCCACTTGGGTTGGAAAGTAGACAGTAAGAAATTTCCAACAAGCACACTTGGAGCTCATTTGGATACCGGGAATGCCTCCAAAAGTGGGTCCAAACATGCGTTACGCATAGAGAATCAAGTGCCGCGCATAGAGGAAAAATTGCCATTTTGACCAAGTTTTGCTCTGTTTTTCGCCCAACTTTGGCTAGTTTGACTTTTTCACTTTCTTAATGGCAAATTTGTGATTTAATTTGATGTACATTGATGGATCATGATGTAAATATGTTAAATTTTCACTTGTAAAGGTAGATTCATCAATTTAAAGGTTGTTTGAAACTGAATGAATCAGTTCCCTTGTTTCTAGAGGCGCGCTGTTCTATTGCCTAATTTCTAGTTCTCAGTTTAGAATTAGTTGAAACAGCTCCTAAACATGTGTGCTCGACTCCTAGAGGCAAGGATGAGCTATGTTTGTCTATATTATGTTGTTTTTCAGTCATTAGCATGGTTGGACTCTTAAGAAAGCATTGAGCTTCATTGTACATTCATTTCAACATTTTGGCTAAGGAATTGAGACCAGGGTTTGCAACACTCTTTGGGATTCATGTGGCAATTTTTCTTGGTATAATGCTTTTCTTTGTAATTATGAATTTGCTTATATGTCATGTATGTCATTTTCTATCTTGTTTCTTTTGAACTAAACAAACAAGAGTGTAAGTAGAATCCATTGAAATTGCAGTGCTCTACTTGAGGTTTGCTTTAGCTTCTTAATGTTTTTAGCTGTTTGGAGAGGATCCATGATTGCTCTTGCCCTCTTCAACATCTCACTTGTCTATTCCTTCCATCTCATTCAATTTTAAGTGCCAAAAACAGTTGCCTACCTTGCCCCATTGTGATATCTACAAGACTGAGCCTCATTCCCCGCACGCAAAATCTGCCTTTCCATTAGAGCCAACAAAAACATCATTCCATTCAAACAAACTCTTTCACACATATACCTAGCCTAAGATCAATATTTCTATCAGTCATCTCAAGCCCTCATCAATCATGATTTGCTGAGATTGACCCGGAGAGAGCCCTCTCCCGACCTGGTAGGGCTAGCTACCAGGGTAAGCGTGGTTTGATGTTGGCCCTGGATCCTACCTTTTTAGCCTGAGGTAAATCTAGGCACTAACATAGTGGCGACCATACTGGGGAATAAATTGTTTGTTTGTTAGTGTTCTTCGTTTTATAAACTACAGACAGAACCTGAAGATTAGTTAGGTAGTCTTCGAAACACTTTTGATTTGCATTAGCGCAAGTAGATAATCGCTACTTCAGTCAATCTCCAGTCTAGTCTTATAAACGGAGTATCTGACTTGCAGATCACCCCAGTACATTTGATAATTCTAAGCTTTTGGATGATAAGTTTAGGAATTGATACGTTGAACAAGTTGTTAATGTCCATTTGATTTTTTGGAAATAATAGCACACTGGCTTCCAGAAAACATACCAGAGCAAATCCGGATCCTGATCCCCCTCCTATCTACGAAAATCC
Organism: Pinus tabuliformis; assembly: GCA_031772625.1. Lineage (NCBI taxonomy): Eukaryota > Viridiplantae > Streptophyta > Pinopsida > Pinales > Pinaceae > Pinus > Pinus tabuliformis. The sequence continues at coordinate 344,502,474 of CM062816.1, forward strand.
CAATCTTATTCCAAGAATCCTTCGCTAAGGAAGTTCTGTCATTCCTGTGTTCAAAGCTCAATCGTGTCCTGTTGGCTTTGAGTATCTCGAGGATCTTGAGTTTGATGAGCAATTTGAGTTGTCTTTGTTTGAAACCAAATCAGAAAGTGTTGTTGCTTCAACTGCTTTAAATCCTAAGTTTCTTAGAAATATTGAAACTGAAAGGGCCAATAAATCTATTGACGATTATATCTTGAATCAGCTCCAGACTTCAATTGTGGCTTTTAATATTGCTGATTTCTTAGAGACTGCTTCTACAACCCTTGGGTCATCTGCAATTGCATATAGTTCAAGAATTCCCACCGAACCTCCTTTCATTCCTACCATTCTCGTGCAACCTACTGTTTCTGATAAAAAATCTGCAGTAGCGTCGCCTCCATCTACTCCTTTTACTCCTCAAACATCCAAGATTGCTTCGCCTCCGCATACACCTCCTCATACCCCCGATACATCAGCTGCACCCACTCCCCCAACATCCCCAAGACCGATTGCAAATCCACCAAGAGCAATGGCTGCTCGTTTTGCACTTCTTGTACTGCCTCACAATTTGGATGATATGCCTGCCGACTATCAATGCAAAATTCCTTTGTTTGATGGTACTCCTCATAGTGTTACAGCTCAGCAAAATGTGGATAGAATGGCGGATTTCTTTGATCTCCATGAGATTGATGCAGAAAATGTAACCATGAGACTCCTTGTACAAACATTTCATGGTGAAGTAAGGAAATGGTTCAGGGCCTTGCCAGCTGCAAGCATCACTACATTGGCCAATTTACAGAGACAATTTTTAGACCGCTGGGAAGTGAAGAAAAATCCTCTTCAGATCCTTTCCGAATTTGAGCACATCAAGCGGAACGTTGGTGAGTCTGTTCAAGATTAATGTATTAGATTCAATTCAGCTTACAATGCAATCCCTGATCATATAAAGCCACCCATGGGGCTAGCTTTGATTAAGTTTCCGGATGGTTTTGATACTGATATGGCTTATCAATTAAGAGAGAGAGATCCGGCTACTTTGGGAGACATGTAGAAGATTGCCGTCAGCGTTGAAACAAATCTGCTTGCCAAAAGAGCTAGAGCAAGAGCTGAAAAGAAAGTCACAATAAAAGAAGAATCTTCCTCGTCAGATCAAGTGCTGCGAAAGGTGGAACAGATGCTTGATCGGATGAATCTTGACAAGTCTGAACCACAAATCAGAAATCCTAACTTCCGTGGCCAACAACATCCACAATATCGAATCAAACAAAGAGAGCAGTGAGCCCAAGACCAAGCAGCACAGCAGCAAGTGCAGACACCTCTACAACAGAATTTTGTACATGGTCCGGAATCAGAAGAGGAGGAGAATGTGATTGGAGAAGAAAATCATTTCTTTACGCTCAATGACATGCCAATTTTCATCACTAAAGATGAGGAGTACTCCGAGAATTCAGCTGAACAAAGGGATGAAAATTTCATTTTGGAAAATGAAATAGTTCTTGAGGAAGAGTCCGATGAATATCAAAGAGGATACATGAATACTTTGTCAGCTCATCAGCAGCAATATTCACTCCGAAATAGAGATGTGCTTGTGAATCCAATTCAGAAAAGGAAGGAAGCAGCAGCGTCAAAGAAAGATCCTCCCAATGTGTAGAAAAAGGGAAAAGAGACAACTGATCCTAACACTAGCAAAACGACATCAACAAGTGAAAGACCAAATCAGCCAAATGTGTCAAAGGAGAAAATGGAAAAGAAGGATGTTCTAGTGAAAGAGGTAGAAAAAGTTTCAGTTTTTAATTTAGAAAATGAAATTGCTTAGTTGAAGATATCTATTCCTTTGACTGAGTTGATGAAGATCAACAATTATAAAGGTCAGGTGTCTAAAATTTTGAGTTTAGATCCATCATCCGACATGGTAAATGTGGAGGATGACAGTCCCGAGTTGTTCTTTGGGCCAGCATTGGAAGGCCAGTCCCAAGATAGTGATGTTGCTCCTTTCTATATCAGTCTCAGGGTGCATGACTTTGTGTTACATAATGCTATGTTTGATTCCGGAGCCTCTCATAATCTCATGCCGAAAGCCATCATGGAGAAATTGGGATTGGATATCACATGAAAATACCATGACCTTTACTCTTTCGATTCCGGTAGAGTAAGGTGCATTGGTCTTATCAAGGATTTGGTGGTCAGTTTGGATCAGATTCCGGCTAAAAATGTTTTGATGGATGTGGTGGTGGCGGATATACCTCCTAGATTTTTCAGATCTTGGGGAGAAAAGATTAAAGGGACAATGCAACTTGATTTCTCCTATGCTACCATTCCCGTGTTTGGTTAGATGAGGAAATTATACCGGGAACAGAAAATGAAGTACATGATCACTAGCAAGGAGAAACCGATAAATCATCCAAACAACTATGTACATACTGATCTAGAATCATTTGTTTTGTATTCAGATAGCTTTAATGATGTAAATAGCCAAATAGTTGAAGTAGAAGACATTCCCGAGATCACTGAAAATTTCAGAGAGGTCTTAAAACAAGAACGACAAAGACTTGATGGTACCACTGAGCAATCAACAGTCCGACAGCAGCAACATATTGATGGACAACAAGGAAAAGAAAAAGAATTTCAGCATTTGGAAGAGGATGAAACAAGCCTATGGAGCATGGACTTTGATGGTGCGGTAGGAAGGGAAGGTGCTAGAATTGGTATTTGGATACGCAGCCCGATTATTGCCCCAAACAAAGTGCCAAGCAATGTAAGGGTCTACTCTTATAAACTAGCTTTTGACTTTTCAAACAATGAGGCTGAATATGAAGCCTTAATTGCTGGTCTAAAAGTTCTTAGAAAATTGAATGCTAAAAAGATTTCAGTGTATGGCGACTCCGAGTTAGTTATCATGCAGGTGAAAGGGGAATACCAAGCTAAGCATCCTCGAATGCGGGCCTACCGCAATACGGTGTTGGATATCTTGAAAGTATTTTCTAATTATACTATAACCTGTGTGCCCCGTGCTCAGAATGTCATTGCAAATTCACTTGCAACATCAATAAGTAATTTGAAAATTCTGATGAATTTAAACAAGAAGTTTGAGATTCACGTGAAACATCGCCCAGCTATCCCCGACAATCAAAGGTATTGGCAAGTGTTCCAAGACGATGATGAGATCGATGAATTTTTGCAAAATAAAAGTAAATTCAAGGACACTTCTATTGATGTGGAGTATGATGATGGTGATGAGGATATGGAAGTAAATCAGATGGAAGTTTTGCAGCTCAAAGATAACATCATTCCTAAAGGTCTAATACCTTTAGAGGAGCTCTTCGATCAGGACGATGTGGCTAGAAAATCGAGCTTGCTGCCAACTGAAAAGGGAGTTGAGGATGTAAACATTTTATCAGTTGAAAATCCCAAGATGGTGAAATTATCAAAGGCATTGCCCCCACAGGTAAAAGTGAAGTATATCAGTTTGTTGTCCTCTTTTACTGATGTATTTGCTTGGGATTATTCAGATTTGAAGGCATATGACACGAGCATAATTCATCATGTCATCCTGATCAAGCCAAATCAAAAGCCTTTTCATTAGAACCTAAGAAGAATAAATCCAAAGCTGTTGCCCTCAATCGAGAAGGAAATGAATAGGTTGTATAACGCTGGTATCATAGTCCCCATAAGATTTTCAGGTTGGATTTCAAACTTGGTGCCCGTCCGCAAGAAAACAGGTGAGATCCGATTATGCATTGATTTTAGAAATCTGACCAAAGTTTCTTTGAAAGACAATTATCCATTGCCCAAGATGGATCACATACTTCAAAGAGTAGTTGGAGCATCATGGATGTCACTACTTGATGGTTATTCGGGTTATAACCAAATTTTGGTCCATGAGGATGATTGTGACAAAACAACATTCAACACTCCGTGGGGAACTTTTCATTATGCAAAGATGCCGTTTGGATTGAAAAATGCTGGTGCAACCTTTCAGCGGGCGATGGATATAGCATTTGCTAATGAAAAAGATGTCTTTCTAGTTGTTTATCTTGATGACTTAATAGTTTTCTCTAATACAGATGAAGAGCACCTCTATCATTTGAAGATTGTTTTTCAGCGGTGTAGGAAATATGGCATCTCTCTCAATCCAAAGAAAAGATTGTTTGCCATGGATGAAGGCAAGCTTCTCGGGTATATTATCTCAAAGGAGGGCATCCGCATCAATCTAGCTTGGGTGGAGGCCATTCAGAAGATTGATTTCCGAGGAAGTAAGAAAGAAATCCAATCCTTCAAAGGTAAGATAAATTACTTACGTTGATTTGTGCCCAATCTTGCAGAACACTTGAGAGAAATCACAAACATGTTGAAAAATGATAGTGCAGTAAGGTGGATCGAGGAAGCAGTTAAGTCTTTTAATTTGGTGAAATTAGCTCTTTCTTCAGCTCCGGTATTGATCAACCCGGACTATACTCAGGATTTTATTTTGTTTTCATTTGTCTCGGATCATACTATGGCAGCGGTCTTGATGCAGAAGAGAGACCAGCTCGAGAAACCAATTGCATTCTTCAGCAAAACCATAAGGGATGCGACATTGAAGTATAATATTATTGAAAAACATGCCCTTGCATTGGTAAAGGCATTGAAAGATTTTCAAGTTTATATTTTGCATTCTCACATCCTTGCTTATGTCCCCAATGCTCCTGTCAAGGATGTCTTAAGGCAAACAAATCCGGAGGGAAGAAGAGGCAAATGGATTGCTGCTTTGCTGGAATATGACGTGGAAATCAAACCAACAAAGATCATTAAAGGACAAGGGCTGGCTAAACTAATGGCTGAGTCAAATCTGCACGCCTTGGACATTAATCTAATTGCTGCTATGTCTGAGGAAGATGAAGAAAATCTGCCCACTCGGTTATCAGAAATTTTCCTCCTTTCCCCTTGGTATTCGGACATTGTTTATGTACTCCAAAATCCGTCATCACCACCTGGAATGGCTAAGAACAAAAGTAGGACATTGAAATTGAAGGCTGCAAAATTTTGTATCATGAATGGTGCACTTTTTTGGAAAGATCTCGGTGGTGTCCTGCTGAATTGTTAAGTAGAAGAAGAGGCAAAACAAGTTATGGAAGATTTTCACAAGGGAGATTGCGGAGGCCATCTTTTCTGGAAAACAACAGCCAATAAAATCTTGAGAGCAGGGTATTATATGCCAAGTCTATTTGCTAATGTGTACAAAACAGTGGCCAGCTGTCACGAATGTCAAATTTTTCAAGGTAAGCGGAAATTGCAGCCTTTACCACTCAAGCCCATTGAAGTAAGTGCTCAATTTCAGCAGTGGGGTTTGGATTTTATTGGTGAGATTCATCCTTCTTCTTCAACACAACATAAGTGGATCCTCACAGCGACGGATTATTTCACCAAATGGATTGAGGCGATTACTACAAGGTAGGCCACCGATTCAGTAATTATCTCATTTCTTGAAAACAACATTTTGTCTCGTTTTGGATGTCCAAATAAGTTGATCACTGACAATGCATCAACCTTTAAATTGAAAAGAATGATTGACTTTTGTCATAAGTATCAAATCACTTTGGGGCATTCGACTGCCTATTACCCACAAGGCAATGGTTTGGAAGAATCCTCAAACAAATCTCTTGTCAACATTATCAAAAAGCTGCTGGAAACTAACAAGAAGAGTTGGCACAAAAAGCTGGTCAATGCACTTTGGGCAAACACGGTAAGTCAAAAAAAATCTATCAGCATGTCTCCTCTTGAGCTTGTGTACGGTGTGGACACAGTCTTCCCAACCTCTTTGGCAGTCCCGGTGGTAAAACTGTTGCAAGAAGCTGGCAGCGAAGATGATAGTTTGCAGCGAAGGATCAATCAAATGATACATTTGCAGCAAACTAGAGAGGAGGTATTTCATAACACTTCCAAGCTACAGGAAAGAATTAAGAGGATATATGACCAAAAAGAAAAGGCGGACAAGTTTGAAATCGGAGACATAGTGCTAAAATGGGATGCAAGGAACGAAGAGAAAGGTAAACATGGCAAATTTGAAAATCTTTGGAAATGACCGTACAAGATTGTTGCACATCGGGGCCAAAATGCTTTCCTTTTGCAAGAGCTGAATGGCGAAGACTATCCTGGCAAGCCGGTCAATGGTCAGCTCCTCAAACGGTATTATGTGTGAATTGTTTTTTGTTGTTCTATTCACCATTGTATATACCGGTTTGTTTAAATTCCCTTGCAAGTGTGTACTATTCTCATTCTTCAGTTTGAGGCCTGAGGTGAAGGCTATAAAGCTAAGGTTTGATTTCAGTTTTGGTTTGGTTTGTTAGAGTCAGGTCTTTCAGTCAATTTCAATCTTGAAAATGAGTCCATTTGAGTCACGTTCAGTCCTGAAATTGAGTCTTTAGTCAAGAGTTCAGTTTTGATTTTTCGAAGTTATTGACTCTATAGCCCAATGGAATGAAGGCACTGCTTGCTTTCCTAAAAATATGTAGTTCTTGGCACCTCCAAGGAGCTACCATCCCCATTGGAGTCAATGTTAGTGTCGGTATCTTCATCCCTCCGTCAGAGATCAAATCCTCTTGTTGCATTTCATATTAGGTGTCCCGCCCAGTCATTTGCTTTCCATTAGGTGCATGGATCATCTGATGGTAGTGGCTTTCCTACAGTTTCCCTCATGTCGTTTACCTGTTGGCTCATGTTTGTTCATTAAAAAAGCATATACAATCTTATTTTTGTCTTAAAGATTGAAAAGGTCTTTTAGGGTTTCATTGTCAATTACGTCTAGGGTTTCATTAGGGTTTCATCAAAAGGTGTTTCAAAGTGTCCAATAATAACTAGCAGATACATGAGGAGGTTTCAACATCAATAAATTTCATCATCAAGTGTTCGAAAATGTGTTTTTCCTCAAAACTCTGTTTTGAAGAAAAAACAGAGTATTTTTGCTTTTATTATACAAAAATCATGAAATTTTGTTTTCTTCATTGTAAATCCCTTCATCTGTAACCCTGGTCACTTTCCCTAGCTCTAGTAGCTTCAATCACCTACAAAACAAGCAAAGCACAGGTCATTTAGTTCATCACAAAGTTCAAATGAAGTGAAAAAGTCCAAAAAACAGAGTTTGAAAATAAAGTCATTTCAAAAACCAAAGTAAAAATGGGTTTTATGAGCCAAAAATCTAAAAGCTCATTGTTTATAAGCCATTTCTTCATTTCAAGAGTTCATTTGCAAAGTGGAAACAAGGCAAAGACATTTTGGGGTGAGCAAAGCAAAGTTGGAGAAAATCGGTCAAAAACCAGAGGCGCGGCGCACTGGGCAGGTGGCACGGTGCACATAACTGGTGTGGCGCATTGGGCCACATTTCTCAGTGCAAAAAGACACAGGCACGGTGCATACACTGAGCGTGGCACATTGGGTTGGATGTGAGGTGCACACAACCAGAAAGCCCGAAAACTGCCAAAACTTGCTCCAATCGCCCGAAACTTGTGGATCATCGCTTGTTCAAGTAGGTTGACCCTCTGTCACTATTTTGCATCCAAATTTGGTGGTTGCTTTATGGTGTTTAATGTATGATGATTGTTTAAAGGAAAACAAACCCTATCTCTTCAAAATTTTCAAAGGAAATTGCTACCTAGGGTTTTAAATTGACTGTTTTGCTACCAAGTTATCCTCTTACCTTACCACTCCCTTACTCCATTATTTCCTTGATTTCCCTATTCCCAAATTCACATACCCTTAAAACTACTAATCCCCTATCCCCATTCCCATTTCCCAAAATCTCACATGCAAATTCCCAAACCCTAGTCCTATACAAAAACTCCCAAAATATTCCATATTTCCCTAACTAAACCCTATCCCAACAGTCCCTAAATCCCTCACTATTTTTCCCTCCCCTTACAGTCCCTTGTATCACTCTTCCCTTGGTGGAAAAAGTCAAAACACACCATCAAGACAGTTCAACACATCAGAGCTCACCTATTTCTCATCAAGGCAGCTCCAAGACAATTTATCCACCAACAGACATGACATCTGATCCTTCATATGATTATGAAGAGGAGACCCACAGTGACTCACCTACAGAGGGACATGAACCCAGAAGGCCTCATAGAGGTTTAGAGAAGATGACCATCTTAGTGCAGCACAAGACTCCTCAGCAGCAGTTCAACAATATTTCCCATTTTTCTCTCATTAAAATTGTGGTCATTCATCAGGTTGGCTTACAGGGCATCACTTGGGAGGACTTCATCTCTCGTGAGTTTTTCAGAGCTCCACAGGGACCTTCAGAGGCTTTACATGAGACAGGTGGACCTTCTTATTAGCATGAGGGCCATGAGACATAGACTGCTAGTATGCCGGTGTTCATCACCTATCAGAAGGGCACTAGACGGTTGTTTGTAGCAGCAAAATGAGTGTTATCTCCAACCGGGGTAGAAGGAGCCTCGCTTCCGTCATCAACACAACAGGTTTAGGACCGAGGCAAGAGGACATTGCAGGAGGAAGGGCCATTAGGTGAGCGGGAGACTAATTTCATTCTCATCGAGGGTGATGATACTGATATGGGCCCGCAAAGAACAAATCTTAGAGAAATCATTCAGGAGCAGCGGGTGGACATTGATGCCTTGTCTATCAACTTGGATAGAGTCCAATGGAAAATACAGTACCTGGAGCAAAGGAATAAGTAGCTTGAGGACTAATAGGTGATTATGGAGTTGCAAAACATTAGAAAGAATCACCAAGCTGCCCAAAGGAGGAGGGTGGAGTTCACTTCACTTGAGCAGGAGATTAATGCCGATACAGAGTCATGGCTTGAAAGAGCCAATATCCACTTGGAGAGGAAGCTAGAGAAGGCCATCAATGAGAAGAATATGCTTAGAAACCTGTCATATCATTACTTGTCAAGGAACTTGGTGTGCCAAGCGAGAATCAAGAGTTTAAAGGCAAAACTGAAGAGAGCATCAAGGAGGAAAAAAGAGGATGAAGGACTTCACATATTAGCTGAGGCTTCCTTGGCCCAACTCTATGTTTGATGAAGAAGACTTAGCCCAAATTTCAAAAAATTTGGAGCACTTTTTTCATTTTTGAAATTTTTGGCACAAAAAACAGGTTTTTCTGCCTTATGTGCCATGCCACGTGGTGCTCGCTTTTGCTAGGAGCCTCCAAAGCACAAAAACTCAGCATTTTTGGATTTGGCATGAAAAAATATGTTTGCCTACCAATGGCCAAGAAGTTTGGATAGGTTTTGAGCCCTCAAAAATGTCAAAAACACTCAAAAAATGACCTCACTGCCCCTATTTTGACACACAGGAAGCAGTGTTGGGAGAGTGGACTTTTGGAGGGGCAAATGGAGGCCAAATTGAAAAATTCCACTTGCGGTGGAAAGTGGACAGTGAGACCTTTCCAACAAGCACACCTAAAGCTCATTTGGATACCGGGAATCCCTCCAAAAGTGGGCCCAAACAGGCATTATGCATAGAGAATCAAGCGCCGCGCATAGAGGGAAAATTGCCAGTTTGACCAAGTTTTTCTCTGTTTTTCGCCCAGCTTTGGCTAGTTTGACTTTTTCACTTTCCTAATGGGAAATTTGTGATTTAATTTGATGTACATTGATGGATCATGATGTAAATATGTTAAATTTTCACTTGTAGAGGTAGATTCATCAGTTTAAAGGTTGTTTGAAACTGAATGAATTAGTTCCCTTGTTTCTAGAGGCACGCTGTTCTATTTCCTAATTTCTAGTTCTCAGCTTAGAATTAGTTGAAACAGCTCCTAAACATGTGTGCTCGACCCCTAGAGGAAAGGATGAGCTATTTTTGTCTATATTATGTTGTTTTTCAGTCATTAGCATGGTTGGACTCTTAAGAAAGCATTGAGCTTCATTGTACATTCATTTCAGCATTTTGGCTAAGGAATTGAGACCAGGGTTTGCAACACTCTTTGGGATTCATGTGGCAATTTATCTTGGTATAATGCTTTTCTTTGTAAATGTGAATTTTCTTATATGTGATGTATGTCATTCTCTATCTTGTTTCTTCTGAACTAAACAAACAAGAGTGTAAGTAGAATCCATTGAAATTGCAGTGCTCTACTTGAGGTTTGCTTTAGCTTCTTGATGTTTTTAGCTGTTTGGAGAGGATCCATGATTTCTCTTTCCCTATTCAACATCTCACTTGTCTATTCCTTCAATCTCATTCAATTTTAAGTGCCAAAAACAATTTCCTACCTTGCCCCATTGAGATCTCTGCAAGACTGAGCCTCATTCCCTGCACCCAAAATCTACCTTTCCATGAGAGCCAACAAAAACATCATTTCATTCAAAAAAACTCTTTCACACATATACCTAGCCTAAGATAAGTATTTCTATCAGTCATCTCAAGCCCTCATCGATCATAATTTGCTGAGATTGACCCGGAGAGAGCCCTCTCCTGACCTGGTAGGGCTAGCTACCAGGTTAAGCGTGGTTTGATGTTGTCCTTGGATCCTACCTTTTCAGCCTGAGGTAAATCTAGGGACTAACAATCGGAAATTTTTAACGCTTGATACTTGAAAAAGTTCCGATAAGGGGGCTCCGATATTGGGTTGGCATCACGATCGCAAGTACTCAAAGAACCAAGGGAGCTTTGAACTTAACAAAAGAAAAATAGCCCCCAACAGGAACAACAACACTCTAGCAACTCAAGGCTAAGCGACAGGTCACGACCCTCAGTCCTATGGTGAGAAGTGCGGGAAGGGCTAAGCGGAAGGAGCTCGTCATATCGGAGGTCAGCAATCAGAAGATTAGAATACTGCACCACTATGTAAATTGCAGTATGGAATTTCCTCTATAAGGAAGTACATGGATTTAAAGAATGTATGGTTAGGCAGTTGCAAGATTGAATGTAAGAAAAAAGGAGTTGGTCTTAGGAGTAATGGCGACTGTTAAAGATTGTTGGGTCAAGGTAACAAGGACCACGATATGTAGGAGAGAGTGTTGGCTTTTCCTTGAGGTGATACAAGCCATCTCTATGCTTTGACGCATGTCTTCAGTGAGATAAATGGAGGTATGGGACTTAGAAAGCAGTGTGCAAGTCACCTGAGAATTAATTTCTCAACACGAAACTTCACGCAGCTAGGAAATGAAAGACTTCCAGCTTGATCTTTGTTTCTTCATTGTGACAAGAAACCCACAATTGATTGCTTTCAGCTCCAGAAAGTGGAGAATTCAAGCAATTAAGGTGAAAATGACAGGTGAACCTGTCGAGTAATAGAGGAGGAACATCATGGAAAAGGCGTGGCTTGATCAGAGGCGATCATAGGAATTGGCATGGAGATATTTTGCTATGGTCATTATTCATTTTTCCCATGTTTTGTTATTTTGTACTTTGCTTCATTTTAAAGAAGCAATCAAATATGTTGTAATCATTTTGGTCAACAGAGCCATCGCACCCCGAGACAACTAGTCGATTAGACAACTGGAGCTCGACTGAGATATTTTGTAACTGTTGTTCAAAGCTTCCCCTCTCCTTATAAATAGAGGGAAGAAACACTTAAACGAGGTTCCTAATTTCTGCATTCTAGAGGCCTGAATTTTACTTTTGCAAGTTCCGAACTTTGTCTGCAGAGACAGTTGTTCCACTTTGGTTCAATTTGCTTGTTTATAAGGTGCTTGGGCATATACAATTGTTAAATGTAATGAATTGGGGATTTGGACTCCATCTTTAAATATTAATGAAGTATTTTGGTTGATTTCAATTGGAGAAATGTGCAATATGTTTTCCTCTTTGTATATCATTTCATGTATATTTTTCCTCTTCTAAAATTGTGTTATGAAGCTTCCGGTTTCACTCTCTCATGGTTGTATGTATGCTGCTAAGTAGTGAGAAGTACTTGTGTAAACACATATTTACTTGTGTTATTTGATAGCTTGCAGTACCTATGTAATCACATATTTACTTGTGTTATTTGATAGCCTACAATACCTATATGTAAGCACATATTTACTTATGCTAATTGGTGACAAATGTATTCATGAGACATAGAGCTTGAGACCTTAATTCACGCTTCAATTTTTCTGCATTTTTACCTCCTCACTCTTCCATATTTCTGCTAGAGATTGTTGTTTAGGATTTTGTGCTATGTCTAACCCTTTACATCAATTTCCCTCCTTTCCTTCCTCCTGTTCATATATACTACAATAAAAATGTTAAACTGTGTATTGTTGTGTGTCGGCCACTAGAGCCAACACATTTCTCTTTGAGATTATCCATATCTACCAGTGTGTATTTCGGCCTATGTGTTTTCTTGATTTTACCTTGGCGAAGGGCTATTGAACCAATTGCGTGACATATGGAGTGCAATAGAAAGCCTTTAGATAATATTCAAAAGAACTCCTCTCGGATGCCCTAGGAACTGGTCTCCTATCAACCTAGAGGCTATCTCTAGGAGGATTCTATATCTTCTAAAATAAATTGTGTGACAAGAGATAGAAAAAGATACAACATCTTTCTGGTGTCGTTGCCAAGGAACGAATCAGGATATTTTTCCCTAAGTACGACAATTTTTACATTCCCTTTGTCGGGTGAGCAAGGGAAGTGTGGGTTGAAGATCTCTCACCTTGGTGACTCCACTATTTGAATCTTATTGTAAACATCTTTCTTTGGCATGCAACAATATATATCAATTCCAAGCCCAACTAGAAGGTTCATGGAGGATATTAAAAGAGTTGAGCATCAAATATCAGTTTGGGGGCAGTGGTGCATGCCTGTTTTAGTTGTTGACTTCCAAGAGAACAATGGCATAAGGTCTAGTACTTAGATGCTGGGCTGGTATCATTGGAAGGTTGACCTCACTTGGGTGAATTGAGCCCTATGCCTAAGCAGGAGTTGTATATAAATAAGCTCACTATGTGAGTGTTTAATTTCTAGTTTTTAGAGTTTGTAGTTTTGCATTTCAATTTTATGAGGAAAGGACTCCCAACAAATAAAGTTCCATGGATATTTTCTGGTTTTATAGGTTCAATATATTTTTGACTCCATGCCCAATGGTGAAGGCTACTAGTCTGTAGGTTCTCAACACCTTGCCAGCAAGGCATTGTCCCCAATTGGAGCCAATGTTGTCACTTACTAAAAAATGTGTTTCCAACTGTCCAAAGTGTAAATGAGTAAAGAATCTTGCAGCCATATTCCAAGATGTAGGAGGACTCAAAGCCTATGTCGGACCCTCTCCATTGGATAGTGCTCTGAACAATATTTCCAACGATATGTGGAAGTCCAACAATGGAATCCTGGATCAAAAGATATGGTCTGCTAAAGTTCAAGGATTGAAGCCTTAGGAAGGAATATCTAAGATCTGATATATCGTAGATCGTATATCTTAGGTCCAAAGATATCGGCGATCGCAACATCAGAGTATCAGCCATTTCAGTGATCGGAACATCAGAGCATTAGGCATATCAGTGATCACAACAAAGAACATCAAGAATATGAACGCATCGCATATCGGAGGTCCTGAATATCAGAGCATTGATACATCGGAAGGTCGGCGAATCAAAGAATCAAAGCCCCTTAAGATGACAACCCTTAAAAAGTTACGATATGTTCCGATAGTGTCCAAAACTGCTGGGAATGTTGACAAAGGATTAACAAAAGATTTCATTGCAAGACCAAAGGTGGGCGAACCCTTTTCTCTCTCCTATAGCAGGACACGTGGTGGCATATGATTGGTCTCGATAAGCTATATTGGCATCTGACGTTAGTATGATGTGGCAGTATGGAATGACACATGGTAGGTAGTTTTGACGTTTTGAGGGGGCATAAGGGGACAAATATAGGTGACACATATCACCACTCATGAGGTGCCACGTGGAGTGATGACGTCATATCAGAGGTCAGTGTATCAGAGGTTGAGGATGTTGACACTTTGTAACACTTGATACTTGAAAAAGTTTTGATAAGGGGGCTCCGATATTGGGTTGGCACCACGGTCGCATATACTCAGAGAACCAAGGGTGCTGAGCACTTAACAAAGGAAAAATAGACCCCAACAGGAACAAAAACACTCTAGCAACTCAAGGCTAAGCGACAGGTCACGACCCTCAGTCCTATGGTGAGAAATGTGGGAAGGGCTAAGTGGAAGGAGCTCGTCATATCGGAGGTCGGCAATCAGAAGATTAGAATAATGCACCACTATGAAAATTGCGATATGGAATTTCTACAATAAGGAAGTATAGGGATTTAAAGAATGTATGGCTAGGTAGCTGCAAGATTGAATGTGGGAACAAAGGAGTTGGTCTCAGGAGTAATGGCGACTGTTAAAGATTGTTGGGTCAAGGCAACAAGGACCACGATCTGTAGGAAAGTGTTGGGTCTCCCTTGAGGTGAGACAAGCCATCTCTGTGCTTCGAGGCATGTCTTCAGTGAGATAAATGGAGGTATGGGACTCAGGAAGCAGTGTGTAGGTCACCTGAGAATTAATTTCTCAGCATGGAGCTCCATGCAGTCAAACAATGAAAGACTGCTAGGTCGATTTGTTAAAATTGGCAACTAGGGCCAAACTCCATATGGGTCACCTTATTTATGACAGTTGATATTTTTCTTGAATTCCTCTCTTTGAGAGGTGTAGGATTGATCTAAAGATCATCCAACTCCAACATGTATATATGGGGATATGAATTTATCTATATTCTTGACAATTTGTCAAGGTCTGCCAGCAAGCAAAACATTCATTTTCACCCCAAATTTAACCTCAACGTTGCATATAAAAGGGGGATACCTCATGGCATTATTTCACCATCTCATGCTCACATCATTCTCTTCCCTCTCTTGTTTGGGTACGCATATCTGGAGCAACTTCTCTCACATGTGCGAAAGGAAGGAGGTTGTTTTTTGTTTTAGGTTGCATTGACCGAGTTTGACTGAAGCTGCAGGAAGGCTATTTAGATAGCGTTGACTCTTCCTTGATTGCTGATTGGGTTAGGTTTCCTCTCCTTGGCAGGCCACAATTTTGGACAACCACTTTGACCCTAGTTTGACCCTGTGTTGACCAATGTTGACTGTGCTAGGGCTGGCCACAGGGTTGACTGTAGTTGACCAATGTTTGACTGGGATTTTTGAGTTGTTTTGGCCTAATACTTCTTGCCGTTGGAGGTCAAGTTGATTAAGCTTTGACCAAGCTTGATTAGAGGTCAAATCTGACCTGCTTGACCAACTTTGACTTTGTTGGTTAGGGTTTGTTGTTGCTATCATAAAATATCAGTTTTGTATATTTGTACTATCTCTCTCTATCTGCTGAACTATTGAAGATTATAAGAAGAATTGATCAAGGGTTTCCCCACATTGGGGTTTTTCCCTCGCTGGTGCCACATCTTGTGTCCTCTTGTCTTGGCTTGTCTTCTATTGTTTATGTTTATGTTCTATCTGCATTTTACTATCATGTTGATGTGATTTCTAAATTGGATATTGATATTGGGCTAATAAGAAAATTGAAGTAAATTGCTCTTAAGCATAGAACACACTAAAAATTAACATGGTTTTAGAGCTGAGGTGAAGAAAAAGCCCAAACAAGAGTGAAAAAGCAATCACCGAAGATAGTTGGACAAGGACAAAAGGCTTAATGGGTTCCTCATCCCACTTCTCGGCTGAAGATAAGCTCCGTGAAAAGTCTAACTATCACGGATGGAAGATGTCTCTTTATCTAACATTGGAAGAACAAGAAGTGTTGGATTATGTGAAGGGTAAAATCCCTGAGCCTCCATCAAATGCATCGACTGCTACAAAGAACAAGTACACCAAGGCTAAATTCAAAACGACGAAGATTATCAGAGATTCCATTGACAAGCATTTGGTGGCCTACATCTCTGATTTGAACACCTCTAAGGAGATCTATGACATATTGGTAAGCATGTTCAAGGTTAGTGATTCAAATCAAATTTTGTTCCTCAAAAATAAGTTGAAGGATATTAAGAAGGGCAAGGACGAGGATATTCAATCCTACTTCTTAAGGATCACTGAGATCAAGAATGATCTTCTATCGATTTGAGAAGTCATTATTGATAGGGAACTTACTATCACTATCCTTGGAGGTCTCCCACTCGAGTGGTATATATTTAGAACCACTATTCTCAATAATGATTGAATTCTGGGATTTGAAGAATTGATGTCAAGATGAATTCAAGAATAAACAAGAATGGTGGAGCAAGAAATTCCTTCTAATAGAGGCAACCCCATTGCTTTCTCCGCTCATGCCAAAATGAAAAATAATGCAGGGTCTAAAAGTCATTTCAATGGAAATCCCGGATCTAAGTGTGGAAGGAAGGTCAGGTGATTTGTTTGCAATAAGTTTGGCCACTATGCAAGGGAGTTTCCAAATAGAAGGTGCACATCACATGATGATGATCACAATCTCTCTAGGGGAAACTTCAACAACAACAATAAAAGGGATGGTAGGTTCAATGGAAAAGGAAAAAGGGATGCAGGACATCATGGAAATTGTCAACCCTCCAAGAAAGCAAGGAGCTCCAAGTATGAAGAATTAAATGTTGTTAACAATAAGCAAAAGAAGTATTATCTTATATTGACTCTCTCCACTACCTCTCCTTCGGACACTTTGGGGAATTGACTTATTGATAGTGGTGCTTCAAGGCACTTCATTAGATACAAGGAAGCTCTCTCTAATTTGATAGAGAAGTGTCAGACCAGGAGGTAACTCCTCAAATGTAATTGATTTATTCATTCAGGTTGTTCATTATTATATATAAGAGTGAGTGACTGTTCAGTTCATCTCCCGATGACTCTCCATTTCTTCTATTATTTATTTACACTAATTACAACTGTTCACCCAATCCCTATGATTAGATGTCAATATTCCCCCCCTTAATCTGAAGGGATGTTGGTGAGTCCAAGCATTGTTCTGAATCTTTCAATCTTTTCTCTTCCAAGTGCTTTCATGAAGATGTCTGCAATCTGCTCATTAGTTTGACAAACAAAGATGTATTGTTTTGGCTTCAACATGATGTCGAATCAGATGATATTTTGTATTTATGTGCTTCGTTTGATCATGGAACTTTGGGTTCTTGGCCAACTTTATTGCTAAGGTATTGTCAATCATGAGTGGAGTCGATTGTACTTGTGTTACCTGCAAATCTTCAAGAATTTTCTTGAGCCACACAATTTCTTTTGTTGCCTCAGCTGCTGCCACATATTCTGCCTCTGTTGTGGAATCTGTTGGAACTGATTGTTTATGTGATCTCTAGGAGATAGCTCTTGATCCAAGACTCATAGCATAACCTGAAGTAGATACCCTAGTTTTTTTATCTCCATCGAAGTCTGAATCAGAGTATCCGATCAAGCTGAAGTTGCCCACCTGTGTATACTTGATTCCAAAGTTTTGAGTTCCCTTCAAGTAGTTTAGAACTCTTTTTGTAGCAGACCAATGTCTCTCACAAGGCTTTTGCATAAACCTGGAGAGGATTCCAACAACAAACGAAATGTCTGGTCTGGTAGTAGTTAGGTAGTTGAGACTTCCTACAAGCTGTCTATACTTTGTTGCATCCTCAAATTATTTTCCTTCAATGGATGTGAGCTTTAAGTTTTGTTCCATTGGAGTAGTCAGAGGATTGCATTTAGTCATGCCAAACCTGTTCAACAGATCTCCAATGTACTTATTTTGAGAAAGGAATATGGACTTCGGATGTTGAGTTACTTCAATACCAAGATAGTAATGAACATAGCCCAAATCAGTCATTTCAAAACCTTTCCTCAATTCCTTCTTTATGGATGCAATGCAGCTCTCATTGTTCCCTATCATCAAAACATCATCTACATATACCACACGATATACAACTGTTTTGCCAACCTTCTTGACAAATAAATTTGCATCATCAAGATCATAATGTTTGAAATTGAGTTTCAAAAGATGCTCAGTTAGTTTTTCATACCAGGCTTGCGGTGCTTATTTGAGGCCATACAACGATTTCACAAGTTTGCATACTTTATGTTCATGTCCTTTTACAACAAATCCTTCAGGTTGGGACATAAAAACATTATCTTTTAGATCTCCATTCAAGAAAGTAGCTTTTACATCCATTTGATGAACTTTCCAACTGTTCTGAGCTACTAGGGCAAAGAGTGTCCAGATGGTAGCCCATTTTGCTGTGGGGGCAAAAGTCTCCTCATAATTGACCCCTTCCTTCTGTGCAAAACCTTTTGCCACAAGCCTGGCTTTGTGCTTTTCAAGTGAGCCATCAAATTTATACTTGTTCTTGTAGACCCACTTGCAGCCAATTGGTTTGGTTCCTGATGGAGGATCAACTAGCTTCCAATTGCCATTCTTTATCAGGGCATCATATTCCTTTTGCATCGTTTCTTTCTATTCATCATGAGAAGCAGCTTCTTTGAGGGAAGTTGGTTCAAAATCTGTAGACAAATTCAATTCACAATCATAAGAAACATCCAGATCAATAGGTGAATCAGAGTCATCTACATCACCTCCATTTTACCGGTTTGAATTTCTAGTTCTTGTCTTTCCAACCTCATAAGGATGAACAATTTCAAGTGTCTTTGTCATCCACTTTGGGGGACCTTTCTCAGATGGTCCAGGCTGCTCCGTTGATTGAGTTGGGACTGAATACGATTGAGTCTCCCAATTCTATCAATCACATCACTCAAAGTACCATATGTTGTTGGAGTTTCGTGCAGGGGAGAGAGTGCTTCAGAAGAAGATTCCACAGGGTGGTCTAGTATAGGAATCCCCCCTTCAAGATGTGGAATCTCATTATCAAATTCTTGAAATGATTTTGCATTTGCGAATATATCCAAGCAATCAAGTTGCCGCTCAACAACATTGTCAATTTTGGATGATTCAAGAAAGATTACATCTCTAAATACAACAAAATTTTTATTGACTTCATCATAGAGACGATATTCTTTGGAGGTGTTTGAATACTTCAAGAAGATACACTTACGACTTCTTGCACCAAGTCTGCTTCTATGTACCTTTGGTATCAAGGCATATAATGTGGAACCAAAGACCCTGAGATGCTTTACCGAAGGAATGTTCCCATACCACATTTCATAAGGAGTCTTGTTTCTAATAGCATTAGATGGACATCTATTCTTTACATACACAACACATATAACTGCATCGGCCCAAAACATCAATTTTACATTTTTGAAAAACATCATGGAGCATACCATATTTAAGATTGTCCTATTCATTCTTTCAGCTACTCCGTTTTGTTGGGGATTATAAGGCACAATCGTTTGATGTTTGATCCCATGTTGGCGAAGATAGTTTTCAAATTCATTTGAAGTGTATTCTTTTCCATTATCAATGCGAATAGAGCAAATATGAGATTGTGCATCATTTTCAATCCATGTATGAAAGTTCTTGAATGTTTGAAAAGCATTAGATTTGTTCTTCAATAAATAAACCCAACACATTCTGGTGTAGTCATCAATAAATGTCATCATATATTTATTTCCATTTGCAGAAGGAACATGCATTGGACCACATAAATATGAATGAATGAGTTCAAGTTTTCTATGTGCTCTTGAATGTGAATCATGAAAATGTTGTTTGCTATGCTTTCCTAGTATGCAAGCATCACATTGCTTAAGTTTTCTAGGAATTGTAGGCAAACCAGTGACACCATTTTTCTTCAACAAGCAAAGGCTGTCATAGTTCAAGTGTCCAAATCTAGCATGCCATAATAAACTTGATGGAAGTGTACATTCTTCATAATGAGAATTGTATGAGAAATTTTGTGCATGAGCAGAGGTACCCTGCAGCTTGAGAAGCCTTTCTTCTTCTATCCCTGTCATGACAAGTGAGTGGTTTGATGCTTTTCTCACCTCAAGCTTGCCATCAAACATATGAATGGAGTGTCCTTGTTGGTGGATGTGGACCAAGGACAACAAGTTTCTCCTCAGCTGTGGGAGATATAGAAGATGATGCAGAAGAAAGTCTGGAAGACCAGGCAATTTAAGCCTGATTGTGCCAAGCCCTGATGGCTTGAGTTTTGATTTGTCTACAAAGTATACTGCTCCATCAACATTGTCAGTAAATTCTTCAAAAAAATCTCTTCTAAAAGTCATGTGGCAAGTTGCTCCTGAATCAAGCAACCAATTATTTTTCCAAGAAGCAAGTGAAGCATTAAATAAGCCTTCATTTACTCCAATATCATAGTGTGCCACAACATAGTGAGCGGATTTAGGTGCTTTACCTTTCTCTTTGTCATTAGTTTTACCTTTGGGCTGGTTTCTTTCTGGCTCAATTTTGTCCCAAGGAAACTTGCATGTGGATGCATCATGTGATCCATCTCTTTTGCAGCGTATATGTGATCCATCTCTTTTACAGCGTATGCAGTTTGTGGAGGCATATACCACAACAAATTCAAAAGCAATGTAAAAATAAACACATCATATTACAAAACAGTGATATATATGGTATGCAAGTGGAGGGGAGGTTTGCCAAACAAAGTATACCACATAGCGTATATTCTCTTATACACAACGGACTAGTAAAAAAAAAAAACACAGCGTATACCACATATAATTCGCCTTTCATGCAGCCTGGAGGAGGCTCACCACAACTTGAAGTTGTGTCTGCGGAATACCAGTTAGGGTAGCGCTACCACACCGAGAAACTTATGGCCATAGAAGGAAATCACACCTCCTTGTAGCATTTCCACAACAGATTCACTGCATATACTCAATAATGCATGAAATCCAACGTTTAATGCACCATTGCATTCATTAATGCATGAAATTTCTGAGGGATTTGACAGAGATGTCAGTCTGCAAAGGATGCAGGACAAATTTCTGAAAAAAATGGCAGAAGGGAGTTACAATGGCAGAAAGGGATGCCAAAAAATGGAGCTAGCTCTGATACCATGTCAGACCAGGAGGTAACTCCTCAAATGTAATTGATTTATTCATTCAGGTTGTTCATTATTATATACAAGAGGGAGTGACTGTTCAATTCATCTCCCCATGACTCTCCATTTCTTCTATTATTTATTTACACTAATTACAACTGTTCACCCAATCCCTATGATTAGGTGTCAACAAGAAGGAGACAAACTTGGAGATTATTCTTGGAGACAATGCCACCTATCCCATAAAGGGTGTAGGGAATGTTACCCTTCAATTGAATCATGGTAACACAATTCATTTACAAGAAGTTCTATGTGTACCTAATCTCAAGAAGAACCTGGTGTCCATTTCAGCAATGGAAGACAAAGGTTACAAGGTGGCATTCATCAATGGAAAGGTACGTGTTTGGAAAATGAATTTTAAAGATTCTTTTACTCTTGGGTTTCGGGTTGACACTTCGTATCAAGTTGGAGGAAGTCCATTGGGGGCCATGTCCTGCGACACATCTCTACAATCTGAACTATGGCACTGGAGGTTTGCCCACTTTCATTATAAGGCCCTACCCGATGTGAGACAGATGGTGACAGGGATGCCTGAGTTCAAAGTAGAGCATGAAGGTGTATGTCCGAGATGCCTCGCAGGAAAACTTACAAGGGGACCATTCCCATCAAGTAATAGCAAGACCACATATATATTGCATTTGGTTCACTTCGACATATCTGGTATGATTCTCGTAAAATATTTAGGGGGATATTTATACTATCTCACTTTTACAGATGATTATTCTCGCAAAACTTGGATCTACTTCTTGAAAAAGAAGGATGAAGTGTTCACCTAGTTCCGTCACTTCAAAGCCATGATTGAAAATCAATCTGAGAAGAGAATCAAGATATTGAGGACCGATAATGGGACCGAGTATGAATCCAATGAATTCCATGACTATTGCAGAGAAGCTGGCATTAAGAGGGAGACCATAATACCATACACTCTCGAGCATAATGGTGTGGCTAAAAGGAAGAATTGTACTATTATGGAAGTTGTTCATGCCATGCTTCATGATCAAAGGATTCCGAAGTTTCTATGGGCCAAAGCTGTAAATATCGTTGTATATTTTCAAAACCAATGCCCTCATCAAGCATTGGATTCCAAGACTCGCGAAGAAATGTTCACTCGTAAGAAACCCGATGTCTCTCATTTTAGAATTTTTGGAAGTCCCATATATTTTCATGTGCTGAAGGAGAAGAGAAGCAAATTGGGTGCACCAAGGAAGAAATGAATCTTTGTGGGCTATAATGAAAATTCTAAGGGTTATAGAATTTATGTGGCTGATCAAAGGGAAGTTGAGATAAATCACGATGTCACCTTTGATGAAGATATGGCTCTTCACAAGGTTGACAACCTTCCTATACCAAGTAAGGACAAAGAAGTTGACACCAGAAGGCAGGGTGAAAAAGAAGATGAAACGATGTATGATGTTGATGAACCTATGGATCCTATTGATCCTCCTCCTCAAGGGCCCTCCTCCTCCAAGAAGAGGTCCTCATGGCTTAGGGAGACTCTCGAAGATGCCGAGAGATATATTTCACCAAGGGGGACTTTCCGTGGAAGCAAGAAGCCAACCAGGTATCAATGATACTTGACCATTATGAGCACTATCATTCAAAATGAGCCTACACCATTTGAAGAAGCCATGAAGCATCATGTATGGAAGGATGTTATGAATGAAGAATACAAGTCCATTATGAAAAATGATGTCTGGGATGTGGTCCCTAGACCCCAGGACAAATCAGTTGTCACCTCTAAATGGTTTTACAAAATCAAACATGGAGCTGATGGGAGTGCAAAAAAGTACAAGGCTCGCTTTGTTGCTTGAGGCTTCTGTCAAAAGGAAGGTGTAGATTATGATGATATATTTGCACCTTTTTCCTGATACACCACTATCCGCTCGATCATAGCCCTTGCTGCTTCACAAGGATGGAACCCACATTAATGGATGTCAAGACCGCTTTCTTGCACAGTTCGATTAAAGAGGAAGTCCATGTGGAACAACCCAACAGGTTTGAGATTCATGATCGAGAATCTTATGTATATAGGTTGAAGAAATATTTCTATGGGTTGAAACAAGCACCCTAGGCTTGGTATGAGAGGATTGATAGCTATCTAGTGAAGCTGGGATTCACAAGGAGTGAAGCCGATCCAAACCTTTACTTTAAGGTTGAAGATGATAGAACTATCATACTGGCGCTTTATGCGGATGACTCTTTCTCATTGGTGCAGACCCTCTCATTAACATATGTAAGAGGGAGTTGGCTTCCAAATTTGAGATGAAGGACCTAGGAATGATGCACTACTTCATAGGGTTGAAGGTCTAGCAAAATCCAGGAGAAATTTTCCTATCTCAAGGAAAATATGTTGTGAAGATATTGGAAAGATTTAGGATGGTGGACTACAAGCTTGTGACTACCCTGATGGAGGTTAACTTTAAGAAGTTATACGGTAGTGCTGCCGGACCTAAATTGGGAAATGCTTCTGAGTATCGTCAAATCATAGGAGCACTGATTTTCTTGGTGAACTCCCATCCGGATATATGTTTTGCAGTTAACACGTTGAGCCAATATATGGTTGAGCCTCATCACATACATTGAATTGGTGCCAATAATCTTCTGAGATATCTTCGGGGCCCAATCACTCATCGACTGAGATACATTGTCAGAGATGTGAGGCTGCATGGTTATTTTGATGCTAATTGGGCAAGCAGTGTGGTGGATCGCAAGAGCACTTTTGGGTGATTTTTCTCTTTGGCTTCTGCTTCAATATCTTGAATGAGCAGGAAGAAGAAGTCAGTTTCTTTGAGCATCGCTGATGCTGAATACACAACTGCGAGTATGGCCTCCTGTGAAGTTGTCTAGTTGAGAAAGATCTTCAGTGAGCTGTTTGGACATGTGCTAGATACCACTGTGATCCTCTATGGCAACCAGAGTGGGATATGATTATCAGAGAATCCCGTATTTCATGATCACTCCAAGCACATTGATGTCAGGTACCACTTTATCCAGGATATGGTACAACAAGGAGCAATAAGGCTCCATCACATTGTGACTGATGAGTGGGTCACTGACATTCTGACAAAGCCCTTGGGAAAGGTCAAATTCTTGAATTTCTAAGAACGACTAGGAGTTGTAGAGAGACCCTTTTATGAGGGTCCAGTAGGATATGGATATTGAGCTCTGGGAGCTCCGGGGGGCTTGGGGTACTTCTTGGAATGATGAGCAACCATAGGGTGAGTGGTTTAGCCTTCCCCTAGTGGTTTGCCGTGTACAGGGTGAGTGGTTCAGCCTTCCCCTAGTGGTTTTTTTTGTACAGAGTGAGTGGTTCAACCTTCCCCTATGATACCCCATGGCGACATGTAGGCAATATGAGTGGTTCATCCTTCTCCCGTTGAGACATCCTTCCCATGCAGTCTGGGACTCATGGGAAATACCTCTCATCTGGCCAATAAGTAGGGAAGTGAGGATAGGGACCGTAGTACAACCGATGGACGCATCGTGTACTACCGTACTCCCTATGCTAGGATGATATTGATTTGGGACCAATTGGAACTGACTTCAGGTCAGTTAGAGTGGTATGACACACTCTCTTTATTGGAACTGACTTCGGGTCAGTAAGAGTGGTATGAGACACTCTTTTATCTGTGACTGACTTCGGGTCAGTAGAGAATGGTATGATACTTTCTCGATCACTTCTTCTTCTTTATAGTTCAACAGAGCATAACATTGCAGAGTAGTGCATTGATAGCAGAGATAGTACTGACTGATAGATGGATTAGTAGATGGAGTTCTTCTTAGTTGAGAGGGAGTGTTAAAATTGGAAACTACAACCAAACTCCACATGGGTCACCTTATTTATGGCAGCTAATATTTTTCTTGGATTCCTCTCTCAGAGAGGTGTAGTATTGATCTAAAGATCATCTGATTCTGACATGTATATGTGGAGATATGAATTTATTTATATTCTTGACAATTTGTCAAGGTCGGCTAGGAAGCAAAACAATCATTTTCACCCCCAACTTAACCTCAACGTTGCATATAAAAGGAGGAGACCTCATGGAATTATTTCACCATCTCATCCTCACATCCTTCTCTCTCCTCTCTTGTTTGGGTATGCATATCTGGAGCAGATTCTCTCACACATGCGAAAGGAAGGAGGTTTTTTTTTGTTTAGGGCTGCGTTGACCAAGTTTGACTGAAGTTGTAGGAAGGCTATTTGGACAGTGTTGACTCTTCCTTGATTGTGGATTGGGTTAGGCTACCTCTCCTTGGCAGGCCACAGTTTACCTTACTTTGACCCTACGTTCACTGTTCTAGGGCTGGCTGCAGGCTTGACTGCAGTTGACCAATGTTTGATTGGGATTTTCACACTATTTTGGGCTGATACTTCTTGCTGTTGGAGGCCGAGTTGACTGAGCTTTGACCAAGCTTGATTGGAGGTCAATTTGACCTATTTGATCAGCTTTGACTTTGCTGGTTAGGGTTTGTTGTTGTTGTCTTAAAAGATCAGTTTTGTATTATTGTACTATCTCTCTCTCTTCACTGAACTATTGAAGATTATAAGAAGAATTGATCAAGGATTTCCCCACATTGGGGTTTGTCCCTCGCTGGTGCCACATCTTGTGTCCTCTTGTCTTAGCTTGTCTTCTATTGTTTATGTTTATGTTCTATCTGCATTTTATTGTCATGTTGGTGTGATTTCTAAATTGGATATTGATATTAGGCTAATAAGAAAATTGAAGTAAATTTCTCTTAAGCATAGAACATACCAAAAATTAACACGATGTATGTTTCTACACTGTGACAAGAAACCGACAGTTGATCTCTCCTGACTCTAGAAAGTGGGGAATTCAAGCAGTTAAAGCGAAAATGACAGGTGAACCTGGCGAGTAATAAAGGAGGAACATCATGGCAAAGGTGTGGCCTGATCAGAGGCGATCACAAGAATTGGCATGGAGATATTTTTCTATGGTCATTATTCAGTTTTCCCATGTTTTGTTATTTTGTACTTTGTTGCATTTTAAAGAAGTAATCAAATCTGTTGTAATCATTTTGGGCAACAGAGCCATCGCACGCTGAGACAGCTAGTCGATCAGACAACTAGAGCTCGGCTGAGATATTTTGTAATTGTTGTTCAAAGCTTCCCCTCTCCTTATAAATAGAGGGAAGAAACACTTAAACGAGGTTCCCAATTTCTGCATTCTAGAGGCCTGAATTCTACTTTTGCAAGTTTTGAGCTCTGTTTGTAGAGAGAGTGGTTCCACTTTGGTTCAATTTTCTTGTTCATAAGGTGCTCGGGCATATACAATTGTTAAATGTAATGGACTGGTGATTTGGACTCCATATTCAAAGATTAATGAAATAGTTTGTTTGATTCCAATTAGAGAAATGTGCATTATGTTTTCCCCTTTGTATATCATCTCATGTATGTCTTTCCTCTTCTGAAATTATGTTACGAAGCTTTTGGTTTCACTTTCTCATGGTTGTATGTATGATTCTAAGTAGTGAGACGTACCTGTGTAAACACAAATTTACTTGTGTTATTTGATAGCTTGCAGTACCTGTGTAATCATGAATTTACTTGTGTTATTTGATAGCCTACAATACTTGTATGTAAGCACAAATTTACTTATGCTAAATGGTGACAAATGTATTCATGAGGCATAGAGCTTGAGACCTTAATTCACGCTCCACTTTTTCTGCATTTTCACCCTCTGGTGCGGGGTAAGCCCCACACATACCCACAGTATGCATCTTTTAGTATACACAAACATAACTGTCCCAGGTATTTAACTCTGCAATGGAGTCAAATATTCATTAACCATACATGGTTAAGGCCCTTTTTACCATAATTCCTTTGTTATTGGAACCAATCATCCCGCCTAAACTTCCTATCAGGACTATATCAACTCTCGAGCCTTTGTATAAGACTTTGATTAAAGTCTTTCCTCTAAATCTTCTTATTGGGAATTAGAAACCCTTCAGAACCTTTATATAAACCATAATTCATATATATATAACCATTCCCCTTTTAAACATTGGTTACGTATGGGTTAACATATGAAAACCCTTATCGGTGCTCCTTTTTCCTTATAACTCTTTTACAAAGGAATTAACTACAAACCATACCTTTTCCCACTTTGGTACGGCCTATGCACAGATTCCGAGTTTGTTCCTCTATCGCAATCGCTATCGGCTATCGAAACTTCCATAGGCCACTTTACACATGTGCCTCATCACCTTCCAATATGCGATTTACCTTTGCTAACGACTGCATCACTTTAATGCAATATAATGGAATAACGGGAAAAAACCTGCTCCGAACACACCTATCGGATCTCAAAACCCATGCACCCGCATATAATAAATCATCGGATCCACCTACTTCCTCTGTGCTCTCTGAACTCCACTTCCCCGATCGCCAACTAGTGCTTTATTGCTTTCGGTGCATCAACATTCCCATTGACTGCCAACCCTAACTCCTCCGATTGCGATTTAGCGATCTAATCGTGACCGTTTATCTGATTCATGATCCAATGGTTGAGATTTATTCGCGCGATCGCATTTCGCTAACCCTCTAGGCCAGATCCTTTCACTTCAAATCGTCGATCTTACGGACTCGATATGGTATAAAACCTCGCCTATAAATGCTTCAAATCGGAACTCGTTTGTTAGTGTAAATCAAGTTTTCCACTTGCGGCCCAAAATTACATGATTAACTCTGCCGATGCGATATTCTGTCTGCTCTTTAGCGACGTCATCTGGACCGTTGATCCTCGAGATCTAACGGTTGCTGAGCGTCGAACTTCACTTCTCCCTTCTTCCTTTTCCACTTAGTTTTTGCACTATACTTCAGTTCTTCTGGGGTTTACTCCTATTCAAAGGCTTGGATTCTTTCACAGTTTCTGCTGCAATTCCCTCCTGAGCTTGATTCCTCAGCTAATCCCCAAATCCTTCAGCTGGATTCAATGACCCTTCTACGATTCCTCTGAATCCACTCAGTTCCTCTGCGTCCTTCAGAATTCTGCTTGCAACCTATTGCAGAGCCTACGAATTCACAAGTAGTTCATATATGAAATACTTCTTCAGCATACTGACATGGTCAGGAAATAAACTCTGCATATATGAAAAAACAAAGATTACATTCGAGACCTCTCTGTCTCGCACAGGCCTAATTTTCAACTATTAGTGGCATCCTCTGACTCTGACTCTACTCGTAGGCTTACATATATGCCAAGAGTTCTGTTGAACTATCCTGGTTTGACTCCTATATCCATTGAACCGACTCCTAAATCCTCTCAGTCCTTTATGTCCACTTCTAGGTTCAATTAATGCCTAAAAAATCTCTCTCGCTCCTAGAATCATGAAACTGCTTAAAGAGTTATATTTGACTTTTAACTCTTTATCTTTATTAACCACTCATGTTCTCATTTATTTGAGAGAATTTACAACTTCCTCTAATTATCTAATTAAATCACTTTAAGCCTAAATATTACATTAACTTGAGACTTTAGGAAACTACTTCTCTAAAGATACATGACCCCCTATGTCTACTTATTTACAATGATTTTCTCTTGGGTGAATGCTCCTGCATCAGACTCCCAAAGTAGAAAATATTCATGATCTCCTGATCATGTGTCTTCTGATCTTTATCTTCCTGGATCCCACACTTTTTTCTGTAATTGCCCAAATGTTTTGTTCCTTTGCTGTTGTTGCACTTCTGCTGTCTTTTGCTTCCTCTTCTTCTCCTTGTCAATCTGGTTCAAACTCTGTTTGATCATATTTCCTGCTGCTACCATTTTTCTCCATTTGGACTGCTTCATCATTTGTTGCCATATCTCTTCAATCTCTGTCTCCAGTATATCCTTGGACTGGTCCATGTTCTGCTTCATTTTCCTGCCTCCTTATTTTTGTTTCAAGTAGCTATTTCTGTCTATTAATTGTTTATATTGCTGCTGGTTTATTTTTTCTTCTTCATTTGCTCTTGCTTCAACACTTGCTTTGCTTGCTATGCTGACTTCTACCTTGCTTGCTCCAGCTTTTGCTTTACTTGCTGCCTCCCTATCATCCTTACCCTCTTTCATGATTGAATCATGACTGTCCAACACTTTCTCCAGCAAATTAACTTCTCTATTCCATGGATGGAGTTCTTCCATAGAATTCTCTTCCTTCTCTTTTATTTGGCTGCTCATCTGTGCCAAATCTCCTTCAACATCTGCAACAAAACCTGCACTTACAAAACACTTTTTAAAATTAAAAACATAAGGTCGCTGTGCCTTATCTTCCTTTGGCAACAACTCAGTTTGCTGCTCTGTTTCTTTCTCCTCTATCAGCACATCAGTATGCTGATTTGAACTCTCAAAAGAATTCATGTGATTGTCCATTAGTCTCTCTTCCACTTCATTTGTCCTAATGATGTCTTCCTTCTCTTGTTCACTGCAGTGAACTCCTTTTTCTTCAATCATACTATCATACCCTGAATTCTCCAGCAAATATTCTAGCAATGCAATTTCCTTATGACACTTTGTCAGTATTTCATTATCACTTATGCTTCCTGCATTTACACACAAATTATTTGGGAATCATAAGGTTCAACAGTCTCAACTGTTGCTTCACATATCAGCTCTTCAGACTAAACTTCATCTCCTTCTTCCACAAGAACTTGTTCCTGTGTTGTCACATCTTCACACATCCATGCATTGTTAAGTTCTTTCTGCTGCAATAAATCACTACTTTTCTCATTTAAGAAACATTCTCCATCCTCCTTTACTTCAGAGTTTTTATCTTCTGAAAGATACTTTTTCATACTTCTGACAGCTTCAACAGATTGCTCATCCTCTGCAAAACACTCCTTTATTAGTGTTCCTTCTCCCAAGGTTAAATCATTTGCATACATTTCTTCCTTCTTAACATCTTTCAGTAGATGTCCTTCTTTCTTACTGACTGTCTCAACAGTTTTGATGGCTATTTCCACTATGCCTATCATCATGGTGAATTGATGATCCTTTACTATGTTTTCAGCTAACATAGTTTCTTCTTCAAGTTTGCCTTCAATCTCTTGTTGTTTACCTTCTCCAAGAGCTATCCTTGTCTCACCATCTGCATTAACATTCTCTTGTATCTATTTTTCATCAATAACATTAAACAAACTCATTTGATTACCTTTCTGAGATAGTATCCCTTCATTCTTCATCAGAATAAGATCCTAATTCTTCATCTCTATGACAACTTCTTTAGACTCAGCCATAGACTTTTCCTTCTGTATGCAGTGAAATTCTTCTTCTTTTTAGAATTTTTCTTTGCCACCTTTTACTTCTAGATCTTCATCTCCTATGAAGATATCTTCAATAGGTTGCTTTTCTTTTGTAATACCTGCCATCATACACAAACCATCTGTTTTAAAAACATAAGACCCTGTGGTCTTACTGGATGCTTCAACCATCATATCTCCTTGCTGTTCTAAATTCTTCATATGATTCAAAGATTCTTCGATTGTCTCTTCTTCAATCTCTTCAAGCCCTTCACTTGGTTGCTTGATATCTTTCTCCAACTGTATATGAGATCTATCTATCTCATCTTCTTCCAAAACAGAATTTAGATTCTGCTGGTCTTCTTCCTCTTTTATGACAATATCAACAAATTGTCCTTCTTTACATGTTTCACTTGCAAACACACATAAATTGTCAGTTTTAAAATCATGTGACCCTTTGGCCTCACTTGAAGTTTCAGTTTTCAAGTCTTCATCTTCACTTTCTCCCAGAATTTCTCCTTGTTCTGGTTCACAAATGTACTCTTCCATTTCTAACTCAACTTCCTTGAGTTTTCCCTTCAGCCACCTTACTTGCCTCTGCTGTAGCCTTCTCTGCATCTCATGCCACTTCACTGGCTTCTTCCTCAAGACCCAACCTAGTCTCTGGCTTTCCTCTAGTATTCTCCTTAATGCATTGAGTTGTTCTTTTAACTCTGCAATCTCCTGGTCAATTTCTTCTTGACTCATCCTCTTGCCATTTTCTTTGGCATTTTGCTTCTCATATCCTCTACTGTGGCTTCTCTCTGAACCTCTGCTATGACTATTAGTAGCCATCTTCTCCTCTTCTCTCTTCATGAGCTCCTCATTTATCTGCAACAAGCCTCTGCAACATCTAGTCCTCCTCGCTGCAATCTTACCTCACTAAGCTCTCCTCACTCAGTCTTTTGGTAAGCACCGTCCTCTGTCTGGAACCTCCTCTTTGAGTAACACCTTTGCTCCTTCTAGGCTTCTGAAATCTCTCACTCTCTCTTGAGAACACTTTAGCTATCCTCTTTGTCCAATCCCTTGTTGGATTCTTCAGGTTCACTTCCACTTCTCTTTTAGAGTATTCTCCTTACTCTACCTTCAAGAACATATCTGGTTCTCCTTTCACAGCTTTTCTTGCTGTCACTTGTGCATTAGTATAAAAACACACATTCTCAATTTAAAACATAACATATTATATTAGCTCACTTTCAAGATCTCAACATGATCTTGTTTCACCATTCCACCTATACTTTGAATGGATTGTCCTCTGTTTTGTTTCAAATTCCTCTTTCCTTCAGAACTTCCATTAAGCAATCTTGCTTTCTCTTTCCTCTGTTTCTGTCTATTCCAAGCCTCTACTGGAACTGCTACAGTCTCCCAAGAACTTCAAAAGTTCCCCTTACAGTCTTCTGCTTTATTCTCTATCATTCATCAATTAACCGATGCACATGACCTTCTTCTGTGTGCAAACTCCCTTTCGCATAAATCTTTCCTCGCTTTGATTTCGATTCTGCTCTGATTACAAATCTGCTCTGATACCACTAATGGTGCAGGGTAAGACCCGCACATACCCACAATATGCATCTTTCAGTATACACAAACACAACTCTCCCAGGTATTTAACTCTACAATGGAGTCAAATCTTCATTAACCATACATGGTTAAGGCCCTTTTTACCATAGTTCCTTTGTTATCAGAACCAATCACCCCACCTAAACCTCTTATTGGGAATATATCAATTCTCTAGCCATTGTATAAGACTTTGATTAAAGTCTTTCCTCTAAATCCTTCTATCGGGAATTAGAAACCCTTCAGAACCATTATATAAAACATAATTCATATATATATAACCATTCCCCTTTTAAACATTGGTTATGTATGGGTTAACGTATGAAAACCCTTATCAACACTCCTTTTTCCTTATAACTCTTTTACAAAGGAATTAACTACAAACCATACCTCTTTCCACTTTGGTACGACCTCTGCATAGATTCCGAGGCTTGTTCCTCTATCGTAATCGCTATTAGCTATTGGGAATTCTGTAGGCCACTTTACACATGTGCCTCATCACCTTCCGATATGCGATTTCCCTTTGCTAACAACTGCATCACTTTAATGCAATATAATGGAATAATGGGAAAAAGATCGCTCCAAACACATCTATCGGATCTCAAATCCCATGCACCCGCATATAATAAATCATTGGATCCGCCTACTTCCTCCGTGCTCTCCGAACTCCACTTCCCCGATCGCCGACTACTGCTTTATTGCTATCGGCACATCGACATTTCCATTGAACACCAGCCCTAACTCCTCCGATTGCGATTTAGCGATCCAATCGCGACCATCAATCTGATTCATGATTTGACGGTTGAGATTTATTCACATGATCGCATTTCGCTAACCCTCCAGGCTAGATCATTTCACTTTAAATCGTCGATCTTACAGACTCAATATGGTATAAAACCTCACCTATAAATGCTTAAAATCCAGAACTCGTTTCAGACTAAGTTTTCACTCATTTGTGAGTGTAAATCGAGTTTTCCACTTGCGGCCCAAAATTACATAATTAACTCCACCAATATGATATTTTGTTTGCTCTTTAGCGACGTCATTTGGACCGTTGATCCTCGAGATCTAACTGTTGCTGAGCATCGAACTTCACTTCTCTGTTCTTCCTTTTCCACTTAGTTTTTGCACTAGACTTCAGTGCTTCTAGGGTTTTCTCCTCTTCAAAGGCTTCAATTCTTTCATCGTTTCTGCTGCGACTCCTCCCTGAGCTTGATTCCTCAGCGAATCCCCTGATCCTTCAGCTGGATTCAATGACCCTTCTACGATTCCTCTGACTCCACTCTGTTCCTCTGCGTCCTTCAGAATTTTCCCTGCAACCTGTTGTAAAGCCTATGAATTCACAAGTAGTTCATACATGAAATACTTCTTCAGCATACTGACACAGTCAGGAAATAAACTCTGTATATATATGTAAAAGCAAAGATTACATTCAAGACCTCTCTGTCTCGCACAGGCCTAATTTTCAACTATTAGTGGCCTCCTCTAACTCTGACTCTACTCGTAGGCTTACATATATGCTAGGAGTTTTGTTGAACTATCCTAGTTCGACTGCTATATCCACTGAATCGACTCCTAAATTCTCTTGGTCCTTTATGTCCACTTCTAGCTTCAATTAATGCCTAAAAACTCTCTCTCGCTCCTAGAATCATGAAACCGCTTAAAGAGTTATATTTGACTTTTAACTCTTTATCTTTATTAACCACTCCTGTTCTAATTTATTTGAGAGCATTTACAACTTCCTCTAATTATCTAATTAAATCACTTTAAGCCGAAATATTACATTAACTTGAGACTTTACGAAACTACTCTAAAGATACATGGCCCCCTATGTCTACTTATTTACAATGATTTTCTCTTGGGTGAATGCTCCTGCATCACCTCCTCACTCTTCCATATTTCTGTTGGAGGTTGTTACTTAGGATTTTGTGTTATGTCCAACCCTCTGCATCGATTTCCCTCATTTCCTTCCTCTCATTCATCTATACTACAATAAAAATGTTAAATTGTGTATTGTTTTGTGTTGACCACCAGAATCAACACATTTCTCTTTGAGATTAGCCATATCTACTAGCGTTTATTTTGATCTATGTGTTTTCTTGAGTTTACCTTGGCGAAGGTCTATTAAACCAATTACGTGACATATGGAGTGCAACATAAAGCCTTTAGATAATTTTCAAAATCACTCCTCTGGGATTCCCTAAGCACTGGTCTCCTATCAACCCTGAGGCTGTCTCTGGGAGGTTTCTATATCTTCTGAAATAAATTGTGTGACAAGAGATATAAAATGATATAACAAGACTAAAGGGAAGCCAAGAGGGCTTATGATTCAACCCTAGTTCACTATTTTGTAGAGTTATTATTCAGTGGAAAGAGGGAAACCTCCGTAGCCCTTGGGATTTTATTTTGTGGAGAAAAAATGGAGCAAGTAGTGGGTAGATTAAAGACCCTGTGTGTTGCAAACCTTGAAGGATAAAGGTGCAACTAGAGGGCATAATTTTTTGGGCCTAAGTTCAGTGATCTAAAGGTGTTGTGTTGATTGATACAGGAAAATTGAAGAGCTGCAGAAAGGAAGGCAAAGGATCGCCAAAAGTGTTTAGGATACGTGGAATGAAAGGAGCTAAGGAGCGCACTACATTACCAAGCAGGTCAGTTTTACTTTGTTTAAGGCAGATTGGTTATCATAGTTGTTATTGATACATAGCCCTAGTTGTCTTGTATCATTGCAGCCTGTAAAAGGGCCATGATCCTTGGTATAGGAGCCCTAGACTATTGTGTTAAAGGTTGTTAATATAACAAAGTTGGGTTGAAAAATTGTGTCTTATGTATGAGTATATTCACTAATATTCTTTTCTATTGTGCAAATAGTATTGTTGTGGCATTTGAACGTGTCTGTGTCAGAGATTGTAAGACCCAAACCAGATTCTTGAGTGCCGTGGAAATTCAACAAGCAGTACTGAGTGAAACAAATGTTTGCTTCATGCTCATCCATGAAATCATAATAGAGCCTAAATTGAGGTAACCTCTAGAGGTACTTTTTTTTGTCTTCAACACTCCCTGCCTAATCTACATCTGTATAACCCTACAATTGTATATCACCAGTTGATACATATCTCAAACCATAATCAATCGTACCACAAAAATATCTCAATATGTGCTTTGCCGCAATCCAATGTTCATGTCTCGATTCCACATGGAACTGGCTCAATGTGTTCACTACAAAGAAAATGTCTAGCATGGTATTAACCAAATACATCAATGAGCCAATCAACTTCTGATACATGGATGGATCTACCAAATCAGACTTAGCTTTATGAGATTTGTTACCATGGGAGTTGACATCAACTTATAGTCCATCATTCCAAACTTATACATGATCTTGGTAATATATTTTCCTTGACTAAGAAAGACTTCACTAGGCTTCTACCATACTTCGAGCCCCAAATAGTAGTGTATTAACCCAAGATTCTTCATATCAAATTCAAAAGCCAAATTCCACTTACACTGAATAATTAGATGCTCCACACTCGCCAAAAATAAGTCATCAACATACAAAGATAAAGTCAGTGGTTCATTTTTCTCAACCTTGTAGTACAGGTGGATCAACATCGCTCTTGGAGATACCAAGTCTTGTCAAATAGTTGTCAATTCATGAATATCAGACTCTCGATGCATGCTTAAATCCATACAAGAATTTCTTCAATCTAAAAACATGATACTTTCTTCCATGAACCTCAAAACCTTGAGGTTGTTCAATGTATATTTCTTTCTCAATTACGCCATTAAGAAAAATAGTCTTTACATCGATTTGATGTAAAATCCAAACCATAAAGGACGCAATAGAAATAATAGATCTAATGGCAGTGTACCTAGAAACTGGAGCAAAGGTCTCATCGTAGTCCTTTCCCTCTTTCTGAGAGAACCCTCTAGCCACAAATCTTGCCTCATATTTGTCAATATTTCCATCCATTGCATGCTTGATTTTGTATACCCATTGGAGGCTACCATTGATTTTCCTTCAGGTCTCGACACAATCTCCCATACATCATTTTTCATAATTGATTGGTATTCTTCTAACATTGCATTGCTGGCTAGCTATTTGTTTACAAGTGGAAGGTTCATAATCAATCAAATTAATCATCAAAGTTGCATAACCAAAATAACTCTTTGGTCTCCTACTTTCCTTGAAGCAGCCACATGGTACTGCATGTCCTTATCCTTCTCGCAAAGAGGATTTAAGCCATTTTGGTCACTTTCTGATCTTAGGAATAATAACTAGGTCCACTGGATCGTTAGGCCCTTTTGGCTCTTCTTGATGATCAACAGGATGTTCTGAATGATTTGATCGACCAAAATCTTCTTTTCTTCATCCTCATTAGAGTCCATAGGGACTTATTTGGATTTCCAATGGGCCACATTCTCATCAAAGGTCACATCCTTGCTAAATTCAACCTATTTTTTCCTGGAACATATATTCTGTAGGTATTTTATAACTCACTATATCCAACGAATATTACTTTCTTACCTGAAGTCTATAGCTTCCTTCTCTTATCCTTATGTACATGAATATAAACAAGACAACCAAATATTATCAAATGACCAACCTGGGCTTTCTATCCAGTGAACACTTCTTCATGAGCCTTGTCTTCCAAGATTCAATGAGGACTTCTAGTTTGAATGTAGATGGTTTTCATAGATGCTTCACTCCATAGAAACACATATAAGTCTTGATCGTGCATCATTGCCTTAACATATTATTCAATAGTTATGTTCTTTCTTTCCACAACTCAACTTTTTTGTGGATTATAAGGGACTATCAAATCCCTCTTAATCCCAACTTAATTTACAAAATGCAATGAGCTCCTTGGAGGTATATTTCCCTCCATTATCAAATCTTAAGATCTTGATCTTCTTGACCTTCAAGTTCACCACCTTAGCCTTGAATTTCTAAAACTTGTCAAAAACTTTTTCGTTTGCCTTCATGAAGTAAATCCATTTCTTGCGAGAGAAGTAATCAATAAATGTTACATAGTACAAGGAGCCTCTAAGGGATTTTATTTTCATCAAACTACATACGTCAGAATGGATTGGATACTCCTTTATATACTCCTTTATGTTGTTCCTGCAAATCTGGAACCCCTGAAACCATATGATTTTAGGCTAGGAAAGCTCTATAATGAAGGTGAGCATATCTTCCGTGACAAAGCTCACATGGATTAATATCATTATGTATGAGTGCTTGGGTAGGTTGTTTCAAAAGTCTATACAACCTCCCCTTCACGAACTCCAACCACTCAAGCGGAATCTATACTAGAGTATTTGGGCCAAACAATGACTTTGACATCGACAAATGATATTCTATCTCCTTTATCTTCCAAGCATGAAATAGAAACCAAATTCTTCTTCAAACTTGGTACATATAATATGTTGCTAAGATGAACATTATCACTTGATTCTAGCTCAATGGATGTTTTTCCAATTCCTTTGACTGCATAACTATTATTGTCTCCAAGTTCCACCTTTTGTGATAATCTTCTTTCCATTAGATTTGTGAGGTTGTCTCGATCTCCCATCATGTGCCTTGAGGCACCACTATCTACTAGCCACAAGTCTTCACTATTTGTGACATAACTAACAATAGAATATTTCTTTATTACCTGGATCTTTATTCTTAGGTGTAACACCCCACCCCACATATACTCACTTTTACAAGTTCTCCAAAGTAAACATGAGATGAGAGTTACTATGAGATGACCCAACATCCAAGTTCCAGTTATGGAAGTGGGGTCTACAAATTGGAAACATACTACAACCTCCCATGAGTGCCACATTACCCAGATACTAGAAAAAATATGTTTTTGGCCTTGCCCTGAGTTGGAACTAACGTTTCCCTAACCCTACATCCTAGCCGCACGCATGCCAAGATGTGCATGTGGTTGGAAAGCTCTAGTCACAAGCACATGCCTTCCTTCATGCAGTTGCAACCAAGATATAT
The DNA here is from genome assembly GCA_031772625.1 of Pinus tabuliformis. Lineage (NCBI taxonomy): Eukaryota > Viridiplantae > Streptophyta > Pinopsida > Pinales > Pinaceae > Pinus > Pinus tabuliformis. Next base: position 344,540,223 of record CM062816.1, read on the forward strand.
CAGTTCAAAGGGTGTGACTGCGTAAATAGTGCCACTTTTTCAAGGCTAGCCTACATGCCACTTCCCAGAACTTTCTAGAATCAAGTCTAAAACAACTACAAGTATGCATGACTAATACTTAGGATCAAATTTTTCCCAAACATGCCAAATACATGATAAACATTTCAACAAACATATGGTAAACATAGTAGCTACAGGTCATGAATGCATATCTGATCATGGTCTCATTCATTTCTCCAGAGAAGCATCAATAAGGCTCATTGCCCTTCTCAAGCTAGCTGCATCAAACACTTATTAGCTCATACATTCATGTACCATTTAATAAATTTATCGAATCATGAACAATATCCATAACTAGAGCACATCATTTAACCATGCTTATAACCGTCATTTAACTAGAATAGAACCATGAAAAAATAGCCATGAAAGCAACACAATAACCAATACATGTGCTCATAAATATTAATAAGAAATAACACATAATAACATAACCAAGTAAGGGATTTCCACGTATCGCTGACCATAGATTGGGGCTGAACCAAATATATATTTCAGTGCAATCAACCCTGCGCCATATTCCAAATATGAATGTTAGATCACATGGGATAAACCAAAACAAAACCAAACAGGGCTTCCAGAGGCTAAACCACCTCAACCTTCAACCACAGTGATTTCACCTAAATCGGTCCAGAAATCACCAAAAACAAACAAGCTGGGATGCCTCCAACTTTTTTCACCATACCTAGAGGAATTTTCCTTTCTCCACCCATTCGTCAAGAGCTCCAGGAGAAATCCCATCTCACCCTCGACCCTTGGGAATTTTCTTGATACCACCTCAACCAAGATATGAAATCTACCGGCCATCCAAATCTTAACCAAAACAAGGAACCCACTACATCATGACTATCCAGGAAATGACAAGGAAAACTTGAAACCGTTGTTAATCCATATAAATCTCATACCAATGAAAATAAAATAACCAAATGCATGTACCATGCATTCAAATCTAGGCATGCTAAATCACACATGCATACTGTTACCTGTAAATCCACAACTATTTTCTGCCCTTGCTGCTATCCAAACTTCCTCTTGTGCTCACTTGATTTTTTTGCTTGCTTGCTTGTTCTCTCTTCTTTGTTGCAATTGATCAAAAGCCGAGATAAAATTGTCAACTGTTTTGCAGGTGCCTTTTTATCTTTGATGTCTCATGTCTCTTCCTTTCCTTTTCCTTTTTCTTTCATTTTCCTTTATTTTCTCTCTAATTTACCTTACATGCATATTCATGTCCCTTCATCTTCCTTTTCTCCTATTTTCCTTTATTCCTTGAATTAATTTCCATTTATTTCCTTTTCCAATTGTCATAGCCATTATTTAACTGCAAGTGATGCCCATTATAATATTTTCCCCTCCATTCAACTTGGAATATGTGTCCCATGACCTTGGTTGATTTTTCCTTTTTACTTGGAAATATAACCCGAGGCTGTTACATTAGGCTTCTTTGGAAGTTCGTCCAAGTCTGTTGTGGTAGCATGTTGGTTTCCCTTCCTTTTTCTATCATTCGATCTTTTAGGAAAATCACTTCTACAGTGACCAAATTTGTGACAATGATAGCATTGGACCTTTGACATGTCTCTCTTTCCTTGAGTAGCGGATCTTCTTTTTTCATGTCTTCTTCCTTCATTTATTTTTCCTCCATTTCTTCTTTGAAAGCTAAACTTCTTTCTTCCTGCACTTTTCTTGAAATGTGCCACATAAGCTTGAGAGTTACCTTCTTCGAGTTTTTGAATCTTCCCTCTTGATATGAGCCTTGATTCTTCTTGAGTACATGCAGTCCATAGTTCATCAAACTTTGGAGCTTCTTTTTTGGCACATATTCCTGTTGCAAATACCCAACAGGAATCAATTCGCTTGAAGTTGATCTATCAATTGATAAATCCTCATTAAATATGAGGCTATAATACCATTCCTTGTCATTTTAATGCCATGAAGCTCATGCTTCAAATTAATTGCTTGACCAATATTGTTGATAGTGTATAAACTAATTAGGACATCATACATTTTCTTTAAAGAGTCAAGATTTACGATATATGGGATCAAATGATCTCTAACAGAATCTACAATGATACTTCTAGTTGTAATATCATATTTCTCAAATTTTAATTTCTCTTCATCTTTTTCAGGTTCAGTGACCTTTTGTTTCACAATACCCAAGAGATCCTCCTTTGCAAGAAGAAGATCAATCCTTATTTTTGTAGCTCTTTCTAATTTGTTTTCTGCCTCCATATGGGAAGCCATAGTCATGAACAAGAAAATATAGGGTTTCCTTCAAGAGGGGTCTCTTACCAATGCTTCTTCAAGGGTGATCTCAATGTCCTTTTTTTTACCAAAGCTTTGAAACCATGATGATTTTTCAAATGCAATAGATACAAACACAATATTTTTGAAATACTGATAATCACTTCTGATGATATAGATATTCTTTTAAAAATCCCAATTTATCATTAAATAATTACACCTAAAAAATTCAACCATAAAACCATAAGGATTATAGAGATCATAGTGCACAAAGAGAACACAATATTTGCCCTGGGAAAACCACTTAAGGGAGAAACCCAATAACCTTTTTCTTAGAGAAATTCTCCAATTCAATAAGAGATACATCTAATGATGCTAGCCAACTATGATGTTAAATTGACCAACAAAGCATATGGTCAAACTTGGTCACCAAATCTCAAGTCAAGCCTCCAATCTTCCCTGCAACTTAGCCTAATTTGATCTTCCCTAGGCTGAAATTTGGCCTCCCAAAAACTGTCCGAAAACCCATAAATTCAGCCTTCCCAGAATATGCTGCCTAGAAATACACGTGCAAGATAGATAGATAGATAGAGAGAGAGAGAGAGAGAGAGAGAGAGAGAGAGATGTGAATTATAGAGAGATAAATATGATCTTCATCCTTCTTTTTGTACTTTTTGTCCTTCTTTTCCTTTGCTTGAATGCATATAAACTATCTTGCTTATGAGAGGTCGAATGGTGCCTTTATGGAGGAGTTTGAATTCCTTTATATAGTGTTGTACCTTCGCGAATGGGTGTGTCTCTTCATTGGGATTGACTTGACTTGAGGGAGGGATAACTTGACAATCTTGGAGCCAAAAATTTAAATTTCAAATTTCAAAATTTTCTCTTTTAAATCTGACATGAAGAACATGTCTTACAATAATTATTTCAAGGGATAAATAATAAAAATGACATGAAGAAAATGTCATACTGTCAGGCCAGGGTAACTCCAGAATGAGCGGGAGAGAAAACTGATAATATTATTCATTAGCTAACTCATATTTATATACATAAATAAAATGGATCAGTTCATCTTCTAGATGACTGTCCAGTTCACCCATCCGTTTCGGATTAGGTGTCAACATTCCCCCCCTTAATCTGAAGGGATGTTGGTGAGTCCAAGCATCGTTCTGAATCTTTCAAGCTTTTCTCTTCCAAGCGCTTTGGTGAAGATGTCTGCAATTTGCTCGTTTGTGGAACAATGACGGAGATGGATTGTTTTTGCCTCAACATGATGTCGGATCAGATGATATTTAGTATTGATGTGCTTATTACGATCATGGAACTTTGGGTTCTTGGCCAACTTTATTGCAGATGTGTTATCAATCATGAGTGGAGTTGATTGTATTTGTTTTACCTGCAAATCTTCAAGAATTTTCCTGAGCCACACAATTTCTTTCGTTGCTTCAGCTGCTGCCACATATTCTGCTTCTGTTGTGGAATCTGCTGGTACTGATTGTTTGCGTGATCTCCAGGAGACAGCTCCTGATCCAAGACTCATAGCATATCCTGAAGTAGATACCCCAGTTTCTTTGTCTCCATCGAAGTCTGAATCAGAGTATCCAATCAAGTTGAAGTCGTCCACCTGTGTATACTTGATTCCAAGGTCTTGAGTTCCCTTCAAGTACCTTAGAACTCGTTTTGCAGCAGACCAATGTCCCTCACAAGGCTTTTGCATAAACCTGGAGAGGATTCCAATAGCAAATGAAATGTCTGGTCTGGTAGTAGTGAGGTAGATGAGACTTCCTACAAGCTGTCTATACTTTGTTGCATCCTCAAATTCCTTTCCTTCAATAGATGTGAGCTTCAAGTTTTGTTCCATTGGAGTACAAAGGGGATTGCACTCTGTCATGCCAAATCTGTTTAACAAATCTCCAACGTATTTCTTTTGAGAAAGAAATATGGACTTTGGATGTTGGGTTACTTCAATGCCAAGATAGTAATGAACATAGCCCAAATCAGTCATTTCAAAATTTTTTCCTAATTCTTTCTTTATGGATGCAATATAGCTTTCATTTTTCCCTGTCATTAAAAGATCATCTACATATACCACAAGATATACAACTGTTTTGCCAACTTTCTTGACAAATAAAGTTGCATCATCAAGATCAAAATGTTTGAAGTTGAGTTTCAGAAGATGCTCAGTTAGTTTTTCACACCAGGCTCGTGGTGCTTGTTTGAGGCCATACAAGGACTTCACAAGTTTGCATACTTTGTGTTCATGTCCTTTCATAGCAAATCCTTCAGGATGGGACATAAAAACATTCTCTTTTAGATCTCCATTCAAGAATGCAGTTTTTACATCCATTTGATGGACTTTCCAACCGTTTTGAGCAGCTAGTGCAAAGAGTGTCCGGATGGTGGCCCATTTTGCTGTGGGGGCAAAAGTTTCCTCATAATCGACCCCTTCCTTCTGTGCAAAACCTTTTGCCACAAGCCTAGCTTTGTGCTTGTCAAGTGAGCCATCAGCTTTGTATTTGTTCTTGTAGACCCACTTGCAGCCAATTGGTTTGGTTCCAAATGGAGGATCAACCAGCTTCCAAGTGCCATTCTTTATGATGGAATCATACTCCTTCTGCATCGCTTCTTTCCATTCATCATGAGAAGCAGCTTCTTTGAAGGAAGTTGGTTCAAAATCTGTAGACAAGTTCAATTCACAATCATAAGTAACATCCATATCAACAGGTGAATTAGAGTTATCTACATCACCTCCATCTTGTCGGTTTGTATTTCTGGTTCCTGTTTTTCCAATTTCATCAGGATGAACACTTTCAAGTGTCTTTGTCAGCCACTTTGGGGGACCTTTCTGAGATGGTCCAGGCTGCTCTGTTGATTGAGTTGGGTCTGAATCAAGATTGAGTCTCCCAATTCTATCAATTACATCACTTAAAGCATCATCCGTTGTTGGAGTGTCATGCAGGGGAGATTGTTCTTCAGAAGAAGATTCCACATGTTGATCTAGTATAGGAATCCCCCCTTCAAGATGTGGAATCTGATTATCAAACTCTTGAAATGATTTCGGTTTTGTGAATCTATCCAAGCGATCAAGTTGCCGCTCAACAACACTGTCAGATTTGGATGATTCAAGAAAAATGACATCTCTAGATAAAACAAACTTTTTATTTACTTCATCATAGAGGCGGTATGCTTTAGATGTGTTTGAATACCCCAGGAAGATACACTTACGACTTCTAGCACCAAGTTTGTTTCTATGTACCTTTGGTATTAAAGCATAACAGGTGGAACCAAAAATCCTGAGATGTTTTACCGAAGGAACATGTCCATACCACAATTCATAAGGAGTCTTGTTTCTTATAGCACTAGATGGACATCTATTCTTTATATATGCAGCACATAGAACAGCATCAGCCCAAAACATTGTCTTTACATTTTTGAAGAAAAGCATGGATCGTACCATATTCAAGATTGTTCTATTCATTCTTTCTGCTACACCATTCTGTTGGGGATTATAAGGTACAGTTGTTTGATGTTTAATCCCATGTTGGCGAAGATAGTGTTCAAATTCATTTGATGTATATTCTTTTCCATCATCAGTGCGAATAGACCCAATATGAGATTGTGCATCATTTTCAATCCACTTATGAAAATTCTTGAATGTTTGAAAAGCATCAGATTTGTTCTTCAATAAATAAACCCAACACATTCTCGTGTAATCATCAATAAATGTCATGATATACTTATTTCCATTTGCAGAAGAAACAGGCATTGGACCACATAAATCTGAATGAATGAGTTCAAGTTTCCTATGTGCTCTTGAATGTGAATCATGAAAAGACTATTTGATATGCTTTCCTAGAATGCAAGCATCACATTGCTTATGTTTTCTAGGAATTGTAGGCAAACCAGCAACACCATTTTTCTTTAATAAGCGAAGACTATCATAGTTTAAATGTCCAAATCTAGCATGCCATAATAAACTTGATGGAAGTGTACCTTCTTCATGATGAGAAATGTTGTGCATGAGCAGAAGTTCCTTGCAGTTTAAGAAGTCTTTCTTCTTCTATACCCCTCATGACAAGTGAGTGGTCAGATGCCTTTCTTACCTCAAGCTTGCCATCAAACATGTGAATGGAGTGACCTTGCTGGCGGATGTGGACCAAGGACAACAAGTTTCTCTTGAGCTGTGGGAGATATAAAACATGATCCAGTAGAAAGTCTAGAAGACCAGGCAGTTTAAGCATAATTGTGCCAAGCCCTGATGGCTTGATTTTTGACTGATCTGCAAAGTATACTGCTCCATCAACATTGTCAGTGAAATCTTCAAAAAATTCTTTCCTATGAGTCATATGACAGGTTGCTCCTGAATCAAGCAACCAGTCATTTTTCGAAGAAGCAAGTGAAGCATTAAACAAATCTTCATTTACTCCAATGTTACATTGTGCCTCAATATAGTGAGCGGATTCAGGTGCTTTACCTTTGTCTGTGTCATCAATTTTACCTTTCTGCTGATTTCTTCTCTGCTCAATCTTTTCCCATGGTAGCTTGCATGTAGAAGCATCATGTGATCCATTTCGTTTGCAGCGAATGCAATGTAAGTCTGCCTTTTCTTCTTGAGGGTGTCTGCCCCCCCTGCCTCTGAAATATATTCTTCTTTCTCTTGAATGCATACTGTAACAAAATATCTCTGCTGATAAAAAAAACTTTCCTTACGTTACAGCCTTCAAATCCCTCTAATGTTTGCTAGAAGCATCAGCATTGAAATGATAACTTTTCAATGCAGCATTATCATTCAAAAAGAAAACTGTGTAATAAATTGCGTAATATCAAACACTTTGATTGATATATATAAATTCTTTGAAGAACAACGCAATATTCAGAATGATAAATACACCTTTTGAAAATTGCATACATAAACCCTTTGAAAACTGCTTACAATACAATACTCAAAACTGCCATCATAAATATGTATCAACAGCACAACATTATACCGCCATTAAAATCATCTTTCTTGTCATTCTCAAACTTTTTGAGATGAATCAAGTTTAAAGTCATATGGTTATATGCATAAACAAACTGCGCAAACCAGCTACCATAATCAAACTGCGCAAGTCATTTGGTTATATGCATAATCAAATAGAGGTGCGAAAGGCTCTCATTTCCAAACACAATTTCAATTAAAATTTGGAATTGTGATCCCGATGGCTTCGGCAGCTTGTAAAGGAATTTTCTGAGTCGCCCAATAACTTCATAAAAACAACGTATAAAGACCAATCGTTTTCAAAACCATGGAACACATGACCGGCTTTTATGCAAAGCTGCAATTAAAGCACATTGTTTCTGTGTAGAGCGCTGACAGGTTGGGCGGGCACAAATAGACAAATCAAGAAAGAGCAGGGTAACTCTTATTTTAATAGCGACACAGTAATGAGCAGAATTATTTAAATGGAAGCTCTGTTTATCCTGCAACTACGGGCACGATGCAAGCAAGCTATATCAGCAGATGGAATATTAGTGCGGGATTGCCTTCAAAAGTTATCTTACGCAACTTTGCTGGACTATACTGCAACTGTCGTCGAATGCATTGATAAGCACAGATCATTATTGTTCGCCGGGTTTTTTCATCAGCGTTCAATGCCAAACAAATGGATCTTCATCCAAGCCGTTATCTCAGTAAGAAGTACAGGACATTGTGAGCACAAAATCCAATTTCAAGCTTTAAATTATGTCAAACAACGAACACATTTTATTGTTAGAGACTTCAACCTGTCATTTTGCTCAAACATGCGACGTTCCAAGAATCCTCCTTAACAGGTAGTGCGGAAAGATTTTGGCCTAATGCTTTGTCAGGGTTACCTGTCTCAATGGAGATGAATGTTCTTGGGCATATTGATAGAAAAGACTGGAGAGCTATTGCTATGATTCGCGCAAGAAGTGGACAGTTGCTCTGATACCAACGATTCCAAATCTCCGTTCACGTACGTAGCTCTCAATTGATGGTCGAAGGGAGAGCAGAGGAGTTACAAGGAGAATGCAGATGCGCAGGATATAATGAGGCCGACAGTAAATGACAGAGATTTCATGAGGCAGCAGAAAACGGATGCGCAGAGATTCAATGGGGTGCAGAAAATCACGCAGAGGACAGAGCGCTGGCAGAGGCAGGAGTTACAGCGATTTCTGGGACCTGTTCTCTGATACCATGTCAGGCCAGGGTAACTCCAGAATGAGCGGGAGAGAAAACTGATAATATTATTCATTAGCTAACTCATATTTATATACATAAATAAAACGGATCAGTTCATCTTCTAGATGACTGTCCAGTTCACCCATCCGTTTCGGATTAGGTGTCAACACATACAAATTATATATACATTACAGAGGCTAAAATATAAATTATGAAGATCGACCATAGTTGAAAAATTCAACACATAGGTGTTAACTCAAGAGGGAGTTGTGAAAGCATAGTGATGCCAAGTGAACATGGAGTAGGAGGTTCAACAGAGAAGGGCAAAGTGAACATGGAGCAGGAGGTTAAATAGAGAAGGTACTTTGACATGGATGAGATAACTCCATGTGAATGGTAGGTTGATCTTGAGATTGTGTCTTTGTTGGGTTGCAAAATTGCACATATGGAAGAGGAGCCGTGTGCACATGAGGTATTTGACCCAGGAGGATGAGGAGTCATGCAGAGTTGAGTCGTGGTGGTCTAGTGGATTAGACCCTATTTTCGACCGTATCTCAAGATTGACTTTGTAAGGACACCAGTTCAATAGAAACACTTTCCGAGAGGGAAAGAAAAGTAAGCTAGTGGAGGTTGTGTAGGTTCAGATGGAATCTAGCTTCAAAGGGAAACTATGAAGGAATGATAGCGGCCCAATGGAAGTCTGAATATTTAGGTTCAAGTGAGAGAGTGGAGTTTTTCAGCCCACGCAAGGATAATCACGAACCATATGAAGATACTCATGGTGGTGTCAGGAAAATTCATGTTGCATGCAAGGAAAGTCATGCACCAGGCAAGATAAAGCTTTGCTAAGTACAAAGGAAGACATGGCACATGCAAGGACAACTTTGGCCATGTAAGGCTAAGTCATGAATCATGCAAACATAGTCTTTGGTATGCAAGGAAATTCATGGCGTTGGATATTTCAAGGTGTGATGGAAATGCCTTCCTCACTTAAAGGGAGTGTTAGAATTTGGGTAGCTTGGAAGGTATTTCCGAGAGGAGAAAACCCACAAAAAGGAGTTGGTTGGGAAAGTTACCCAAGTTGTTCGGGTTTTGGACCCAAAGTTGTGGGTTTGGGTTGAATCTAATTTAATGTTAAAGGCTAAGTGAGAGAAAACCCTAAAATATCTAGGTTTTGGCTTAAGAAACCCTAACACAAAAGTATAAATATGAGGCTACCAATGGAGAGGTATCACATCATAGCAATCTCATTCTTGTGTTGAATAGCAAGCCTAATAGAGAACTGAGATCCTCAAGAATAATATGCAACTAGGAGAAAGATGAATTGGATGGTTTGTGTTCTATTTTGGGAGAAGGATTCTACCCTAGAGAGGTAGGCCACATTACCTACTACTGGATGAGGAGGATATGTCTTGTTGTATAAAAGAAGGGAAGCTATCGAGGTTGCAATCCTGGTCTGCCCATATGTTTTTGTCTTGCTCAAAGAGGGTCGAGGTTCTGTTTGTTCCCTAGGAGGAGCCTTGGTCTCTATGTTGCTCTAGAAAAGGCAGGCGAAAACCTTAGAAGGAAGTAGGAGGCCTTGGTCCTGTCATAAGCAGATAAATAAGGTTTTTAAGCCACAACTTTATGAATAGAAGGGTCGAGGTACAGAGGGAGGGCCACAACTAGAATAAAAGGAGGTCATGAAGCTCCAGGCTAATGAATAGGCAGGATCGAGGGGTAAATGAGTCCAGCCAATCCCTTAAGAAGGTCACCCAAAGTGTTTAGAAGGAAGCCACAGGTAGAGAAGTGTCCTGGAGCTAGGGTTTCAAGCAGTGGGGGTTTCTAAGGTATGCCACAAACCTAGAAGAAGGGGGTATGAGAGGCCTTAGAGCCCTAGGAGTAGTGGCTAAGAAACCTTAGGCTAGTGGCCAAAACATGTGGAAGTGTCTCAGGCTTGTGGAGAGGCCAATTAGACAAGAAAAGAAGGTTGTTGTTCTATGTACGAGGTTTTTTGAGTTGATCATGAAGTCTGTTCATTAAAGGATTTGTGAAGAACAAGTATCAAGGTTGATGGTTGAGGGCCAAAGGAGCAGCCCAAGATCACGAGTAGTTGATTAAGAACAATCTACCAAGTGGGTAGTAAAAAGAAAGTGACAAAAGGATTTAATAATTGTGTGACTTTTGGAGGCAAAGGAAAACCAGGTACATCAAGGGAAAATAAGACAGAAAGGGATGGAGGCAAAGGGCTGTTACAACAAGTCAAGCCATTTTTTTATTGTTATGATGGGCATATTAAGGTTTTGAAGGATCAGATCTCAAGCCATAATTGTATTTTATTGTATACTATGTATACTAGTTGTATCAGGGTATCATAAAGGGAAATGTTGCTTGGTATGAGAGCCCTAATGTTTTCTTGTTAATGGAAAAATAAGAAACAAGTTTCTGGCTCATAAAACTTGTGTATTGTTATTGATTTAACTGTTGTTATATTTCCACTGTGCAAAGTGCTATTAGTTGAGTACCTTCAGTGTGTTTATGATCAAGTCTAGACATATACTAGATCTAGGGTACAAAAGAAAAATCAACAAAGTGTTTAGGAATAACAAGAAGGTCAGATGCCATGGAAGTTTCTCATAGGAGAACAACAACCACATGAGATTATGACAATGATGACAATATATGGGAAGTAGTAGTGGAAGAAGTAGGAATACTGGAAAGAGCTCAAATTGTCGAAGACTGGATGATAATAGTTATTTCTAGTTTCAAAGGAGGACCTAGACTGGATACCCCAACATATTTGGGAAACTTAAATCCACATGAGCTAATAGATTGGATAGGTGAGATGGAAAAATTCTTCTCGTTTGAAGGAATAGGAGAATCCAAAAATGTGAGATTTTCTTGCACATATATGATAGGACATGCTCCTTTATGGTGGGATAAACTACAATTACCTTAGCAAGCCCAAGGAAAGTAAAATATTAAGAATTGGCGCAGGATGGTGGCCAAGCTGAAAAATATGTTTTTCCCTTTTGATTTTGAATTGAATTTGTTATGTAGGTTGCATTATTTAAAAAAAGGAGAAATCCATCAAAGAGTATACTATTTTTTTTTATAGAATACCTATAAGGTCAAGAAGAACAAGGAAAGTGCCGAATCAATTTCTAAATATGTGATTGCATCAAAGTATGCCATTCAAGATGATATTTGTATGATGAAGTTCTTATTAGTAACCAAGACATATCAACTTGTATTAGGGAGGAAAAAAGGTTTAAAATGAGACAACAGACTTGAGATTAAAGAGAAAGAAAGCCATTGAAATAAAGTAACCAAATGAGAAGAGAGGCTAGTGAAAATGTTGTTGGAAAAGGAAACCATGATGAAAAGAGGAAGAATATTTGGAACGGGATGAGGTAGAGGTAGTGGATTTAATGGAATTTGTTTCAAGTACGAAGCAAAAGTGCATCAAGCCTATGAACTCTTTAAGACATTGTGTGGTGGAAGAAATAAATATGCAAGGGTGCATCTTGCATAGGCAACAAAATATGTAGTTGAGGACCATGCATTTGAAGTGCAACATGTAATATTTCTTTGACAGGACAAGCAACTTGAGGACACTGAGCAAATAAAGCATTTTCCAAACCAAGTGAAAAATAATATGTAAGATTGTATTTTGATTATGGATGGAAGTAGCATAGAAATTTTAGTTTTATAGCGGTCATTAGAAACTTAGACTTGAATTATATGCAACATACCATTGTGGATCATGTTTCTTGGTTGCAAAAGGGACATATGGTAAATATTTCAAAACAATTCTTAATAAGTTTTCATATTGGAGATTACCATGAGGATGTTTTGTATGACAGACTACCAATGGATGCTTCCCATATCCTATTGGAAAGATTGTGCCTTGTTTGTCATGATGTGCTAGTATTACATGATCGAAAAAGGAACACTTAACTATTTGACAAGGAAGACAAACAATTTAAATTGCTTCCTATGAATGATGAGGGGAAGGGTAATGGTGTGGTTTGATAAAGGAAACTCCACTTGGATTGGGTTCTTTCCCATCCTTAAAAAAGAAAACCACATAGCAATGTTTATCCCACAAAATTTATATTATCAAAAGAAGAGGAAAATGATGGGATTATTAGTTGGATGATTGTGAAATCCATTTCTACATTTGTTGATCTTTTGCAGGGTAGAATTAAAAGGAAAGCCTTATCAAAGCACAGGGGAATCCACACTCACATTGCTAAATTTGGATTTATAGGAGGCATAGTTTTGGGGAACACAATTATGAACACATATGTCAAGTGTGGTTGTGTGAATTCCCTGGTTCTTTGATAAAAACTTCTTCTGAATGCAATTCTACAAGATATCAACACAATTATCAACCCATGTGTCAAGTGTGGGAGTGTGGTGGAAGCTTAGCGTTTTTGATCAAATGTATGAATGAGATGTTTGTTCATGAACTCTCATGATTTAAGCTTATCCCATGCATTGGTATCATCAAGAGGCCTTGAAATTATTCTTCCTATTGTGACGAGAAAGTTTTCAACTCAATCACTTCATGTTTTTCAGTCTCCTTTTAGTGTGTGCCAACTTGGTATCTCTCCAACATGGTTTCCAAGTCCACCAACAAATAATAAGAATCAGGCCTGAGTCCCTTGTTTCTGTGATGAATTCCTTTGTAGATATATATACACACAGTGTGGGGATATAGGCAATGCACATAATTTGTTTTCCAAAATGTGCTAGAGGGACATGGCCTAATGGAGTGGTGTTCTTGCAAGATATGCATAGAATGAGGTTATTAAGGAGGCCCTTAAACTCTTAAGGAAATTCCTAAGAATGTGTTCTCATGGAATAAAATGATTGCAAGATATGTGCAAAATTTCGACGATTGTAATAAACTTGAATTTAATCTTCTATCTACTAGAGATTATTTGTCTTTTGTAAATTATTTTACGACAAATAATGATTAAATCGCTATTGAAATCTTCAAAATTAAACTATGTTGCAGAATATAAAATACAGAACTGAGAAAATATGCACACACACATTACATATGACACTTTTATTTTTGGACAAAATTCCTTGGAAAAAACTTGAAGGGAAAACCGGTGCATCAAATGAGGGTTTTATTATTATTCAACAATTTTGGAGAAATTACAACTTGTTTTTGTTTACTAGAAAAGCTCTAGATAATATTGATCTCCATTAGAAAAATAATATGGAGAATAAATGTCTCCCTTTGCAAATCAATATGGCCCTATCCTAAAAACTCACTCCCTTCTGGGCTATTCGCACTGTCTCTGGAAAATGCACATTGTTTCTTCCTCCGAAATTCGTTTAGCCCCATAATCTCCCTCTTGCAAGTCGCCTACCTCTTGGACTACTCTAGGACCACTCACTTTACCTCTTGATGATAGATCCGACCTCTGGCTCACTGAACGAGCTCCTCTACCACACACACTATCTACTAGCTACCTGCACTGGCTGAATATGAATTCCTCTACAGATAATTCAAAATCCTCTTCCTATCTCCTAGGTATTGGAAAATACTGAGGAAATATCCTCCAAACGTATGCTCCTAAATCTCTGTTGATCCCCTGCTTCTGATGCTTCCCTATCTCAACCACGCCCTTGCTAAATTCCTAAAACTGGGTAAATCGAACAACTTGACTTACTTGACGTGTCTTCTCTAAACTCTTCGACCTGTTTTTATAATCTCTCATTGGGGTCTCAAAAACTATGATCACATCTCAACCAATGGCTAAGATCATATTAACTCCATCAATTAACTTTTTTGGAAGTCTCTACAGAAAAATCAATCTTCCTCAATTAATTCACTTTAATTAACAATGTTTCCTAAGGAAATATTTTAATTATGGCTAATTGATTTAATTTAGGTATCTCCAAGTCTTTTCTCGTGAAAACTTTTCCAGGTTTTGGAGATCTCATGTTCCTTAGCCTCTTAGACACGATAGAGACTAGAACACTTGTTCACTGTGTTGTCACACGAAATGTCTAGGCACTGCGACAACACTCAGATTGGGGGTTGTCACCCTGATCCCCAATCTCTCCGTTTAAGCTATCTCCCTACAACAAGCTAAGGGGGGTAGACTGTTAAAATTGGAAACCAGGGAAAAAATTCATGTGGGTCATCTTATTCATGACTAATAATATTTTTATTATATTCCTCTCATCGAGAGGTGTACGATTGATATAAAGATCATCCAATTCCGATAAGTATTCATGGAGATATGAATTTATTTTGATTATGGAATTATTATCAAGCCGACCTACAACTCATGTAGGCTCAGAAGCCCAATAGTCGCATCTATTCACCCACCAACGTTGTGTATAAATATAAGAGGACTTTTCCTCATTTGGACTCACTCATCTCATCACATCTCTCTCTCTCTCTACTGCGCAGATATGAGTCTCTTCTCTACTGTGCTGAAATGGGTCTCTCTCTCACACATGTGAAGCCGGAAGTTGTTGAATTTGAAGCTGCAATTGCAGAAGTAAAGATTGACTTCTGTGGCCTAGAAGATATCCTCTTTGGAACTGTGTTGTAGGTTCATTTGAACCTCCTTTGAAAGCTGCAACTTTTGATGGTGGAATGAAGTCAATCTGACGAACGGTTTGCAAGATATCGACTGCCCTAGTTTGAAGCCGGAAACTGCTGAAATTGAAGCTACAACTGTAGAAGTAAAGATTGACTTGCGTGGCCTAGAAGATCTCCTCATCTAAACTGCGTTGTAGGTTCATCTGAACCTCCTCTGGAAGCCGAAACTTTTGGTGGTGGAATGAAGTCAATCCAACTGTCGGTTTGTGAGATATGGTCTGCCCTAGTTTGATAATGAAGCTGCTAATGCTGATGCTACGGATCTAGGGTTTGCTACTGTTGATATGAATCAGATTTATTGTACTATTTCTCTCTGCTGAATTATTGAAGATAAAAGAAGATTTGATCAAAGGGTTTCCCCACACATTGTGGGGTTTGTCCCTGGCTAGCCGCCACATCTTGTGTCTCTTGTCTTGGCTTGTTTTCTGTCGATCGTTTAATGTTCTATCTGCACTTTACTTTATGTACATGTGATTGCTAATCGGTGGAATATAATAAGAAAAAGAAGTAAACTGTTATAAGCATAGAACATACCATAAATTAACATGGTATTGGAGCTGAGGTGAAGACAAAGCCCGAGCAAGAGCAAGAGCAATCATCGAAGAGAATATTGGCAAGGCTATCCTAAAAGAACTATGGGGTCCTCAACACCCTTTCCTGCTGAAGAAAAGCTCCGTGAGAAAGCTGACTATCATGGATGGAAGATGTCTATCGATCTAACCCTTGAGAATCAAGGAGTGTTGGATCATGTGAGAGGCAATATTGTTGAGCCTCCATCAAATGCATCCGCTGCTACCTGGAACAAATGAAAAAAATGGAGAAGTCAAAACAATAGAAGATCATACGGGACTCTATCGACAAGCACTTGGTGGCCTACATCTCTGAACTGGACACCTCCAAGGAAATCTACGATAGACTGGTGAGTTTATTTAAAGTTAATGATGCAAATCAAGTTTTGTTTCTTAGAAATAAGCTGAGGGAAATCAAGAAGGGTAACGATGAAAGTATGCAAGAATACTTCTTAAGAATCACTGAGATCAAGAATGATCTCCTATCTATTGGGGAAACTATTACTGACAGAGAAATGGCACTCACAACTCTTGGAGGATTGCCATTTGAATGGTATGTGTTCAGGACTACTCTTTTGAACTATAATGTAATTCCTGGTTTCGAGGAATTAATGGCTAGATGCATTCAAGAAGAAACAAGGGAAGAAGTGCAAGAAATGCCCATGCCTAAAGGTCCTCCTGCTGCCTTTTCTTCTCGTGCAAAGAAAAGAAATAATTCCGGGACTAAATCAAAAGGAAAGGCTGGACCTAAAGCTAGAAGAAAATGACGATGTTAAATTTGCGATAAAGCAAGTCACTATGTATGAGATCATGAGCATCATGATGAATGAGATCATGGACATAAAGGGAAACATGAGATCATGGACATAAAGGATAGCATGATGATGATGCACACTAGTTTGAGCAGCACTATGATGGATAAAATCATGGACATGGGCATCATGATGATAATCATGATTAGAGAAGCATGGTATAGTATGCAGTGGTGCAACTTGAAATCCCTCTGATGGCAATCAAAGGAATGCCAAATTCAACAGCATATGTAAGAGGAGAGTTGGGAATCAAGGAAGAGGACAAGCATTCAAGAAGGCTAGAAATTCCAAGATGTATTAAATGCACCTGACCTCAAAAATAACCTAGTGTCCATCTCAGCAATGGAAGACAAAGGCTACAAGGTAACCTTCAGTGATGGCAAGGTATGTATATGGAAAAATAATGTTAAAGATGCCTTTACTCTTGGGTTTAGTGTTGATTCATTATATCAGGTCGATGGAAGTCCGCTAGGTGTCATGTCTTGTGACACAACTATTTAGTCCGAACTTTGGCATCGGAGGTTTGCCCACCTTCATTACAAAGCTCTACCCGATGTAAGACAAATGGTGACAGGGATGCCTGAATTCTGAGTAGAGAAAGAAGGTGTATGTCTAGGATGTGCCGAAGGAAAGCTCAAAAGGGGACCATTCCCCTCAAGCCAAAGCAAGACCTCCGATATATTACAATTGGTTCACTCGGGCATACCTGAGGTTGGCATTAAGAGGGAGACTACTACACCACATACTCCTGAGTAGAATGGTGTGGTGAGAAGGAAGAACCGCACAATGATGGAAGCTGTCCAAGCCATGGTACATGATCAAAGACTTCCAAAGTTTCTATGGGCTAAAACTACAATCACTGTTGTATATGTACAAAATCGATGCCCTCATCAAGCATTGAGTTCCTAAACTCCTGAATAAATGTTCACCATCGGTCAAAGGGAAGTCGTGATTAGGCTTTGGCTAGGGGAGTCTTTTCCCGATACCGAAATGAAATGAAATAGTCTCGTCAGAAAGGAGAGTCATCAAACCGATCTCTTACCAAAATCAAACTAACTGGAAAAGAAAATAGGAGATGAAAACACTAAACTACCGCAACATATATAATGTCATATGCCATGAGACCGAAGGGGAAGACATTGAGGAAATCCGTTACCCAAACACCTGGGGCTTATAACTTGTCTTCATTTCACGAGACCCTACCTTCTAAGTGGCTTTACCCAAGTTCCCTCATCAAACTGGGCTAGGGCTGAGAAGCCTACCTCCTTTACGATAGGATTCTTTTGGCCGAGAATACCTCACCATATGAATAGTGAGTGACCCCTAAGAAGTAAGGGCCAAGATTTCCCGATGAGGGGGTGTCTTTCCATTTAGACGATGCCTTAATCGGCGGACCCTAAGCTCAGGGGGGTCCTTATAGGCAACTTAAGTCTAGGACTTAAGAGAGAGGAAACGACCTTAGTGGATAATTGAAGTTAAGAAAGAAAGGAGAGTGAGTAGTGTATACATGGAACTTATTAATGCATGGACTAGGATATCCTGTGATGTGAAATTCTTTATCATGTATCCTGTGATGGTTAACTTAACCGCTCTCGGATATCCAGTGATGTGTTCCTTTTCTCGTGGTCTGGCGGTCACCTTTGACAGAGATATGGCCCTCAGCAAGGTGAACAATCTGCTGACTTTGAGTAGCTCTCAAGAAGCCGACACCAGGGAACCGAAAGAAAAGGATGATGAATCAATGCCTGATGTAGAAGAACCCATGGATCCGATTGATCCTCATCCACATGAGCCTTCCTCTTCTAGGAAGAGGCCTTCATGGCTTAGGGGGATACTTGATGATGCTGAAGGACATGTTGCACCCTGAGGAACCTTCCATCAAAGTAAGAAACTTAACAGGTATCAGGGATACCTGACCATCATGAGCACGATCATACAAATATGTCATCTAGCATTAACTATGGAAGGATGCTATGACCATAGAATATGGGTCTATTAAGGAGAATGATGTCTGGGAAGTAGTTCCCAGACCCTGGACAAGACAATTGTTACTTCAAAATGGATTTACAAGATAAAGCATGCAGCAAATGGAAGTATGGAAAAGTATAAGGTTCATTTTGTTGCTCGTGGTTTATCCCAGAAGGGAGGTATAGACTATGATATTTGCACCTGTTGCCAGATATACGGCCATCTGCTTGATCATAGCCCTTGTGGCTTCACAAGGATGGAACCTACATCAGATGGATGTCAAGATCGCATTCTTACATGGTTCTATCAAAGAAGAGGTCTATGTGGAGCAACCTAAAGGATTTGAGATTTATGATTGAAAAACTCATGTATGCAGGTTGAAGAAGGCTCTCTATGGGCTGAAGCAAGCACCCCGAGCATGGTATGAGAGGATCGATAGCTACTTGATGAAGCTGGGATTCACTAGGAGTGAAGTTGATCCTAACCTTTACTTTAAGGTTGAAGATGACAAGCCTCTCCTATCGGTGTTGTACATGGATGACCTCTTTCTAACAAGTGCAAACCCTCTCATTCACAAATGTAAGAGGGAGATGGCTTCTGAATTTGAAATGAAGGACCAAGGACTTGAAGTATGGCAGAAGCCAAGGGAAATTTTCCTATCTCAAGGAAAATATGTGGTAAAGATATTGGAAAGATTTGGTATGATGGACTACAAGCCTGTGACTACCTCAAGGATCTTAACTTTTAGAAGTTATATGGTAGTGATGTCGGACCAGACTCGGGAAATGCCTCTGAGTTTCAAAAACTCATTCACATTGATGTTCTTGGTGAACCTTCGTCCGAACATATGTTTTGCAGTTAGCATTGTGAGCTCATATTTAGTTGCGCCTCACTGGATTGATGCCAGGAATCTTCTGAGATGTCTTTAGGACACAATCTCTCATGGATTAAGATACACTATTGGAGATGTGAGACTACTTGGATATACTGATGTTGATTGGGCAGGCAGTGTGGTGGACCGTAAGAGCACTTCTGGGTACTGTTTCACCTTGGGATCTGCTTCAATATCTTGGATGAGCAGGAAGCAGAAGTCGGTGGCTTTGAGCACCACCGAAGCAGGATATATTGTTGCTAGTATAACCTCATGTGAGGCAGTCTGGTTGCGAAAGCTCTTCAGTGAGCTGTTTGGATTTACATTGGATACCACTGTGATTCTCTGCAACAACTAGAGGTGGGATTCGATTATTGAGGAATCCCGTATTCGTCAATTGCTCCAGCAAATAGACATCATCTGGGATATGGTAAGTCGATGAGCAAGGAAGCTCCATCACATTAAGATGATGTACAGGTTGATACACCTTGTCAAAGCCCCGAGGAAATATTTAATTTGTGATTTTCCCAAACGACTTGGAGTCGGCAAGAAACCCTTGTACAAGGGTCCTGCATGTTGCATACATTGAGCTCTGGGAGCTCTGAGGGCTTGCGGTTCCTACTAGAGCAACATATGACCACAGGGTGACTCACCCTCCCCTAGTGGTGCACACTGGAACAAGATGATTCGCTCTCTTGTGGGACAAGATGATTCACTCTCTTGTGGAACAGGATGATTCGCTCTCCTGTGTAGAAGGATGATTAGTTCTCTTGTGAGGCCTGGATTGATGTGTTCTCCATGGCAGCCTGGATTGATGTGTTCTCCATGGCAATTGTAGTAGGATTGATGTGTTCTCCTGTGAGGCCTGGATTGATGTGTTCTCCATGGCAATTGTAGCAGGATTGATGTGTTCTCCTGTGAGGCCTGGATTGATGTGTTCTCCATGGAAATTGTAGCAGGATTGATGTGTTCTCCTGTGAGGACAGGATTGATTAGTTCTCCTGTCGAGGCATCCTACCCATGCAGTCTGGGACTCATGGGAAGTACCTCTCATCTAATCAATGAGCAGGGAAATGAAGTTAGGGACCATAGTAGTACCGATGGATGCATCGTTGTAACTACCGTACTCCCTACGCTAGGATGACCTCCATTGATCTGGGATCAATGATACTGGTCTGGGACCAGTGGTAGGAGTTGTACCATACTATGACGTTGACTTTGGGTCGGTTGAGACTGGTCTGGGATCAGTGGTACATACTCTGAGACTGACTTTGAGTCAGTGGAGGATGATATTGGTCTGGGACCATTGGAGTTGTACTCACTATGACACTGACTTTGGGTTGGTTGAGACTGGTATGGGACCAGTGGTACATACTCTGAGACTGACTTTGAGTCAGTATGATACATCCTCGATCATTTCTTCTTCTTCATTATTCAGACAAAAGCAGAGTAGAACAGAACAATGCAAGAGCAGAGCAGAACAGAACAAAACTGTACAGATCAATGCAGGGCAGAACATGACAAAGAAGAACAGGCAAAATAGAGTATTGCAGGGCAAGGGTCAGGCTGTACAAGGTATTGCATTTGATGGATGAATAGTAACGACCGATAGACAGATTGCAGATGAAGTTCTCCATGGTTGAGAGGGAGTGTTAAAATTGGCAACCAGGTCAAAACTTCATGTGGGTCATCTTATTCATGGCTAATAATATTTTTATTAGATTCCTCTCGTCGAGAGGTGTAGGATTGATATAAAGATCATCCAATTCCGATAAGTATTCATGGAGATATGAATTTATTTTGATTATAGAATTATTATCAAGCCGACCTACAACTCATGTAGGCTCAGAAGCCCAACAGTCGCATCTATTCACCCACCAACATTGTGTATAAATATAAGAGGAATTTTCCTCATTTGGACTCACTCGTTTCATCACATCTCTCTCTATCTACTGCGCAGATATGAGTCTCTTCTCTACTGCACTGAAATGGGTCTCTCTCTCTCACACATGTGAAGCCGGAAGCTGTTGAATTTGAAGCTGCAACTGCAGAAGTAAAGATTGACTTGCGTGGCCTAGAAGATCTCCTCTTTGGAACTGCACTGTAGGTTCATCTGAACCTCCTTTGAAAGCCGCAACTTTTGGTGGTGGAATGAAGTCAATCCGACGAATGGTTTGCAAGATATCGACTGCCCTAGTTTGAAGCCGGAAACTGCTGAAATTGAAGCTGCAACTGCAGAAGTAAAGATTGACTTGCGTGGCCTAGAAGATCTCCTCATCTGAACTGCGCTATAGGTTCATCTGAACCTCCTCTAGAAGCCGAAACTTTTGGTGGTGGAATGAAGTCAATCCGATTGTCGGTTTGTGAGATATGGTCTGCCCTAGTTTGATAATGAAGCTGCTAATGCTGATGCTACTGATCTAGGGTTTGCTACTGCTGATATGAATCAGATTTATTGTACTATTTCTATCTGCTGAATTATTGAAGATAAAAGAAGATTTGATCAAAGGGTTTCCCCACACATTGTGGGGTTTGTCCCTGGCTAGCCGCCACATCTTGTGTCTCTTGTCTTGGCTTGTTTTCTGTCGATCGTTTAATGTTCTATCTGCACTTTACTTTATGTACATGTGATTGCTAATCGGTGGAATATAATAAGAAAAATAAGTAAACTGTTATAAACATAGAACATACCATAACTTAACATAGACCCTATGGATAACGAGATGAAGGAGAACCAGCTGGGAATCAACCGGCTCGGGAGACACAACGAGGCAATTGAATACTTGATTAAGGCTTAAAAATATTTAGAATTTGATTAAATTTTAAATGATTAATACCGGTGCCTTATGGAGTCAATGATCCAAGTAATTGATTATCAACTTTTGCTTAGGAAACAAATATATGAAATTTGTTTGTAATTCCACAGTAAAAATCTTTAACAATTGCTTGAAAATATTTTCAAGATGTCATGTAATGAGCATTAAATGATTCAAGCAATGACGATCAATTTCGTTAGATGCACAATGCCTTAGAAATTAAATTTCAAGAGATATAAATACTTTAATCAACCATGAAATTTAAAAGCTAACCAGTTCCAATCCTAGAATTAAAATGATTATGCTTAATGTCCCAAATCTAGGAAGTTAATCACCTTCAAATAGTTAATCTTCAGATAAAAATTTAAGCACATGTAACTATATAGAAATGAAAAATACCACAAAAATTCTTTTTATATCTTGTCCTTAGCACAAAAGACACCAAGAAGAAATTTTAGATTGATAACTTAATTATTCTCTAGGTGAATTTCTCAATATTAAATGTGACAAAAAAAAATTCAATTTTTTAGATTTTTTATTTTTATGAAAATAAATCAAATCGGAAAAATATAAAAATCTAATCAAAAGTCAAAATCCAAAAGTCATAAAAAAAGAAAACAAATGAAAACACATAATCTAGCCTAAGCCTAAGATCGAACGAAATAAAAAACATACAAATGCTAACCTAACTTACCAAAAACTAAACCAACGTGTATATCACGATGAAAATAAAGACAAATATAACCTTAACCCGTATACATAAAAATATCAAATTTGCTTTGTTATTGTTCTGTAGGTTTGCGTGAGGAGAAGAGGAGGCCGGGATAACGTGGAGAGGTGAGGGCTTGATGGCAGGAGGGAACCACGTTTAAGGGAGTGACTGCATGAGGATCTAAGGTAGCAAGGGAGGGGAGGCTGCGTGGAGAAGAGGGAATGGCGACGGACTGGACGGATTTGAACAACGGGGCTACGGGTAAGAAAATAAGCCTGCAATGTAAGGATGAAGGAGGCTACATAGACAGGCAACGTGGAGAGGGCTGTGGGGTGGCAAAGGAATGGATACGTAGGCAGAAGAAAGGCTACGTGAGGGTATGAGGAGCTGGACGGAGTAGGGAGATGGAGAAGACAAGAGTGACAACGTGGATCAGTGTAGGGTTTAGTTGTGTGAGGAGCTATGGGCAACTGCAGATAGCGCTGAGATGGAAGCTACGCACAGGCAGAGAGGAGCAACAATGTAGCTAAGGGTGCGTGAGGGTTTCGAATGGCTGCGTGAATGGAGTTTGGAGCAACGGGAAGTAACCCAGAAATTTTCCAGATCACCAAAAAAAAAATTAAAAAAACCAAACCCGGACCATAATTTTTTTTCGAAGCTTTTTCAGAAAAAAACAACGATGAACACAAAATCGAAATTTTCCTGCTAAAAAAAAAACAGGCAGCCAATCTGCAGAACTTCCACTAGAACCTCTAAATATATTTCCAGAAATCTTAGTAAAATTTTTAACTTGCTCTGCTTCAGATTTCTTTGAAACCCTTAAAAAATTTCAGGTTTTAAAAATTTAAAAACATGGACTTCCAGGGATCCAGATCTTACCCTCCAGGGCCTAGATCTGGATTCTGCACAACCTTCAACTTCAGTTCTAGAGCTTCAATACAACCAGAAACACTCAAATGATATACACGATGACCCAAAAAAACATAAAACCTTGCAAACCAAAATAAAAAAACTAACTTAAAAAATTACAGATCTATGCACATAAATAACAGATCTATCAGATCTAGGGAATGTGAGTCCAACTCCGCTCCCAAGTTTGACAATCTGAAGCTCTTAAAAGCCAAATTTATCAACTTAGCACATAATTTTTTTTTAGATTTTAAATTTAAATGGAGGTGCTTTGCCCAAAACCCTTGATGCATCAATAATAAAACTTCGTATGATAAGCCCGGGATTCAACCAAGCTGGGCTCTTCAGAAAATACTAATCGGGAGTTGGCTGGTCCAACTGAAAATTTCCTCGAATGCCCGATGATCTAAAAATCAAAATTCCTTGCACAACTCAATTCAACCATTAACATAGAGTGAGAAAATGATAATAAAATTCAGATTTAATAGAGATACCTGCCATTATATTCAGAACTTAAATTACCATTCAAACCTTAGTGACCAAACATGATACCTGTGCTTAAATCACTCTTCATAAAGCTACCATCAATGATTAAAAGGAAATCTATGCATGAAAATAACACATCTTACAACATTTCCACGAAGAGTAACACCAACAGAAATTAACCCCAAAGTATTTCTTTACTGCTCATAGAAAAAGGATTACAAGATAGTTTTCACTTAGCACACAACTCAGAGATCGAATGACCTCAACTGGCAACTGACCTCCTATTTAAATATAAATCTCCAACGACTAGTTCAAGTGATCCTTTTCAAAGTGATCTCGACTGTTGATGAGGATCAAAATTTCTTTTAATCTCATACGTCGAAATTTTAATTATTGAGGAAATTTTGAATTTTTCAATTAAATGCATTTTAATAAATTCAAAAATAAAAACATTTGCATTTATTTCCTCAAATTTTTGGCTTTTACTTAACCCCAGGGACGCAAGGCATAAAATTTAGCAAGATAATCAATTAACCTTAGTCCTTGGACCTGTTAAGATTTAATTTTTTAAAGGATCCACAAATTTTACCTCTAGAAAATTTAAATTTACCTAGGACCTAGGACCTTCAAGGGGGAAAACCCATTTGAAAAAGACCCTCATAGACTACCCATTTCTGCGACACAAATATAATCCAACAGACTAAGAAACTTGTAATAAAATAACCTAACCAAATAATTAGGATTATTCCCAAATCACTTTTACATAGACTCTATCCATAACAATAGGACTCGCCTAAGATTCTAGTGACAAAATTCATTCCGGCTTTGGGGTAAGGCTGAAGGAAAACTTTGCCGACCATCCGAGAATGGATCGGTGAGACAAAAAACCTCTCGGAATGTATATCGTTACCAGAAAAATAGGTTTACCTAGGAAACTACATACATGACACAGATCTGCTGAGATTATTTACATCACATATATGCAGAATGAGTTTACATTATAACATGATAATCCGGCTGATGATGGTAGCTGGATGACAC
Source organism: Pinus tabuliformis (assembly GCA_031772625.1). Lineage (NCBI taxonomy): Eukaryota > Viridiplantae > Streptophyta > Pinopsida > Pinales > Pinaceae > Pinus > Pinus tabuliformis. The sequence goes on from CM062816.1 coordinate 344,565,499, forward strand.
AGACACATCGATCAGGCACTATCCCTTTTGCGAAAAAGGGGGTGTACTGCTATGGGTCGTTGACACGTAGTGGTCAACATCTGGCTCTACTTGGGGACACGTTGCTGCACTGTAAGAATGTGAGAATCCAAAATCTGCATCCACGCAACACACAAAAAAACATAAATAGCATCCATCCAAAAATCATCATATAACATTAAGCATAGGAAAGATATAAGCTCTTCATTTATTAACTATCTAGTAACATGAAAAGTAAATCTAATCCTAGAACATAAATTAAATGCTGAAATGACAAGGTGTAGGGTTAGAAATATAATACAGAGGATGTCCTGTGGCATTAGATGTTATCTTTGAAGAATAGCTTGAGAATTTGGCCATTCACAGGTAAATCAAGCGGTTCGCTATCCAATCTGCTCAAGTGGAATGAATTTGGCCCAGCAATGTCTCAAATAATGTATGGTCCCAGCCACAAGCTATCAAATTTCTTATGTTTTCCCGGTTTTTCATTCTTGCGATCCCAAAAGAGTACCATATCTCCAACCTGCAAAGATCTAGATCGAGATGATTTATCAAAGCTTTTCTTAATGTTAGATTGAATTTTACATATATTATCAAAAGTTGTCCTACGAGTTTCATCCAACTCCACAATCTGATCAATTCTATTTTGAGCAACATATTTATTAGTGGAAAAATGTTGAAGGAGTTGATAAGCTGGCAATTTCAGGTGCACAGGTAAGGTTACATCCAAGCCATAAACTAATTCAAAGGGACTTTTACCAGTAGCTTTCTTTTTAGTAATCCTATCTGCCCATAAAGCATACTTGATTTTGCTATCCCAAGATCGCTTATTATCTTCTACTATCTTCTTGATAATGGTTATGAGACTTTTATTACTAGATTCAGCAAGTCCATTACCCTGAGGATAGTAATTTGATGAATGAGATAAAACAATTCCATACTTGAAACAAAAAGATGTAAATTCTGACGAAATAAAAGCCTTAACATTACGAGTAGTGATCTTAGCAGGGACACCAAATTTACTAATAATATTATTTTCAATGAAATCCATAATGACCTTTTCAGTGGCATTCTTAGCAGGGATGGCTTCAACCCATTCAGTGAAATAATCAGTGGTAGTCAAAATCCATGAATAGCCATTGCTAGAATTTTCATGAAACTTCCCGATGAAGTCCAGACCCCAATACTAAAAAGGTGCCTCCACAATGATAGGTTGTAAGGGCAGGGCAACAAGCTTTTGTTTCCCAGTTAACAGTTGGCAGGCTTGACAACTTCTAACAAACTTATGCACATCAGAAAAAATCGAAGGCCAATAATAACCAGCTCTCAGAATTTTGTGAACAGTAGTTCTAACAGCATAATGACCACCACAAAACCCCAAATGAAACTCAAAAATAACTTCTTGGACTCAATTTCATCAACACCCCTAAGTACTATGCCCTTAGGATTTCTCCATCCAAGGCCATCTTTCATGAGGCAATACTTAGTGGCTTTTAATCTAAGAGCCCTTCTCTTATGAGTGACCAAATGGTTTGGACATGTAAGATTTACCAAGTAATAAATAATGTCCTTGTACCACTCATGCTCTCCTAATCTTTGCAGCTCAGGCGAAGATAGATCGTTAAGACAAATCAAACCAAGAGGTTTTTCATTACCTTCAGTCATCATTTGAGCCAAGCCTTGGCCTTTGACTAACTTGGTGGGTCTAATCTCTAAATCATATTCTTGTATCTTAGTAACCCACCTAGCATGAGTCCCTAAGCAATCAGTTTGAGTTAATATATCTTCAACCACAAAATGTGGGACAAAAGCAATGATTTTGGAATAACCCACATAAGTATTGAAATGCTGAAGAGATTTGAGTAAGGCATAGGCTTTCTTTTCCATGGTATTGTATTTTAATTCAAAATTTTGAAGCACTCTACTCATGAAAGAAATAGGCTGCTCGTGACCATCCTTATTTTTTGCAATAAGACATCAGCAATGGTATCTTCATAAGTGAAAGAGAAAATCATGAAATCCTTAGAGTAATCAAGACTAACTAAAACATGGGCTTTTGCAATAGAACCTTTGATTTCCTGAAAAGCCTTTTTGCCATCTTCTTGTCAAACAAATTTTACATCTTTTTCAAAAGACTTTGAATAGGCTAAGCTACTTCTGCATAATTTGGAATAAATCTTCTAAGACAAATTGTTTTTCCAAGAAAACACTGAAGGGATTTAAGATTATGGGGAAGAGGAATCTTTTGGATTGCCTCAACTCTTTTAGGATCAATCTTGATTCCATCTTTAGAAATGATGTGACTAAGTAATTTCCCTTCATTTACTCCAAAGATAGACTTAGTCGGATTTAAAGAAATCTTGTATTCTCTACATTTATCAAAAACTTGCCTAAGATGACTTATATGACTAATACCATCCTTAGAAAAACAGTAAGATCATCTTGATAAATTTCGATATACTTCCCAATTAAACATTTGAAGGCATAATCCATAGCCCTATGAAATGTAGCCCCAACAATGGTTAACCCAAATGACATTATAATATATTCGAAAGTACCCCATGGTGTGGTGAATGTAGTTTTGTGACGATCCTCCTTCTTAACCCATAACTGATTATATCCAAAAAAACCATCTAGCAATGACATCATTCCAGAACCAGTTACTCTTTGCAACAGTCTCCATGTTTGGCAAAGAGTAATTATCTTTCTTACATGCTAGATTAAGGTTTCGAAAATCGACACTAAGTCTTATTGTACCATTCTTTTTCTTAACAATCACCAGGTTGGAACACCATATTGAATGCCTCGTTTGAACAATAATTCCTGTTGCAAGCATCTTTGAGAGCTCCTTTTGACCCAAAGTGATCCAGGTGGATATTGGTGGCCACCTGCCAAGTCCACCTGGACCCCCACCATTGTCTTTCTCGGCATTTTCAGTTTCCTTAATTGTAGCACAACTTACTATTTTTAGCACTTTTTCGGGTCCTGGACTTCCGGAGCCATTTTGAGGCCCTAAACGACGTTTTTTGGGGAATCCGGGGGCAACACGAGTCCATGGAATGGACTGGTGTTGCCCATTCCAACAATGATAGTGCTCGGATAGATCTTTCTAATGAGCTATTGTACGCGTCAAACGGAGATCATATGCCAAAGTTACGACCCCGGGAAGTTGATGTACCAACTTACCCCCAAACGGGGCCCACAGTTTGGCGTTTCATCTCCTAGGGTTAGGTTTTGGAATGTTAAGGGTTTTTCCATTGTTTCTCAACAATAAATAGGCCTTCGAGCCTCATTGTAACGCAGTTCAGAGGCATGTAGCCATCACATCTCTTCTCAGAGATAAGCTACCATCGCCCTAGCTAGTTTATTGCCATTTCTGTTTGTAAGCATATTTCAGTATTTTCCATTAATGAAATGAAGTATTATTTCCGCTGCATCTTTGTGTATATGGTTATCTCTGTAATTTGTTGCGTTCCTGTTTAAATCCGGATCAGTGGTATCAGAGCGGTCTGCTTTTTCTCTGTTTTTCTTTGCATGTCCCCAACAAGGTCGGGATATAAGGAGTTAGGGCTTGAACTGGTTGAACCTTTGCAAGACCAGCCTCGCAAATCCCGACGGCCTCCCATGGCGGACGAGAAGAAAGACGAGGGGGCAGGAGATCCCATCAAAATCTTGCTCGAAGAAGCGCTCGAGCGACAACGGAACGCGATGATGGACAGCTTTGCGCAGATCCTTCAGCGGCTACCCAGAAGCGGCGCATCGGCTTCCAGCAGCTCCTCTGGAAACGCCACACCCTTTAAGGTACAAGTTAATTTTGAAATCCCCATATTCGAGGGTCAGAGAGACGCCGATGCCGTAGATAAATGGTTAAATCTGCTAGAGGGTTATTTTTCTGTTCATGAATTTTCGAGTCGGGAAAAGATTGTTTTTGCTCTTCTCAAAGCAGCCCCCCACGTCAAGGATTGGTGGGAAACCTACTGCGAGCAGAAGGATGAAAGTACTGGCTCACTATTTTCAGTCGCACCCACTTGGGATTCGTTCCGGGATGCCATCAAGGAGCAGTACTACCCTGTCGGAAGCTATGAGGATGAATACATAAAGTGGACCACGCTGCGGCAGGGAAGGGACCAAGACGTGCCGGAGTTCACCAATCTTTTCCATACCCTTCGCACAAAGTTGGGTATCAAGGATTCGGAGCAACATTTGATACTCAAATACCGTGGCTGCCTGCACAAGTACATCCAGGAAGAAATACAGTTCCTAAACATCCCCTCGCTCGGCGCAGCATACCGGTATGCCGTCAAGGTCGAGCAGAAGTTTAAACAAAAGAAGCGAGACTTTGGATCTGCGAATCCAAAGCAGGGGAAAGGTGCCCCTAAACCACAGAACAAAGGACAAAGCCAAGGCGGGACAGCCCAAGACAACCAGCCGAAGCTGCAAGCAAAGAGCAACGCCGCGAAGCCGAGAAAGGACACTGGAAAATGGTGCGAGTTCCATAAGAGCTCCACTCACAACACAAGTGAGTGTCGGGCCAAGCAGTCACTGGTGGCTGAGCTAAAGGTTTCAGAATCAGATGCATGTTCCGATTCTGAGTCAGAACCCGATAAGGGGTATGAAAAAGGGAAGCAGATCATTGATGCGGATCCCAGCGCCACTGTTGCTACCGCAAAGATCCAGAAAAATGAACCCGAAGATCCAGAGGAGGAGGAGCGTCTCTTCCACTCCCAGATGTGGTTAAAGGGCTCCCTGATACAGTTCATTGTTGATAGCGGGAGTCAAAAGAACCTCATTTCGGTAGAGGTCGTGAAGCGGTTGGGCTTACCGACCACAGCACATCCACAACCATACACCATCGGGTGGCTTCACCAAGGGCGAGATCTTCGCGTGAGCCAGCAGTGTCGCCTTCCATACAACATCAAGCCCTTCACGGATGAGGTATTGTGTGACATTGCTCCCCTTGAAGTTTGTGATGTATTACTAGGACAACCATACTCGTGGAAGCGACATGCTGTGTATGAATCAAGGCCCCGTGCTGTTATTATTACATTGGGAAATAAGTTGTTCAGGATACCAGAGGTAGCACCACCTGCCGCCATCTCTTTGATTACTGCAAAACAATGCAGTAAGATCATTTCCAAAACCAGGAAATTTGTTTTCCTGATGATACGCCCTCAAGGGAAGAAGAAGACAGTGGCCGCGGCCTCCAAACGGGGTCCCTCTGCACGGCAGCTACAGATGGAAAAGATTGTGGAGGAGTACGAAGACATCTTCACCTCCCCGGCAGGGGTTCCTCTGCACTGTCAAGTCAAGCACTCCATCGATCTGACCCCAGGTGCGCCGCTACCCAATGGACCAATTTATCGGCGCTCCGTTCTGGAGAACAATGAAATCAAGAGGCAGATTCAGGAGCTCTTGCAGAAAGGTCACATCCGTCCGAGTTCTTCGCCCTGTGGGAGCCCGATAGTGTTGGTACAGAAGAAGGATGGGACGTGGAGACTCTGTATTGACTATCGGGCGCTGAACAAGATCACTGTCCGTAATAGGTACCCGATCCCGCGGATTGATGACCTCCTAGACCAACTAAAGGGGGCGAAATATTTCAGCAAGATCGATCTGAAGTCAGGATATCACCAGGTACCAATTGAACCCTCAGATGTGTGGAAGACTGCCTTCAAATCCAAGGAGGGCCTCTTCGAATGGTTGGTCATGCCTTTCGGATTGACGAATGCTCCTGCAACCTTTATGAGGCTAATGGATGACATCTTGCGGCCATTCACCAACTCCTTTGTAGTAGTATACTTGGATGACATTCTGATCTTCAGCCAGAGTTGGGAAGAGCACCTCCACCACATCCGACAGGTTCTCCAAACACTGCGGCAACACAAGCTATGTGCCAATTTGGAGAAATGCACTTTTGGCATGACCGAGGTTCAGTATCTGGGATACATCATTGATGAACAGGGGGTGCATGTCGATCCAGCCAAGGTCCAAGTCATTCGGGATTGGCCCTCTCCAACCACTCTAACAGAGCTCCACAGCTTTCTAGGTCTTGCCAACTTCTACCGCAGGTTTGTGTTGGGATTTTCTCATATTTCTTGGCCCTTGAGTAAAGTCACCAAGGGCGGGGCGAAAGCAAAATTCTTTTGGTCTGAATCTCAACAGAAGGCATTCAGGGAGTTGAAGGATCGCCTCTGCACGGCACCAGTGCTCGCGTTACCAGATTTACAACAACCATTTGAGGTCGAGACAGATGCCTCTGACTATGCTATTGGGGCAGTCCTTACTCAACATGGACATCCAGTGGCATATCACAGTGAAACACTTTCAGACACAGTCCGGAAGTACCCCACTTATGATAAAGAGATGTATTCCATTGTACAGGCCTGCCGACAATGGAAGCATTACATTTTGGGGAAGGAAACGGTCATCCACACAGACCACTGACCTCTGCAGTTCATACAGACCCAAGGGAAATTGCAGAATGATCGCCATCAGAAGTGGTCTACATACCTGCAACAGTTTCACTTGAATATCAAGTATAAAAAGGGTAGCACCAATAATGTTGCAGATTGCCTCAGTCGACCACCGATCATGGCGCTAACCACCGTGCTCAACTCTTGCGGGCACGAGACTTCTTATTGGCCACTTCTCTACAAAAGCGACCCAGAATTCGGCCACACATACCAGACACTCTTGGAGGGTCGGCAGGTTGCAGATTTTCACCTCCAGGATGCCCTATTATGCCACCTCGGTCACCTCTGTGTTCCTTCAAGCGAGCGTGCCAAGATGATTTGGGAAGCACACTACAGTCGGGCTGCTGGGCATTTCGGGGTCGAGAAAACAGTGGCAGTACTGCAAAACTATTTCTATTGGCCGAATCTTCGACAGGATGTTGGGAAGTACATCCGATCATGTACTGCTTGTGCCATTGCCAAACCGACCATTAAGAAGCAAGGCCTCTATACCCCGTTGCCTACCCCTAGTCGACCTTGGGAATCCATCTCCATGGATTACATGTCAGGCCTTCCTTCCACTAAGCATGGAAATGACTGTGTTTTTGTGGTCGTCGACAGGTTCTCAAAGATGGCCATTATGATGGCCTGCAAGAAGAATATCACAGCAGAAGCCACTGCTAAACTCTTCTTTGAACGAGTGTGGGTGCACTTTGGGATCCCACAGTCTATCATCTCAGATCGGGACAGTCGGTTTCTCAGCACCTTTTGGTCCAGTCTCTGGTCAATGCTGGACACCAAACTCACGAAGTCCACAGCCTTCCATCCTCAAACTGATGGCCAGACAGAGGTTGTCAATAGGATGATTGTGCACATTCTGCGCATGTATAACTCAAAGCATCCACGCACATGGGACGAGAGCCTCCCCTACATTCAACACAGCTACAACCGAGCTCTTCACAGCTCCACTGGCCATAGCCCTTTTCAGGTGGGTTTGGGATTCCAGCCACTATGCCCCATTGATGTGGCCATGCCACTTGCAGCTACTCACATGAATTCAGCTCATGTCCAGTCCGAAACAGATAAGGCCACCAGCTTCATTGAGCGCATCCAACATATTCACCAGCAGGTCCATGACATTCTTGAGAAATCAAATGCCAAGTACAAGCAGCGACATGATCAACATCGGGTGCCACACAAGTTTCAGGTGGGCGACAAAGTCTGGTTGCATTTGCAAAAGGAACGCCTTACTGGAGCCTATCGGAAATTGAGACCACTCCGATATGGTCCTTACACCATTACTAAGGCTATGGGAGACAATGCATTTGAGCTCGGCATTCCCCCATTCCTTGGCCTGCACCCAGTATTTAATGTGGACCGCCTTCGGCCATACTTTCCACCATTGCTAGACACATTCGACATTGCAGAACAGCTCAAACCCACAGAATTAAATCCAGATTTCATGGAACAAGCTGCAACTGATCGGATCATGGACACACAGATCAAGAACACTCACCAACAGAATATCCAACTGTATCGAGTTGTCAAAGCGGGCCAACTCCTTCAGCAGGGCAAGTGGCTCACCAGGGAACAAGTTCAGCAGAAGTTTCCTCATCTCATGGAGGAGCTCAACGCAATGGGGACCATTGCTTCCTAAGGGGGGAGGAATGATCCAGGTGGATATTGGTGGCCACCCGCCAAGTCCACCTGGACCCCCACCATTGTCTTTCTCGGCATTTTCAATTTCCTTAATTGTAGCACAACTTACTATTTTTAGCACTTTTTCGGGTCCTGAACTTCCGGAGCCGTTTTGAGGCCCTAAACGACGTTTTTTGGGGAATCCGGGGGCAACACGAGTCCATGGAATGGACTGGTGTTGCCCATTCCAACAATGATAGTGCTCGGATAGATCTTTCTAATGAGCTATTGTACGCGTCAAACGGAGATCATATGCCAAAGTTACGACCCCGGGAAGTTGATGTACCAACTTACCCCCAAACGGGGCCCACAGTTTGGCGTTTCATCTCCTAGGGTTAGGTTTTGGAATGTTAAGGGTTTTTCCATTGTTTCTCAACAATAAATAGGCCTTCGAGCCTCATTGTAACATAGTTCAGAGGCATGTAGCCATCACATCTCTTCTCAGAGATAAGCTACCATCGCCCTAGCTAGTTTATTGCCATTTCTGTTTGTAAGCATATTTCAGTATTTTCCATTAATGAAATGAAGTATTATTTCCGCTGCATCTTTGTGTATATGGTTATCTCTGTAATTTGTTGCGTTCCTGTTTAAATCCGGATCACAAAGAGGCTAACTTAAGATTTATCTGCCTAAGCTTTTGACGAAAGGGTTTAGCATTTTCATCTTTCAATGGGATAGTGTGCTCCATGACATCTTCCCTATAACCTTTTAATTCATCATAAGAGAACGCTAAAACATCCCGATAGTAACGAAGTAAATTAGTTAACTTTTTTCTTTCTTCAACATTAGTACCCTTGCAAATTTTGATAACCTTTGGATCTCTAGAAGTACCAATGTTTACGTCGATGTATTCATCTAAATCCATTTTATTTTCCTCTTTCATATTTGTGGCATCATGCCGATCAAAGTGTTGTTCTAATGAAACCACATTCCTAGGAGTAGGATTTATAATATCTTCATGATCATCAGATCCAAACTCCTTAGAATCTATCCAAAAATTTTCAAACTCATCTAGATTATCAAGAAAACGAATCACTTGTTTCTTGTCATCAAAAACCTACCAATGCTTTGAGTTATCTGGAACAGAAGGCCTAAATATAACTTCCATTTTTATCTTATCCTTAATTAGCCCATCAGATAATAGAAAAGTAGAAGCAACTACAGCAAGTTCATCTGCCGAACTATTCCGCTTTCTTGGGATAGCCTCAAAGTCAAGGGCATCAAATTATTCCATAGTATCCTATACAAAATTTCGATAATTCTTTAACCTTTGATTTTTACATATAAATTTATTTTTAATTTGCATGATAATTAAGTCAGAATCCCCCTTGATGCTAATCAACTTAACTCTTAAAGCCTTTGCCAACTCAAGACCCAACAACAAAGCTTCATATTCAACAACATTGTTGGTTGCTTCAAATTCCACCCGATAGGAAAAGTTGAAAATATGACCAAGGGGATATTTTAATACTATTCCTGCACCTTTACCATGCCTAGACGACGCCCCATCAAAATACATGTACCAAACTTTATCCTTGAGATCCCCAATCCTTTTATCAACCTTATCATCGGGAAGAACTATGGAGTTAGATAAGATAGCATAATTCCCCATGTCAGATTGTTCTTTAATTATCTCATTATGAGGTTTCTTAGGATCTTCAACATGGAATCTTTTCTTAGGCTCTCTATTAAGTCTCACAAAACCATCACCTCTGGGATATGGAATCATAGCATATGACCATTTCATTTGAATACTCCCTCCTAGATTAGAGGCCCATTTTCTTGATAAAAGCATACCCCAAGCATCAGGCACATCAACCACGACAATGTCCATAACAATCATAATATCAGGGCAAGCTGATAAATGAACCTGTAAATCCTTGATCAAGCCGTGAACTTCAATCTTCTTAGAATCCATGGCACATATATTGTAGTAAGGCCTAGAAACTCTTAAATTAAGTTGTTCCATGACCCTCTTGGTCATGACACAAGCTGACGCGCCAGAATCTAGCATGCAATTATTCAATTTGTATCCATTAACCATCAAAGTAATAGAGAATGGCTGATGATCCTTATTATCTGAATCTAGACTTTACAAATATATAGGAGCATCCTAATAATCAACCTCTGGTGCCTTCTGTTGAGAAACATTCACTTGAGGAGCTTCAATAGCTTTTAGTAACTTAGCCCTTTGGGAAGGAATATTCGCAATCTCGGAGACAGGGACCCAGATTTTTGCATTATTAAACCAACTTCCTAGTTCGACATCTAATCTAGAGTTTGAACTCGGGTTAAAAATTCGAGGGGGAATTTGATTCCCAGTCTGATCTTTATCCCTTCTTTGATAAGTTAAACCCTTATTTGTAGTAGTTTCCATGATTCACTCTGGAGAAGGTTCTCACCATATAATTTAACCATCATATCATCTTCATTCTCAAAATTATTTATACTAAAAGCTGATGTGGGAGTCATAACATCTCAACTGGTTTCCTTAATTTCCATCCAGTCCTTCATAGACAAAGAAAACTCTTTACCCACACAATTTATTTGATTACCTACCCCAAACATTCCATTATCCAAAATCCTTCTAACAATGGGGCAAGTTGCCTCCTCATGAAGAGCATCACAAGCCTGACGATAAGGCGGAGCATCATCGACCAAATTAGTATGTTCAAGAGGATTAGGTAGTCTCTACTCACTAGATTGACCTTTCTTCTGCCAATCATTATCTTGATTATCATTATTATTTCTAGGCTGGAAATTTTGTGTTTGAGCTCTTTCCATTTGGACCAACCTATTATGCAAAGTAGTTATTTCCTTAGCATGGTTAGAGGTTAATTTCGCTTGGTTAATCTCCATGCTTTCAATTCTTTGCAGTAATTTTTGAACAAGATCATTATCAGGTTCCTGAACCTCTTTTCCTTTAGGTTCTTTTAATTTTGTTGAAGCCCTATCAAAACCTGGGATTTTAGACTTCCCAGATGTTGCCTTATCTTTTTCAAGCTCTACTACTAAGATTGACAATCCCTATAATCAGGAAGTTTAGCACGTCTTAACTCATAAGAAGGTTCAGGGCTAAAAGCATCAGTATAAAAGTCCCGAAGAGATTTATCAGTAGGTTTATAATCTTGAGGTAATTCCTCAACGATATCATTGAACCTCTTGATAAATTATTCTGTGGTCTCATTTTATCTCTTTTTAGTGATACTGATAGCTTTTACGAGATGCCTTCCTTCTCTCTTATCTCCATACTTTTTCATAAATGCATTAACAATCGATTGCAAAGAATCAAATGAATTTTGAGGCTTTTTCATAAACCAATCTAAAGCATCGCCCTCCAAGGTAAGAACAAAAAGGGTCATTTTTACATCTTCATGATTAAAATTAGCAACCCTTGCATACTTACACAACCATGAACTAAAATATTTTAGATGAGAGTTAGCACTAACTGCATTATTGCCCTGAAATATAGGCAATTTATCCATCCCATGCTTTCGAATATCATTGGGATAACCTTGAATGTTAGCAAAGTCACAAGGGGCAAATATGTCCATGATGTCGTGCTTGACTAGGTTAGTAAAAAGAAAACGGATATCAGAGAGGGCATCTTGTCCGAGATTAACAATAAGGGTACGAGAAGAGAGTTTGTGTAATTGTACTCTGAGAGCCCTTTCAAGATCAGGAGCAGGGTTAACCAAACTGCTTGGGTGTCTTCTAGTATACACTCTTGCTGAAGATAGATGAAGTGGAGTCGTCACTCGGACAGAAAGTCTAACTTAGAATAACCCGAAAGCAAGGAGCCAAGGACAAGGAAATTATCCTGGTAAGAGACGAAAGGATGAGAAGAAAGGAATGAGATGAATGTCGAACAAACCAAGGATAGAAAAACTCTATCCCCGACAACGACGCCAAAAAATGTTGTCACACAGAATGTCTAGGCACCGCGACAACGCTCAGATTGGGGGCTGTCACCCTGATCCCTAATCTCTCCATTTAAGTTGTCTCCCTACAACAAGCTAAGGGGGGTATACCCTATGGATAAACGGGATGAAGGAGAACCAGCTAGGAATCAAATGGCTCGGGAGACACAACGAGGCAAACAAATACTTGATTAAGGCTTAGCAAGATTTAGAATTTGATTAAATTTTAAATTATTAATACCAATGCCTTATGGAGTCAATGATCCGAGTAATTGATTATCAACTGCTGCTTAGGAAACAGAGATATGAATTTTTTTTGTAATTCCACAGTAAAAATCTTTAACAATCACCTGAAAATATTTGCAAAATGTCTAGCATGTAATGAGAATTAAATGATTCAAGCAATGACAATCAATTTAACTAGATGCACAATGCCTTAGCAATTAAATTTCAAGAGATATAGATACCTTAATCAGCCACGAAATTTAAAATCTAACTAGTTCCAATCCTAGAATTAAAATGATTATGCTTAATGTCTTAAATCTAGGAAGTTAATCACCTTCAAATAATTAATCTTCAGATAAAAATTTAAGCACATTTAACTATATAGAAATAACAAATACCACAAAAATTCTCCTTATATCTTGTCCTTAGTGCAAAAGACACCAAGAAGAAATTTTAGATTGATAACTTAATTATTCTTCAGGTGAATTTCTCGATATGAAATGTGACAAAAAAAAAAATCATTTTTTTAGATTTTTTATTTTTATGAAAATAAATCAAATTGGAAAAAAATAAAAATCTAATCAAAAGTCAAAATCCAAAAGTCATAAAAAAAAGAAAACAAATGAAAACACATAATCTAGCCTAAGCCCAAGAATGAATGAAATAAAAAATATACAAATGCTAGCCTAACTCACCTAAAACTAAACCAATGTGTATATCACAATGAAAATAAAGACAAATATAACCCTAAACTGTATACATAAAAAAAAATTGAATTTGCTTTGTTATTGTTCTGTAGGTTTGCGTGAGGAGCAGAGGAGGCCGAGATAGTGTGGGGAGGTGAGGGATTGATGGCAGGAGGGAACCACTTTTGAGGGAGTGACTGCATAAGGATCTAAGGTAGCAAGGGAGGGGAGGTTGTGTGGAGAAGAGGGAATGGAGATGGACTAGATGGATTTGAACAACGGGGCTACGGGTAAGAAAATAAGGTTGCAGTGTAAGGATGAAGGAGGCTACGTAGATAGGCAGCATGGAGAGGGCTGCAGGGTGGCAGAGGAATGGATATGTAGGTGGAAGAAATCGCTGCGTGAGGGGATGAGGAGCTGAATGGACCAGGGAGATGGAGAAGACAATAGTGAGAGCACAGATCAGTGGAGGCTTTAGCTGCGCGAGGAGATATGGGCAACTGTGGATAGGACTGATATGGAAGCTATGCATAGGCAGAGAGGAGCAAAAATGTAGCTGAGGGTGCATGAGGATTTCGAATGGCTGCGTGAATGGAGTTTGGAGCAGCGGGAAGTAACCTAGAAATTTTCCAGATCCCCTAAAAGAAAAATAAAAAAAAGCCAAACCCAGATCATAAAAAAAAAAAATTACGAATCTTTTCAGAAAAAAACGAAGATGAACACAAAATTGAAATTTTCCCGCTCAGAAAAAAAAAAAAAACAGGCAACCAATCTGCAGAACTTCCTCTAGAACCTCTAAATATTTTCCAGAAATCTTAATAAATTTTTTAACTTGCTCTGCTTCAGATTTCTTTGAAACCCTTAAACAATTCTAGATTTTAAAAATTTAAAACTCTTGGATTGCAAAATCTCTAGACAGGAACCCTGCTAAAAATGATGCCGATGGACTTCTAGGGATCCAGATCTTACCCTTCAGGGCCTAGATTTGGATTCTGCACAACCTTCAGCTTCAGATCTGGAGCTGCAATACAACCAGAAACACCCAAACGATATACACAATGACCCAAAAAAAACACTAAAACCTTGAAAACCAAAATCAGAAAACTAACTAAAAATTTTATAGATCTATGCACATAAATAGCAGATCTATCAGATCTAGGGAGTGTAAGTTCGACTCTGCTCCCAGATCTAACAATCTGAATCTCTTAAAAGCTAGATTTATCAACTTAGCACAAAATATTTTTTGAGATTTTAAAATTAAATGGAGGTGCTTCGCCCAAAACGCTTCATGCATCAACAATGAAACTTTTTATGATAAGCCCAGGATTCAACCAAGCTGGGCCCTTCAGAAAATACTAATCGGGAGTTGGCTGGTCCAACTGAAAACTTCCACAAATGCTCGATGATCTAAAGATCAAAATTCTCTGCACAACTCAATTCAACCATTAACGTAGAGCGAGAAAGTGATAATAAAATTCAGATTTAATAGAGATATCTGTCATTATATTCAGAACTTAAATTACCATTCAAACCCCAGTGACCAAGCAAGATACCTGTGCTTAAATCACTCTTCATATAGCTATCATCAATGATTAAAACGAAATCTATGCATGAAAATAACACATCTTACATCTGCAGAAATTAACCCCAAAGTCTTTCTTCACTGCTCATAAAAAAAAGATTACAAGAGAGTTTTCATTTAGCACACGACTCAGAGATCAAATGACTTAAACTGAAAATTGACCTCCTATTTAAAGATAAATCTCCAACAGCTAGTTCGAGTGGTCATTGTCAAAGTGATCTCGACCGTTGATGAGGATCAAAATTTCTTTTAATCTCATCTGTTGAAATTTTAAATATTGAGGAAATTTCGAATTTTTCAATTAAATGCATTTTAATAAATTCAAAAATTAAAAATTTTCATTTATTTCCTCAAAATTTTGGCTTTGACTTAACTTTAGGGACCCAAGGCATAAAATTTAGCAAGATAATCAATTAACCTTAGTTCTTGGACCTGTTAAGATTTAATTTTTTAAAGGATCCATGAATTTTACCTCTGGAAAATTTAAAGTTACCTAGGACCTAGGACCTATGAGGGGATAAATTATTTTTCTAACCCTCAAGACACTTTACATCATGATTTTTTACATTTTTTACATTTCAAGGGGGAAAACCCATTTGAAAAAGATCTTCACAGGCTACCCATTTCTGCCACACAAATATAATCCAGCAGACTAAGCAACTTGTAATAAAATAACCTAACCAAATAGTTAGGATTATTCTTAAATCACGTTTACACATAATCGATCTATAACACTAGGACTTGCCTAAGATCCTAGTGACAAAATTCATTCCGGCTTTGGGGTAAGGCTGAAAGAAAACTCTGCCGACCATCCGAGAAGGGATCGATGAGACAAAAAACCTTCCAAAATTTAGATTGTTACTAGAAAAATAGGTTTACCTAGGCAATTACATACATGACACAGATCTGCTGAGATTATTTACATCACATATATGTAGAATGGGTTTACATTATAACATGATAATCAGGTTGATGATAGCTGGACGACATGGACACATCGATCAGGCGTTATCCCTTTTGCGAAAAAGGGGGTGTACTGCTATGGGTCGTTGACATGTAGTGGTCAACTCACTGCTACCCAAAACAAAAACTATCACTCCCTCTTAGCGAGGAAGGTATTCTCCACTATTCCCATCTACTCCTTCGTGAGTATATGAATTACCCGCTGATCTGTGGGAACATGCTATAGCAAGAATGATCCACACTACATGTAATTGTTGATTCACCTTCCACATGATGTAGCAGAACCATCTTGTGATTCCAATGCACTGATCTCACACTGTTGATGCCCCTGCACTAGAGTATCTTTGGCTGGAACTACACCTTTCTGTCTACAACTGTTGAATTTAAACTGCCTCCCACCTGCTATGTGCTACTGCAACCACTGCAAACTATGCGTAAATCTCTCACCGATCTACTGATTCATTGTAACTGGCTCTGCACTTGTTTCACGAGTACCTGGCTATGCGTCATAACTAGATATACAACTGTCTCTCAAGTATCTAACTATGCCTTGTTGACCTTTCGATCGTCTTGCTACTCTACTACTATGGACTCTCGTAGCAAAGGTATTGGTCCAGCTGAGGAATCCCGTGCACAACAACTAGATATGATCTATTGATCTAACCCTCTTGGCTATGATCTAGATCTCCCTAATTCATCTCCCATAGACCTTGCCCAATATGACAATTGGAGTTCTATACTCCAACTCCTCCTAGAGGTATTGTTTCTATCAGTGTGAATTCATCATCGAGCCTAACAGACAAATCCTCAATCTCTGATGAAGATTCTATTTGCTTCCCTTTCTTATCCTTCTTCCTCTTCGAACATTGGCTAACATAGTGACTAATATCACCACATTCGAAGCACTTGACCTTCGACAAATATTTCTTCTTCTTTTCTCCTTTAGAGTCTTTCCTCTCACTAGGACCCTTCTTCGCTTTTCCCTTCCCTACAAGAGCAACCTTTTCCTTCTCCTTATCTACCTTCGGTCCCTTGCCACTACTATTGGTAGTGCCTTCGACAAGGGGGAGCCTCAGCTCCTCCTAAGTGAAGTCACTCCACAAACATTCCCATTCTAGGAGCTTGTCATGTCTAGAGATCACTTAGACGAACATTTTCCAATCCTTGGAAGACCCGTTGAGAACTATCTATACAAGTTTGTTATCAATTGGGTTCTCTTCAACCACTGCAATTTCATCTTTGACACCCTAAATCTTGGTGAGATAGGAAATTACATTCTCACCCTTGTTTATTTTGACCATCCTGAGCTTCTCCTTAAGAATTATCTTCAAGTTCTTAAAAGGATCCTAGTATAACTTGACTATTGTGTCCCACATCTCCTTTGTTGTAGTATCTTCTGTGATATGGAGAATGATATGATCTCAAACACCATCGAGAATCATCCTCTTAGCCTAGGCGGTGTCTCGACTATAGTCATGAAACTGGATGAGATATGTTGGAAAAAATATTACTGCTGTAGTGAAATCCTTCAGACCGTTCTTCTCCAATAGAATCATAATCTTGGCCTTCTAGATGCCAAATTTGGAGGCTCCATCCAACCATATCTTGATCTCTCAATCCTATTGTGGCCATCTTGGAAAATCTATGAAACTCAATAAACTGGAACCCTCACTCCAAATAGCAAAAATGTTTGGAAACACTAAGTTTCCTCTGCCAAAACTAATTCGACCTCCTACTACAAATTCATACCATCTTCCCACAACTCACACTAGATCCTGCAATTGGATCCTGTAGGTCGACTGGGAACTGCAGAATTATTCGAGAAATAGATCTGACTAATATGCTGCTTCTCTACGTCCTATGAAGCTACTCGCACTTCCCCTGAAAAAGAGATCCAGTAACTAGAAATGGAATTACTTCCTCATATCTGTGAACTAGGTAAATTGACTATTCGATTTGCTTGTTTTGGCCTTATTTTAAAATGAATTCAACCTTCTCTGACTTTGATAACACTAGATAAATCAAACCATTGTGTGCTTTCTCTTCCTTGCCCCACGCTGATATGCTATTGAAAAACTATTATGTTGCAAATCTCAGCGCTAGATCTGCTTTGCGAATCTCTGATCTATCTCTGAAAACCCTTTACCTCATTGCCTACTGCTGAAACTGAGATAATTCACTTTTCCTCCGGATCACCTCCCTGGACTGGAAATCAAGTTTTTTTCCCTGCAATTCCAACTGCCTGACAAGGTCTGGGTAGATCTAGTTTAAAGTGCTTCAGATCTTTCCCCAAACTGCACAACCCTTGCCCTAAAGCCTCACTGATCCTATCTTTTCTTTGATACCATGTGAAATTTCAACAATTGCAACAAACTTGAATTTAATCTTCTATCTACTAGAGATTATTTTTCTTCTATAAATTGATTTACGACAATTAATGATTAAATTACTATTGCAATCTTCACGATTAAAATACGTTGTGGAATATAAAATATGAAAATGAGAAAATATGCACACACACATAAAATATGACACCGTTGTTTTTGGACAAAAGTCCCTGGAAAGACCCCGAAGGGAAAAGAAGTGCATTAAATGAGGGTTTTATTATTATTCAACAATTTAGGAGAAATTACAATTGGTTTTCGTTCACTAGAAAACCTCTTGATAATATTGATCTCCACTTGAAAAATAATCCAGAAACTAATTGTCTCCCTCTGCAAATCGATTTGGCCATATCCCAACAACTTTCTCTTCCAGCTATTCACACTACCTTTGGAAAATATGCACTGCTACTTCCATAGAAATTTTTTCAGCCCCAAAATATCCCTCCTGCAAGTCGTCCTACCTCTTGGACTACTTTAGGCCAGCTCTCTTTACCTCCAGAATAGATCCGATCTTTGGCTCACTGAATGAGCTCCTCTGCCCCTCGTATTGTTTACCGACTACTCGCATTGGCTGAATATGCCCTCCTCTACCGATAATTCAACCTCCTCTTCCTATCTCGTGGACACTGGAAAATATTGAGGAAATTTCCTTTGGACACCTAATCCTAAATCTCTATTGATCCCCTACATATGATGCTTCCTTAGGTTCAACTACAACCTTGCGAAATATCGACAACTAGGTAAGTCGAACTGCTTGACTCACTTGATGTGTATTCTCCAAATCGTTCAAATCACTCTTATAATTTCTCATTGGAGTCTCAATGACCATGATCACATCTCAATGTTAATTTGGGGTAGCATCAGATGTGCTCTAGCCACAAAATTTGGTGGAGAGGTTAGGGCACATGATATCTCCAATACCCATAAAGGGTTTGGGCAGATTCTAAACAGTTTGGGAGATATTAAAATAATTAATATTTTCAATGGAGTCCCTAAGTCTAAACTTAGGGAAATTAAAATATTAATGTGAATTAATATAAAACTGTGTTAGAATGGTCCAAAAGACATGGATCAAGCCATATCTAATCTTAGCCATCGATTAGGGACTTAATCTCGGTCATTGATTTTTCAACAAGGAAAGTATAAGAGGAGGATTGAGGGTCAGTTGGAGAACACACCAGAGTGTTCAGTCATTCTATTCTCTAGAGTGGGGTTTGCTAAGAGAGATAGAATTAGTGATTAGTTGCAACGAGGAGCAGTGAGTATGAGGCAGAGAGGAAGGGAAGTGCCGAGAAACCAGCGCATAAGTAGTGATAGGCAGATGCAGAGCCAGAGGGAGCCATGCAGAGGCAGCAGAGACTATGCAGAGCCAGAAGGGCCTGTGTCATCCACGTAGAGGCTGCAAGAGTGACGTAGAGAGCCAGAGAGGCTACACAGAGCCTCAGTAGGCTGATGCAGAGGGTTTCAGACTGACGTAGAGGCTAGCAGGGCTGATGCTGAGCTTTAGATTGTGCTGGAGAGGGATTTCATGGAGTAGGCTTTCCAAATACCTATTTCCGAAGAGAGGTATTGCTGCCAGATTTTTTATCTCTATCGGGTTAGCCAATTTAGCACCTAGTGTACTAAAAAAAGAATTGCTTAATAATAAAACCCTTAGATAGCTACACCATTTTCCCGCATTTGGTTTTTCCAGGGACATTAGTCCAAAAATAACGGTGTCATCTGTGTGCTTGTATCTGTTCCTTTAGTTGATGATCTGTAATGTGTTGAGCATGCACTTGTATTTATTTTCAGTATTTACATGGTAAATAACTTGTTAATTAATAGAACAAGTAGGTAGGAATAAATCAGTAAAGTGCATGGAGAGTTTCTAACTGTTAGACTTAGAAACTTCAACATGGTATCATAGCGTGGTTGCAGATCACAAGATGACTGAGGACATCAACAACAACAAAAAAAAATTGTCCTAAGTGTTCGAAGTTCTTCCTAGCAGCAAAGAAGAAAGGAAGGGGTGATGTAGTGCCAACGTCTTCAAGTTCGAGCCAAGAAGAGGCTGTGCAGAGGCTGAAGGAGGCAAAGATAGGCTCACGCAGAGCCACGCAGAGGCTAGGAGGGCTGACGCAGTTGGCTGAGGGAGCTAGTTTTTCGGTGCCGGGACTACACAGAGCCTAGGAGCTCTCATCTTCAGGTTGTTGGGGTTTAGGAGGCTATGGGTAAGTTGCAGAGTGGAGCTAGTGGGGTAATGTAGTCAGAATAATACCTAACATGGCAAGGCCAAGGAGGAGGGAGTTGCTATCGAGGGTTTCTAGCCGAGAAATGCAGATGAGTGGTGTAGTTGCATAGAAGATCAGAGTAGGGGGCATCTCGACATCGGCAAAAGGGTTTCCAGGAGGGAATCAAGGCTCAGATGGAGTAACATCGAGAAATTCCAGGAGGGAAGTAGAAGAGCAACATGAGACTACACAAAGTAAGAGACTAGGACAGACTGGACGGAGTGTCAAACTTTGCAGTCTGGAGGGCCAGAATCTTATCTGTACTTGACAGAAATCGTGTCAAGCACTTCACCTTGAGGAGATAGTGATCCTAGTTGACCCAATTGATAATGACAAGTACGAGGAGGAAATGGTGAGGGCTAAGAGCATCATCCTTGATGAGGTCAAGGACCATGTAGTACCACACATTTCCTAGAAGGAAACGACAAATGAGATGTGGGAGGCTCTAAAGAAATAGTGCCATCATACTTCTGTGTAGGGAAGGATGTTACTAGAAAATAAATTGCAGTCATACTAGATGAAGAAGAGAGAACTGATTGACACCTTCCTCGGTCGACTGAATGAGATCTAGGATTAGTTGACTTCCATAAGGGTCATGTCGGACCAGGAATTGATGGTGAGAACAGCACTGAACGTAGTCTCAGAAGACTGGGAGGTATTTGTCCAGAGTATACTGGGTAGAGCGACCCTTCCACATTGGGAGGAAATGTGGGCGACTCTTTACTAAGAAGAGATCAGAAGGCTAAGCAAGGCGGGAAGCAGTGACAAGGGGATCAGATTCAAGGAGGAGGAGGAGGATGTTGCCCTAGCATCTGAGGGAAAGCAAGAGAAATCGAAGAAGAAGGACCTCTCCAAGATCAAATGTTTCCACTATGGGGAGTTGGGTCATTATGAAACCCAGTGTCCAAGGAAGAAGATCAAGGGAGAGGCCTCCGAGACCAGGGCAGCGCCACCAAGGGAAGAGAAGGAATTTTTGATAGATGATGATTGTGCCATGAGTGCACACGGACCACTTGAGCGGACGTGGGGAGACATCGAGCTGTAGTTAGGCGGACTACAGGGGATGAGGGGCAGGATCCTCGAGGTACCCAACCTCTTGGCTTAGACCTTGCTACAGGAGCCTCGAAGGGGAGTAGCAGGACTAGTTGAGTCAGGTATAGATGGATGTGGATGGAGCTGCAGATGGAGCTACAGTGCAGGAGTCCCGAGACAGCACGAGGCTAGCAGGTTGCAACAGTGCAAGAGGCACGGGAGTGTTGAACCAATGCAGGATGGCACAGAGAGGTGTGCAACGATGCGAGATGCAGGGATTTGTTGCAATAATGCAGAGGTCAGAGAGGGAGCACTTGTTAGTGGCAGAGGGAGCTTCAGCATCAGTGGTTGTCTCTAGCCTAATAGAGAGGTTAGATCGGGAGATCAGTTACTTACTTCTCAGTAACTGAGTTGCAGTGTAGTAGTTAGTAGTGGTAGTGTTATGGGCAGACGATGCAACATGATGAGAGGAGATGCAGTGCAGACGCAGTAATGACAGTGGCAGGGCCATGGGCAGCAACACAGATGCAGAGGGCGTTGTCGTACAAATGCAACAATGGCAGTGGTAGAGCTATGGACAATAGTGCAGGATGCAACAGTGCAAAGGATGTTGGGCAGCAGGCCTAGCATCAACACAGGGACCGATGCCAGATAATCAAGGTAATACTCAGTGAGGAGTATTGCTAAAGCACATTCCTCGCTATGAGGGAGTGTTGATTTGGGCTAGCATCGGATGTGCTCTAGCCTCAAAATTTTGTGGAGAGGTTAGGGCACATGAGATCTCCAATACTCAGAAAGGGTTTGGGAAGATTCTAAACAGTTCGAGAGATATTAAAATAATTAATATTTTTAATGGGGTCTCTAAGTCTAAACGTAGAGAAATTAAAATATTAATGTGAATTAATATATAAGTTTGTTAGAATGGTCCAAAAGACATGAATTAGGCCAGATCTAATCTTAGCCTTTGATTAGGGACTTAATCTCGACCGTTGATATGTCAATGAGGAAAGTATAAGAGGAGGCTTGAGGGTCCGCTGGAGAACACACCAGAGTGATCAGTCATTCTATTCTCTAGAGCGAGGTTTGCTAAGAGAGATAGAATTAGTGATCATTTGCAGTGAGGGGCTGTGAGTATGAGGCAGAGAGGTAGGGACAATGCCGAGAGACCAGCACAGAAGTAGAGAGAGGTACACGCAAAGCGAGAGGGAGGCATGCAGAGGCAGTAGAGGTTGCGCAGAGCCAGAAGGGTCTGCGTCATCCACGTAGAGGCTGCAGGAGTGACATAGAGAGCTAGAGAGGTTGCGTAGAGCCTCAGTAGGCTGACACAAAGGGTTTCATTATGATGTAGAGGCCAGCAGGGCTGACACTGAGCTTCAGATTGTGCTGGAGAGGGATTTCGTGGAGCAGGCTTTCTGAATACCTGTTTTCGAAGAGAGTTATTGCTGCCAGATTTTTTATCTCTATTGGGTTAGCTAGTTTGGCACCCAGTGTACTCAGAAAAGAATTACTTAATAATAAAACCCTCAGATAGTTGCACTATTTTTCCCACATTGGGTTTTTCCGGTGACATTAGTCATAAAATAACGGTGTCATTTGTGTGCTTGTCTCTATGTCCTTCAGTTGATGATTTGTAATGTGTTGAGCATGCACTTGTATTTATTTTCAGTATTTACATGGTAAATAACTTGTTAATTAATAGAACAAGTAGGTAGGAATAAATCAGCAAAGTGCATGGAGAGTTTCTAACTATTAGAGTTAGAAACTTCAACATGGTATCAGAGCGTGGTTGTAGATCACAAGAGAACTAAGGACATCAACAATAGTAGAAAACAACTGTCCCGAGTGACAGAATCTGTTCCTAGCAGCAAAGCAGAAAGGAAGGGGTGATGTAGTGCCTGCGTCAGCGAGTTTGAGCCAAGAAGAGGCTATACAGAGGCTGAAGGAGGAAAAGATAGGCTCACGAAGAACCACGCAGAGGCCAGGAGGGCTAATGCAGTTGGCTGAGGGAGCTGCTTTTCTGGTGCCGGGACTGTGCAGAGCCTAGGAGCTCTCACCTTCAGGTTGTTGGGGTTTAGGAGGCTGTGGGTAAGTTGCAGAGTGGAGCTAGTGGAGTACTGTAGTTAGAACAATACCTAACAGGGCAAGGCCAAGGAGGAGGGAGTTGCTACCGAGGTTTTCTAGCCAAGAAATCTAGATCAATGCTGCAGTTGCATAAACAGTCAGAGTAGGGGGCATCTCGATATCGGCAGAAGGGTTTCTAGGAGGGAAATCAAGGCTCAGAGGGAGTGACATCGAGAACTTCTAGGAGGGAAGTAGAAGATTAGCATGGCACTACATGGAGTAAGAGACCAGGAAAGAATGGACGGAGCCTTAAACTTCATAGTCTGGAAGGCTAGAATCTTATCCATACTTAACAGAAATCGTGTCAAGCAATTCGCCTTAAGGACAAAAGAGATCCTAGTTGATCCAGCTGATAACGACAAGTATGAGGAGGCAATGGCGAGGGCCAAGAGCATCATCCTTAACATCGTCAAGGACCATGTAGTACCACACATTGCCAAGAAGGAAACGACAAATGAGATTTTTTATGATTGTGGAAAAACCTGTGAACAATTTTTTGAAACCAACGTTTTGGACTAGCTTGGTGAGTCCATCATCAAGGCAATGTGATTTGGATTTTGAGAAGAGAGAGCATGAAATCATGGAGCTATTAATAGTTAATTGAAAAACATTTGATGTCTTCTTTTATTTTCGGCTTTTTAATTGACTCACTGATTGATAATTATTTATTATTTAATTTATTTAGTTATTTATTTGTTTATTATTATCATTATTTATTTATTTATTATTATTATTATTTTTAATTTTTTTAATTAATTAATTTATTTTTATTTTTATTTATTTATTATTATTTTTTTATATATTTAGATTAATTATTATTATTATTATTATTCTATGTTATATATTTAAGTTCTTTGCTATGTATTAAATGTTTTATTAAATTATATTTAAAAGAGAGTTAGGGTTGGTTATATATATATATATATATATATATATATATATATATATATATATATATATATATATATTTGTATGTCTGGACAAATGAGATGTGGGAGGCCCTAAAGAAACTATACCATCATACTTCTGTGCAGAGAAGGATGTTACTAGAAAATCAGTTGCGGTCATACCAGATGAAGAAGGGAGAACAGATCGACACCTTCCTCGTTCGACTGAATGAGATCAAGGATCAACTAACTTCCATAGGGGCCACGCCCTATCAGGAATTGATGGTGAGAACAACCCTGAACGCAGTCTCAAAAGACTGGGAGGTATTTGTCTAAGGTATACTGGGTAGAGCAACCCTTTGACATTGGGAGGAAATGTGGGCAGCTCTTCGCCAACAAGAGATCAGAAGGCTAAGCAAGGCAGGAAGCAACGACAAGGGGATTAGAGTCAAGAAGGAGGAGGAGGAGGTTGTTGCCCTAGCATCTGAGGGAAAGCGAGAGAAACTAAAGAAGAAGGACCTATCCAAGATCAAATGCTTCCACTGTATGGAGTTGGGTCATTATGCGACCCAATGTCCTAGGAAGAAGATCAAGGGAGAGGCCTCCGAGACCAAGGCAGCGCTAGCAAGGGTAGAGGAGGAAGTTTTGATAGATGATGGCTATGCCAAGAGTGCACACACACCACTTGAGCGGAAGTGGGGAGACATTGAGCTGTATTCAGGTGGACTACAGGCAATGAGGGGCAGGATCCTCGAGGTACCCAACCCCTTGGATTAGACCTTTCTATAGGAGCCCCGAAGAGGAGTAGCAAGACTGGGTGAGTTGGGTAGAGATGGATGTGGATGGAGCAGTAGAGACAGCTACAGTGCAGGAGTCTCGAGACAACACGAGGCTAGTAGGCTGCAACAATGCGAGAGGCACGGGTGTGTTGCACCAGTGCAGGATGGCACAGAGAGGTGTGCAATAGTGCGAGATGTAGGGAGTTGTTGCAGCAATGCAGAGGTCAGAGAGGGAGCACTTGTGAGTGGCAAAAGGAGCTTCAACATCAGTGGGTGTCTCTAGCCCAACATAGAGGTCAGATTGGGAGATCAATTACTTACTTCTCAGTAACTGAGTTGCAGTGCGACAGTTAGCAGTGGTAGTGCTATGGGAAGCATGATTCAACATGAGGAGAGGAGATGTAGTGCAGATGCAGCAGTGGCAGTGGCAGGGCCATGGGCAGCAGCACGGATGCAGAGGGAGCTGTTGTATAGATGCAATAATGGCAGTGGTAGAGCTATGGATAGCAGTACAGGATACAACAGTGTAGAAGATGTTGGGCAATAGACCTAGCATCAACACAGGTACCGACACCAAATGATCAAGGTAATACTCAGTGAGGAGTATTACTAAAGCACAATCCTCGCTATGAGGGAGTGTTTATTTGGGGTAGCATCGGATGTGCTCTAGCCACGAAGTTTGGTGGAGAGGTTAGGGCACATGAGATTTCCAATACCTAGAAAGGGTTTGGGAAGATTCTAAACAGTTTGGGAGATATTAAAATAATTAATATTTTTAATGGAGTCCCTAAGTCTAAACTTAGGGAAATTAAAATATTAATGTGAATTAATATAAAACTTTGTTAGAATGGTCCAAAATACATTGATCAAGCCAGCTATAATCTTAGCTGTCGATTAGGGACTTAATCTCAGCTGTTGATTTCTCAACGAGGAAAGTATAAGAGGAGGCTTGAGGGTCAGTTGGAGAAAACACTAGAGTGATTAGTCATTCTATTCTCTAGAGCAGTGTTTGCTAAGAGAGATAGAATTAGTGATAAGTTGCAGTGAGGGGTAGTGAGTACGAGGTAGAGAGGTAGAGACAGTTCCAAGAGACCGGCGCAGAAGTAGAGAGAGGCAGACGTAGAGCTAGAGGGAGCCATGTAGAGGTAGTGGAGACTGTGTAGAGCCAGAAGGGTCTGCGTCATCCATGCAGAGGCTGCAGGAGTGATGCAGAGAGCCAGAGAGGCTGCGCAGAGTCTCAGTCGTTGATGCAGAGGATTTCATGGCAACACATAGGCCAATAGGGTTGACGCTGAGCTTCAGATTGTGCTGGAGAGGGCTTTCGTGGAATAGGCTTTTTGAATACCTATTTTCAAAGAGAGGTATTGTTGCTAGTTTTTTTTTATCTCTGTCGGGTCAGCCAGTTTGGCACCCAATGTACTCAGAAAATAATTGCTTAATAATAAAACTCTCAGATAACTGCACCAGTTTTCCTGCATTGGGTTTTTCCGGGGACATCAGTCCAAAAATAATGGTGTCATTTGTGTGCTTGTCTCTGTTTCCTTCCGTTGATGTTCTGTAATGTGTTGAGCATGCACTTGTATTTATTTTCAGTGTTTACATGGTAAATAACTTGTTAATTAACAGAACAAGTAGGTAGGAATAAATCAGTAAAGTGCATTGAGAGTTTCTAACTGTTGGACTTAGAAACTTCAACATGGTATCAAAGCATGGTTGCAGATCATAGGAGAACTGAGGACATCAACAACAACAGAAAACAACTGTCCGAAGTGACAAAAGTTGTTCCTAGCAGCAAAGCAGAAAGGAAGGGGTGACATAGTGCATGTGTCATCAAGTTCGAGCCGAGAAGAAGCTACGTAGAGGTTGAAGGAGGCAAAGACAGGCTCACTCAGAGCCATACAGAGGCCTGGAGGGCTGACGCAGTTGGCTGAGGGAGCTAGTTTACTAGTGCCAGGACTGTACAGAGCCTAGGAGCTCTCACATTCATGTTGCTGGGTTTTAGGAGGCTGTGGGTAGGTTGCAGAGTGGAGTTGTAGTAAAAAAAATACCTAACAGGGCAAGGCCAAGGAGTAGGGAGTTGCTACTGAGTTGCAGAGAAGGATGTTACTAGAAAATCAGTTGCAGTCATACCAGATGAAGAAGGGAGAACTGATCGACACCTTCTTCGGTCGACTGAATGAGATCCGAGATTAGCTGACTTCCATAAGGGTCATGCTGGATCAGGAATTGACAGTGAGAATAGCTCGAAACATAGTCTCAGAAGACTGAGAGGTATTTTTCTAGAGTATACTGGGTAGAGTGACCCCGCCACATTGGGAGGAAATTTGGGCGGCTCTTCGCCATGAAGATATTAGAAAGCTAAGTAAGGCGGGAAGCAGTAGCAAGGGGATCAAAGTCAAGATGGAGGAGGAGAAGGATGTTGCCTAGCATTTGAGGGAAAGCAAGAGAAATGGAAGAAGAAGGACCTCTCCAAGATCAAATGCTTCCACTGTGGGGAGCTGGGTCATTATGCGACCCAGTGTCCAAGGAAGAAGAACAAAGGAGAGGCCCCCAAGACCAAGGTAGTGCCAACAAGGGCAGAGTAGGAATTTTTGACAGATGATGACCGTGCCATGAGTGCACACACACCACTTGTGCGGAAGTGGGGAGACATCGAGCTGTAGTTAGGCGGACTACAGGCAATGAGGGAAATGATCCTCGAGGTACCCAACCTCTTGGATTTGACCTTGCTACACGAGCCTCGAAGAGGAGTAGTAGGACTAGATGAGTCAGGTAGAGATGGATGCAGATGGAGCGGAAGAGAGAGCTATAGTGCAGGAGCCCCGAGACAATGCGAGGCTAGTAGGCTGCAATAGTGCGAGAGGCATGAGAGTGTTGCACCAGTGCAGGATGGAATAGAGAGGTGTGCAATGGTGCGAGATGCAAGGAGTTGTTGCAGCAGCGCAGAGGTCATCGAGGGAACACTTGTCAGTGGCAGAGGGAGCTTCAACATTAGTGGGTGTCTCTAGCCCAACAGAGAGGTCAGATTGGGAGATTAGTTACTTACTTCTTAGTAACTAAGTTGCAGTGTAGCAGTTAGCAGTGGTAGTGCTATGGGCAACACGATCCAACACGATGAGTGGAGATGTAGTGTAGACGCAATAGTGGCAGTGGCAGGTCCATGGGTAGCAACACAGATGCAGAGGGAGCTGTCATACAAATGCAACAATGGCAGTGGCAAAGCTATGGACAACAATATAGGATGCAATAGTGTAGAGGATGTTGGGCAGAAGGCCTAGCATCAGCACAGGGACTGATGCCAGATGATTAAGGTAATACTCAGTGAGGAGTATTGCTAAAGCATGGTCCTCGCTATGAGGGAGTTTTTATTTGGGGTAGCATCGGATGTGATCTAGCCACAAAATTTGGTGGAGAGGTTAAGACACATGAGATCTCCAATACCCAGAAAGGGTTTGGGAAGATTCTAAACAATTTGGGAGATATTAAAATAATTAATATTTTTAATGTAGTCCCTAAGTCTAAGTTTAGGGAAATTAAAATCTTAATGTGAATTAATATAAAATTGTGTTAGAATGGTCCAAAAGACATGGATCAAGCCAGGTCTGATCTTAGCCGCTGATTAGGGACTTAATATCGGTCGTTGATTTTGCAACAAGGAAAGTATAAGAGGAGGCTTGAGAGGTAGTTGGAGAACACACTAGAGTGATCAGTAATTCTATTTTCTAGAGCGGGGTTTGCAAAGAGAGATAGAATTAGTGATCAGTTGCAGTGAGGGGTAGTGAGTATGAGGCGGAGAGGTAGGGACAGTGCTGAGAGACTATCACAAAAGCAGAGAGAGGCAGACATAGAGCTAGAGGGAGCCATGCAGAGGCAGTAAAGACTATGCAGAGCTAGAAGGGCTTGCGTCATCCACGCAGAGGCTGCAGGAGTGATGCAGAGAGCCAGAAAGGCTGCACAGAGCCTCTGTAGGCTGACGTAGAGGGTTTCAGGCTGACGCAAAGGCCAACAGGGCTGACGCTGAGCTTCAAATTGTGATGGAGAGGGATTTCTTGGAGTAGGCTTTCCGAATACTTGTTTCTGAAGAGAGGTATTGCTGCCAGATTTTTTATCTTTGTCGGGTTAGCCAGTTTGGCACCCAGTGTACTCAGAAAAAACTGCTTAATAATAAAACCCTCAGATAGCTGCACCGATTTTCCCACATTGGGTTTTTCCGGGGACATTAGTCCAAAAATAACGGTGTCATTTGTGTGCTTGTCTCTGTTTCCTTCAGTTGATGATCTATAATGTGTTGAACATGCACTTGTATTTATTTTCAGTATTTACATGGTAAATAACTTGTTAATTAATAGAACAAGTGAGTAGGAATAAATTAGTAAATTGCGTGGAGAGTTTCTAACTATTAGACTTAGAAACTTCAACACTCAACTGATTGTTAAGATCATTTTGACTCCATCAATTAAGTTTTTTTTGAAAGTTTATATAGAAAAATCAAACTTCTCAATTAATTCATTTTAATTAACCACTTTTTATAAGTTAGACTTAAGAAAAATATAATTATGGCTAATTAATTTAATTAAGTGTCTCCAATTCTTTTCTCGTGAAACCATTTCTGCGTTTTTGAGATCTTGTGTTCCTTAGCATCTTAGACACCATAGAGAATATACCACCTATCTAGTGCTACCCCAAATAAAAACTAACAATATGCACATAATTGGTTTGGTGGTGAAGCTTTGGAACTCTTTGAGTAATTGTCGTAAATAAATGAGATCTCATGGAATGTGATGATCACACGTTTTGCATATAATAGGCTTATTGATGAGGCTTTCAAGCTTTCTGATGGAATCCCTCAATAAAATGTTGTGTCATTCACTGCAATAATTGTAGCAATGAATGTGCATATTGACGAGGCCTAGGATTTTTTTCTAGATGAAATTGTACAGATTAAGGATAGATTCCAAAGCCTTTTCTAATGTTCTCCTAATATCCACTAACTTGGGTTCTTTAGAATCAACTATCAAGATCCATGAAAAAATAAAAACGAGACTGAGATTTGGTTGCATAACCAAGTTAGCTATGACTACAAATCCAATATAGCCATAGGTACAAAAGTTATTATGGCTATATATCCACTGGAACTATTTTTATGGAACCATGCAAGATCTAGAGTCTAACGAAAATAATGCGAATTAGAGAAGTGAAGCCAACTTGTTAAATAGGAATTTCTCTATCTCATTAATTCTACTAGATAAGAAAAAATAATAGATCATCTAATGTAAATACAATGAGCTTTGTTTTATGGATTAGAGAAATATTAGCAAAAGCTATGCATACCATGAATCTCTCTATTAAGTAAGGGAAAGCGGACTATGAAAAAGCTAAGTAAGCCTAAGTAATCATTAGCATGTATTGTATGCACCAACACCCCTCTCGTAAGTCTAACTTAGGTGGGCATGTGGTAATCAAGAGATGAAAAGAAGGGTCCTAACAAATATGAAGCCATATTAGGCACCCATGTACAAAATGCTTTCCTAAAAAAGAACCGAGGAGGGGGAAACCCAGTGTGAATCCCCCCTTCTCCCGAAGGAGAATAGATAGAAAATATTCAATAGCCTACCTTAGATAAGAGACCACCCACACCCCCATTAGATCCCATAAATGAAGAAAGCTAGTCCTTTTGAAAGGTTTGGTGAAGATGTCAATAGTCTACTCTATAGTTGGATTCTTAAATCAATGAATTTCCCATTGATAATCCCCTTAACAAAGTGCATATGAATTTGAATCCCCTTGGTCCATTACCGGTAAACATACCTTGTGAGATTTGAATCGTACTCAAGTTGTCACAAGAATTTGTAGATGGTTGGTAGTATTAGATACCACACTCAATAAGATTATTTTGAAACTAGATGGCCTCAATGGTAACATTAAAAAATTTGAAATACTCAACCTCTTTGGTAGATAAAGCAATAACATATTGCTTCTTTCTCAACCAACATTTCAAATCGAAACCAAGAGAGGAGATAGGATAAAGTGAATTTATGATTTGTAGCATTAGTTTCCCATTCAAAATCTATATACTCCATTAAATCAAAGCCACCACAATCTCCCTTTTAAAAACTCATATCGATATAGGACAACCTCCAATCTAAATCAATGTATATCACACAATGTATATTGGCCCAAAACAAAAGAACACAACTTTTTATTTTTTCCTTTTTTTTAAAGTCTTCAAAAAGGAACTATTCATTGACCTCCCAAAAAGATAACTTTCAACGCACTAGTCAGCAAAAAGCATACCACGACCTCCTTTTTACCAATACCACACAACAACGCAATGCAATGACTGATATTAACACACAGTCTTACCAATAACAAACTCAACAACACAACACCCTCTCTGATATTAACACATAGACTTACCAATAACACACCATCTTAAAAAATGTTTAACTCAATGAAAAAATGTTTAACACACATGCAACATATACACATGGGAAACACGACCAACGACGCCAACTCTGATATTATATACTGCAACACCAACTCTGATATTATATACTGCAACACCAACTCTGATGTTACATACTGCAATGCCAGGACGCGTGAGGTAGCAATGCTAAGCTCCTACAATGCTCCCTTCACTTCGCTTGGCTTCTCAATAGCTGAATATAAACACATAATAATGCATTGAAACATGGAATAAGAATCATGCATTCTATCAACACACTGAAATGGGCATGTGATCAATGCACCAAAATTATCATCCTCTGGCGCAACCTCCACACTCACCACACGAAACTATTTGATATATGCAATATCAAACTTTCAATTCATGAAAATGCAGTCGATTGAGCATGAAGTTTGTGACGGGGAGAAGATAGGTTCTCTTGATAGTCACATTCTTTAATTCAGAGTAGGAATCTGGAGAGTAAGGGTAGGTTAACGCAATGTTTAATGCACTCAGTGCAGAGAGAGGATGTAGTAGAGAATAATAGCAGGAAAATAGGAGTTACAGGAGTAGATGAAGCTAAAAAAGGGTTGGCTCTGGTACCATGTCAGACCAGGAGTAACTCCATGAATGGATTTGTTTACTACATTAACCATATCATGAATTTATACATGAGTCGAGAGACTCTTGGGATTCCAATTCCAATGTCTCTTAGTTTTCTCAAATGCATAACTGACAATATTTATAATATTTACAATAATCCTTTTGGATTATGTGTCAACAATATTGATAATTACTTGTGATATTCTTGTAGTCTTACTATCTTCTATTTATGTTCTTATTTTATCTTTGTTTCATCAAGCAATCATCAAATCAAAACATGAAGATCAATGACACCGAATGTAGTCACTCAGCTAGGGATAAAATCCCTCTCTAGGGGACAACCCAATCAAACTATTCCACTAATCAAATTAAGATAGAACAAGACTTTAGACCTAACCAAAAGACCTTCCTCCTCCACCAAGTCAACCTTCCAATATGATTCAACAAACTTTAACTGTCTCTTCTTGTCCTGCAGCGACAACCCAACAACAAACCAAAATTTTAACCCTTAGCTACTTGTTGAAATTTGTAACTAGGTTCGGTCTTCATAAATTTATTGAAATCACAACGAAATGTACTTATCAAAAGAATTAAGAAAATATTATTATTATTATTATTATGACTTATTAAGGCATGGGTTTCATGCTTGGGTCATCATGTTTTAGGTCAAAGTCCCCATTGAGGACTTCTAGGATTTATTTTGAATCATTAGAGTCATTGTACATTTAAAGAGACCCTTCTTGAGCTTTCGAATCATATAAAATAATTGTTTTTGAGTAAAAAATGAATTTAGTCCCCTCCACACCAATTCGGCCTCAAGAAGATTAATTCTATCTCCCTAGAAGGTTATATATACAAGTCAATTCGAATTCATTCAGAGCATCTCACTCTCTCACACGTAGTTCAATATCTGAAGCTGGAAGTTGGAAGTGCGAAGTTGGTAAAAGACTAGAAGAAGAGCTGGAAAGAAGTGCGAGTTTCTGGAGGAAGATAGAAGACCTCAAGATCGAAATTTTGGAACAACTCTCACTTAATTTTGAGGTGTATCAAGGGAGATCAAAGTTTTTCTAGTCTAGTCGAAGCTGTTGCTGCTATTGTTACTGGGTCGAAGTTGTTGCTGATGTTGCTAGGTCGAAGTTGCTGCTGCTATTGCTACTGGGTCAAAGCTGTTGCTTATGCTGCTAGGTCGAAGTTGATTTTGAAATGTTATCATCTGCAATAAGGATTGAGGGCTAACTTGGTGTGGAGGATGTCTTGTTTTGGGTCTAGAGTCTTGGATTATCTCAAGAAACTATTAAAGGAAGAACTGTTGACTAGGTTTTCCCCTAGATAGGGGTTTTTCCCTGGCTGTCTGCCTACATCTGTTGTCCTTGTGTTATTATTTTTGGTAATTGCTTGATGAACTAAAAGATAAAATAAGAACATAAAGATAAAATAATCACAAGTAATTATATATATAAGAAAATATTTCTTCCTTTTTTATTTTTTAACATGGAATCAGAGCTAGGTTATGAAGGAAAAAAAGGTAGTTTGAGTATCTATTACAAGTAATCTAAAGGATTGATCAAGGGATCATATAAATAGCTATTATATGATAAGAAGCTCACTATCTTCAAGGACAATGTATAACACAATAAAGAGTGAAAACAAATTGGAAGGAGCATCAAACTACAGATCTTGGAAAAAGAGAATTGACCTCATTCTTGAAAAGAACAAGGTCTTCGATTTGGTCAAAGGAAAGATGAAGAAACCTATCGAAGAATCTAGTGTTGCAAACAAACTAAGTATAGAGAATTGGAGATATTGGCTATGACGCTAATGGTAGAAAGAATAAAGGAACATATTTTCCCATACATTTTAAATATAGACCATGCTCAAGAATGTATGAAGTTTTGTCAAAATTATTCACTATTAAGAACATCGGTCAAGTAGCAAGTTGGAAGAATGAGTTAAGGACTACAAATATGACAATGGATGATATTGTAGCTTCCTTCTTTGTGAGGAAATGTGGAATTAGAGATGAAATTCAAGCCATAGATGAAATTGTACTGGAAAATGAGCTAGTAATCAATGCACTATTGGGACTACCATCTACTTGGAGTTCTTTTTATTCAGGCCTCAACAGGTTGAAAGAAACTGCACCCTTTGAAAAATTGTGGAATTCTCGCACTCAAGAAGAAATGAGAATCTCATTATTATCCAACAATGAAGAAGAAAAGGTTTCAAATGCATACTCCACTTCTCACAAGAAAGGGCACTCCAAGAAGTCAAGAGGGCCAAGAAGGAAGGTTGATATGTCCACAATAGAATGCTATCAATGCCACAATATGGGTCACTATAGAAGTGACTGTCATAACAATCCAAAAAAAAAGAAAAGGAGAAGAGACCAAGCTAATGTTGCTAATGAAGTATCTCAAAATAAGGCTAAGCCCGAAGAATTGGATATAAGGGACTTACACTACCACGTCCTTTGATCTAAGATTTAGTTATTTTATTTTGATTTTTAGTATTTGTACATTTAACACATTTTGGAAAAACATTTTTTATTTTAAGATTATAGGTATCCCTCAAGCTTGGAGGGAGCCTTCACCAACCTTCAAAGATAAGTATCCTATTACCTTTTTCATTTTTAGTTTTTCTTACTTATGCAGTTTTGTTTGTATTAAGTACTAATCACATTTCTACTCTTATTTTCCTTGTTTAGGAAAACTTGTTGAAGACTCAAGGTAGAAGGTCTCACGAGACAAAGCATTGGAATTACAAGGTTTGTGAAGAAAAAAGAGGTATGTTTTGAACTACAAGTTTTTGCTCTCTGTATGATATTCATTCTTGATAATCTATTACTAACATCATTGTGTCTAGATTTCTTGAATCTTAAATATTCTTGATTGAGTGATTCATCATTACATAAATCTTCCCCCATATCTTTGATTACTCTTGTGGAAGCCTAGAGATGTTCGTTATGAAAACTGTAACTTAAGGGTATGTTAATGATTATGTGTGGAACCCTAGCCTACATAGGGTTATTAATGAAGTCTAAAGAAAATGTCTGATACTTTGATCATGTCATGTTTGGGGTTTTTGTATGGTCATTAAAACCATAACTTATTAGGGTTTAATGGTAATGTTTGAAATCCTGAACCTTTGAAGTATTGATAATTTAGGGTTTGATATATTTTTCATTGAAACCCTAGATCGTTAAGGTTTGGTAGGGTGTATAAGAAAGACCCTTATAATGTCTTAGAAATGAAATCTCCGACATGTGTGTGTTTTTCCGATAAAACCCTAATCTAATCATGTTTTTTATATGTCTAACTCTTATAGATATTTGTGTAGTTGGGTTTGAATAACACATGCTATGAAATGCCTGTGCATGATGATGGAATCCTAGATGTATAAATTGACCTAATGTAATTCTAGGGTTTGTAACTATGCCCTAGTCAAAGTTTGATTCTATAGGATGATTATATTATAGGGTTTTGTAACTAAACCCTAATAGAAGTCCAAATCTATGATATATGATGACAATGTGATAATTTGAGATTTCTATAAGATTGTTGAAATTTGAAGTTGAGTTATGATTGATGATAGTTAAGAAAAAAAATCTAGGGTTTACAACAAATCCTGGTGGAAGATAGTAAAATTGTTACTTTGAATTGAGATGTGAATGGTTTTGATTGTAAAAAACTCATGTATGAAATCTAGGGTTTTGCACTAAATCCTAGTCGGAAGTCTAACATATGAATTCAAAAGTTGTTAGATACATTGTGGATCCATATTTGTTTGAATTGTTTCTAGCGTTTGCAATATGTTGTAGTAGGGCATGTCATACCTCTGGAAGGAACATTGAAACCCTAGATGTAATGAAGGATGTTATGAAATTTCCAAAGTCTTGATGATATAGTTTAGGTTTTATGACAAAAACCCTAGCAAGAAGTTGAAGAGTACATCTGTCTTGTTTGTAACTAAGCTTAGGTATTTGATTCCTAAAGATGAATGATTATATTATATGATTATGATATGGTTGACTTCATCCTTCTATAGATTTGGTTGTAATTTCTATCTAAGTTGTGAAGGTACATAATCTTCAAGATGGCAAAGATGCTCGTAAAGTTGATATGATAAGAACGATGAAGAAAGTTTTAATGGTCAACTTCGATAAGAAGTATGGAAGCCATGAAATATTCTATGATGTTGTAGAAAAGAAGTTAAGACCCCTAAGTTAAGAGGGATCTTCGATGAAAGGAATTTCCCTAAGTTAAGAGGGAGCTTGGATGAAGGAAATCTCCCTAGTTGAGAGGGAGGTCATATTATAGTCAAGATGAACACCTTGAAATTGGAGAATGTATTTTGAAGGGTTGTTGAGATAAAGAAAGCTAGATCTATTTGAGGAATATGTTGCTGCATGAGAAGTAGGAAAGGAAGATGCAAGGTTGAGGAATGTTCTGTCAGTATTCATTTGGAAAGTTCTAAGTCCTACTGTGAAATGTTGAGAAGCAACATCAAGTTGTCTGAGAGACCTTGAAGGTTTGTGTTTATTTATATTTGAAAGTTTGTTATTGATTGGGGTTGTGTTTTTACTGGTAAATCTCTCGAAAGTTTGATAACATGTTTTACATGCTTAGGGATGGCGATTCGTTTGATCGGGAGAGATTTGTTGCTGATATGTTTGATCGAGGAGGAATTTTACCGATTGGAATAATTTGGAAGTTGAGGCTTTGCGTGTGAGACATTGCTTTGGAGGACATCTGGCCGATACTTTGTGTTGATGTCTAGTTCTCGAATTAGAGAGGGTGTCATTAGTCATGGAGCTTTGACCTTGGATACATACCTAGATCTCTGGGTTGATGGTTAGTAACTAATCTTGATGGTACCTAGAGAGGTTGAAAGCTTTAATCCATCTTAGTCCTAATTGGATAGATTTCCCTGGTCAGGAATCTAGTCCATGGAATTGCAGTGCATAAACTATTAGAGGACCTTGGATAGATTGCCCTGGTCAAGAATCTAGTCCATGGCATTGCGATGCCTAAATTCTTCATGGTTCATGTGTTATGAGATATTCCTTGTACTTGTACTTATGAATACCTTCCTAGTTAAGAGGGAGTGTTGAAATTTGCAACTAGGTTTAGTCTTCATAAATGTATTGTAGTTACAATGAAATGTACTTATCAAAGAATGAAGAAAATATTTTTATTACTATTATTATGACTTATTAAAGCACAGGTTTCATGCTTAAGTCATCATGTTTTAGGTCAAAGTCCCCATTGAGTACGTATAGGATTTATTCTGAGTCATTAGAGTCATTTTACATTTACAAAGACCCTTCTTGGGCTTTCATGTAAGGACCACTTCCAGACTGTATACATATATTATTATTATTATTATTTTATTTTTTTCACAGCAAAATGCAACTAGAAGGGAAATACATTAGGATTTCATTTCAAGAAACATATCATAACATTTTCATACTTTTAACTAAGATCAATAGTAATGAAATACATATGTACCGTTCACCAGAAGTCGAGACTCCACTTGCTCTGTTGTTGCTGGTATTCCCTTGCAGCTGGTCACCTCCGCGAGTGAATGTTGACGCACTTGATCCGAATGCGAAGACCCACCGGTTAACCTCCCATCCTACTCCTTGGGTACTCTTCTTCCCCGCGGACCCTCGAGCTGCAATGGGGTTGTATAATGGAGGAAAGTACTAGCTGGTAGAGGAGAGCACACCTTGGCTCCAAAGTCCCCTCTCTAAAATCCTCTACCTCACCAAACTCACTATAGCTTCGTAATCACTGCTCTGACATCATCTCATCCATCCAACAATAGGGTTCCCAAAAAAAGTGCCTTCTCCCATGGCTTTCCCCTTCTTTTATAGGAGTCCTCATAGGTGACACTTGTCATGTCATTCATAATTAATTATTTTTTTTATAACTCAATAGCTTGATTATTCACCCACCCATGTGTCATTCTCACATCAAGGGTCTCCCAATATTATTTACTTAATTTTTTATTTAAAACTAATATTTTCCTCACCTCAAATAGATTCCTATTTCTCCTCCTAGTTGTCCCTTTATTCCCCCTTTATATGCCTTAATTTGTGTTCATTACTTGAAGTCAATTAATGAGTCAAGATTTTATCCCCAATCTACTCCCTAATTTAACTCAGGTTATCTCCTAGATCGATATTCTTATGTTGGTTGTTGACACATGGAGCTTCTCTACAATTCTCTAAATTTAATTTATTATTCTCATTTTAATTCACCTTCCTCTTTTCTTAATTAGGTTTAAATTAGTTTAGGATTAATCATTATCCTTACAATTATGTTTGTCTTTCCCCTTTTTCCTAATTAAACCACATAATCTTCCTAGTATTTTCCAACATGGGAAGGGTAGAGTTTTTAAGGTACTCTATTTTATTTCTTCCTATGATCCTCCTTATTCCAAGTTTTATTTTTGATTTAATTTCCTTGGTTTCTAATCATCATTTACCCTTGATGTAACTTTACCTAGTTTTCATTCCTTACTTATATTTATTTATTATTATTTATTTTTACTGATTCCAAGGGTGCCGCACCTAATAGTTTATTTGTGATGCCAAGGGTGCCAGTTTGGTTGTGTCCTTCAAGAACTTCCCTAGAAGTTCCACGGGTGCCACACCTAGTAGTTTATTTGTGATGCCAAGGGTGCCAGCTTGGTTGTGCCCTTCAAGAAGTTCCCTAGAAGTTCCAAGGGTGCCACACCTAGTAGTTTATTTGTGATGCCAAGGGTGTCAAGTTGGTCGTGCCCCTCAAGAAATTCCCCTGAAGTTCCAAGGGTGCCACTCCACTTTCCCTTCAAGCATCCAGTGACTACGAGGGGAAAGTATAGTGCAACGTCATAGAACACTATCATCTCCTATGTTGCCTACTATAGTGATACTAATGGTGTCGGGGATCGAGGAATCCGCCTTGATGCGCGCCCCCCGGTAAATTCCTCATGAGCGACCCAACTTTGGGACCTGCCCTCATGGCATCGTGATCTTCAAGGCGAAGGTGTTTCAACCCTTCCAGCCCAAGTCACGGCGAGAGTGCTAGTGGGTGAGATCAGGGACTCTGTCCCACCCCTCCCATGTAGTTCCATCCACCTGTACAACCCCATCACCCATGTGTGGATCATTCGGTCAAGCAACTAATCTGTGTGTACAACCATTAACATATCATCAAAAAATAGTTAAACATATATGGCATATTTCAAGATCGACTTAGACTTTAAAAGATAAACTAATATGAATTTTCATCAAACCAGGTGTCATCGACATGTCATATGCGAGTGCCTCTGATGGTTTCCTGCCATACTCAATAATCATCAGTAACAAGGTTTCTCAATGCTAGTCAATTATCATAATAACATCATTAACAATTCCTGGTCATTCACATCATTGTCCATTGTAAGTCTGAACTAAAGGAAGTAGGTAACATAGGGGGCACATCCCTCATGGCTATCATCAATAATCATCAATGGAAACATACATATTCATTAAGCTATCAACATCGTAACATCGTAGAAATATACCTATCCATCAAATTTATCCTCATTATGCTTTTGGTAGAGCGCATACATATTCTTTACTACCCTCATAATAAATTCAAATAGAGACCAACTTAACTATTTAATATTGCAATCATCAGAATACTGATAGATAAGATACATAACCATTCATGCTATCATAATATCAATGGAAAGCATTCATAAACATCAAACCATGAATATCTCAATCGCTAATAATAGTGTCATGGGTCCAGATCCTCAATCTGAGGTCCTCAAAGAATAAAGTGTCTAAGATAATGTCGTATTAAGGTCAAGAAACTAGAGTGGGCACTACATACACCCCCTCTTAACAATGGACTTCGTCCCTAAGTCCTCGAAACATAAAGGAAAACGACGACACATATCCTAAGAATCCTTCCTGAAACTCTTGCTAACCTTCTGGTAACAGGCATCTCCGATTTTTTAAATTAAGCACATTTTTTTTCTTAAGGAATTAAAATCAATTACCAAATTCGTTTTCATCTTCTGGATTAAGTAATTTTCTCAACTAATTTATTTATTATTATTTTTATCATTTTTACCTAATTAGTTCTATTAGGCCCTCATGAAACATTGTCATAAATCTAATGCTTCTCATTTTCATTCCTTTAACCTTTTGAATATTCAAGAGTGTCTTTCAAGTATAGTTGCTTCGAACATGAGCTTGAGATGTAATGCCCAACAATTGTCCTTGTTATGATCATCCTTCATACTATGTTCATAATGCAAGCTTTTTTTTTTTTTTGCATAATTTAACTTTAAGTAAAATGTTAATATGTGGATTTACTAGCACAAAAATACAAATAACAAAGCACCAATGAAGAGAATAACATGCCTTAGTTTTCACTAGATCAAAACATATTAGACTGTCATATATCAAGTAAACATGATATCAAGGTCCACACAAACTAATTGCTTTGGATTTACAAACTAATTGAATTATCATCGCATTACACCCGTTACTTACTATACAAGTCCATGCTGACACTGATCATTTCAAAAGAAGCACGTGTTACTCAAACATCTCAAGGAAAATAACTTAGAGCAATGTTTTTCAGACTGTAAACGCTTAAGGCACATTGCTCTTGCCATTGGTAGCAATAACATATCCTTGATCAAAGAGACTGGTTGAGGATTTTGAAATTAATGAACCAAAATTCCCATTCCAGGTTCCAATTCATCATCTTAAAAGGAGATATCACTTACAAAAGCTTCGATATAAATTTTCATTCTGCAATACAAATTTTATTTCCTCAGGCACTCAAAAATAAGCAGAATGTTTGTATCATATTTTAATAGCCACTCCCAATGACTACTTTGTTGTCTGAAATAATATGTTTATTTTATTTTTCATTTATCATCTAACAACCCAAAAAATTGTACAAGGAACAAACCAAAAATAGATTGCTTCAGTTGATAACTCTAAAGCACTGGTGTAGAGAATTGAAGCAAGATAATATAGATTCAAACTGTATTAGTTAAAAGCATAGAAAGGATTTTTAACGATTAAGGGTGTTATTTAATACTAACATTGTTTTATCCCCAAAAACAAGATTCATTTCAAAGCTTTATCTAGAGAGGAAACGAATAGACTCATAAATACCACAACTCCCTAATGGAAGTAAGACTCATCAGTATTAAAAATCTGTGTTTTAAATCAAAGGATCACTATACAAGATTGAAATAGGGAATAGAATAGACAGCTTGGTATTTATTTTCAGCGATAATAAGAGACATTAACAATCAAGGTTCATAAGCTATGTTATTAGAATCATTTAACATGTTAAGAAACTCTAGCATAACAGAGGAATACTTTAGCAGAATTGACATTTCAGCATATCTGGAATCTTTTAATCATACGATAGATGAAGGAGCTAACAGTAAAGGCCTTAAATTCAACCTCAATGACCAAAACATTCAAAAAAAAAAAAAACCGATTCCAATATGAAACAAGATTGTTGGCGAACATATAAACAGGCTGCATTTTCGATAGATTGAAAATTAGCAAAATCATGAAGTCAGCATTTGGCATGCATCTACCCCATGCCAAATGGAATGTCTTAAATGAAAACCAAATAATTTTAGAAGTATTTCTACACAACTGGAAAATTTTACTGTATAAAAATCTTTATTAGACTATATGGTCTATTTAGCAAAGCAGTAATTTTAACCATGCATCGTCTTTCATGCTAAAGTAAATGTCCTTAATGATTGGATGAAAGGGTGGTGGTGAGGTGGGAAGCCCCTACACTTGCAAATAGTACAATAATTGGGACGCTGGTAATGTGAGACCAGGTAAAAGTACTTTGTCAAACAGCAGAGTACGATACAACATGCAAATTCCCAATATGGTTATGCTAAACCTGCTACTTCTATGGTGGACGCTTTAACGCCTTCTCAAGACCTAGGAATCACTCAAAGCTCGTAGATTCTCACTCTATGATTTTACATAACACAAAACCATGCACTATATGTATATATACATCTAATATTACGTTGTGCTATAATGCCACTAGCCACCCCTTCCATCATGTTATGTACTTTCCGAATTTATTCAAAGCACTATGACTTATCATAGGTTACCAATCTACTTTTAGTGTGACTTTGGATTAACGTTGAGTATTGTTGTGTTCTTATGTGGAGTTAGTTTAAATCATCCATCCGACATGTTGTCAAATATCTCACAATTTCATATAACCAAACAATAGACCCATGTCTAAATGTAAATGTCTAGAACGCTATGACCTACGGTTCCTTGGAACATCTCAAATTCCACATGTCATGCGTAGGAGGGGCTAGTGATATGTTTTCACTCGACAGGTGTTTGATCCTTTTGGTCACTTCTTAGGGTTTTTAATCGGACGGTCCTGTTGCGAGCATCACAGTTAAGGTAACCAAACCTTTCCCTCCGCCGCAGCAGAATCTCCTTTACGATCATTTGCGATTTTCGTTCTCTGTGGGAGAACTCTGCAATTATAAACCAAAACCTAATAGGTATTATCACTTAATAATGCATGTCAGTGTATATAATGCTTTCCTGCAAATGCATTTATCCAACTTTCCATTATCTTGATATATCTACCTTTAACTATGTTAATTTTTTTTTTTGTCATTATATTTTTGACATATGATCATCCTGTTTAGTTGTCATGAAACAGAAAATCCTATCGAAAAGGGAAAATGCCATTTCCTTGGATAATTCAACAACTGAAGGGTCAAACTTGTGGATTGAAAGTATTTGATAAAGGGCCAAATAGCCAAATGACATACAAGCATTATGAAATAATCTTCACAGAACAGATATATGATACAAGATCATTCATAATTTAAGAGGACCTTTCAGGAAAAGATATGCACAGAATGTAAAACAATAGAGAGAACCCATGTGTAAAATGATCATTGACTGTATCGAATGGCATTGGTAGAAGTATGATGCTCCAAATAACCATAAACCAATACTATAGCTCTATTTATGCATTAAGAACTAGCAAAGAATCCAAAAATTCATAAAGGCAAAGTTTTCTTGTTACATTACAAAACATTGAACAAAGAAGTCAATCAAATCAAAAAAAGAGAAGCTCAAACTCCCTGTGAGATTACAGGAAGAGAGCAGAGAAAGAACGACTAAGTTTGGCATCTAACATTCAAGGTGATGTAATTGAAAATCTGCTACCTATGGTGGACAATTTTGAAAGAGCCAAAACACAGATTAAGATATAAATCATAAATATTACAATGTATAATATTATCATGATTGTAATATGCTCCTATGTTGCTTCTTGTTGTTCTGGTCCATTTTCAATTGTTCTAATTGGAATTAGTCTCAGTTAATCCTTTACCATTGATAAACAATAAGACCTATTTAGACATT
This sequence comes from Pinus tabuliformis, assembly GCA_031772625.1. Classification (NCBI taxonomy): domain Eukaryota; kingdom Viridiplantae; phylum Streptophyta; class Pinopsida; order Pinales; family Pinaceae; genus Pinus; species Pinus tabuliformis. Next base: position 344,609,004 of record CM062816.1, read on the forward strand.
GCATGTACATAATCACTCTTTGTTGGATCATTCTTCGTTGTTGGATAAAATTAATCTTAAATAAGGCTGAACTCTTGGAATCAAACTTCATCTACCAGCAAGGGGTTTATTCCATTATAAATTTGATAAATTCTTTATAGAAGTTTCAAGAATAAATATAGTTCTATTACTACTATTATGATTTAAGTTTATATATTAGATTACTTTTTATTGTATCAATTTATAGGGAACCAAAATGAGCAAGCTAAACATCAAGGGAAAAATCACAATAAGTCAAGAAAGTTGAATACTTAATAGAAACTAAAATAATTAGAATTACACTGTAAATTTTTTTTTGGAAATTTTATTTCAATTAAAATTATACCATCAATATATCTCACTTAAATTCTCCATGGCAAAGCAACCTGCTCGAAAACATTAAAATATCAAATAATTTACAGACCAAAATACTCGACCAACCGCACAAAATCCATAAAATTGTAAATGCAATTGAAATGGAAAATCGTTGCAAAGAAAATTGAAATACAAATATCGAAGAAAGATATTTTAAATATTCTAGATTTACCCAATTTTAATGAATGGAAATTGTCGAATGTATATGATTACATGTTCCATGTTTTAATGAATGGAAAAGGCTTATGAATACTTTTCAACAACTTTATTTTTCTTTGCCAATAAAGCAGAGAAACAATATATGTAGGAATTAATTGTGACAACTGAGAGTTCTACGTCACCATATAAACTGGTAAACCCAGAATACAAAGAGAAATATGTTCAAGAATTCCTTAAAAAGAAAGCCAGTAAGATGGCTAATGTCAGGCAATTGGAAAATTGAATTGAAAATATAGAAACTGTTTAAGATATGCCTTGAACCCCTGTTATTTTCTTAAACTGTTTAAGATATGCCTTAAACTTTTTTATTAAATATTTTTATAATGCTTATTATTACTTTTATGAACCCCTGTACGAAAATAGTTTAGCAATGTAGGCACGAAAACAATTTAGAAATGAAGGAGTCGTCAATCCTATCATTCCAATTTACTTTACAGATTGGCTTCCATTAGACGCTAATAATGCTCCTAAATTGCCTGGAGTATTTATAAACAGTTCGTAGAAATCATGAAAGGATTTAATGTTAATGTGGTCAATACTGTTGGAAAACCATTTGATCCCATGCTACACGAAGCAATTATGCGTGAGGAAGAAGACTGTCACTGACTACCATTTTTATGTACAAATATCTCACTTTAAGTCATGACAAATACAATCACCTCCCTCGAAATTAATGACTGCCAGATCTACCAACTTCTTACCCTCATTGGGCCCTAAAGCACTGAACGTTTTTCTCCATTTGTCCAAAACAAAGCATGTAAACGTTTACACTATATGCATTTTGATTCAATTTTCCTTTCTTTCGTAGAGCATGTATAAAAAAAAAAAATCCCCTGAGGAGTCAAGTACTGAAAGATTCAAATAATTGATCGATTAACGCCTTCACATTGTCGACAATATCTACATGGTTTTTTGTTAATTGAAACAGTCTTGCAGTTTATGAAGATTCAATAAGTTTAAAAAGTTTTTGAAGATTCAATAAGTTTAAAGAAAATTTGAAATTGAATTAAACCCTACCTTTAGCGAAATTTTGGCAAATCAAAGTTGAATCCCGCCATTGAATTCCGCAACAGTACCCAAAGGCAGCTCCTTGTGGGAAAGATCCTCCAAAAAAATTCACAACATCATTCGATACTTCGGTTCCATCGAGCTCAAGCATGTAATTCACATGGATAGTGTGCCGGGATGCCAAGCGGCCACCTTCCGATTTAAAAACCCCAATTATCTGCCCCCGACACCCTAACCCTACATCCACAAAGTCATACCACACGTTGAAGAAATCTGTATTCTTGATCTAGAGAAACATGGCCATGCTTGTATTCATGAACAGGTACGGCACGTCGGAGCCAGGGTTAGGGATTGTCTGGAAATTCATATCATTGAATTACATGTGGAAGACTTGAATTTCCAGTTGAGAGGGCTAGAAGAAGTAGAACGCCCCGCCGAGCAGCAGGCCAAAACAGATAACCAGAGTGACAGCGTAAGCAACTAACTTAAGGCGGTGTCGCCGCTTAATATGCAGCTATGGAGCCGGAGGCAGAACCATATAGTAAGGGTCTGCAGGGTAACCATAGGCGTAAGGTTTGTGTGACACAATGGGATTCAATCTCGGGGCTCCTGCAGGAGGCATATCTATGGTGGATTTTATATAATACCTCTGCAGGCATCCCTGTGGTACTGAAGGTCTAGGCTTATAGGTCTGTAATTCTGCTACTCGTGGTGAATAGGGAAAGGCAACAAACCGCCCGACCTACCATTCAACTATCAGAGATTGAAGGTGCGCTTGATTTCGAATTGATTGGCGTGAAAACAAAAAAAAAGAACCAAAACCTCAAGCAACGAAGCGAAGGAAAGAAACAAGAAACGAGAATAAAAGACTATCGAGTTTGAAAAAAAAAAATTGTACAGTTTCATATGCGAATCTAAGCTGGCCTCGTATACTACTGCTGAGCTCCAAATCATATCCAACAAAACTAGTCATGCATGCATAGGGCCATAGGTCTCAAGGGTTCAACATAGCTCTGATACCAAGTGTAAGGACCACTTCCAGACTGTATACATACTTTTTTTTTTTTTTCACAGAAAAATGCAACTAGAAGGGAAATACATTAGGATTTCATTTCAAGAAACATATCATAACATTTTCATACTTTTAACTAAGATCAATAGTAATGAAATACATATGTACCGTTCACCAGAAGTCGAGACTCCACTTGCTCTGCTGTTGCTGGTATTCCCTTGTAGCTGGTCACCTCCGTGAGTGAATGTTGACGCACTTGATCCGAATGCGAAGACCCACCGGTTAACCTCCCATCCTACTCCTTGGGTACTCTTCTTCCCCGCGGACCCCCGAGTTGCAATGGGGTTGTACAATGGAGGAAAGTACTAGCTGCTAGAGGAGAGCACACCTTGGCTCCAGAGTCCCCTCTCTAAAATCCTCGACCTCACCAAACTCACTATAGCTTCGTAATCATTGCTCTGACATCATCTCATCCATCCAACAATAGGGTTCCCAAAAAAAGTGCCTTCTCCCATGACTTACCCCTTCTTTTATAGGAGTCCTCATAGGTGACATTTGTCATGTCATGCATAATTAATTATTTTTTTTATAACTCAATAGCTTGATTATTCACCCACCCATGTGTCATTCTCACATCAAGGGTTTCCCAAAATTATTTACTTAATTTTTTATTTAAAACTAATATTTTCCTCACCTCAACAAGATTCCTATTTCTCCTCCTAGTTGCCCCTTTATTCCCCCTTTATATTCCTTAATTTGTGTTCATTACTTGAAGTCAATTAATGAGTCAAGATTTTTTCCCCAATCTACTCCCTAATTTAACTCAGGTTATCTCCTAGATGGATATTCTTATGTTGGTTGTTGACACATGGAGCTTCTCTACAATTCTCTAAATTTAATTTATTATTCTCATTTTAATTCACCTTCCTCTTTTCTTAATTAGGTTTAAATTAGTTTAGGATTAATCATTATCCTTACAATTATGTTTGTCTTTCCCCTTTTTCCTAATTAAACCACATAATCTTCCTAGTATTTTCCAACATGGGAAGGGTAGAGTTTTTAAGGTACTCTATTTTATTTCTTCCTATGATCCTCCTTATTCCAAGTTTTATTTTTGATTTAATTTCCATGGTTTCTAATCATCATTTACCCTTGATGTAACTTTACCTAGTTTTCATTCCTTACTTATATTTATTTATTATTATTTATTTTTACTGATTCCAAGGGTGCCAAGTTTGGTTGTGCCCTTCAAGAACTTCCCTAGAAGTTCCAAGGGTGCCACACCTAATAGTTTATTTGTGATGCCAAGGGTTCCAGTTTGGTTGTGCCCTTCAAGAACTTCCCTAGAAGTTCCAAGGGTGCCACACCTAGTAGTTTATTTGTGATGCCAAGGGTGCCAGTTTGGTTGTGCCCTTCAAGAAGTTCCCTAGAAGTTCCAAGGGTGCCACACCTAGTAGTTTATTTGTGATGCCAAGGGTGTCAAGTTGGTCGTGCCCTTCAAGAAATTCCCCTGAAGTTCCAAGGGTGCCACACCACTTGCCCTTCAAGCATCCAGTGACTACGAGGGGAAAGTATAGTGCAACGTCATAGACCACTAGCATCTCCTATGTTGCCTGCTATAGTGAGACTAATGGTGTCGTGGATCAAGGAATCCGCCTTGATGCGCGCCCCCCGGTAAAGTCCTCATGAGCGACCCAACTTTGGGACCTGCCCTCATGGCATCATGATCTTCAAGGCGAAGGTGTTTCAACCCTTCCAGCCCAAGTCATGCCGGGAGTGCTAGTGGGTGAGATCAGGGACTCTGTCCCACCCCTCCCATGTAGTTCCATCCACCTGTACAACCCCATCACCCATGTGTGGATCATTCGGTCAAGCAACTAATCTGTGTGTACAACCATTAACATATCTTCAGAATATAGTTAAACATATATGGCAGATTTCAAGATCGGCTTAGACTTTAAAAGATAAACTAATATGAATTTTCATCAAACCAGGTGTCATCGACATGTCATATGCGAGTGCCTCTAATGGTTTCCTGCCATACTCAATAATCATCAGTAACAAGGGTTCTCAATGCTAGTCAATTATCATAATAGCATCATTAACAATTCCTGGTCATTCACATCATTATCCATTGTAAGTCTGAACTAAAGGAAGTAGGTAACATAGGGGGCACATCCCTCATGCTATCATCAATAATCATCAATGGAAACATACATATTCATTAAGCTATCAACATCGTAACATCGTAGAAATATACCTATCCATCAAATTTATCCTCATTATGCTTTTGGTAGAGCGCATACATATTCTTTACTACCCTCATAATAAATTCAAATAGAGACCAACTTAACTATTTAATATTGCAATCATCAAAATACTGATAGATAAGATACATAACCATTCATGCTATCATAATATCAATGGAAAGCATTCATAAACATCAAAACCATGAATATCTCAATCGCTAATAATAGTGTCATGGGTCCAGATCCTCAATCTGAGGTCCTCGAAGAATAAAGTGTCTAAGATAATGTCGTATTAAGGTCAGGAAACTAGAGTGGGCACTACATTTCAAATGATGTAAATATAATTATTTTTGAGTCCGAAATGAATTTAGTATCGCCTCGGAACCCGCGGTTTAGTAAATTGTTGATGGCAGAGAAGGGCAAAGCTGTCACCTTTGAAATAGAGGAGGAGGAGGAAGATTTGCAAGCCCTGATCTCCCATATTGAAGCTCAGGACAATGAGGTGGAGAATGTTTCCCAAGTGCCTTCGGTGATAAAGTTACCAAGCAACACTCTAGCCCTCTACACCACAGGAAATGGTTCCATTGTCGAGACTATTGGGGCCTGATCTAGGTTCAAAAATGAGTTTAGCCAAGAAAATCCCTGTACTACCAACCCTTTTGGCAACAGTCCACGGTGCGTGGACTGAGGTCTCACCCGAGGTAGTATGGGAGGGTGTTGGAACTAGGTTTTCGTACCCTAGGGATGTCTTAATGAAGTCTGTGAAGGTCAGAAACCGATCCTATGCTCTCGTGCTACTCTATACAACCATTTCTGCATAGTTCTCTAAAGGGCACGAACAAATGCTGTCTAGATCCTTTATCCTTACTATGCCTTATTATAGATCTTAACTTAATTATGTGGGCTCAATGTTTTTATTAATCATTTAATAGTTATAACCAGTCTGTGCAATCATAAACTATAAAGAGATGCATAAAAATATAACAAAAGCATAACCACATAGTGCTACGAGAAGATGCACAATACTTCAGAATCAACTTATCTTTTATTCAACCTCTATTCAGTTACAACCCCAACTCTGCCTTGTGCATGTTGTGGGGAAAAATGCCTATGCAGGACGATCCTATCCACCTAAGGTGTGACAGTGCCTTAGCAACAAACGAGTACAGCTACACTGGTTTCTTCCTTTATGAAATGTGAAAGAAGAGAGATCAATAGACTTACCGGTGTCTTCCGTTTGTCCCTCGATCCAATCTCCCTTCTCTTTGGGTGTTCACAGCTACTTGCCTTCTTGCTTATCCAGCTACAACTTCCTGCAAGATCACAAGAGAACAGCTACTTGCGACAAGAGAACAGCTACTTGAGACAAGAGAAGAAACTACACAAAGACAGATGTTCACATTCATAACTAGTTTAGGATTAGAAATAAACCAAATACACTAATACATTTATACATCAAAATACATCAGCATATAGGAGAAACCAAGATAGCTTTATTGATGAATAACAAGGTTCAGGAAGAGATACAACCCAGAGGGCTCCAATCTAGCATCTCCTTCCCAGCAAATGGAATTCCTATCTTCAGCCCCTTCAAAGCATTAAGCACCCAATGATTCCCGTCTCAAACCAAAAACAATTCTTTGCAATAACAAAATTCCAGCCTCTAGATCTCATGGAGGAGAGATCCATATATAGATGTTTGGAGAGAGGATGAGTCAACTTGAGATCTGACTAGTGTCCTCTCCCTATGTCAGTTCTTGAGTCCACTTGGAGGTTCTTGCTTCCACTTGGATATTTGGAACCTCTTACTCATCACCAGTCGAATTCCCTGAGGCAAGTGTCATTTTGGAAGCTTCCTGGGTTCTGACACCTTGAGGAATGAGTCTGCCACTTGTCCAATCTCGCTCAGCGCAGGTAGCCAGTGTTGGAGTTGACATTCAGCGCAGGTAGCCAATGGAGCCATTGACATTCAGCGCAGATGGTCAGTGGAGCAGTTGACATGATCCTGAATTGACTTGTTTTTGAGCAGTTTCAGGTGGAGAACTTTTGTGAATTGTTGTGGTTTGTTAGCCTTGTTCCTCTAGGGGTAGGAACAACATGTTTAGGGACTTTGGATCCCTTAGATTATGGACATTTCATGCTCAATGCTGTAAGGCACAAAAATGTCTATAACAGTTGCCCCCTAAAGTATGAGGCTGTTTATCGGGCGAAATGCTTTATCAGGGGGATCCGAAGTTCATCCAATGCTGGGAGGGAGACGTGTAATACAATACAATACAATACAATACATTATTTTTCATACTGCTTTCATGATCTAGCTGAGGCGGGCATTCCCATGCTCAGCTTTATAAATATATTTTTCTGTACATAGAACAGACAATCGTCTGATGATAGACTGATATTTTTGATGAAATTATCATCCTTTGAGTAGGATGATTATCTGCTGCAATGATGTACATGTCAATGTCTTTATCTTTCCTGAATATATATCGCAGCTCGGATGGATGAAACTAGATTCGGGGTCTTCAAAATCATTCGATCTTCACTCTAAGTACAAGTCGATCCATGTGAGAATTGTTCTGAAGTCGAACATGGAAAGACATCGCTTGATTACCGGTCAATGATGTAAACCGTTAACAAGTGCGAGAGGAATCACCGATAATGATAATGACCCTCAAGGTACTGTAGTACAATTTACGTGGTGTGAATAAAGGACTTGGCGTCGAACACCACGCAAAATCTTCTGGCCGAAGGTCATTGATGTATACCTGTCGCCGGAAGTGAGAAACTTGCCATTGTGGCATGCAAGCTTCAAAGTACTGAAGGGGTTGTTCCTAGATCAACTTCTTGGATAATGAGCTGACGTCGACAAGAAGCGATCCGTCACAGGAGGGCCTTAATGAATCCCACATCAGTGACACGGAACGGAGCTAATGATTTTAATGGAGGTGAAAACGATCTGTGACATATGATTTAGGGTGGCGGTCATGAATGGATGAAGGATAATGTATGGCAGTGGATGGGACACGGTTGACTCTTTCTGAACGACTTAGCTTGAACATATGGCGACACTAATGCGATGGATCGGTAGCATTACCCCAAATATGGATGGTATGGTGAGACCATGGTGATGTGACCGGTGAATGAAACAACCCAACCCGATTGTGGTACGGAGGAAAAGTGTCATGTTCAAGAGCGACCTGCTACCATCAAAGTTTTCTTTAGTTTCTCCCAATTTTTCCCCAGTCATTGCTGACCAGTACCTCTTTATTTTTGTCAAGCTTGAGGAGGATAACATATGCTTGTTCTATAACCTGCCCTTCAGGCAAGCCCATCGCTATGTTTTAACGAGCCTAGCGATAGTGAAACTCGTTCTCATCTAAAGACAAGTTTGTCGCTATTTAATGATTTTAACGAGTCTAACGACAAGGATAACTCGGTTCTTTTCATTTTTAGAGAGTCTGAAAAGATACATAAAGTTAACTCCAAAAGTCCTTTTTCGTCATCTAATCCCTTAAGTCCGAAAAAGTATAAAACAATACAGAAGGGATGAGTTTTCGATAGTTTTAACGAGCCGAATAAAACAAGCGCTCGATCTTTTTGTGCAATAATCCCTCAGGTCCAAAAAGATTAAAATCTAGAGGAGGGATAGCTCTTCCGGTCACTTTAACGAGCTGGAAGGCCAAAACTCGACAATCTTTTCGTATTTTACGAGTCAGATGAAAAGAGCTTAAAGAAGACTCGTCTTTTGAGGAACGAGTGATAAACAGGGTTAGCAGCTGATTCCAGGTACAGGTTGGAATTTTCCAATCACGGCAGTGTCACAAGGATGGCTAGGTGAAATCACTCTTCGCAGCTGTTCCTCAAAATGGGTAAACAAACATATGGAGGTGAACGATCGGCCAATGGAAAAGTGGAGGTGACAGTGCAAACACGACCAAGGCTTTAATGGCTGATGATATTACATTCACTGTGGTTATCTACCAGGTAGTTCATTTTTTAACGAGCTTAAACGCGGATTGAAACACTTGCTCGATCTTATGTTTATTTTTTAACGAGCATGAACTATGCGCTAAAACTGCTCGAATCTTGCGTTTATTTTTTAACGAGCATGAACTGTGTGCTAAAACTGCTCGATATAAGTTTGCATGCCCCCAGCATAATAATGCAAATCGAGGTGCATGACCCCCAAGCTTCATTGCATTCAACTTGGTGGTTGGAATGAAGGTTTACCTTTGAGATTTGGAAAGGGGATTGTTTTCATTTTTTAATGAGGTTGACACAATAAAAGAACTATCCTTAGGACTCCTTGTTTCATTTTTTAACGAGGTTGACACGAGATAAGAACCGTCCTCAGAGCCCACTGTATTTACAGTATTTCTATTAGGGCGATGATCCACGCTGACAAAATGTTTAGGAATCTTCCGAATCCATTAGATATAGAAGGTTTCATATTGTAGGTTTCCACTGTGGCCACTTCCGCCAGATTACTTGCAGGCGGTAGGGCAAAAGTACCCATTAAGGCAGGGTCTTTTAGGAGACCTACTCCAATATTTTGAAGTGAATGATTGCTTCCATGAATCATTGGAATGCTTCCCGTAACTTGTGAACTGTCGGGGAGGAAAGTTTGTTGGTCGACGACTGTAATTCCTCCTTGAAAGGGAAATACAATCTTCCTGAAGTAGGTCGACACAACTGCAGCCATGGCATATATCCAGGGCCTTCCCAGTAGGATGTTGTAATCGAGGTTTCCATCAATTACTTCAACATCAATTCCTACTGTTTTGCCCCCTAGTTCAACTTGCAAGTTACTTAAAATCCTGTATGGAGTGTATGATCATCCATCAAATGCTTTTAACGTCGTTGACGATCTCGACAAGGGTGGTGAGCCTAAATTCTTCTAGCAACTCATCGACATAATACACGTAGATGCCCCCTCATCAATAATTGTTCGATGAACAGTTTTGTTGAGGGTTTTCACTTGAATAAGGAAATCTAGTTGAGCTGGTAACTGAGGGTCATATCCTTAATGATCAAAGGCCACAAGATTGGAATCCCTTGGGCCAATCCCACCTATTGCTGATAATAAAGCTTGCTCTTGGGAGAGGCAATTTTGCGGTACCTCAAGTGTCGACATAGCGGACGGCGATTGGGCCAGGTCCTCTACTATATTATAATTTTGTGCTACTTTGGCACGAGGATTAAATGTCGATTTGTGTACTCCTCCCTTTGGTGACTTTATCATTGGTTCAGGAATGATGGGTGGCACAACTTCGGTCAAAATTGTCGTCGAACTACTAGGTTGTTCATTAGCCTTGTTATTCGACAGCTGTGGATTCCCATAATCTTTATTCCTTGTCAAAGCATCATTTTGCTGCTTTGAGACAGATAACATAAGCACTTGGGATCGGGAAGTATTTTGATTAGCAACCAGTTTGGTTCCCGGGTTTGGAAACGGATCAGTCAATACTGCTGAGGTTTTTGAACTCTTAAAGAGTTTCTTAACTTCAGCTATATGTGGACAATCTCTCGTCCAATGATCCTCATCGCATATATGACACCCCGCAGGGGGTTTCCTTTTTCTCCCTTTCTTTTTCTTCTTGCCCCCTGGTTGCTTCAGTTGTTTGCCCTTGTCGGTCGACGCGACATTTACTTCCGAGGCAAGAAGTTCCTCATTTGCATTTTGACTGGAAATCTTACGGGCCCTTTTAGATGTAGCCTTTGTCGATTTCGTGTCTGTCGTGCCAATCATGCCATCGATGGCATGAGAGTCATTGTTTGATTTAGGAGGAGGAGGAATTGAGAATTCCGGTCTAGGGGCATCAGGTATTTTGTCGTAAAGTGTGCCAGACTGAGTATAGACCAAGTCCAGATATTGCGCACGAGCAATGACTTGCTCTTCCGTTACGACTCCCCCTTTGCCACATCTTCTGTGATTGTAGGAAGTAAGGATTTGATAAACCATTCAGCTAATAGCTGATCGGGAACGTACGTTTTTACCATCCTACGACGACGTCGCCACTCATGTATATGATCAGATATGTGAGTGGCCGTTGTCTGTTTGAAGTTGCTTAGGAGTTCCGTTCCCGTTTCATACCTTATCGGTAATTGAAAATGGGTTAAGAAAGTCTTGGCTAAGGTACTGAAGTTGTTGAACGAAGCTCTAGGCAATTCAATATACCATTTTGCCGTTGGACCAGTTAACGTCCTCTGAAAAAGGCGAAGCCTAATCGAATCATCGTTTAGGGTGTTTGATGAACACCACAGATGAAATGTCATCACATGATTCGACGGATCTTCACCCGGATTTCCATTAAATTTAGGAATATCTGACGGAAGTTTATGCGGAATCGCTGGCCACCAAGGGGTATAAGCAATTGGATCATTCGTCAGCCGGTTTAGATCTGGTAATTCTAGAGTTGCTACAAAGGGCAACTGTTGATTCAGGTTAGGCGAAGCATACCCAAGATAAGATGGAATCGCCTGAGCAGTGGGTCTTTGCATACCAACATAATGTATTTGATGCTGGCCACTTTGACAAGGTTGATGGGCATAACCATTATAATATGGTTGTTGGTTACCGCTTTGGAAAAGCGATTGCCCATTACTTACAAAGACTTGTTGCTCAGGTCCTTGATATGATTGCTGGAATTGGGGTTGTTGAGTTTGAACCAGCTTTGGTTGTTGAACCATTTGCTGTTGACCAATACTGGATGATTGACCAAGATGAGGAGTCACAGTACTTGCTTGATCCTTAGTCGCTCCAGATAAGGAGGCACTAACCTGAGGTTGTGATTGAGTCGTTGAGACAAGATGCTATTGTGTTGCAACCTGAGGCTGTTGGGGTTGACATAAAACAGGTAGCGCTTGTACTTGCAACGCAGTCACCATAGCAGGTATAATGAGAATATTCGACACAGGGTGGACTGGTTGCATTGAATATACAACCCTTGGCTGCTGAGGCAGTATTGGTACCCAACTACTGGATGTAATTCCAGTTTGACCTGAACTTTGTTGTAAACTCCCATATGGTTGTTCTCCGGGAGGGAACAATGAAAAGGCATACTGCCCTCCATATGGTGGCAATCCAGTACTTAAAGGGTAGATTGGCCTTTGAAGACACATTGGATCAATTTGTTGAGTTTCAACATAAGAAATACCAGATGATAATCCGGATGAAGAAATAGGAACTAACCATGTCGTCGAAACAGTCTCTGATTGGACTCCAGCTTGTTGTTGACAATTTGCCGGGACAGATGGTATACCAGCGAACATCGTTGGAGTAGCAGCAGGAGGCTCTGCCGCTGCTGTGTCGAATGACACAGTCCTGGATGTCGACGGTTGTTCAGACATATCTAGTCTATCCAAAAGATTTTCTAGCGATTCTACAAGAACTTACGATGAAAAGAGACTAACTTCGAAGATCAACGAGGGAATGGTGATGATTATTCCATTTAAAATAAATTTTAACGACGCTTAGACACAACCTGCTTTTTCAATTTTAAAGAGTCGAGAAAAAGCAAAAGATGACTCTAGTCTCCTTCGATGTTTTAACGAGCCCGAAGTGACAAATGCTCGGATGGACTTTTTCCGTTATAGAGTCTGAAAAAGGCCAAAAGGAACTGCGCTGGAGTTCTAGGCAGAGGGTGTGCCAAACTTTTCGCAAAAGCGCAGAATAATTTTTAGGGTACAGGCGGTAGATCTTCCTGAATGCTGTGTTCAGTGCATTGCGATCAGTAGGGCGGCCGACACGGCTTCCTAAGGATAAAAGTTTTATGCCTATGGGGGCCTCCCAATATATACGCGACGGTACGTGGGAGCACAATCCGTACTAGCGCTATCGTCCCTCAGGAGGAATCACCCACCTTCCACGAGATCGACAGTCACTAGGCTTAACGACGCCGGAACACGTCTCTAGCCTAGACCTCTATGTTGTGCGTTATGTTGCAAAGCGTTGTTAGGTTCATTCAGTTTATTTTAGGTTGATATTTTTAAAGTTTGCCTTTCAAGGTTCACCACGAGATGTATGATACAAATTCCTAAATGTAGTCTAAAGATGATAAGCAAGCTTTATATCTTTTCAACTTTGAAAATCCTAGCTACTAAGGGAAAAGAAAGACACCATCTTTTCTCAAAGAGCAATCAGCACACTCTAATGCACTTTTCCTAAATCCAACATGCAAACTATCAAATGCAAAATGCACAATGCAGGTGTTTGTTTTCTGCTTTCTTAGTATTGATGCCTACAAAGAAAGCTTTTTGTACAACTTTGAATTTGCTTTTAAATGATCAATACAAACAAGTTCACTTTCTCGAAATCAGAGAAGATAGAAGAGATTACAACACTTAACGATTTTCGAAATAAAGACTTGTTTTGACACTTAAAAGAGACAAATTCAAACCAATAAGCAAAAGTAAATGTATAATCAATCTGCAAACAGCCAATGAACTCTCTTCTAAGATCACAATCAATCAGATCTGAATCAAAGGCTACAGGATGACTATTTTACTCATGCAAAGGAAAACTGTAAATGACGCCACAAGCACATAAAAACACTCACAGTCTTTTTGTACAAAAGGAGGTGGAATCTAAGCAAAGAAAAGGAGTTATTTGACTGGTACCTATGCTGGTTAAAGGCTGCAAAAAACAGAGATCAAAATAGGGCAACAGAGAGCAGAGAACCCCAGCTGCACAAGGCTAAACTGGTTCAGCGCAACCTCAACACTGAGGATTTGACATTCAGCGCAGGTAGCCTTCACGGGACCTGCGTTGAAATGCAGACTGCCTTCACAGCAGTTGCGCTGAAGGAGAAACTCTCGTTTCTCCTGGGTTCTGGTTCACAAATTGCTCAAAAATCAACAGTTTCAGGCCAAATCAGAAACACAAGCAAGGTATAATCAAAGGGATGCTTTGAAAGCTACTAAGATCTATCACAAGGATCATCAAATCATTTGTGAACCCATTGTTCAGATCATAGACAAGTCCAGCAACTGGATCAAAGCAGCAACTTTCTACTTTGCATCCGGGAAAGATGCAGTTCGATTGTTGCTGTCAAGTCTATGAAGTAAACAAATGATGGAAACACAAATAAGATGACTAAACAAATTTTCCCCAGTTGAGTCGCCAATTTGTTGTGGGGAAAAATGCCTATGCAGGACGATCCTATCCACCTAAGGTGTGACAGTGCCTTAGCAACAAACGAGTACAGCTACACTGGTTTCTTCCTTTATGAAATGTGAAAGAAGAGAGATCAATAGACTTACCGGTGTCTTCCGTTTGTCCCTCGATCCAATCTCCCTTCTCTTTGGGTGTTTACAGCTACTTGTCTTCTTGCTTATCCAGCTACAACTTCCTGCAAGATCACAAGAGAACAGCTACTTGCAACAAGAGAACAGCTACTTGAGACAAGAGAAGAACACTACACAAAGACAGATGTTCACATTCATAACTAGTTTAGGATTAGAAATAAACCAAATACACTAATACATTTATACATCAAAATACATCAGCATATAGGAGAAACCAAGATAGCTTTATTGATGAATAACAAGGTTCAGGAAGAGATACAACCCAGAGGGCTCCAATCCAGCATCTCCTTCCCAACAAATGGAATTCCTATCTTCAGCCCCTTCAAAGCATTAAGCACCCAATGATTCCCGTCTCAAACCAACAACAATTCTTTGCAATAACAAAATTCCAGCCTCTAGATCTCATGGAGGAGAGATCCATATATAGATGTTTGGAGAGAGGATGAGTCAGCTTGAGATCTGACTAGTGTCCTCTCCCTCTGTCAGTTCTTGAGTCCACTTGGAGGTTCTTGCTTCCACTTGGAGATTTGGAACCTCTTACTCATCACCAGTCGAATTCCCTGAGGCAAGTGTCATTTTGGAAGCTTCCTGGGTTCTGACACCTTGAGGAATGAGTCTGCCACTTGTCCAATCTCGCTCAACGCAGGTAGCCAGTGTTGGAGTTGACATTCAGCGCAGGTAGCCAATGGAGCCATTGACATTCAACGCAGATGGTCAGTGGAGCAGTTGACATGATCCTGAATTGACTTGTTTTTGAGCAGTTTCAGGTGGAGAACTTTTGTGAATTGCTGTGGTTTGTTAGCCTTGTTCCTCTAGGGGTAGGAACAACATGTTTAGGGACTTTGGATCCCTTAGATTATGGACATTTCATGCTCAATGCTGTAAGGCACAAAAATGTCTATAACAGGGCACTCAGCTGCAGGGGTCTACGCACACAGCTGCAGACTCTACTAGGCCTCTACGCACACAACTGCAGAGCCTCTCCTTACTACAACAACCCAAGACTCAGACTTTCAAACTCAAAATGAAATCCTTATTTAAAAACCCATATTACTTCTCAATGCTCAAACCTCAAAAAACTCCCTTATACTCTTAGAGCCTCACTCTATTTATACATTCCCATGGTCCATGGACCATGGGTAGGCTGACACATTCTCTATTAAATTACAATATTTTAGGGTAGACAACCCTAGAATCTCGTCTCCGCACCCGTATTTTGCGGGGTGTTTGCAATACGTTGACCGAAACTCAGCTTTAAGCCCCAAAAACCTGCTATGGGGGGATCCGCTTCCCAACAAGCCCGCAATAGAATCATGGTGACTCATCCCCAGTCACTCGGTTGGTGTGGTGATCTTCGTGCAGAGTCCAGCCAGCAACTTCTGCGCTTCGCTGACATCTGCCACACATTCCTCCACTGTCACTGTATTAGTTGTGCACAACTCTTCGATGCATCATTGTCAAAGGAACCTTCTTGCCTTAGCACATAGGTATCTTGAATCTGGGTGAGCTTTGACTCAATCGTGGCGGTGACTGTGAATGCTTCTTCAAGCCAAGGTTGGATGCGTGCTTTAAGCCCTGCTTCTTTCTGTGGCGTGCAGCGTCAACTTTTTCCTTTTGAGCCTGGGCCTCCCGCATCTTGGCCAATCGCTGAGTCAGAGTGACCATCTACGCGGTCCCTTGGACATTGTCATAGGACTACTGCAACTCTCGTACTTTTGTCTCTAACTGTTGTAGAATTGGGTCTTCCTGCAATGAAGTGAGCATGAAGAGGGACTGATCCAACAATCCCATGCAGTCCTGTATAGCATGTTATATTACTTCCAACCCCGATAGAAAGGCATGGTGGCGCTGCTCTCTGACTTTCGAGGGTGTAGGGGACTGCACCTTCAGTCCTAGCTCCGTGATCTACAAGTTCAGCTCCAACTGAACCTTCGCGGCTTATTCCTGGGTCTTGCAGACTCAAGCTGCTATGTGGTGAATCCTTTCCACATTGGGGAGTGTCATCGGCACAACCAACTCCGTTATGTTGCTACAAGCCTCCTCCATGACCTGTTCTAATCCCTAGTTTTGTGCGACTAGGTTGTCGTGCTGTAGTCTGAGCTATTCTAAGTTTAACTTCTATTCACTCAAGAATTGGAGGGTGCGGCCCTCCCTGGAGCGAAGCTCAGCATTGACCCCATCCTGCAACTAGTATAGGGTTTCACTGGGAAGGGCAGCCAAATTCAACCCCCAGCTCCTCAGGTCACCCTCGGCTTCTCCTAAGACTGCGACTTCTGGTAACACCAAAGTGTTCGTTGTGCGGGTGCACAACATTTTCTCAGATTCGGATGCACCTTCCGCAAGTTGCGGTGTTATCATTCTAGGGGGTCATACCTATAATGCCTGCAACTACGCTTTGAGCACCCCCAACAAAGTTGTCTGCTCCATCATTAATTTTTAAAGGGCATCCTTAGTGACATCACAAACTGGTTTGCCATTATCAAGAAGGTCTCCCTCAGAGGTCTTCGTTGCCTTTGTCTTTTTCTGTGTAATTGGCTTCTCCTGGACGTGCGGCCTCTTGAGTTGGGCTGATTTTGGTGTAGGGTCCATGCATTCCTTTGTCTCAACCTCCCCCTATATGTACCATTCCGTGGACATTTCCCTGCCTCCTGTTGAGCTGTAAAAATGGTATTTTTAACCTCTATTTACCCTACATTAATTATCAATACAGGTACGATTTTTTATCTCAAGAGTGTACTTAGTTTGAGGCGGTCACTTTTTCAAGAGTAATGTTTGCAGTATAGTGCCTACAAAAGTAAATAAATGCTAGAAACAAAATCTAATTGTAATGGCAAGAAACTTAAATACTTTGTCACTAATTCATTCACTCAAGAAACTACAACAATCATCATTCAAGGATGCAGTAATGATAACTCTTTCCCCTGTAAACTAACGTAAATGTAAATCAATTATAGACAAGACCTCCAATCTGAGAACTTAGACAACAGTAGTCAATGTTCGTTACAGTTGTAGATCCTTCTTTTCACACCAAAGCAAATGTTGGAAATGACAATTCAATTTGCAGAAAAGGAACACCAAACAATTTATTGAAAAGATCGAACATCAAAGCTTAATCTACAGAAATGAATTAAGTAGCAATCTTAACCGAAAGGAATTGAAAAACACTCTTCAACTAATAAAGGAATTGAACAGCGATCTGAACTAATAAAAAAATTGAATAGCAATCTAAGAAAGGAACAACAAATCGAAGTAAATTGAACATAAAACTTAATTAAGTGTAAACCCACAGCGGCAGTAGAATTAGTAATCTTATTCTAGCATGTGGGATATTAACCACAGATATAAAGTAACGACGACTGCAATTATAACTGAATAGCAGTTAAATGAACAACAATTGCAATTGTAAGTAAACAGTAGTTAAATGAACAACAATCGCAACTATAAATGAACAACAATACCAATCTGTAAATGAACAACAGAATCTGAATTAGACAGTGCAATGTTATCTCAGAATGAACAACATAACATTTCATGCTGTGAATAATATTCTCACTATCCAAATACGATTTCCATATAACAGAGCAATTTAATGAAATGTTGAGAAAAAAAGATTACCAAGTAAAGCAAATTAAAGAAATGCAAAAGAAATCAAACCACACACGACTGTAATCGTAAAATAATGATACAAGAAGCAAGTGATCCACTAAGGCCGAGCCCTTAGCCACTAGGGAAACACTGCTGCGGTTACTCCAGGATCAGATAATAGAACAACAACTGAGCTATATATTAATCATAAATGGCAGAGTTACAACTATCGTTCTTTAAAGAGATTTGATGATCAAAGCTAAGATTACAACAAGAAGTTCTACAAAATGACAACAATATTTCCCTTTAGCCACCAGCGCTGTCCCTTTTTGTAATAGCCAGACAGAAGTATCAAGAGTACTGATAAGCTTTAAAACAGTGATCCCTCAGGATCAAAGGATCCTGAGGGATTCGCTATGTTAACACCCAGGTTGTTCCCTTTGACTCCAGAGGGAATACGGCTGGGGTAACCACTAACCAAGCTTTGGATTACAGGCTCTAGCCTACCTGTAATCAGAGAGGGCTCTCTCTTTTTAGATTTAACTTTTTTTTTTGAAGATTTTACGCTAGTTATGAGGTGAGAGTTTTGTTTGAATTTTTGGTCGTCAGCTATTGTTCAGAGAAGGGCATGCAAGTATTTAAAGAGAGTTCAGTCCATTGGGCATGTGGAGTCCAGAAATGAATAGCACTTGAAATCTGTGATAAAGAGAGGTTCACTTCAAGGCTAGATGAGTATTCGTGATACAAACTTTGATTTTTAGAAAAGAAACAGTATAGATTACACCAGTAAAGGCAGTCAAGAGTTCTTCACAGTGCAACAGAGAATAAGGGACAAATCCTAATCAGCAGCAAGAGAGAATTACTGAATAAAGACTTATCATGTAATTAGAGCAAAAAGGAGCATTTAAGAATTCCATAGTTTGCAGGTAATCCTGGAGAAAACATATTTAGTAGTAAAGATTGAGTTTAGGGTGTTTTTTAATTAACAAATCCTGAACTATTCTTTTTCTTTTCTACCCAGATTAATCACCATATATCGCAGATAGATTATGCAAGAAATGAAACACAAATATAGTTAGAAAACACTTATTGTATCACGCCATAACACGAGAATCCTGCAGCAGTCAATAGTTTCATCACAGCACGTCCAAGCCAAACTGATTTTTTGGAAACCAACAGCTCTTTTGCATTATATCTCTCAGAGGATATACAGCCGAGTTCTCTTGAACAAGTAAGCAACAACAACCCCCAATAAGCTATGCAGGGGTGCATATATACAAAATATCACAAAAATATCTCAAAAATGAGTTATTGCACAAAAAATGCTCTTACCAACTTTCTAAGATGTTTGTTACAATATTAAAGCTACTTAAATAAATATACAACAGCTGTTTGCTGTTTGTCAGAAAATCTTGACTTTTGGGCTTATGGGCCGACCGAGCTCCTTTGCGGTGATTTTTGATTGTATTTGCCTTTATGCTGTCACGTCAGGGCACTGCTGTATTCGGACAGCTCATCCGTGATGCTTAAGCTGTGCATAGCCACTGTCCACCTCATCCAACTGTTTTCTTGTTGCTGTGAGTAAACTTTTTAGACCAAAATTTTAAACTTGATTTAAAGCAAAGTTTTAATCATATTCGTCCACCACTCCTCAGTGGGCATTTGATGTCTCTGCATCTTGATTAAGGTCTCATCTGCCTCTGTATACTTATAAAAATTAGGGGGCACTTCAAAAAGGTGCTTAATTTCATGTTCAATGAAGAATAAATTCTCTAATTTATCATAAATCTCTTGCCCTGATGGTGGCCCATCTCCTTATGGACTGCTTGCTGTAGCTGTCAACTGATTGGCTGCATAATTGTTGACCCTTTTAGCATACTGCTCATGGGACAACAGTCTTCCTGCACTGGTCACTAGGCTGGGAAGCCCTCTGCCATGCAATGCTGTGATTTTGGTGGCAAAAGCATTGACCTCTACTTGAATATCCTAGCACTTTCTTTCTAATGTCTGCACATAGTTCCTGAGGGTAAGCACCCTTTTGATTAACAAAATTGTATCAATCCTATCCCTGATACCCATTGTTGCCAATTGAAGGCCAGTTCTATTATTCAGGACATTGATCATCCTGGTAGCAATATCAGGCATACTTCCCAGAGAGGCTCTGGCCCTTTGATTTTCAGCATGAGCCCTGTTCAGCAGATCCATTTGCTCATGAATTGTCTCTATGTATTGCCACTGATCTGTGATTGACTGGCCAATCTTAGCCCATAGGATCTTCTTGACCTCATTTATGACCCTGCTCATGGTCAACTCCTTTTCAAGCTCCTTGATCCTTCTTTCTAGTGCCCTAACTTCCTTGGTCCTTTCTGCCACTTGCTGCTTAGATTTGTCATATTTCTCCTCCAGCTGGGTCAGTTTTTCTTTAGCATCCTTCAGCTCAATCATCTGTGTTTCAAGAGCCTGCAGCTCCTTCATCATATCTTGCATGCTAAGGCCAGGCACTTGTTCTGCTGCAGTTTCTTTTTCTGCGGCCTGAGGTTCAACAATTGAGGCACTTGCTTCTGCTGTTTGTACCAGGGGAGGACTTATAATTTGAGGAGGCTCCTCAAGATTTATTACTGGCTGAGAGGGCTGAGGGATCTGCTCTCCTTCTTTTTGTTTCAGGGTTGCCTCTAATGCACCCTCTGTTTCTACCAATCGTTTGTGTAAGGTCAATAGCATGGCCACTACATCTTGATCCTTTCTCTGCTGAGCAACACCTTTTGTTTGGGGATGAAGGGTTGCTGGAAGTTTGACCATCTTCCTCAAAGCTGATATATCTTCATCTTTTTTCTTCATTAGCGCTTGCACAGCTTTGGGATCACTTGGGTCATGCCCAAGCTCTATGATGATATCCTCCAAAGACTTAATCCTGTTGTCTTTGGCTTGAGAAGAAGCTTTCTCCAATTCTAGTTGGGCAGTAGTATTATGGAGAGAATTCTGCAGTTTGTGTGCTAGAAGTGTTTTATCTGCAAGAGTAGAGTAGACCATCTCACCCATTTGCTTATGTAGCTCTATTTGATCCATTGGGTGGATGTCTTTTGCAAACACTTCTAGGTTGGTTCTTATGTAATCTGCAACTGACTGTGGCTACAGCATTGTAGGCATGAAATGGCTCATAGTCATCTTCCCCTCTGTAATGTCATATGCTGACATGAGCCTCTGTTGATTGGTGGGAGCCATTTTGAGCAAATGATTGTAAAGCTGGAATCTGACTGGCACATTCCTAGCTTTTATATCCATAAATTGCTTTTTGATTCCAGACTCTGCCTTCTTTTGCTGGCTTGAGGAGCTGACCTCTCCTCCAAGTGGTCTCTCTTATTCCTGCTGGAAAGAACTGGCTGATGCTTCAGTACTAGGGGGGCCCATACCCATAGATGGTCCAATAGGAATCTCTTCTTCAGAGAAAGGGTTTAGGCTTTGCCTTTTCTCCCCTTGTTGACTTGTTGATGTAGTAAGGGGAGTTTCTTGTTGTCTGTCCCTCTTCTTGGCTCTCTCTTCATTTATCGGGGTTTGGAGCACTGAGGTCTCCACTGCTGTTTCCTGCCTTGAAGGCACACTTTCTTGAACCTGTTGCTCTGTGGGTGCAGGGACCTCAGCCATTTCTTCTTGCTGTTCTATTTGTTCTTTCTGCTGTTCTGTTGTTGGGAGTGTCTGCTCCTGCTCTATTTCTTTCCCCTTATCTGTGCTAGCTGCTAGAGTAGTGGTTTGAGCTGCTTGCTGGGGAGCTGTAGAAGATGAGGCAGCTGCTCCAACTTGAGTATGAGGAAGAGAAAAAACTTGTCCACAATATTCCAAGTCATCTTCCTTCTCAAGTTTCTTCGCTGCTTTTTGTGCTATTTCCTCTTTAGAACTTGCCTCTTCTAGGGTGCCCTCTTTCCATTCTAATTGATTGGCATATTTTTCAATATGTGGTAACCTGAGATGATCATAGCTAGCCAATCTATATTTGACCCTTCTAAGACTAATGAAGTGATTGGGGTCATAGGGTAACCAGAGGAAACTGGTTTGCAACTCGAGGCACTTCAGGATCTTATCTGCTTCTTGCCATGCCTCTTCCCTTTTATTATAAATAAATGGGCCTAGCTGGTTTTTTACTTTGAGTTGTGCCTTTTTATTTTTGCTGTGGAAATGGATCATGTCTGCATTTCCAAACTGTCTGAAATATTCTAAGGCAAAAAGTCTCATAGGGACATATCTTGGTAGCCTGTATGGGGCTAACTCACAACCATATATCCTGATCACTGTATGGTGTTGGTAGAAGTACCAATCCCCAATGTTGTAGGGCTTTGAGAGATGGAGGATTCTTTACATCTCATATGTCAATCTCGGAGGAGGATAACTCAACAGCAAGGACATGGTTGGATGGATGAAAAGGTCTATGAATTCACAGTAGCTATATGGTGAAAAAGATGTGTTATGAAATATTGAAGACCAAAATACCACAGACCTTTGGTTCCCCTGGGCATCAAACTTCTTGAGAGTAACAGGGAAGCTGTCGGGCTGATTAAGTAGGAACAAGTGATAGATGGAAGAAGTGTATTTAAACACCCTTTCCCTCTCTAAATTCATCAATTGCTCGTGAATTTTGTTGGCAATGAATGTAGCATAATCATAGTGAACCGAAAGAGGCTTTCCAGGGGAGAAAACAGACATCATAACCAGAATGGTTTCATCAACATACTCAGTTGAATTGTAACCCAGGATATAACTGATCATATCCACAAGACCTCTCAGTTTGAGAGCCTGACTGAATGAATAGTTGATTAATCTTTGTGATTTGAGCACTGGACAGTTTGCCTCCTTGGTCTATCAAGTGCATCATGGATAGAGGAGTCAATGGCTTTGCAGTATGGAAGTGCATCATTTGATTTATAGCCTCAGGGGTGACATAGAACAAGACTGAGCTTGAGGGACTGAGGACAGATCTCTGATTTGTATTGTAGTTGGCACTGCATTGATGGATTAAATCTGGGAGGACATTGACTTGAGGAAGTTTGAAAATAGGCAAATAGGAGTCCCAAATCCCTAGAATATCAGTTCCATTGAGATGTATGGCCTTTAGCTCATTGATTAGATGAATATGGTATCTACTGTGAGCTGGGATTACCTCTGTCATCTGGTAGTCTCTATCAGCCAGGGGCAACCATTCTAGCTCTCTGTGTGGGGCATTTAAAGGTGCAACGCTTAGAGCTACTGGTGTCTCCATGTCTTTGGTGCTCTTCAAGCAGAATCTCACTTAGGAGTGTGATCAAATGCGACCTTGCGCGGCGAATTGAGGTAAAAAGGATCTATAGCAAAAACAGGGTAGTTCTGGTGTAAAAGGGGCACAATTGGTCACTCTTGGAAGAAATTGAGTCACTTGCAGGATGAGGAAGCTTGATTTTAAGGAGAAAATGGCAGTTCCGGGCGTTTTTTTACAGTGAAGAACAAACTGAACCAGGCGCAGGAAGAATTGGTAAATACCTGGTCATGACGCGATGGGTGGAGGATTTTCCAAGCTGAATTCTGGGCCGCCACGGCTCAGAAATCAATCTCTGCAAGTTGGCGGCGAGAACGTCGTAAATTTTCATGCAGGAGGCACAGTAGTTTTTTGGTAAAAAATGCGAAAAAACGTGATTTTGGGCAAAAATATGGAAAATTTGGCCTTTGGCGCCTTTTGTCGGATGACGTCAGCATGACGTCATAGGTGGGGTCAGGTACGGAATGATGACGTGGCGGCCTGTAAGTGGTCCACGTGGATGGGTGACATGGCAGACAGCTCGGAGCAATGGCGGGTCGGGCGCTGACATGGTGCTGATTCGGCAATGACGCGGAGGTGACATGGGGGTGACGCGAGGGGCGGTAAACAGAGGGTGGTAAGCGGTAATATCGGACCGCTTAAGGTACGGGCGTGGTTTTGGCAGGAGGCCGCCCGATACAATCAAATTGAGACGCGTGTCCAGCGCCCTACGTCATCATTCTGACATTTTCGGGCGCTAAAGTACCGGCATCGGAGGCAGCCCGATATCGCAGGGAGCCGTCGGATGGGGGGGCCCAGATCCGACGGTCGACGGGGAGCAGACGTGATCGGGCAATACGGTGGGGTGTGGGCATAAACAATTAATTTTTATGGAAAGGCGCGCCCGGGCGGGACTTTGGATATCAACGAAATTTGGGTTTTGCAATGATTTATAAGCCAAATGGGTTAATTGATATTTATTCGCAAAATAGGGTTAGGGCTGTTAAACCAAGCAGATCTTGATTTAATCCCGAGACTTTGCTTTTGGCGCTATTTTGCCTATTGCGCTTAAATCTCTTAGCGCTCCGACCTTTTGGAACTATAAGGCTATATTGCCTAGGGAAGGGGGAGTATATATATTTTTGGGTTTTTTCCTTTTTTTTTAAAAGCAATATATTAATAGGGAAAAGGGGAGCATAGGGAATTAAGTAATAATAGAGTTAGTAGTTAGTATTGGATGGGAGATATGGAAGAGAGGAAGCAAACACTAAGTTTTTTAGGGAACAAACTTAGTTATGAGAGTAGATCAAAATGAAAAGATTTTTGCACAAGAAGTGTAGCTCTTCTATATAACAAGAATCAACAAATGAGTTTGATTTCTGTTATGAACAAAGGTGATAGTGGGATGTTAGAAAGAAGTGTGATAGGGAATGATTGGGAAATTAGACATGCTTCACTTTGCTGCCACAAAAATGCCGAATAGGAAGATCTGCACTGGCCACCATGTGTTTCCTTTGCTTAGGCCAGTGATATGAGAGAAATCATGCTTCTGCAACCCCACTACCTACCCATCTTATTGCCTAGCATTTTTTATTACTTCAGGGAGGGTGCACTTAAACTAGCAAACCCTCAATTTCTTTTTTCTTTTCTTCCCTTTTGCACTTTCTTTTGATTTCCTATCTAGAACTACCCTTATTACTTCCAAGGCCCCAGATTAAGCAGTTGGGAACCTTTATTCTCTACCTAACTACTAATCTTCCAAGATTGAACAGTTTGGACAGATTTCTTTCTCTAATCTATAACAAAAATTGAAATATGGCATGACCCAGCTTAGACTGTTGGATCACCCATTCAGAAGTAGGACAACATCCAACTATAGATCGGTGTTTTCCACAAAAATATGAGATCTTTGCATCACCAAAGTAGAGCATATTTGGAACTTTCCTGCCAATCATGAAAGATGAAACCTATTGGCATAGGTAGCTAACAGTGGCTCCACTTGGGGATGGTTTTTCCACTTGAAAGACCAAGAACAGCAGGTCAGAATGCCTTGGCTTTTGACTTATTATCCAACTTGAGGGCTTGCTTCTTGAATTTCAAAACTGGGATCTTCCACCATTTGGGAATTTCTGAATTAAAAGCCTTTTCCTGCTTATTTACAAACTTGTGAAGCTGAACTATCTATATGCTAAAAAAAACTTATGAACAGCTGATAATGTACAGGGAAAAGTCATGTTATATACATGGGAAGTAGTCAAAATAATGCTTTAGCATCCGGCCATTCACAGGGCCCTCTTCTACTTCAGTATCATCCAAATTCTTTAAGAAATAAGTGTTATTTCCTTGTACTACTTGAATTACAAAGGGTCCCCTCCAAAGGGAGTCAAATTTGCCATTCTTTCCCTTGTCTTCCCTTCTTGAATCCCATTTAAGCACTTTATCACCAATGAAAAAATCTTCAGCCTTTGTTCTTCTATCAAAGGCTTTCTTCAGCTTCTCTTGTAGGATTTGAACTCTGCTGTACACTTGATCTCTGGTTTGCTGTAAACAAATTATCTGGTTTATTCTTCTTTGCATGCCATTTGGTTCAGCTTGATTTTCTTGAAGCAGCTTCATGACAGGAATCCCCAATGATGAAGGGAACTTGGCTTCCATTCCATAAACCAACTCATAGGGGCTGACCCCAATAGATCTTTTGGTTGTTAGCCTATCTGCCCATAAGGCATTCATAAGTTTCTTATGCCAATTTTTCTTATTCTCTTCCAATATCTTCTTAATGATGTTGATAAGACTTTTATTAGATGATTCAACTAAACCATTGCCTTGAGGATAGTATGCAGTGGAATGACCCAAAGTGATATGGAATTTGTGACAAAAGTTCACCATCTTCTTGGATCTGAAAGCAGCAACATTGTCTGTGATAATCTTGTCAGGACAACCAAATCTGGAAAGAATATTAGACTCAAGGAACTGAATGATAGTAGAATCATTTGCTTGTCTACATGGAATAGCCTCAATCCATTTAGTGAAATAATCTGTGGCTGTTAGGATCCATTTATGTTGGCCTGAAGATGAAGGATGAATCTCCCCAATGAAATCCAAGCCCCATTGCTGAAAGGGCCTTTCTGTTGCAATAGGCTTTAAGGGAAGTGGTAGTAACTTTCTTTTTCCCTCAAACATTTGACACTTGTGACATGAAGTGGTAAAATTTTTAACATCAGAGAACAGAGTGGGCCAATAGTAACCTGCCCTTAATATCTTATCCACAGTGGACTTCCAATACAAATGTCCACCACAATCACCTACATGAAATTCTTTCATAACATTGTTAGTCTCATTCATATTCAAACAATTCAGCAATATACCTTCATGATTTCTCCATAGTAAATTACCATCTATAACACAAAATCTCGAAGCTTTCATTTTTAAAAATCTACATTTGGTTCTGGACAATCCTGGGGGAGCACACAGGTTTTGCAATACATAACAGATATCAGAATACCAAAGGGATTGTTCAAAGGCTACATTGATCTTTGGAGTCGCCAGCTCCGGTTCATTGTCCAGTTGGTTGATGTCCAAGGCTTGGAATTTTGCTTCAGACATCAGTTTAGCCAAACCTTGCCCTTTTATCAGTTTTGTAGGTCTTATTTCAATGTCAAATTCTAAAATGTTAGCAATCCATTTTCCTCTTGTGCCCTCTAAGCTTTCTTGAGTCAATATGTCTTTCACAATGGCATTTGGTACATAAGCAATAACATGAGAGTATAGGATGTAAATCCTAAAGTATTTGATGGCCTTAACCAAAGCATAAGCTTGCTTTTCCATGATCTGATATTTCAGAGGTGCATCTCTAAGGGCTCTACTAAAGAAAGCAATAGGTTTTTCATTCCCTCGATCATCTTTCTGCAATAAGACAACAGCAATGGTATGCTGGGAGGCAAAAGAGAAAATGATAAATTCTCTGTCAAATTGAGGATTTGTTAAGACTGGGGTTTGGGTAAGGGCCAATTTAATACCTTCAAAAGCCTGATTTTCTTCTACTGTCCACTTTACCTTAGAATCCTTTTTTAGCATGTCGTTTAGTAATCTGATCAATTCTGCTAAGTTTGGGATAAATCTCCTTAAAAATTGATCTTTCCCAAGAAGGCTTGTAATTCTTTAATATTTCTTGGATGGGGCATTTGCAAGATGGCCTGTATTCTGTCTGGATCAATTCTAATGCCATCCTTTGAAATGATATGACTCAATAGCTTACCCTCTTCCAAACCAAATAGAGACTTCTTGGGATTTAAGGAAATTCCATATTTCCTACATGTTATGAATATTTGTCTCAAGTGTTTCAGATGTTCTTGGTCAGACTTTGAAAAAGATGTGAGGTCATCTAAGTAAATAACAAGGAAATCATGAATTTCTTTAGCAAAAGAAATATCCATTGCTCTCTGAAATGTAGCTCCTGCATTTTTCAACCCAAAAGGCATTTGTACATACTTGAAAGTTCCCCATGGGGTTGTGAATGCTGTCTTATCCTGATCATCAGGGTGGACTAGGATCTGATTAAAGCCTGAAAATCCATCAAGTAATGAGATTCTTGAAGCCCCCACCACTCTTTGGAGAATGTGATCCATTTTGGGTAAGGGATAATTGTCTTTGAGGGACACTTGATTCAAATTCCTTAGATCAACACAAAGCCTAATCTCACCAGTTTTCTTTCTTGTGGGGACCAAATTTGAAATCCAGTCTGAAAACCTGATTGGTGTTATGATACCAGCTTTAAACATTTTTTGTACCTCTTTCTCAATTGAAGGGAGAAGCATAGGATTGATTCTCCTTAATTTTTGCTTGAATGACTTTTGATTAAGCTTAAGAGGGATGGTGTGTTGAATGACAGAGGTGTCATAGGATTTCAAAGCCTCATAACTCCATGCAAACACATCTTGGAACTCTTTAAAGAGATCAACGTATTTGGGCTTCTGGTCGGGAGGTAAAGATGTAGACAATTTTATTATCTTGGGTTTTTCAGTAGTTCCAATGTTTCATTCTTCAATGGCAACATTAAGGGGTTGCATTTTTGGTTTCCTAGGAACATCATTTGAGTCAAAAATGTCCTCCAAAGGAGTTAGGCCTGTTGGTAGAAAATTGTTTTTTAGTTGTATGACTTCAGCCTCTATGCCAGCTATTTCATCAAAATGTAATTGTTTGAGTTCTTGTATATTTTCCTTGTCAAAGGTTGTCGGGCGAAGTATTTGATTTGTTGTTTTGGCGGATATAGTTGTTTGGTCCTGTTCACTTAGTGGTTGTGTGTCTTTCATAGAATCAACATCAATGTTTAAACCTGAGAATTCATGCTGCAAAGTCAAGAAACTATTTATCTGTGTGTCATCCTCAAATACTTGCCAATCTTTGACATTGTTTGGGATAGAAGGTCTGTGTTTTATCTCAGTTGTAAAACAATGGTTGGGTTCAAAAGGCAATTTGCACGTACTGGCAAATGTAGCTAAACTATGTGCATGAAGGTTGTGGGTTCTAGATATTTTGGTCATTTGAAATTCAGTGAAGGCATTGAGTATTTCAATAGTAGCAGACCTGTATGATCTTAGTCTTTTGTCATTGGTGACAAAATTGCCTTTCACTTGTTGAATAATGAGGTCTGAATCTCCCATGATTGAAACTTTTGTGGCCTGTAGGGATTTTACCAGTTTGAGGCCTAGCAAAAGAGCTTCATACTCTGCCACATTATTAGTACATCTGAAATTAAGCCTATAAGCTCGACCTTCTACATGATTGCTTTGTTTTTTATGAATCCATACTCCAGCTCCTGCCCCTAATTTGTTGACTGATCCATCAAACTCAAGAAACCAAATGATTTCTTGACTTAGGGGAGGTTTAACAACCTCTCTGTGACTTGGAATTAAAAGCTGGAGGTCTTGTTTTTCATCTGATTTGTCTTCTAGAACGGTCTCATCAATTGATTGCTTAACCTCGATTTCTTGGGAATTTGATTGCTCATTCATATGCAGATCTTGTTCAACTATGACAGATTTGTCATCACGTATTGGACTTATATCATCATTGAACAGAATGAAAGAATCCATGTCAGAATGGACTGCATAAATAGGGAAATTTTGAGGTTTTTCTTCACTGCTCACCATTTATTTCATGAGTGTTTCTCTGTATAGCCTCTTTGGTTGCCCAAAGACAGAGATGGTGGCATATGACATGTCCAATTGTAGGGAACCTTGGAATTTAGCTCCCCATGATCTTGATAACAACATTCCATATTTAGGTGGGATATCAACAACCACAACATCCATTA
Organism: Pinus tabuliformis; assembly: GCA_031772625.1. Lineage (NCBI taxonomy): Eukaryota > Viridiplantae > Streptophyta > Pinopsida > Pinales > Pinaceae > Pinus > Pinus tabuliformis. The sequence continues at coordinate 344,638,352 of CM062816.1, forward strand.
AAATTGTTTTATTTGGGTACTGGACAAGGGAAACACATAGATCTTTTATCAAGCCTAAACACTTAACTTGGCTGGATTCAAATGAAAATAGGTCCTTATATGGTCTTGTGATATCTAGATTCAATCTCTCCATCACTGATTTAGGCATAAGGTTATGAGAGGCTCCTGAATCAAACATTGCATTGTGTAATATCTTATCATGAATATGTAAGCTGACATAAAAGGGTAAGATTCCAGTACTTCCTGTCTTTCCATCAACTTCTGGACCGAAAAGCAATTCTGGGGTATCATCCAACACATTGACATCATCCTTATTGTGGGTCAGTTGAAGGGACTTCTTGATTTGTTGTTTATAAATGTTATGTTTAGCTAGCTCTGAAAGAGGAATGGCTATCTTTAGTTTACCAATTTCAGCTTCTAAGTCAAAAGGTTTTTCAAATTGAATCTTGGTGTTCTGGTTAACAACTTTTTCTTTGTCAATTGACTTTTTAGAGGTTTCCTCTTGGCTTTCTATCTGATCTTGAGGTTTATCTTTTTTGCTCAACTTTTGAGAAGTGTTACTTGGATTGTGCTGTAAAGGAGGTGTGGCCAATGGCTGTTGATTTGAGGGATATGCTTGGGTTACATCTTCAACTGTTACTTCATTTGTGATTGAATCAATTTTGTCAATTGGCTCTGTGATAATAACCTTCTTGGCGTGTTGGCTATCTTTTGTTTTGTTAGGTTGTGTCACGTTTATAGTTCTGCTTCTCAATTTGTATTGTTATGAACTTCAAAAACAGCTGTGTCATAGCCTTGTTTGAAGTCAAATGATTCACCTGATTTAGTTTGGAATTGATTAATGTCATCAACCTGGTGATCTTCTTGACTCAGAAAAATTTGATGTTCATCGTTCAGACCCATCAAATTAATGTGGGTATCATCTATTTTCTCAGTAGAAGTGGATGCTTCAGCATAGTTTTCTTGGAAAGGAGGTCTAATATCTGGTTCAGGGCTGGGCTTGCCAGCATTGGAATTTTGATTTCTTCTATAATTGGGATTCCTGATAGGATTATTCTGTGGTGCCTCGCATGATGATTTCCTCTCAACTGATTCTACTCTGTCACCTAATCTGTGCATACCAGTGATTATTGCATCTAATTTCTGATCCAAGCCTGAAGGCTCTTCTTTGAAGGTAGTCTTTCTTTCAGTTCTGGTCCTATTTCTCTTAGCTATCAGGTTGGCCTCTACACTAACTGCTATATCTTGCATCTCAGCTAAAGTTCGGGGAGCTCTTTCTCTCAATTGGTATGCCATATCTGAATCAAACCCATCAGGAAAGGTGTATAGGGCCAGATCAGTTGGGGGTCTCAGATTTTGGGGAATAGCATTGTACACATTGTTGAATCGAGCACAATAGTCCAAGACAGTTTCTTGGGGACCTCTTTTGATAGCATTGTATTCAGATAAAATATGGAGTGGATCCTTTTTCTTCTCCCATCTGTTGATAAAGGTTTGATACAGGGCTTCGGGGTCACCTATGGAATTTGCTGGGAGTGACCTGAACCATGATCTTACATCTCCGGTTAGACTTTGCACAAAAATTTTCATTCTAACCCCATCATCATCTATCTCATAATTTTCAAAATAATCTTGCATTTTCTTAGTATGTTGAAGGGCTGAATAAGAGCCAGTACCATCAAAGTATGATATCTTGGTTTGATAATCTTGAGGCATAGGTCCTAGATTGGCAGGTAATTGCAGCGGAGCATATCTATTAGCCATGTTTGGTGGGACAATAGGAACGAAGGGGACAAGTGGAGGAAAGGGGATGAGAGGGGTATGTGCAGTCAATGGAGGGGTTGAAAAAACACTTTGTGAAGTGGATGAAGAACTAGGAGAGTGCGGAATGGTAGTATGAGGATGTAAAGAAACCTTAGCAGGGGTTGGAATATTAGTTTGAAATCCTGCCTCAGAACTTGAATATGATAAAGTCTCTTCTACTTCTTGTTTCTTAAGGATTCTTGGAATCAGGTTTGGATTTTGGAACCCAGGTGATGGATTTGGATCTGGATTAGATCTTGTATGACGGGTTTTCTTCTTAGGAGCCAGCTTCTATGATTTTCTTTGGGAGAATTTTCTAAGAAATATTAATCTTTGAAAGGACTGATCAAGTATAGAACAACTGTATGGAACATAAGACTGAATAAAGATTGACTGAGGCAGCTTTTATATACTCCTGCAAATGCAAAGCAGAGGCAGTTTCTAAGGCTGTCTGGCTGTCACTCAGGCTTTATCTAGAGTATTAAGAATCAGACAGAGGTTTATGAATTGGGTGTCCCCAGCGGAGTCGCCATTTATGTTAGCACCCAGGTTGTTCCCTTTGACTCCAGAGGGAATACGGCCGGGGTAACCACTAACCAAGCTTTGGATTACAGGCTCTAGCCTACCTGTAATCAGAGAGGGCTCTCTCTTTTTAGATTTAACTTTGTTTTTTGAAGATTTTAGGCTAGTTATGAGGTGAGAGTTTTGTTTGAATTTTTGGTCGTCAGCTATTGTTCAGAGAAGGGCATGCAAGTATTTAAAGAGAGTTCAGTCCATTGGGCATGTGGAGTCCAGAAATGAATAGTACTTGAAATCTGTGATAAAGAGAGGTTCACTGCAAGGCTAGATGGGTATTCATGATACAAACTTTGATTTTTAGAAAAGAAACAGTATAGATTACACCAGTAAAGGCAGTCAAGAGTTCTTCACAGTGCAAAAGAGAATAAGGGACAAATCCTAATCAGCAGCAAGAGAGAATTACTGAATAAAGACTTATCATATAATTAGAGCAAAAAGGAGCATTTAAGAATTCCATAGTTTGCAGCTAATCCTGGAGAAAACATATTTAGTAGTAAAGATTGAGTTTAGGGTTTTTTTTAATTAACAAATCCTGAACTATTCTTTTTCTTTTCTACCCAGATTAATCACCATACATCACAGATAGATTATGTAAGAAATGAAACACAAATACAGTTAGAAAACACTTATTGTATCACGCCATAACACGAGAATCCTGCAATAGTTTCATCACAGCACGTCCAAGCCAAACCGATTTTTTGGAAACCAACAACTCTTTTACATTATATCTCTCAGAGGATATACAGCCGAGTTCTCTTGAACAAGTAAGCAACAACAACCCCCAATAAGCTATGCGGGGGTGCATATATACAAAATATCACAAAAATATCTCAAAAATGAGTTATTGCACAATAAATGATCTTACCAACTTTCTAAGATGTTTGTTACAATATTAAAGCTACTTAAATAAATATACAACAGTTGTTTGCTGTTTGTCAGAAAATCTTGACTTTTGGGCTTATGGGCCGGCTGAGCTCCTTTGCGGTGATTTCTGATTGTCTTTGCCTTTATGTTGTCACGTCAGGGCACTGCTGTATTCGGACAGCTCATCCGTGATGCTTAAGCTGTGCATAGCCACTGTCCACCTCATCCAACTGTTTTCTTGCTGCTATGAGTAAACTTTTTAGACCAAAATTTTAAACTTGATTTAAAGAAAAGTTTTAATCATATTCGTCCACCACTCCTCAGTGGGCATTTGATGTCTCTGCATCTTGATTAAGGTCTCATCTGCCTTTGTATACTTATAAAAATTAGGGGGCACTTCAAAAATGTGCTTAATTTCATGTTCAATGAAGAATAAATTCTCTAATTTATCATAAATCTCTTGCCCTGATGGTGGCCCAGCTCCTTCTAGACTGCTTGCTGTAGCTGTCAACTGATTCGCTGCATAATTGTTGACCCTTTTAGCATACTGCTCATGGGACAACAGTCTTCCTGCACTGGTCACTAGGCTGGGAAGCCCTCTGCCATGTAATGCTGTGATTTTGGTGGCAAAAGCATTGACCTCTACTTGAATATCCTGGCACTTTCTTTCTAATGTCTGCACATAGTTCCTGAGGGTAAGCACCCTTTTGATTAACAAAATTGTATCAGTCCTATCCCTGATACCCATTGTTGCCAATTGAAGGCCAGTTCTATTATTCAGGACATTGATCATCCTTGTAGCAATATTAGGCATACTTCCCAGAGAGGCTCTGGCCCTTTGATTTTCAGCATGAGCCCTGTTCAGCAGATCCATTTGCTCATGAATTGTCTCTATGTATTGCCACTGATCTGTGATTGACTGGCCAATCTTAGCCCATAGGATCTTCTTGACCTCAGTTATGACCCTGCTCATGGTCAGCTCCTTTTCAAGCTCCTTGATCCTTCTTTCTAGTGCCCTAACTTCCCTCGTCCTTTCTGCCACTTGCTGCTTAGATTTGTCATATTTCTCCTCCAGATGGGTCAGTTTTTATTTAGAATCCTTCAGCTCAATCATCTGTGTTTCAAGAGCCTACAACTCCTTCATCATATCTTTCATGCTAAGGCCAGGCACTTGTTCTGCTACAGTTTCTTTTTCTGCGGCCTGAGGTTCAACAATTGAGGCACTTGCCTCTGTTGTTTGTACCAGGGGAGGACTTATAATTTGAGGAGGCTCCTCAAGATTTATTACTGGCTGAGAGGGTTGAGGGATCTGCTCTCCTTCTTTTTGTTTCAGGGCTGCCTCTAATGCACCCTCTGTTTCTACCAATCATTTGTGTAAGGTCAACAGCATGGCCACTACATCTTGATCCTTTCTCTGTTGAGCAACACCTTCTATTTGGGGATGAAGGGTTGCTGGAAGTTTGACCATCTTCCTCAAAGCTGATATATCTTCATCTTTTTTCTTCATTAGCGCTTGCACAGCTTTGGGATCACTTGGGTCATGCCCAAGCTCTATGATGATATCTTCCAAAGACTTAATCCTGTTGTCTTTGGCTTGAGAAGAAGCTTTCTCCAATTCTAGTTGGGCAGTAGTATTATGGAGAGAATTCTGCAGTTTGTGTGCTAGAAGTGTTTTATCTGCAAGAGTAGAGTAGACCATCTCACCCGTTTGCTTATGTAGCTCTATTTGATCCATTGGGTGGATGTCTTTTGCAAACACTTCTAGGTTGGTTCTGATGTAATCTGCAACTGACTGTGGCTGCAGCATGGTAGGCATGAAATGGCTCATAGTCATCTTCCCCTCTGTAATGTCATATGTTGACATGAGCCTCTATTGATTGGTGGGAGCCATTTTGAGCAAATGATTGTAAAGCTGGAATCTGACTGGAACATTCCTAGCTTTTATATCCATAAATTGCTTTTTGATTCCAGACTCTGCATTCTTTTGCTGGCTTGAGGAGCTGACCTCTCCTCCAAGTGGTCTCTCTTGTTCCTGCTGGAAAGAACTGGCTGATGCTTCAGTACTAGGGGGGCCCATACCCATAGATGGTCCAATAGGCATCTCTTCTTCAGAGAAAGGGTTTAGCCTTTGCCTTTTCTCCCCTTGTTGACTTGTTGATGTAGTAAGGGGAGTTTCTTGCTGTCTGTCCCTCTTCCTGGCTCTCTCTTCATTTATAGGGGTTTGGAGCACAGAGGTCTCCACTGCTGTTTCCTGCCTTGAAGGCACACTTTCTTGAACCTGTTGCTCTGTGGGTGCAGGGATCTCAGCCATTTCTTCTTGCTGTTCTATTTGTTCTTTCTGCTGTTCTGCTGTTGGGAGTGTCTGCTCCTGCTCTATTTCTTTCCCCTTATCTATGCTAGCTGCTAGAGTAGTGGTTTGAGCTGCTTGCTGGGGAGCTGTAGAAGATGAGGCAGCTGCTCCAACTTGAGTATGAGGAAGAGAAAAAACCTATCCACAATATTCCAAGTCAGCTTCCTTCTCAAGTTTCTTTGCTGCTTTTTGTGCTATTTCCTCTTTAGAACTTGCCTCTTCTAGGGTGCCCTCTTTCCATTCTAATTGATTGGCATATTTTTCAATATGTGGTAACCTGAGATGATCATAACTAGCCAATCTATATTTGACCCTTCTAAGACTAATGAAGTGATTGGGGTCATAGGGTAACCAGCGGAAACTGGTTTGCAACTCGAGGCACTTCAGGATCTTATCTGCTTCTTGCCATGCCTCTTCCCTTTTATTATAAATAAATGGGCCTAGCTGGTTTTTTACTTTGAGTTGTGCCTTTTTATTTTTGCTGTGGAAATGGATCATGTCTGCATTTCCAAACTGTCTGAAATATTCTAAGGCAAAAAGTCTCATAGGGACATATCTTGGTAGCCTGTATGGGGCTAACTCAACCATATATCATGATCACTGTATGGTGTTGGTAGAAGTACCAATCCCCAATGTTGTAGGCTTTTGAGAGCTGGAGGATTCTTTGCATCTCATCTGTCAATCTCGGAGGAGGAGAACTCAACAGCAAGGACATGGCTGGATGGATGAAAAGGTCTATGAATTCACAGTAGCTATATGGTGAAAAAGATGTGTTATGAAATATTGAAGACCAAAATACCACAGACCTTTGGTTCCCCTGGGCATCAAACTTCTTGAGAGTAACAGGGAAGTTGTCGGGCTGATTAAGTAGGAACAAGTGATAGATGTAAGAAGTGTATTTAAACACCCTTTCCCTCTCTAAATTCATCAATTGCTCGTGAATTTTGTTGGCAATGAATGTAGCATAATCATAGTGAACCGAAAGAGGCTTTCCAGGGGAGAAAACAGACATTATAACCAGAATGGTTTCATCAACATACTCAGTTGAATTGTAACCCAGGATATAACTAATCATATCCACAAGAATCTTGCCCAACTCATTGAGATATACATGTGAGATAAGAGGAGACATCTCAGTTTGAGAGCTTGACTGAATGAATAGTTGATTAATCTTTGTGATTTGAGCACTGGATAGTTTGCCTCCTTGGTCTATCAAGTGCATCATGGATAGAGGAGTCAATGGCTTTGCAGTATGGAAGTGCAGCATTTGATTTATAGCCTGAGGGGTGACATAGAACAAGATTGAGCCTGAGGGACTGAGGACAGCTCTCTGATTTGGATTGTAGTTGGCACTGCATTGATGGATTAAATCTGGGAGGACATTGAATTGAGGAAGTTTGAAAATAGGCAAATAGGAGTCCCAAATCCCTAGAATATCAGTTCCATTGAGATGTCTAGCCTTTAGCTCATTGATTAGATGAATATGGTATCTACTGTGAGCTGGGATTACCTCTGTCATCTGGTAGTCTCTATTAGCTAGGGGCAGCCATTCTAGCTCTCTGTGTGGGGCATTTAAAGGTGCAATGCTTAGAGCTACTGGTGTCTCCATGTCTTTGGTGCTCTTCAAGCAGAATTTCACTTAGGAGTGTGAGCAAATGCGATCTTGCGCAGCGAATTGAGGTAAAAAGGATCTATAGCGAAAACAAGGCAATTCTGGTGTAAAAGGGGCACAATTGGTCACTCTTGGAAGAAATTAAGTCACTTGCAGGACGAGGAAGCTTGATTTTCACGAGAAAATGGCAGTTCCGGGCATTTTTTTACAGTGAAGAACAAACTGAACCAGGCGCAGGAAGAATTGGTAAATACCTGGTCACGGCGCGATGGGTGGAGGCTTTTCCAAGCTGAATTCTGGGCAGCCACAGCTCGGAAATCAATCTCTGCAAGTTGGCGGCGAGAACGTCGTAAATTTTCATGCAGGAGGCATAGTAGTTTTTTGGTGAAAGATGCGAAAAAACGTGATTTTGGGCAAAAATATGGAAAATTTGGCCTTTGGCGCCTTTTGTCGGATGACGTCAGCATGACGTCATAGGTGGGGTCAGGTACGGAATGATGACATGGCGGCCTGTGAGTGGTCCACGTGGATGGGTGACATGGCAGACAGCTCAGGGCAATGGCGGGTCGGGCGCTGATGTGGTGCTGATTCGACAATGGCGCGGAGGTGACATGGGGGTGACTTGGCGGGCGGTAAACAGAAGGTGGTAAGCGGTAATATCGGACCGCTTAAGGTACGGGCACGGTTTTGGCAGGAGGCCGCCCAATACAATCAAATTGAGACGCGTGTCCAGCGCCCTATGTCATCATTCTGACATTTTCGGGCGCTAAATTACCGGCATCAAAGGTAGCCCGATATCGCAGGGAGCCGTCGGATGGGGGGGGCCCAGATCCGACGGTCGACGGGGAGCAGACGTGATCGGGCAATACGGCAGGGCGTGGTCATAAATAATTAATTTTTATGGAAAGGCGCGCCCGGGCGGGACTTTGGATATCAACAAAATTTGGGTTTTGCGATGATTTATAAGCCAAATGGGTTAATTGATATTTATTCGCAAAATAGGGTTAGGGCTATTAAACCAAGCAGATCTTGATTTAATCCTGAGACTTTGCTTTTGGCGCTATTTTGCCTATTGCGCTTAAATCTCTTAGCGCTCCGACCTTTTGGAACTATAAGGCTATATTGCCTAGGGAAGGGGGAGTATATATATTTTTGGGTTTTTTCCCTTTTTTTTTAAAAGCAATATATTAATAGGGAAAAGGGGAGCATAAGGAATTAAGTAATAATAGAGTTAGTAGTTAGTATTGGATGGGAGATATGGAAGAGAGGAAGCAAACACTAAGTTTTTTAGGGAACAAACTTAGTTATGAGAGTAGATCAAAATGAAAAGATTTTTGCACAAGAAGTGTAGCTCTTCTATATAAAAAGAATCAACAAATGAGTTTGATTTCTGTTATGAACAAAGGTGATAGTGGGATGTTAGAAAGAAGTGTGATAGGGAATGATTGGGAAATTAGACATGCTTCACTTTGCTGCCACAAAAATGCTGAATAGGAAGATCTGCACTGGCCACCATGTGTTTCCTTTGCTTAGGCCAATGATATGAGAGAAATCATGCTTCTGCAACCCCACTACCTACCCATCTTATTTCCTAGCATTTTTTATTACTTCAGGGAGGGTGCACTTAAACTAGAAAACCCTCAATTTCTTTTTGCTTTTCTTCCCTTTTGCACTTTCTTTTGATTTCCTATCTAGAACTACCCTTATTACTTCCAAGGCCCCAAATTAAGCAGTTGGGAACCTTTATTCTCTACCTAACTACTAATCTGCCAAGATTGAACAGTTTGGACAGATTTCTTTCTCTAATCTATAACAAAAATTGAAATATGGCATGACCCAGCTTAGACTGTTGGATCACCATTCAGAAGTAGGACAACATCCAACTATAGATCGGTGTTTTCCACAAAAATATGAGATCTTTGCATCACCAAAGTAGAGCATATTTGGAACTTTCCTGCCAATCATGAAAGATGAAACCTATTGGCATAGGTAGCTAACAGTGGCTCCACTTGGGGATGGTTTTTCCACTTGAAAGACCAAGAACAGCAGGTCAGAATGCCTTGGCTTTTGACTTATTATCCAACTTGAGGGCTTGCTTCTTGAATTTCAAAACTGGGATCTTCCACCATTTGGGAATTTCTGAATTAAAAGCCTTTTCCTGCTTATTTACAAACTTGTGAAGCTGAACTATCTATATGTTAAAAAAAACTTATGAACAGCTGATAATGTACAGGGCAAAGTCATGTTATAATCATGGGAAGTAGTCAAAATAATGCTTTAGCATCCGGCCATTCACAGGGCCCTCTTCTACTTCAGTATCATCCAAATTCTTCAAGAAATAAGTGTTATTTCCTTGTACTGCTTGGATTACAAAGGGTCCCCTCCAAAGGGAGTCAAATTTGCCATGCTTTCCCTTGTCTTCCCTTCTTGAATCCCATTTAAGCACTTTATCACCAATGAAAAAATATTCAGCCTTTGTTCTTCTATCAAAGGCTTTCTTCAGCTTCTCTTGTAGGATTTGAACTCTGCTGTACACTTGATCTCTGGTTTGCTGTAAAAAAATTATCTGGTTGATTCTTATTTGCATGTCATTTGGTTCAGATTGATTTTCTTGAAGTAGCTTCATGACAGGAATCCCCAATGATGAAGGGAACTTGGCTTCCATTCCATAAACCAACTCATAGGGGCTGACCCCAATAGATCTTTTGGTTGTTAGCCTATCTGCCCATAAGGCATTCATAAGTTTCTTATGCCAATTTTTCTTATTCTCTTCCAATATCTTCTTAATGATGTTGATAAGACTTTTATTAGATGATTCAGCTAAACCGTTTCCTTGAGGATAGTATGCAGTGGAATGACCCAAAGTGATATGGAATTTGTGACAAAAGTTCACCATCTTCTTGGATCTGAAAGCAGCAGCATTGTGTGTGATAATCTTGTCAGAACAACCAAATCTGGAAAGAATATTAGACTCAAGGAACTGAATGATAGTAGAATCATTTACTTGTCTACATGGAACAACCTCAATCCATTTAGTGAAATAATCTGTGGCTGTTAGGATCCATTTATGTTGGCCTGAAGATGAAGGATGAATCTCCCCAATGAAATCCAAGCCCCATTGCTGAAAGGGCCTTTCTGTTGCAATAGGCTTTAAGGGAAGTGGTAGTAACTTTCTTTTTCCCTCAAACATTTGACACTTGTGACATGAAGTGGTAAAATTTTTAACATCAGAGAACAGAGTGGGCCAATAGTAACCTGCCCTTAATATCTTATTCACAGTGGACTTCCAATACAAATGTCCACCACAATCACCTACATGAAATTATTTCATAACATTGTTAGTCTCATTCATATTCAAACAATTCAGCAATATACCTTCATGATTTCTCCATAGTAAATTACCATCTATAACACAAAATCTCGAAGCTTTCATTTTTATAAATCTACATTTGGTTCTGGACAATCTTGGGGGAGCACACAGGTTTTGCAATACATAACAGATATCAGAATACCAAAGGGATTGTTCAAAGGCTACATTGATCTTTGGAGTCGCCAGCTCCGCTTCATTGTCCAGTTGGTTGATGTCCAAGGCTTGGAAGTTTGCTTCAGACATCAGTTTAGCCAAACCTTGCCCTTTTATCAGTTTTGTAGGTCTTATTTCAATGTCAAATTCTAAAATGTTAGCAATCCATTTTCCTCTTCTGCCCTCTAAGCTTTCTTGAGTCAATATGTCTTTCACAATGGCATTTGGTACATAAGCAATAACATGAGAGTATAGGATGTAAATCCTAAAGTCTTTGATGGCCTTAACCAAAGCATAAGCTTGCTTTTCCATGATCTAATATTTCAGAGGTGCATCTCTAAGGGCTCTACTAAAGAAAGCAATAGGTTTTTCATTCCCTCGATCATCTTTCTGCAATAAGACAACAGCAATGGTATGCTGGGAGGCAAAAGAGAAAATGATAAATTCTCTGTCAAATTGAGGATTTGTTAAGACTGGGGTTTGGGTAAGGGCCAATTTAATACCTTCAAAAGCCTGATTTGCTTCTACTGTCCACTTTACCTTAGAATCCTTTTTTAGCATGTTGTTTAGTAATCTGATCAATTCTGCTAAGTTTGGGATAAATCTCCTTAAAAAGTTGATCTTTCCCAAGAAGGCTTGTAATTCTTTAATATTTCTTGGATGGGGCATTTGCAAGATGACCTGTATTCCCTCTAGAGTCAAAGGGAACAACTTGGGTGTTAACACGCTACATCTTTGATCTTTAGTTATCAGTTTGTCTTTTTGCATTGATACCGTGTTTCCTCTTCCTTTTCCTGGGTAATGCACTCTGATGTTGATCTCGTCATCTAGATATAGCTTACTGTCAAAGGGACAACAGTTGGTTCTGCTTTGTCTTTTGATCCTGAATAGTGATTTTCCATTTTCTTCACTTTCTGGATAGAAAAAGACAATAATTAGTCATTTTGCATCAATCACAAATCTCCTTAGTTCTATCATAATTCTTTATCATATTACCATCTTAGAGTGTAAAGAAGTTATGAAATAAAGGAAAAGATAAAGAAATAAATGTTAAATACATACCTTTTCCAATACTCAACACACCCCCCTGCCTACCCTTTTTCATGCCCTCATGAAAACATTGTAATTGACATGAAAGGTAGTTAGGGAGTAGGCTAGAGAGGGTTTTTCATGCAGTGGTCTAAAGCCATGGTGTCTAGCTAAAACTTCAAAAAAAAATTGTATCTGGCCTTCGGGAAATTCATATAGGACTTTATACCCTAGTGCATGATACTAGATGATTGGAATTCGAAACCTACAACCTAACCAATACGGGCCTTCTCTCAGGATGAGGTTACTGTAGGTAACCAGGCGATCAACAAATAACTTAAAATTTTCATAATTGAATAGCTCTCTATCCTAAACATTCCGATTGGCAATCTTGTATCGGAGTTTAGCTGCTGCTATGGCAAGGTCTTTGATGGATAGGAAGTATTATACCCCTTGCTGGACAACTGTTGTGTGAATGGGTCCCAGTGTCTGGATCACACCCTTCTTTCTCATTAAGATTCTATGCTTATTCCACAGTTAGTTCACCCCTTACCCATAGATCTAACCTATTCTCCTGTCTCTGAAAGGTATTGTGGGCTTTAAGCCACTTTATCTGGTTAACAGCAAAAGAGATGAATGTCTGAAGTTGAATATCACCCACAAAAGGACTAGGGTTCTCTTCCATTTCACTGTCCAACACAAGATTATGAAAATAAAACTCACATATCAATCGCTGGACTTTCACCCCATAATGTTTACAATAGTTTATAAAATCATCAATAGTTTTTAACTCTATAGGTACCCCTACCTTGACAGCCTTAATTTTTAATTGTAAGTACCTTTCCATGAAAAACAAAGCATAATTTTTGGCAAGTGCCCTATAGGCTAGAACATCAGTATATAGAGAACATAGGGTATCCATTTGACTCATAACTGTGTCTAGTCTATTGGTTACCTTTTTAACTTTTTCCTCTACTCTCTGACATCTATCGAATGCCTCGCTCTCTGATGCATTGATGTTCTTTACTTGCTGCTGTAATTTCTGATATTTCTCCCAAGGAATAGTTTCCTCTGTGAGATTTTCTATTGTTTGGTGGGCCTATGCTAGATCCTTTTGAAGTCTCACTATCCTTGGATCGTTCTCCATCAAAACATTTTTAGGCTGGAGATCTACCTAGATCTCCTTATTGTGAAATCTGGTTCCTATGGTCTATGTTTACTTCTCATGAACTGTCCGGTCGTTCGTGATGCTAGAGGACAATGCCTCTGTTTATACATCCTTATTACAAATAGGTGTGTCTTATGTTTGTGTCTCTGCATTTTTAACAGTTGCATGCTATTCCTTATGGTCTTGAATGATAATGGGTTCGGTTTGAGTCCTTTTGGTTTTCATTTTATGGGGTTTCGTCTGAATGGCTGCATCCTTTGTTTCTGGAGTTATTTTTGAGATTCTCCCCATTTTTAGGACCCTTATTTGTTGTCTGAGCTATTTAACTACATTTAATAGTCTTTGCTATTCCTTTTGCAGCCTTTTTATTTCATTCATTTTCTTTGAAGGAACGACTATTTCTTTTCTTGGGCTTGGGTTCTGTTCTTTAGGGATTGTACCCTCACCCTGGCTTATTTCCATGTTTTCTGCTTGGAACACTTCTTCAGTGTTCTCGTCCTGCTGATCAGGTTTCTCAGGGGTGGAAAACCTGGGTTGATATGCTATTTCCTGGGCAGCTTCTACTTCTACTTCTTCTTCTTCATTCATTTCTTTGGATGCACTCTCACTGTGAGCAGAGTGTTCTTGTGATTGCCTTTCCTCTTCTTCCTCATCGTTCATTTCTTCAGATGCACTCTTATTGTGAGCAGAGTGTTCCTGTGATGGTCCTGCCTCAATATCGAGGTTAAGTGGGGTATGGGGCTGGATATACTCACCCATATTAGACAAAATTTGGGCCAATTCATCTTCTTGCAGAGGGTTTTGTAATGGGCTTTCGCTGGGTTGCTCTGCTTCCTCCCCTTCTTCCTCACTGGAGTGGTTAGTTTCCTCTTCCGGTTCCTCTTCTTCATTTTCTTCTAATTCTTCCTCTTCATTTCCCCTCCTTCAAGTTGTGGGGGTTGCTCGTTCTTTGAGTCATATATCTCTTATGGCTGACTATTGTTTTCTTGGGGATTTCCAAACATTCCTCTGCTTCTCCCCAATTTGGCAGATTGTCTTTGTTGCTGCGGTCTAAGTGATGTGCTAGCAATTCTTTTTCATTTTGGGGCAGGTAAGGCCAAACCCACATCTATTGAGAATATCAATTATTCCCAACTACTCTGTTGTTGAGCGAGACTATAACTGACTATTAGCTAAATTAAGCCGTGATGACTTACTAGTGTTTCCACATGACGAGATTTTCTCATACTTCAAGCAACATCATGCAATAAAGAATTTAAGTATGCGGGCAAATTCACAGCACATTTTTGTTTTAATACAGCTAATAGTTTGAGATGGTGTGGTCTTACTACGTCTTTTCTGCCATCACATGTGATGTAGCTTTGCATAATCCTGGCTAATTATGCCCAAGGTTCTCCCAGGGTTGCAGGTAGGACTCCTTTTATTTTGATAGTAAGGCTTTGTCCTTCATCCCAAAAGATGGTTACAGCGTCTTGGAGTCTCACATTTTTCAGGGTCCATACTGGTCCGATAGCTGGCAGTCTTGATACTTCAGCAATTATCGCATCTGTTACTGCTATTTTCCTCCCCCTCACCATGGAATGATCTTCCTACAAATTCTGCAAAAATTCAATGGCCACCATCTCATTAGACTGCTGTAGTTGGTTAAGGTAGGCAATCCATCCTACTCTTATTAAAATTTTGCATGCAACGTCGGAGATCATTAACACCTGCGGTTCGCTGCGTATTGATCTACCTCCCATTTTGTTCAACCTTAGCCCACTGTTACTTTTTACATAGAAAAAACACAAAGATGATGATGGAACAACAAGCTGTTCAAACTTTTAGCACACTGTTAATTTTTTACAGAGAAAAAACACAGAGATGACTATGGAACAACAAGTATGCATATTGGGAAATATCAATACTGTTAGACTTGCTATTCCCGAGTTTTGATGGAGTCATAGTACCTCTGAATAAGGAATTGACACATATGCCAGTGTATTATGGAGGTCACCCACACCCCTTGAAATGTGATAGGCCATCCTCAGCCGAAAAATAAAGGAGCAGTATGCTGAACTGTAGTCCTACAATAAATAAAGGAACAGCTTATATATCCATGACATGATTACAAAAATCAACGAATTACTGAAATCGAGGCTTATGATGGAAATCACAAATAGATATGGAAATTCCATGAAATGATGCTAAAAATAGAGGATAGGACAGTTGACGTAAGTAAAAGTTCTTACGCGGTCATTATCCACTTTAACCATTATGATTGATTTATAAAAGATTTTTCATGTATAAAAGGTTTGAAAGGGTTATATAACTTAATCTCATTTGAAATCAATATAAAGATATAAAAGAAAGGATTTATAATGACTATTGGTGTATGAAAAATATGACTTCAATACCATTAGTAGAGCTCTATTGCCCATAGGTGTCCATAACCGTGATAGAGTTGCTTGTTTCACCCTTGGAACCATAATCCTTTGTGTATGCTTAGGAAAGTGCTGTGCGGTGTCAGAATGGAGGCCATTGTGCTGGCTTGGTAACCAGATGAATCACAATGCCATTCACCAGGAAGGAGTGAAAGGTGGGCAGGTCGGCTCTTGATGAGACCTCCTGTTCCAAGGACTTTTTTTTATTTTATTTTTTTCTGATATGCCTCTTGGATCATCTCCCTAATATGGTGGCCATAGTGGGGATGCCACTTCACTTGCTTCCTTATGATCATGGTAGGCTGGCTCTTGATGAGACCCCCTATCCTTCATCTGACAAATCATGTTAGTAATCATATAGATATATATTTTTCTCTTTTTTCTTTTCTTTTCTATAACACTTTCCTATTTATATACAGAGGGTGGCTCAACACTCCTTAAGATTATGGATGGTGGAAAAAGTCTGAACATCTCAATAGAGGAAAATATGCCCTTATTCTTATTCAATAATAATGATCAAAGAGAAGTATGAAGATTAAGAAAGAACCAACATGATAAAAATAATCAATCAGATTGGTTTTAGTGCAAATAAAGACAACAAAGTGATATAAATAGTTGTGTCCTTTCCTCTTTTCTCTTATCGATTCAACGCAATTTCTCTAAAGATAACTATTTTTCCTTGGTTTGCTGAATTCATTATTCTCTAGCTTTTGTGTTTTTGCATAAATGTATAGTTGTGCCCTAAATGAACCATCATTCACAAAAAATCCTCTAAATGATGAAACACACACACACAAAACAACAACAACAAAAATGCACTCAAAAAATGTTGTTCCTTAGATGGAACAACTGCTGTTCTTTAAGAGGGATAGCAAAAGGACATCTGCACGCAAAAACCATGGTTCCTTTAAGAGGAACAATAAACAAAAGAAAGAAAAAAATACACTCGAAATTGCTGTTCCTTAAAAGGAATAGCAGTTTTTCCTTAAACGAAATAGAAAATAAAGCAAGGGCCAGATAAAATACCACTCCTTTGGCGGAACAACCTAAGATCACCCGAAATTGAAACTGTTGTTCCTTCAGAAGGAATGGTAGAAAGGAAAAAAATGCAAAGGAGGGTTGTTCCTTTAAAAGGAACGACAAAACAATTTGGCGGAAGCGTTGTTCCTTTGGAAAGGAACAACAAAAATGCATAAATGTTGTTCCTTTAGAAAGGAACAACAAAAAATGAAAGTGTTGTTCTTTTGGAAAGGAACAACAGAAAATGAAACTGTTGTTCCTTCATAAAGGAACAACAGAAAAACAAAAGTGTTGTTCCTTCGGAAAGGAACAACAGAAAAATGAAAGTGCTATTCCTTTGGAAAGGAACAACAGAAAAATGAAAGTGATGTTCCTTTGGAAAGGAACAATAGAAAAACGAAAGTGTTGTTCCTTTGGAAAGGAATAGCAGAAAAATGGAAGTGTTGTTCCTTCGGAAAGGAACAAAAAAATGCAAAAGTGTTTTTCCTCAACAAAAATGAAAGTGTTGTTCCTTCGGAAAGGAACAACAAAAATGTGGAAGTGTTGTTCCTTCAGAAAGGAACAACAAAATGTGAAAGTGTTGTTCCTTCGGAAAGGAACAACAAAATGAAAACCTGTTGTTCCTTCGAAAATGGACAGAAAAAATGAAAGTGTTGTTCCTTCGGAAAGGAACAACAAAAAGACAAAAATTTTGTTGCTTCAGAAAGGAACAACAAAATGCAAAAGTGTTGTCCCTTCGGAAAGGAACAGTAAAAAGGCAGAAATGATGTTCTTTTGGAAAGGAACAACAAAATGCAAAAGTGTTGTTCCTTCGGAAAGGAACAGCAAAAGGGCAGAAATGTTGTTCCTTCGGAAAGGAACAACAAAATGCAAAAGTGATGTTCATTCGGAAAGGAACAACAAAAAGGCGGAAATGTTGTTCCTTCGAAAAGGAATAGCAAAATGCAAAAAAATTTGTACAGAAATTAATTTATATAAGCAGAAAAAAACTTATGTATAAAATTTAAGAACAATGAAATTACTTAGTGAACCAATGCCGAGGAAGGATTATTTCCCTCAGCAAGAATCTGCATATCAGAATCTTCCGGGAGCTGCTGGTAAAAGGATTCCCGGGTAAGCAGTTTATGGTATAGTCGCACTCAGTGGCCATTTGCTTTAAAGGTATGTCCAGATCCGTCAATAGTAGTCAAAGTAATGGTGCCATTGTCATGCACTTTCTGGATTTCATACGGTCCAAGCCATCGAGTCTGAAGTTTTCCCATAAAATCCTAAAACCTGGAGTCATATAGGAGTGCTCAATCTCCTTCGTGGAAGATTTTCTTTTTGATCAGGGCATCATGCCATTTTGCTCTCTACTGTTAAATTAATGTAGTGCGTTGAAGATCCGAGAGCCGAATTTCATCTAGCTCATTAATTTGCTGTAATCTGTTAGTTTGGGCCTCATTCAAATCCAAACCGATATCCTGTGCTGTTTTCGGGAAAAGTTTCTATTCAGAACGACCCTATCCCACTGGGTTGTGACAAAGACCTCAGAAACAAATAGGGAAAACTACTCTTGTATTCTCCTTTATGAACCATAAACGAAGATGATTAAGATGAACCAACCTGTGTCTTGTGCTAGTCCTTTGATCCAATCTCTCTTCTCTTTGGCAGCTCCCAGCTATCCGCTCCCTCATTTACCCAGCATCACCAAGTTCCTGCAAGTTCACAGAAGCAAGAAACTACACAAAGACATGGATTTATGTTCATAAAAAGCTTAGGATCGGATTTAAGCTAAACATACAAATATAACACACATCAAGGATATACAAGCATGTAGGAGAAACTCAAATAGTTTTATTGATAAAACAAGAAGATCCAGGAGGAGTTACAACTGATGATTCCTGATCCAGCATCAACCTCCCAGCATAGATTCCCTTCTTCACCTCCAACAAAGCTTAAATCACCCAATACTCTGATATCTATCACAAAACCAACAACAATTCTCTGCAATGTACAAAATTCCAGCCTCTGGATCTCTTGGTGAGGGATCCATATATAGATGTGTGCAAAGAGGATGAGTCAGCTCATGAATTGATTAGTGGCTTCTCTCTGTCAGTTCTTGCTTCCACTTGGAGACTGAGAGCCTCTTACTCATCACTGGTCGAATCCAGTGAGGCAAGTGTCATTGGAGAAGATTCTGGAAGCTTCCATTGTCTCTCCACCTCGTGGAATGACTCTGCCACTTGTCATTTCCCGCTCAACGCACCCTGGTAGTGCATTCAAGTGCATTGCAACGCACCTAGCCAGTGTATTTGGGTGCTTTGCAATGCAGCTAGCTAGTGGAGCATCTGAAATGATCCCGATTTGACTAGTTTTGAGCAGTTTCTGGTGGAGAACTTCTGGGAGAAGCTGTAATTTGTTGACCTTGTTTCTTTAGGAGCTGGAACAACACTTTTAGGGACTTAGGATCCCTTGGTTGATGGAAATTTCATGCTTATAGCTGTAAGGTACAAAAATGTCTATAACAGTTGCCCCCTAAAGTATGAGGCCGTTTATCGGGTGAAATGCTTTATTAGGAGGATCCGAAGTTCTTCTAATGCTGGAGAGGAGACCTGTAATAAGATACAATACAATACATTATTTTCATACTGTTTTCATGATATAGCTGAGATGGGCATTCCCATGCTCAGCTTTATAAATTCATTTTCATGTACATAGGACAGACAATCGTCTGATGGTAGACTGATGATTCTGATGAAGTCATCATCCTTTTGGTAGGATGATTATCTGTGCTGCAATGCTGTACATTTCAATGTCTTTATTTTTCCTGAATATATATCGCAGCCCGGATGGATGAAACTAGATCCAGGGTCTTCAATCTCGTCCGATCTTCACTCTAAGTACAAGTCGATCCATGTGAGAAATGTTTTGAATTCGAACATGGAAAGACATCGCTTGATTACCAGTCAATGATGTAAACTGTTAACAAGCGCGAAAGGAATCACCGATAATGATAATGACCCTCAAGGTACTGCAGTACAATTCACGTGGTGTGAATAAAGGAATTGGTGTCGAACACCATGCAAAATCTTTCGGTCAAAGGTCATTGATGTATACCTGTCGCCGGAAGTGAGAAACTTGCCATTGAGGCATGCAAGCTTCAAAGTACCGAAGGGGTGTTCCTAGACCAACTTCTTGGATAATGAGCTGATGTTTACAAGAAGCGATCCGTCAAAGGAGGGCCTTAATGAATCCCACATCAATGACACGGAACGGAGCAAATGATTTTGATGGAGGTGAAAACGATCTGGTGATATACGGTTCAGGGTGGCGGTCATGAAAGAATGAAGTATAATGTATGGTAGTGGATGGGACACGGGTGACTTCTCTGGATGACTTCTCTTGAACATGTCGGCGACACTTATGTGATGGATCAGTAGCATTTACCCCAAATGTGGATGGTATGGCGTGACCATGGTGATGTGACCGGTGAATGAAACAACCCAACTCGACTCTGGCACGGAGTGGAAGTGTCATGTTCAAGAGCGACTTGCTACCAATAAAATTTCTTTGAGTTTTCTTCCCAATTTTTCCCCAGTCATTTCTGACCAGTACCTCTTTATTTTTGTCAAGCTTGAGGAGGATAACATATGCTTGTTCTATAATTTTCCCTTCGGGCAAACCCATCGCTATGTTTTAACGAGCCTAGCGATAGTGAAACTCGTTCTCGTCTAAAGACAAGTTTGTCGCTATTAATCTTTTTAACGAGTCTAACGACAAAGATAACTCGGTCCTTTTCCTTTTTAGAGAGTCTGAAAAGGTACGTAAAGATTACTCCAAAATTCCTTTTTCGTCATCTAATCCCTTAAGTCTGAAAAAGTATAAAACAATACAGAAGGGATGAATTTTTGATAGTTTTAACGAGCCGAACAAAACAAGCGCTCGATCTTTTTGTGCAATAATCCCTCAGGTCCAAAAAGATTAAAATCTAGAGGAGGGATAGCACTTCCGGTCGCTTTAATGAGCTGGAAGGCCAAAACTCGGCAATCTTTTCATATTTTACGAGTCAGATGAAAAGAGCTTAAAGAAGACTCATCTTCTGAGGAACGAGTGATAAAATGGGTAGCAGCTGATTCCAGGTAAGGTTTGGAATTTTCCAATCACGGCAGTGTCACAAGGATGGCTAGTGAAATCACTCTTCGCAGTTGTTCCTCAAAATGGGTAAACAATCAAATGGAGGTGAATGATCGGCCAATGGAAAAGTGGAGGTGACGGTGCAAAAACGACCAAGGCTTTAATGGCTGAAAATGCTTCATTCATGATGGTTATTTACCAGAGGATAGTTCATTTTTTAACGAGCTTAAACGCGAGTGGAAACATTTGCTCGATCTTATGCTTATTTTTTAACGAGCTTGAACTATGCGCTAAAACTGCTCGATTAAGCCAGTCATATGATAAGAATGTCTCATATAAAAACAACAACTTTTAGATTTTTGCCCCACATCCTTTCTTTATGCAAGTTTGGTGACGACTAATCCTACGAGTTTAAAGGGTTAGAGGTCCTAAAATTTAAAAAATAAATAGCCACCCCTTACTTGCATGCCAAAAGGTTTGCATGCCCCCAGGTATAAAACAGAGTTTCAAAGTTACCCCTCAATTTGCAGACAAAACATTTGTTCTATCAGGAGAGGCCTACCTCTTACAGGTTACCCAAAGATTGTTCTATTAGCGGTGCAAACAAAACACTTCTTCGGCGATGTCTACCGAGTTAAACAAAGGTGAGTGACTCCGTCTGTCAACTCACATAACTTTGACAAGAGAATCTTATTCTAGAATAACCCCTCTTCCACCAATGGACGGGGTACAGACTAGTCATATTCTCCCGCGGAAACCTACCCTATATCCGAAGTTTTCCTGCCGAAGCAGACCAGGATGCATGCCCCCTGGGTTTCAGTCATATCCCTCTGAATTACTCGCGCTCATCGGGAGGACGGACTGGGACTTGAGACATTTCTTGAGTGAAGAGACCATTTAGGGACGGTATATGACTATTTGCTATGCGTGATCTGGGAAATGAAAGCTGGTCCACGAGCTTGACCACTCTTCCTTCGTGCGGAAAACACATTACTCTAAAGAGTGAGGAGACAATGGCTCCCATGCAATAAATATAGTCTCGTCCAAGGAGTAGGTTATAATCCAAGGGTCCTTGAATGACCATGACATTCATGCGAACTGTCTTCCCTCTCAATGTTATGGGCACATCGGGAAGGATCTCTAAAGGTCGACTGGTTCCTTTATCAAAGCCTGTCAGATTTCTCATTTCAGGCAACAACGATGGCGAACCAAGAGCTTTCCAAGCAATAGAGGAAAGGATACTCACAGAAGCCCCCTCATCTATGATGGTGTCGGCCATGACCATTCTATATATTTGAATGATAATTCGGAATGGTATGCTTGCTGGCAAACGAGGTCTGCCTAGTTGATTCCAATCGAAGGATACAACTAGGTTGCTTTGAGGTGGGACCGAGTAGACGGCCGGGTATGGCTCTGACAAACTTCCTTCCTGCGGTAAAGGAATGGGTGGATTTCCCCCATGTTCGTCAGAGTCTGTGTTGATGAAGAGAATTTGGACGGTGTCATCCTTATTCTCTTCAGTGACTGTATCATTCGAAGATAAAACCTCTGAAGGCAAGACCGGGTCAACTGCCGCCTCGACTTTTTGACTTTCGTCTGGTATGGATTCAGTTGGTTTATCCTCAATGATAGACGCTTCAGCCGACCACTTGAGCGGGCCAGCTGGGTTCTCAACTAGTGACGGACTCGGCAAGAGTTTTTTATATCCAGGAGGAAGTCATAACGGTGAAAACGGACGATCATCCAAAACTCTTCTAGCCTCATCTAAGAAGGGACAACGGTGGAGGGCATGGTCGCCTTCGCACAGTCTACGGGGAAATCTAGCTTTCCCTTTTTGTCCTGGGGCTTCACTTTCACTAGTTGACGGTGTGCTTTCAACATGATCTCTAGAGGTTGATGACACCGGATTGTGCAAACGAGGAGACCAGTCCCTTAGTATCCGGGGGATGCAAGGACAATCTCTGTGAAAGTGGTCTCCTCTACAAATGACACATGGCGATTTAGGCCTGGTCGGTGCTGTGTGTGGATTCTCATTAGACGACACTCATTTTCCCTTATTTGCCTTTGGCTCCTTATTCTTTTTATCTTTCTTCTTCTTTTCCTTCTTCTCCTTAGGAACTTGGCTTTTAGCTTTACCAGTCCCGTCAAGCGAAGAGGAAGGAGGAGAGGAAGAATTAGAGGAAGTAGAAGGTTGGTGGATAACTCTGGACTCGTCTAATTGCTGATTTTATTATTCAGGAATAGTGGTGTTCTGAACGACATTAGTTGAGAAGAGCCATACTGGCAAGCCAATTGTCAGTCCTGGAAGCGACAATGTGGCCATATGGGGCGCACCAACATCTCCCCAAGAGGAGAAGGGACTAGGATTTCCACCAAGGGGAACTCCTTGGTTGGTAGGCTCCATTTTCTCAACCCAAAGATCAACGCAGGAAAAGGGTATGAATATTCCGTTTAAAATAAATTTTAACACGCTTTGACACAACTTGTTTTTCAGTTTTAAAGAGTTGAGAAAAAAAAAAGATGACTCTAGTCTCCTTCGATTTTTAATGAGCCTGAAGTGACAAGTGCTCAGATGGACCTTTTCCGTTAAGGAGTCTGAAAAGGAACGAAAGGGACTACTCTGGAGGTCTAGGTAGAGGGAGTACCAAACCAATCACAAAACTGCAGAATACTTTTTAGGGTACGACAGTCAATCTTCCCGAATGCTGTGTTTGGTGCATTGCGATCAGCAGGGCGGCCGACACGGCTTCCTATGGATAAAGGTTTTATGCCTATAGGGGTCTCCCAATATATACTCGACGGTACGTGGGAGCACAAGTCCGTACTGGCACTTATTGTCTCAAAGTAGAGGAATCACCCAACCATCAGTGAGGACAACAGTTACCAGGCTTTACGATGCCGGAATACGTCTCTAGCCTAGACCTCTAGATGTTGTGCGTTAAGTTACAAAGCGTTGTTAAGTTCATTGAATTTATTTTAGGTTGATCTTTCTTATGAAGTTTGCCTTTTGGGTTCACCACGAGATGTAGATGTAATTCCTAAAATGCAATCTAAAGATGATAAGCAAGCTTTTATCTCTTTTCAGCAATGAAAATCCTAGCTACAAGGGGAAAATAAAGACACAATCTTTTCTCAAAGAGCAAAGAGCACACTGTAAATGCACTTTTCCTAAATCAAGCCATACAAACTGTCAATATGCAAATGCACTTGTGCATGTATTTGTTTTTCACTTTCTTAATATTGATGCCTACAAAGAAAGTTGTTGTACAAATTTGAATTCGTTTTCAAGTGAAAAACACAAACAAGCTTCTTTTCGAAATAAAAAGGTAGAGACGATTACAACACTTTATGATTTTGAAGTAAACACTTGTTTCGACACTAGAAATTCACAAATTCAAGCCAAAGGCAAAAGTAAAAGCGTAATCAACTGTCAACAACAAATAAACTCTCTCCTAAGATCAAAATTGACACTTACGACAGATCTAAATCTAAGGACAACAGTATGACTAGTTTACTTTTGCAATGGGAAACTGTAAATGACGTAACAAACACACAAAAACAAATACAGTTTCTTTTATACAACTGAGGCAGAATTAAGGCAAAGAAAAGGGGCTTTCAAACAGACAAGCACACTGATCACAGGCTGCAAAAATCAGAGGCAAAACTGGAAAAAATGAGCAAAGAACCTCAGCTAGGCAGGGCTAGGCTGATCAACGCACCTGCTACACAGAGAAACTGAATTGCAACGCAGGTAGCCCTCTCGGGAACTGCGCTGAAATGCAGAGTCTCTTCACAGAGCCTGCGCTGGAGCAGAAACGAGAATTCTCTCCGGGTTCTGGGTCACAGTTTGCAGTTTAATCTATGGTTTTTGGCCGGGTAAAAGCAATCAGTAATGCACAATCAGAGGGTTGATTTACGAGAGGTTTAAGAGCTATCACAAAGGGTGATCAGATCGTTTGTGAATCAACTGTTCAGATCATAAACAGATCCAGTGAATGGACTAGAGCAGCAGATGTCTACTTTGCATTTGTAAATGGCAAATGTAGTTCGATTCGCTACTCTTAAGTTTATGTGACAAACAACAATAGAAACACAAACAAACTAACTAGACACGATCCCCAGTGGAGTCGCCATTTTGTTTTCGGGAAAAGTGTCTATTCAGAATGACCCTATCCCACTGAGTTGTGACAGAGACCTCAGAAACAAACAGGGAAAACTACTCTTGTATTCTCCTTTATGAACTATAAACGAAGATGATTAAGATGAACCAACCTGTGTCTTGCGCTAGTCCTTTGATCCAATCTCTCTTCTCTTTGGCAGCTCCCAGCTATCCGCTCCCTCACTTGCCCAGCGTCACCAAGTTCCTGCAAGTTCACAGAAGCAAGAAACTACACAAAGACATGGATTTATGTTCATAAAAAGCTTAGGATCAGATTTAAGCTAAACATACAAATATAACACACATCAAGGATATACAAGCATGTAGGAGAAACTCAAATAGTTTTATTGATAAAACAAGAAGATCCAGGAGGAGTTACAACCGATGATTCCTGATCCAGCATCAACCTCCCAGCATAGAATCCCTTCTTCACCTCCAACAAAGCATAAATCACCCAATACTCTGATATCTATCACAAAACCAACAACAATTCTCTGCAATGTACAAAATTCCAGCCTCTGGATCTCTTGGTGAGGGATCCATATATAGATGTGTGCAAAGAGGATGAGTCAGCTCATGAATTGATTAGTGGCTTCTCTCTGTCAGTTCTTGCTTCCACTTGGAGACTGAGAGCCTCTTACTCATCACTGGTCGAATCTAGTGAGGCAAGTGTCATTGGAGAAGATTATGGAAGCTTCCATTGTCTCTCCACCTCGTGGAATGACTCTGCCACTTGTCATTTCCCGCTCAACGCACCTAGCCAGTGTATTTGGGTGCTTTGCAACGCAGCTAGCTAGTGGAGCATCTGAAATGATCCTGATTTGACTAGTTTTGAGCAGTTTCTGGTGGAGAACTTCTGGGAGAAGCTGTAATTTGTTGGCCTTGTTTCTTTAGGAGCTGGAACAACACTTTTAGGGACTTAGTATCCCTTGGTTTATGGACATTTCATGCTTATAGCTGTAAGGCACAAAAATTTCTATAACATGCGTTGTTCTTAAGGTTTGTCTTTTAAACTCTGTTGGAAAGATGGGTTCCTTTCCAAATACTAGATGATATGGTGAATAACCGGTGGTGTTTCTCCACATTGTTTGGTATGCCCACAAGGCCTCCAACAATCTTGAAGCCCAATCACGCTTGTGTGATGCAATGATTTTTGTCAATATTGCCTCTATCACTTTATTCGTGCTCTCTACTTGGCCATTTGCTTGTGGGCGTTACGGAGTGGTAATTTTGTGTTGAATGTGATAATTTCTTAATGTTGCAGCGATTTTATTACCTATAAAATGTGGTCCTCCGTCTGTGATTATGTCCCTTGGGAGGCCATATCGCACAAATATTTGAAATAGGAAATGAATCACAGATTCCTTTGTAGCTCTTAGAAGTGCCTCTGCTTCAACCCATTTGGTAACATACTCTATTGCTACTAAAATATATGTTTTTTGATTTGATGATGGGTTGATGGGACCAACAAAATAGAGTGCCCAATGCTCAAATGGTTCGATTACTAACTGTGTGTTTAAAGGCATTTCATCAGACTGTCTAGGGCATCCTGCTCTTTGGCAACTATCACGGGCTCGAACAAATTTCTTAGCGTCTTTAAAGATTGTGGGCCAGTAATAACTAGTTTGCAAAACCTTGTGACCAGTCTTTCGATCTGCGAAATTTCCGCCACACGCTCTGTCATGACAAGCTTTCAGAATGTCAAATATTTCTTCTTCACGAATGCATCTTCTGATGTGCATATCTGCCCCTATATGAAATAGGTAGCCCCCAATCCAAGAAAATTAGGTACTACGTTGCACAATCTGTTTTCGTTCATTGGGGGTTAGATGCTTTGGTAATTTTCCTACTGCTAAATAATTTGCAACATCAGCATACCAGGGTGTCTTGACAATGACAACAAACAAATGTTCATCTGGGAATTGATCTTCGACTACTGCTGCATCCGCTGGCTTCAGCATTCATGAGAGAAAATCAGCGACAGGATTTTCTTTCCCAGGTTGATCTTTTATTGTGATGTCAAATTCCTGCAATAAGATCAACCATCTGGTTACTCCACCATTCGTAATAGGTTTATTTGCTAAATATTTTATGGTAGAGTGATCTGTATATAAAACAACAGGATATCTAGTGATATAATGCCTAAATTTATTTAAAGCATGTATTACAACTAAAAACTCTTTTTTAGTAACGGTATAGTTTAGCTCAGCCGAAGACAAATTCTTGCTAATATAATAAATTTCATATGGTTTTTTGTCTTCTTCCTACCCAAGGACTACTCCAATAGCCGTGTTTGAAGCATCTGAAGAAATTTGAAATGGCAGGTCCCAATTTGGACCTTAGAGCACTGGGGCTGTTGACACAAGATTTTTCAGATCCTCAAAAGAACGGTCACATTTATCTATCCAAAAAAAATCAACATTCCCTGTTAGTGCATATAGAGGTGCAACTATTTGAGAAAAATGTTCTATGAATCTCCTATAATAGCCATAAAATCCAAGAAAACTATGTACCTCTGTCTGTGTGGTAGGAGTAGGTATTAGCAAAATTATTTCAATTTTGGCCAAATTTACCTGTTTTCCAGCTTCTGAGATATAATGACCTAGGATGAGCCCTTCGGTCATCATCATATAGCACTTTTCACGGCTCAAGTAGAGCCTGGTGGCAATACATCGTGGCAACACCTTTTCTAATGTGTCTAGTGCTGGCTCAAAATCATCTCTTTATGGTGTGAAATCATCCATGTATACTTCAAGCCCTTCATTTATTAAATCTTAAAAGATGCTGAGGATGGCCCTCTGAAATGTGGCAGGGGCATTGCATAGGCCAAAGGGTAGGACTCTGTAAGAGATGTTCCCCAAGGACAAGTAAAAGTAGTTTTATCCTGGTCGTCAGGGGCAATATGAATCTGATTGTATCCACTGAAGCCATCCAAGAAAGAAAATAATTTCTTTCCTCCTAATGTGTCTAATACCTAATAAATGAATGGAAGGGGAAAGTAGTCTTTCTAGGTTGCTTTGTTTAATTCTCTGTAATCTACACAAATCCTCCACTTTCCATTCTTCTTTGGCACTACTACTAGTGAAGAGACCCACTTGCTATTGGAGATTGGATAAATAAAGTATACATCCAAAAGTTTTTGTAATTCAGCGTTCACAATATCTTTTAGGTGAGAGTTGAGTTTCTGTTGGGGTTGGAGAACGGGTCTAACATCCTTTTCTGTACAAATGTGGTGCGTACATAGTTGGGGATGAATTCCCTTCATGTCCGGATAGTCCCATGAAAAATCTTCCTTATATTTTCTCAGAAGTTGGACCAGCTTTTCTTCTTGTTCAGTAGTTAGGTTACTGTTAATGTTCAAGGTTTTTCCTGGCTCAATCTCTATAATTTTGTTGTTTGAAACAGAGGTAGTGGGTATTGTTTGGTCATGAGTGTCTTTGAGAGGATCTTCTTCTAGTTCATTGTCAAATGCTACCTCTATCATGTGACATTGTACATGAGATCTGGATTCAGATTGTTTAATGAAGTTGTTAATAATGTCATCCTTTGTTTGATCTTTAAAATCGGGGGCATCTTCTATGGTTAACGGGGACCTAATGTTTTCTATGAGGTATGATATAAGTTGTTTGTTAGTTTTTATTATTGTTACACTTGACTGGGCTGGAGGGTATAGAGCCAAGGTCTACCTAATATTAACGGGTGTCCATCGAGTCGATTTTTGGGGTTGATCAAAAAGTCGGCAGGATATTCCCAGGAATATATGTATACCATTACATCATGTAGTGTACCTTCTGGCCTAACTACTGATTGGTCAGCCAATTCTAATAATGTAGAGGTTGATTCCACTAATGTAATACCTAGTTTTTGACAAGTGGTGGTTGTTAAAATATTAATTACAACCCCTAAATCAACCAGGGCATTTGAAAAGGTTTGTCCATTGATTTGCACCATCACTATAGGATTCCTTGGGTCTTCATATTTGATAAGTACAAATCAGATAGGGTGTCAACTACTTGGACTGTTGGGTTAGTTGTTATTCTCCTCTTTGGCTTCCTTATACATAACTCTTTGATGGTTTTTGCATATATTGGGACATCTTGGATAGCTTGGAGGAGTGGGATTTTTATACACAAATTTCTAAGTTCTCCCAGAATATCAAAGTTAGGTTGTTCTATAGGGCGTGGTATGATTAATCATTCTGAGAATGGGGGAGAAGACGTGGTTTCTTGGTCATGAGTTTGTTGTCTGACCACATCCTCTTCTTGTAGTGGTTGTTCTGCGGGTAACTGATTTTCAAGTTGAACATTTTTATCCTCAGTTTCTCTAATACGCCTAGACCTTAATTGAAGGTCATTGCACTCCCTTAGATTGGTTTCTAGTTTTAGTGTTTCGATTATTTGAACAGATTGAACCAGTCTATTATTTGGGTTCGGGTTGGGTTGGGCTGGGAATTGCGGTCTTAAGTTGGACTGGGAGTTTTATTGTATTGTATATGCCACTGGCAGTGTGGATTGAGGGAGTGGGATGGTTCCAGCTGGCTGATTCAACAGTCTTTTCCAATTTGACTGCTAGTCTTGACTCTGTGAAGTGGGAGGGGATCATTGCGTTGGATATGCATTTTTTTTCCAATATGGTGGAAATTAGGGAAAATTTGGCCAATTAGATTGGCTTGTTTGATTTGGCCATGGTGATGAAGGAAATGGTTGTTGTGACCAGTTTGAAAAGTGTGGTTGATTTTGCCACATTGTATTATGTTGCTAAGAATGATATTGCGGAGGTTGGAAAGAAGAAGATGGATCAGAGGGCATAACTAGTTGTCGTGGCTGCCTTTGACGGTGCGGATTGAGTAGGTACACTAGTTCTGATTCTTCCTCCGCTTCCTTGTACACTGCTTTTAAACCTGGGAGTGAGGGGTAGTTCTCTATGGAGTGGTCTTTTGTGCAAATAGCGCAGACTTGAAGTGCATCCAGTGGGCACTCTTTGTGGCTGTGTTTATTTCTGCATCTAGGGCAGAATGTTGCCAGATTTTGCTCTGCTTCTGCTTGTTTCTGTTTCACTTGCATAATATTGAGCTACGTTATTAGAGTCCCCAATATATCAATTTTTAAATTCTCTAGTAAATTCCCGATTTCTGCACAGGTTACTCCTCCACCGGAGATCTTGCTGTCCCTTGTGAGCATGTCACATTCCGCTGGTTTTAGCCTGGTACTGCCTCGTGAACTCCTGATGCACAAATCAATAATGTCAGCAAAATGTCACCTTTTCTCATAATATTTAATGTTTCAACCCATTGTTCCTTCATTCCTTTAATTAATGTCATTTTGAATACATTTTCAGGTAAGGGTAATGTTGCATAAGGAGATCTCTGAAGACTATACTAAAAACGTTCAACATATTCTTCTAGTGTCTCATTAGGTCTGGCTACCATCTGAAATATTTCATCCTTTAACTCTCTAGACCTACAATAATATTGATATTTCTTCAAGAAATCTTCTTTCATTTGATCCCAGTTGTTTATGACACCTCCACCTAACCCCATAAACCATCGTAAAGAAACCCCTTTTAATGTAGAGGGAAACAATTTTAGCTTTTGGGATAAGTGGTATAGTCATATCCCTTGCACAGTACATCGAATTCAAAAAAAATGCATCTGGATCTTCCAATGTTAGGCCATGGAATGTAGAGATATGTTGAAGAGGAATGGCCTTCATAGGTGCATTAGCTGCAGTATCTACAATGGGATATTGCAGTGTGGAGGTTTGAGGTGTTTGCTGGTTCTGGGCCATTTGGTTGAATATGTGCCAATATCCTTCTGGGATTTCTAGGAGGGTATTCCTAGGCTGGCTAGAAGGAGGAGGAATGGCCTTAACAACACTTCCTTTGTCTTGGATGATGAGAGTTCCTTGTTGAACTAATTTTTTGGGGGATCTTGGCTCTTCAGGTTCTTCAACTTTATTTTGGATGATTTTGACAACACTACTCTTATCTGGGCTGCTTAATGGCTGAACTATTCCAAGAGAAAATCTTGGTTCTTTGGTTTCCCCTGTTTCTCCTCCTCCTTCGCAGAGATTACTAAGGCTCCTTTCTTGTAATGATTTTGGGCTAGAATTCTCAATTTCTTGAAAATCTTACTCTGTTTGGTTGTGCACCTCAACAAAGGCTACAGATGGTGATTCTGTGGCCCATAGGGAACTGGTAGGTTGTATAGAAGCAGCTTTTCTAGGTCCTACTGATGGCTGAGATTCTGCTTTTTTAAGGATTTCATCTATAAAGGTCGATTGGC
The DNA here is from genome assembly GCA_031772625.1 of Pinus tabuliformis. Classification (NCBI taxonomy): domain Eukaryota; kingdom Viridiplantae; phylum Streptophyta; class Pinopsida; order Pinales; family Pinaceae; genus Pinus; species Pinus tabuliformis. The sequence goes on from CM062816.1 coordinate 344,669,281, forward strand.
CAAGGGTCACTGGCCCCTTAGCTTTATCAAGCTTGGGTAGTGGTTTAAGATTCTTTTCAGGCTTTTTCTTCTTAGTCATGCACACAAATCAAATACTTATTTCTACCCAAAATAACCAACAGATCTGCAGGAAAGCGGGTGGGGAGCAAGGCTATTACATGCTCCGTACGCAGGTTCTTACCTTCCATTTTTAAAACCAAACTCTCTCCTAGCATGTACTTACACTACTCTCTTTTCAAAAGAAACAAATGGCTACGCTCTCCCTCACAACGGTGCCAAAATGTTGAGCTGTAAAAAGGGTCTTTTTAACCTCTATTTACCCTACATTAATTATAAATCTAGGTATGATTTTTTATCTCAAGAGTGTACTCAGTCTGAGGCGGTCACTTGTTCAAGAGTAATGTTTACAGTATAGTGCCTACAAAAGTAAATAAATGCTGGAAACAAAATCTAATTGTAATGGCAAGAAACTTAAATACTTTGTAACTAAATTATTCACTCAAGAAACTATAACAATCATTAGTCAAGGATGCAGTAATTATAACTCTTTCCCCTGTAAACTGATGTAAATGTAAATCAATTACAAACAAGACCTCCAATCTGAGAACTTAGACAGTAGTAGTCAATGTTCGTTACAGTTGTAGATCTTTCTATTCACACCAAAGCAAATGTTGGAAATGACAATTCAATTTGCAAAAAAGGAACAACAACTAATCTATTGAACAACAATCACAATTGTAAGTAAACCGTAGTTAAATGAACAACAATCACAACTGTAAATGAACAACAATACCAATCTGTAAATGAACAACAGAATCTGAATTAGATAGTGCAATGTTATCTCAGAATGCACATCATAACATTTTAGGTTGTGAATAATAGTCTCGCTATCCAAATACGATTTCGATATAACAAAGAAACTTAATTAAATGTTCAGAAACAAAAGGTTACTGAGTAACGCGAATTAAATAAATGCAAAATAAATCAAACCACACATAACTGTAATTGTAAAATAATGATACAAGAAGCAAGTGATCCACTAGGGCCGGGCCCTTAGCCACCAGGGAAACACTACTGCAGTTACTCTAGGATTAGATAATGGAACAACAACTGAGTTATATATTAATCATAAATGGCAGAGTTATAGCTATCACTCTTTAAAGAGAGTCGATGATCAAAGTTAAGATTACAACAAGAAGTTATACAAAATGACAACAATATTTCCCTTTAGCCACCAGCACTGTCCCTTTTTATAATAGCCAAATGGAAGTATCAAGAGTACCAATAAGCTTTGAAACAGAAATCCCTCAGGATCAAAGGATCCTGAGGGATTCGCTACATCTTTGATCTTCAGTTAACGTTTTGTATTTTTACGCTGATATCGCGTTTCCTCTTCCTTTTCCTGGGTCATGCGCTCTAATCTTGATCTCCTCGTCTGGATACAGCTTCCTATCAAAGGGACAACAATTGGTTTTGCTTTGTCTTTTCCTCCTGGATAGTGATTTTCCATTTTCTTCACTTTCTGCATAGAGAAAGACAATAATTAGTCATTTTGCATCAATCACAAATCTCCTTAGTTCTATCATAATTATTTATCATATTACCATCTTAAAGTGTAAAGAAGTTATGATTCAAAGGAAAATATAAAGAAATAAATGGTAAATACATACCTTTTCCAATACTCAACACCTCCCTCAGTCTCTTCGGTGGGCGCGGTTGTTGTTTCTGCCATTTGCGATGTCACTAATGCCTCAGCTGCCTTCTGCTGTCTGGCCACTTCCTCTTCCTGGCGCTTTCTCTCCGCCAGTTTCGCGATGCATAGCTTGGTTTCCTTATTCCGCTACTGTGCTGTGATCTTTTCCAGTTCTGCTAATTCTGGGGTGCGCCACTCCAGAGACCATGCCACCATCACATTGAAGATTGCATCATATCTTGCAATGAACACAAGCTTCGCCCATGTTTGGGCTAGATCCTTACGCGCCCGGATATACAGGTTATGCATATCCTCTTAAATTATGTCGCACTTTGCAAGCTGTTATATATAGCAGGGGACAAGCACGGCCTATGTTGATCCATGTTCGTAAGCTCGCCTCTATGAATGCACAAAACACTTTTGTCTCACAAATCCTCATCGTGTCTTTCGTTGCCCAGAGCAAGGTGTACCTCACGGCTTTAGGTAGGTTCCTCTCAATGGGGGAAAACTAGCTATCCTTTGGTAGCTCCCCTGCAACCAACAGGATGGAAAAGAGCAACCATGTGTAGTGGAAGGTCTTATCTTGCTCCTGGGTCTTCCTACAATTTGTCAGAAACTCATCGTAGAGAAACTACACTCAGTTGAAGTGGACCCCCTCTACGCATTACTCTGCCAATGCAATTACAGATGTTGGCACCTCGTCTATGTGACATTTCCTCATTAGCTTGCCAGCCAGTAGCTAGGTGGCTATGCACACCCCTTGGTCCTTGATGATTGCTATTACATACCCTTGCTTCCTCTTCTCCAACTTATATTTAGCATTCATAGCCTCTTCGAGGGCCAAGTCGTTGCTATTTCCTACTATGGCTATGAGATTGTTTCCTTTGATGGGCAGCCGAGAAATTTGGTGAAGTAAATCAACCGTGATGGGAATTGACTCTTCCATCTAGAGATACCCATCATGTACTAGGCACAGTAGCTTCTGGATGACAAAAATTGTGATGGGTGCGCGGTGGTAGTGGGGTATCCATTGTAGATGAAGTAACCCGGCCTTCTCCACACCACGTAGCCATTTCTGCTGCAGTAATTTCTCCGCGTCCAACTGTGGGAACTTCTCACTGTCCACGAGTTCCAATTATTCAAACTTTATATTAGGTACCCATCCCATCGGTGGAACTTCAAACCTTATTTCATCTGGAAGGAGTGGGTTCTAGAGCGCACTCTTTGTGGCCTCGAGGTCCTTTAGTATCTTAGTTGTCCCCTTCCACGAGGGGATGTAGGGGGGTAACTTTATCGCCGAAGGCACTTGGGAAACATTCTCTGCCTCATCATCCTGAGCTTCAATTTGGGCGATCAAGGCTTGCAAATCTTCCTCCTCCTCCTCTGTTTCAAAGGTGACAACTTTGCCCTTTTGTGCCATCGACAATTTACTAAACCACGGGTTCTAGGGAGATACCTGAATTGGCCCCATTGGTTGCTTGTCTTTCTATGGTTGCAATGTGTGTGGGGACTTTGGAACCTCTGGTGTAGCTACCACCTCTCCAGGCTCCTCTTGGGTCACACGGGGTTCTGGGTTAACTTTCGCGAATCGCACTCTGGTTCTCGCAGCCATCATCATTTCTATACTAGATTTGTTTGGTTGCGTACTCACGGGTCGAAAGGTAGCTTGGTGCTCAATGCTTTGTATTGGCTCAAATCCTAAACAACCAAATGTTGCTTCCAGGCTGCCCCAAGGGATTTTATAGTATCATTTGAATTTGAATTCAACGATTCCCTCCACTTCTGAGTCATTAATACCTTCTTAGCGGCAGATCGTCCTAAATCTAGCTCTTAATTCATGTCTTAATGGCCCGCCGCCCGTTCCTTTCTGCCTTAAATTGGACCTCTTGTCATGAACAGTGACATCATCAGTCACCTCCCGGCCTACCCATGCAGCAACGCAACCCCTTATGCACGACCGCGATCCCTGTGACATACTGGCCCTGCGCGTAACCTCCTTCCTATGTAGCTCTCCTGCAAACTCGTTTATAATCCCGTGCCCTCTTTCAACTGCTTAGAGCACTGAAACTGTGCTTCCTATAGATAGTCAGGTGGTTGCACCCTCGATGCGAGGCTTCAACTTTCCTACTAGCCCGGGCCGTAGGCACCTATCAAATACCCTTGCGTCTGTTAGTGCATTGCATTCTTCTTTGTATGGTACACTCCCCTGTTTAGTAAGGTGCGGGCGCAGCCATGGTAGCAGGGTCGCAACTCCTTCTAATGTAGTAGTAGGGCTGGCTAGACTTGGTCCCATCATGCTTAGTTTCTCCTAGCCTACTTGCACGAATTCGGTTTCCAGTTCGTTGATTTCTTCATCCAATGTCACTCTTTTCTTCCTTAGCCATGTCCAATCTTTGTCAAGTTCGTGAAGTTTCAAGCTCCCTCGCCAAATGGCTTCCTGTAACTAATTAATTCCTTTACCCATGTCCTCGCGTCCTATACCAACTGCGGGATCTGTGGTATGGGGATTCTTCTCTACTCTTCTAGTTTCATCTCTTCTTGTCAGTGTTGGGGTCATTTTCCTGCTCCGGTTTTTGCTTATGGTCCTATAAACCCATCGAACCACTGGTACGCGCACGTCCCAGTTAGTTCATCTCACCTGGTGAACTCTGTTCATGACTCCGCATAGCTTTTTGAATGATCCATCGCAGAATATTTGTGGAGTGTGTCGCCTTCCCTACTTCCACGTCAAGTTCTGATTTTCGATCCTTAGTTTGGGAGGTGCTACATAGCATGCGTCTGCACCCATCAACACAAGTGGGCGTGCAAATTGCTTCGTCTTGGCTGCCCAGCTCGTGTTCATCACTGGGGACTTCCAAATCGTAAGTGTATTTGTCTTCTACATTCGCGCCAGTTTCCAATAATCTTCTGGTGGGTATTCCACCATCGTGCGGGTGTTGCGCGCAACACCCATTCTAGTGCACCGTACCACTGCTGTTCCGGTACTGCACTTTCAAATTTGTCTAAGAATTCATCCACTCCTATTACCCCATCATATGTTGGCAGTTCCCATGCTTCGTTCGTCATGCACCAAAGTGATCTAATCATCATGTTGCAATTCAGCGTTGTTACTTTGTGCAACCGGTTCTTCCAGCGCTCTATTTCTTCATCTGAATCCGAAGTACAAGGAACTGTCGCACTCCCTTGAGATTCTTCCATTTGCATTCAGGTTCACTCAATCCTAATCTTGTGTCGTTATCTAGTAAATACAATCTAGCTCATCATCGTTTTCATCATCGTGCACAAGTTCAGTGTAGCGTACTCCTTCATTTGGATCTAGCGGAACCACTATGCGTAGAGACTTTTTCTCAAATATCATCTTCCGCTTCTTTAGGTTGATGATTCCATTCACATAAGTGGCCCAGTCTATTCCTAGCAATGCGAGATAAGGATTGTTATCATCAACAATATTTATCACTTCAAATTCTTTCCTCATACTCGCACCTTTGATATCAACTGTTACCCCTTGCAATCTCCCCATGGGAAAAATCTTATGTTGGTTCGCCATCCACAATTGAATTGGGGACCACTGTAATGCGAGCTTGCCCATGCATTCCGATGTCTACTTTGGTAACACATTTGCATTCGAACCCAATTCTAGTATTACCTGATCCATTTCATATTCACCAATTTGTGTCGTTAATCTCATTTCCCTCCCGGTGCGCAATGTATGCTTTACTAGTTTCCGGACTATGCGCGTTCACCTGACCCTGTGCACCTAGTGATCAGTTCTTGTAGTCCTTTAACTGCCCTGTTGTCGTGCAGCAGCTTCATTCATGTCTCTAAAAGGGTAGAAAGCATAGAAGGATCCATTCTGGGCTCTGTTTGATCCTTACTACCTGAAGTAGAGGCCTTCGCGAAGGTCTTCTTAGCTTCCATAAATGTCTCCTTTGCGCTTTCCAAGTCAAACTCAGGTTGCTTTGTAGGAGCCTTGCGAACCCATGTATCTTCCTTGAGCTGCTTCTCCTTATCTTCCCCTGTAGTTGCACCACTTTTGAGCATCATATTCACATTTGGGTCCTCTTCACGCGTTCCAGACCTCATCATTTGAATATTCCGCATCAAAGTAGGCTGAAGTACCCCTTTCTCGTGCATCTGCGCGATCAGTGTAGGACAATCTACTTCCTCATGGTTGAATTGGGCACAGTATGAACAAGATAGTCTCGTCGGGTTGGTACAATCATGGGCGTACTACCCTGGCCTTCCACAATTGTAACAGATTAACTTCCATGGCCCCTTCCTGGCCCCATTCCTCCTTGTTCTTGACCTCGCCCTTGAAATCCAGTGCACGCCATCCCTGTAGTTGGGTCAAGGCCTCACGTTTCTATCTGCATTATATATGCTAGGGTCCGTTCCATCACGAACTCGTAGCTGTGACACGTATGCTCATCGTGGCCCACCGATCTACAAAAATTACAAAATAGTTACTGGGGAGTCTATGTATAGTTATGCAACAAATGACAGTTGTCCTTCATGTGCTTTCCTACTATCTAACAGATCGTGCACCATAGCACGGGCATCGCACTTGGTCCTGCATGTCCCTCTAGTCTGAACGACATTGGCCCCCCTCCTGCCAAGTAGTTCGCGAATACTGGATAGTGGTCTTTGTCATGGCCCTGGGCTTTGCATTTTATGCACCACATTTCTTCGCGTGCCTCCAGCCGTGGTGCCCTATCCTACTTCAAACTTTGCATCTCCAAGCATAGATTCTATAGTTGTGCATGGATCTATTGGACTCCCAATCCCGGATCCTATATTGGTGTTTCATGCAACCTCATCACCATTTTGTTAAAATTGGCAACTAGGGCCAAACTCCATGTGGGTCAGCTTATTTATGGAAGCTGATATTTTTATTGGATCCATCTTGTTGAGAGGTGTAGGATTGATCTAAATATCATCCGATTCCGATAATTATTTATGGAGATATGAATTTATTTTGATTATGGATTGATTGTCAAGCCAACCAACGTCTTATGTAGGCTCAGAAGCCCAACCGACGTGTCTATTCATCATCTACATTTCAGTAAAAATAGAAGAGGATTTGAAATCTTTTGGTAACTCTCTTGAAGTGATGTCCTCTCCACGTCTTGGGTTTTTGGAGAAGGAGATACAATATGGATTACATTGGCCTAGTATAATCATACCTTAATGGAGAACGCAGTCATGAATCCATAGGCTATGGAGATGTATTCATCTATGAATTAAGGAGTAGGTATACCATAGTCAAATGTTGTTCATGGAGCCCTTGACGTAGTAAGCTGCAGGTTCATGAGGATGAAAACATAAACCTTGTACGTTGGACCTTATGTGCTATCATGGAAACACACAGTTATGCTGATCATTACATTTATACATAGGGAATAATTAACTCACCGTCAATAAAGGGTCTATATGAAGGATACTCTTACACACAGTTCATATATATATACACACTAGGTATACCACAGTCAAACATTGTTCATGAAGTCACACTCATATGTTGTTCATGGTTACGTTGTTCATATCATGTCAATACATGAAGCCGTAATGAATGCACAATCATGTGATAAAGCCGTAGAGGGTAGCTACATTAAAGGTGAAGTAAAGTCGTGTCAATATGTAGACGCAGTGATAACAAGCATGTAGAGCCGCAGGCATAAAAGCATGGTGTATCTGCATTATGAAAGCAATGCTCATGCATCAACGCAAAATCGCAGTTAGGCGCAACTAAGGTATGAAGCCGCAAAGGTATTGGGTCAAATTATATGTTGTTAAGTGCATCACATATCCGCACAAGAGCTAGGACATCTAGCCGCTATCAAGTAAGCTTAAACGTTGTCTAGAAGTGACCTATCCATAGCTTGTAAGGTTCTTTCTCATAGCTAGAAGAAGGCTCTATCATTACAGTCATTAGGGATAGGCTTCAAGATGTTGTTAAGGAGCCCTAAATGCAGCCAAAATTGCCGTAGGTGACAACGTAGTTTCAAGGTCATAAATAGCCATGAATTCATGATTTGTCTAGACTTGTTGGAAGATTCGATAAGCTACAGCTAATTGCTTTTCTAGGCTACACGCCATAGCAAGCAGCTAAGGCTGTTCCATGGGATTATTTCAGTATGCGTTGAGTGTGGGTGGCATCGTGGATGAGGAGGGACTCTCCTAGGTGGTTGGCAACCCTATCACAATGAACAATAGTGATAGAATGTCATCTGTTTGTTAGGATAGTAGCATGATGATGACTCACATTAGTAAGGGCAGCATGATGATGGATAAGATCATGGACATGGGTAGCATGAAGTTGAATGGGATCATGGACATGGGCAGCATGATAATAATCATGATTAGTGTAGCATGGTGCAGTATGCAGTGGTACAGCAAGAGAACCAGATACAACACGATGATAGGTGAAGGAGTCACCTTAGAGAATTAGTTGAAGCATAATTTCTTTAATTGACCTCATCGTTATACGAAATGATCTATGCTAGATCTAGATAAGTCAAAGTGTTGAATTCTGTTGTAAATGTAATATCTCTCTCTCTCACTTTATTTGATGAACTTTGAAGAACATAAAAGAAGAATTGATCAAGGGTTTCCCCACATTGTGGGGTTTGTCCTTGGCTAGCGCCACATCTTATGTCCTCTTGTCTTGGCTTGTCTTCTGCGATTTATATTTATGTTCTATCTGCAGTTTATCTTAATGCCGATGTGATTGCTAACTGTGAAAATTTAAATAAATTTCTCTAGCATAGAACATACCAAAAATTAACATGGGATCAGAGCTGAGGTGAAGACAATTCCCAAGCAAGAGTGAAAGAGAAATCACTGAAGACAATAGGGATAGGACAAAAGGATCAATGGGTTCCACATCTCTCCTCTAAAGTTCACAAAGGGTGAAGTCAAAGCAGAACATATTATCAGAATGGTGCAATGGAAGTTTCTGATGGCCTACTTAAACATCACTTCATTGGGAAGTTCGGATCAAAGGGTGGAAGGAAAGGCAGATGCCTTGGTTGCAATAAGTTCAGCCATCATGCGAAGGAGTGTCTGAAGGATAGGGACACATCTATTGATGAAGATAAAAATCATTCCAGGGACATCTTCAATGATCAAAGGAATGAATGGTAATGCAGGTCATCAAGAAAATGGTCGACTCTTCAAAGAAAGCAAGGAACCCCAGAATCTCTTTTATGTACCTGATCGCAAGAAGAACCTGGTGTCCATCTCGAAAATGGAATCAAATATTTTAGGGTGGCACTCATTGATGGAAAGGTACGTGCTTGAAAATAGATTTTTCAAAGATGCTTTAGAGTTCAGGGTTGTATCAAGTCCACTGGGGACCATGTCCATTGACTCAGGACCAAAGGTCTGTGAGTCAGATGGTGACCGGGGTGCATGAATTCAAAAAGAGCATGAAGGTACATGTCTAAGATGTACCAAAGGAAAATATTATGAGGAGGACCATTCCCCTCATGCAGCAGGTCCACAGGTTTGGAACAACCCGAGGAGTTTGAGATTCATGATGGGGAATCTCATGTATACAGGTGGAAGAAGGCCCTCTATGGCTTGAATAAAAAATCCTCAAGCATAGTATGAGAGGATTGATACCTATCTGCTGAAGCTGAGATTCACTAGGAGTGAAACCGATCCAAACCATTACTCGAAGGTTGTGGATGACAGACCTCTCACACCGACACCTATGTCTGACAGGTGCAAACCCTCTCATTTGTAGGAGACAGAGGGAGTTGGATTCTGAATGTGGAAAGATAAAACTACAAGCCTGTGACTAACTCGAGGATCTTAAATTTTAGAAGTTACATGGTAGTGATGTCATACCAAATTTGGGAATGCATCTGAGTTTCATAAACTCATTCACATTGATGTTCTTGGTGAACCTCCATCCGGACATATGTTTTGTAATTAGTATGGTGAGCTCATATTTGGTTGAGATTCACTAGATTGGTGCCTAGAATCTTCTGATATATCTTCAGGGCACAATATCTTATGGATTGAGATACACTTCCGAAATATTTCAAATGTTGAGGGGGCAGGCAGTGTGGAGGATCATTAGAGCACTTCTCAGTGCTGGTTCTCCTTAGGATCTGCTTTGATATTCTGGTTGAGAAGGAAGCAGAAGTCAGTAGCTTTTAGCACCACCAAGGCATAGTATATTACTGCTAGCATGGCTACCTGAGAGGCATTCTGGTTATGAAAGCTCTTCAGTGAGCTGTTTGGATACCATTATGTAGCAGGATGATTAGTTCGCTTGTGAGGTCTGGATGATGTTTTCTCCATGACGATTATGTAGCAGGATGATTAGCTCTCTTGTGAGGCCTGGAGTATGTGTTCTCCATGGTGATTATGTAGCAGGATGATTAGTTCTCCTATGAGGACAGGATTGTTTAAGTTCTCCTGTCGAGGCATCCTACCCATCCTCTCTGGGACTCATGGGAAGTACCTCTCATTTGATCAATGAGTAGGGAAATGAAGATAGGGACCATAGTAGTACCGATGGATGCATAGCTATATCTACCGTACTCCCTATGCTAGGATGACCTTCATTGATCTGGGATGAATGATACTAGTCTGGGATCAGTAAGAGTTGTACCTACTATGACGTTGACTTCGGGTCAGTTGAGCCTGGTTTGGGACCAGTGGTACATACTCTAAGATTGACTTCAGGTCAATGGAGGACTGGTTCGGGACTAGTTGTAGTTGTACCTACAATGAAGTTGACTTCGAGTTGGTTGAGACTGGTCTAGGACCAGTGGTACATACTCTGAGATTGAATTCAGGTTAGTGTAAGACTGGTCTGGGACCAGTGAGAGTGGTACATACTATGACACTAACTTTGGGTTGGTTGAAACTAGTCTGGGACCAGTGGTAAGTACTTTGAGACTGACTTTGGGTTAGTGGAGAATGGTACGAGACATTCTCGATCATTTCTTCTTCTTCATAGTTCAGTAGAGATAAGTTAAGCAGAGCCAGCAAGAACTGAGAAGAGCTAAGCTGAGCAGAGCCAATAGTGTTGAGCAGAGTAGAATAGAGCCAACAGAGCTGAGCATAGCTGGGTAGAGTAGTGCAGGGCACTGATGGCAGAGATAGTACAGTTGGTCATATGGATCAGCAGATGGAGTTCTCCCTAGTTGAGAGGGAGTGTTAAAATTGGAAACTAGGGCCAAACTCCATGTGGGTCAGCTTATTTATGGAAGCTGATATTTTTATTGGATCCCTCTCATCGAGAGGTGTAGGATTGATCTAAAGATCATTTGATTAAATATGTATTTATGGAGATATGAATTTATTTTTATTAAGGATTTACTATCAAGCCAACTAGCATCTTATGTAGGCTCAAAAGCGCAACCGACGTGTCTATTAATCATCTACATTTCAGTATAAATAGAAGAGGATTTGAAGTCTTTTGGTAACTCTCTTCAAGTGATTTCCTCTCCACATCTTGGGCTTTTGGAGAAGGAGATACACTATGGATTACGCTGGCATATTATAATGATACCCTAATGGAGAACATAGTCATGAATCTGTAGGCTATGGAGATGTATTCATCTACGAATTAAGGAGCAGGTATACCATAGTTAAACGTTGTTCATGTAGCCCTAGTCGCAATAAGACGTAGGCTCATGAGGATGCAAACAAAAACCTTGTACGCTGGACCCTATGTGCTATCATGGAAACACAGTTATGTTGATCATGACATTTATATGCAGGGAGTAATTAACTCACCATCAATAAAGGGTCTATACGAAGGATACTCTTACACGTAGATCATATATATATATACACGCTGGGTATACGATAGTCAAACGTTGTTCATGGAGTCACACTCATACATTGTTCATGGTTACGCTGTTCATATCGTGTCAATACATAAAGCCACAATCAATTCACAGTCATGGTGATAAAGTCGCAAAGGATAGCTGCATTAAAGGCGAAGTAAAGCCGCAATCAATATGCAGCCACAGTGATAACAAGCACGTAGAGCTGCAAGCATAAAAGCATGGTGTATCTGCATTATGAAACCAATGCTCACGTAGCAACACAAAATTGCAGTTAGTCGCATCCAAGGTATGAAGCTGCAAAGGTATTGGGTCAAGGTATACGCTGTTAGGTGCAACACGTATCTGCACAAGAGCTAGGACGTCTAGCCATTGTCAAGTAAGCTTAAATGTTGTCCAGAAGTGACCTCTCCACAACTTGTAAGGTTATTTCTCATAGCTAGAAGAAGGCTCTATCATTACAGTCATTAGGGAGAGGCTTCAAGACGTTGTTAAGGAGCCCTAAATGCAACCAGAATCATTGTAGGTGACAACGTAGTTTCAAGGTCATAAATAGCCATGAATTCATGATTTGTCTAGAACCATTGGAAGATTCGAGAAGCTATAGCTAGCTGCTTTGTTAGGCTACAAGCAATAGCAAGCAGCTAAGGTTGCTCGATGAGAGTATTTCAGTATGCATTGAGTGTGGGTGGCAACGTGGATTAGGAGGGACTCTCCTAGGTGTTCGACAGCCCTATCACAATGAACAATAGTAATAGAATGTCATCTATTTGTCAGGACAACATCATGATGATGATGCACATTAGTAAGGGCAGCATGATGATGGATAAGATCATGGACATGGGTAGCATGAAGTTAAATGGGATCACAGACATGGGAAACATGATAATAATCATGATTAGTGCAGAATGGTGCAGTGTGTAGTGGTACAACAAGAGAACCATATGTAACACGATGATAAGTGAAGGAGTCACCTTGGAGAATCAGTTGAAGCAGAATGTCTTCAACTGATCTCATCGTTATAAGAAATGATCTATGCTAGATCTAGATAAGTCAAAGTGTTGACTTCTATTATAAATGAACTATATCTCTCTCTCACTTTCTCTGCTGAACTTTGAAGAACATAAAAGAAGAATTGATCAAGGGTTTCCCCACATTGTGGGGTTTGTCCTTGGCTAGCGCCACATCTTGTGTCCTCTTGTCTTGGCTTTTCTTCTATGATTTATATTTATTTTCTATCTATAGTTTATCTTAATGATGATGTGATTGCTAACTGGGAAATTTAAATAAATTTCTCTAGCATAGAACATACCCAAAAACAACAAATTTCCAAATCTTCGGCCTGGGTTGAAAGCTTCTGTTGTGACAACACCGTCCTTAGGTGTGGTGACAAAGACACCACAAACCACATGTGGTGCTACGCATCCGTTAGTGTCATATTAGCGTCATGGATCATACTTTTCAGCCTCTAATCCAGATCCCAGGGGGTCTCGCCTGGAAGCATTGCGATCTCTTTAAATATAATGATGAACTGTGTATCTGATTTCGGCCGGATAAATTCTCTATTCAATGCATTCTCAATCTTTACTATTATTGCATTTGGGTGATCATTTGAGTGCTTGATATACCATGTCAATGTGCGATCCTGTAGCATGCTCACCAACGTGGTCTTATTGATGTTATCATCTGTGACTCCTTATGCTTCCCACACTACTCTCACCATGAACTAGAACTGCTCCAGATCCTCATTCACTACTCCTCTGAATACGGATAGCTTGATCGCGCTCGCCATGCTGAACTGCCGGGTTGGTTGAGGTGGGGTGGGTGAAGATGGAGGTGAAGGAGTTGAAGTAGGTGATGGCGTAAGCGGAGGTGATAACTGTGGAATGCACTACCTTATCAAACTGACCACACTTCTCAGAGAAACCTGAGCACGCTCTTCCTCGCTCTCTCGCGAAGGTGAAATTAAGGGACTATTTCCTAATCCTTCTATACATGTGTAGATCTTTCTGCTCTGTGTCGTTCCAAACATCAATGTATTTGCATAATCCGCTTTTCACATAATAGCATCTTAATCCAGGTATTCATGGATTTGATGTACCTACCTCGTGGTCCCTTGAGAAAACAATGATCTGCTTTGCTATAGCTCACGGTCATGTTTACCGTGAACTCAGTGATAAATCCCCCTATTATCTAGTCGAGCCAGTGGTCCATAGCTCGCGTGATCTTATCTTCTGATGCCTCTAGTCTGTGCACTAACTTCGCAGTCCACACTATTGGTTGATCAAGCTTCTACCTTCCCTGGTTGTTGGCTAACTTCAGGATCCAATCATACAACTCTAAAGAGAAGGACGCGAAGAAGATCTAATGGATTTTTGTATATACGTGGCGATCCAGCCACCTCTTCTCCGATATCTACAGAGTTCTGTTTTCCTGTGTCACGAACTCGTGAAGCTTTTGATCCAACCACTCTTCAATTTCCTTCTTTGTGGGGTTCCAGTGTTCCGACATCAGACATCCCTTAGGAAAATCTCGATCTCGGCACCCTCCCATACTACCTCGGGTGAGACCTCCGTCCGTGCACCGTGGACAGTTGCCGAAAGGGCTGGTAGTACTGGGATTTTCTTGGATAAACTCATTACTGAACCTGGGTCAGGCTCCAAGTAGCCAACAAATGGTTCCATTTTTGGGACTATAAAAGAGTCTGTATGGGAGCTGTGCAGGACTATAAAAGAGTCTGTATGGGTGCTGCGTGACCCGGAAGTTGCGCATAGGATCAATATGACGCACAAATCACGTTCATGCACAAGGGACTATGCTGCCGTGCGGATAGGTTGGAAAGTGACCATTGGTGTCACTATTCATGACAAGAATTCCAATTTAAGGCAACGAGGAGCGGGCGGTGGGAAATTAAGACACAGAGTTAGAACTAGATTTGAAACGATCTGCTGCCAATATAGCATCAATGAGCCAAAAAACAGAGGAATGGTCGCATTTGAATTCTGGAAGGCCTATAAATCCTAGATGGTCATCCACCAAATAACCCTTGGCATCTTGAGAATTCAGTTATTGTGTATGGACTTTATGGCTTTAGAGGCTTTGAAAGCAAGTTTAGTCTTTGAAGCATTACCGAAAGAGATGCAGGACCTTCTGAGTAGAGCAATGTCGACCACCAAGGAAGCCGCACTGCGCCCTATGTCACCGGTGGGGGATGCGCCAGAAATTCCAAAATCACCTCGAACACTGAGGCCCAAAAAGGATCCACAAGCAGCAGGACCAGTCCATATGTCTCCACGAAATCCGTGGTTCGACAAACTTTCGATGGAAGAAAAAGGAAAAACAGTTAATATTGAGAGCGATGATGAGGAGGAGGAACCTCAGACCTTTGTAGAAGAGATGGAACTCGATGAAGATGTAACAACCCAAAATAAATATCTAATTAACTTATTAACATTAAATTTAAATAAGAGTGGCACTTACTTAGCCAAATAAACAAGTAATTAATTAACTAAATTCAAATTTAATGAATAGTTCTTACCTGTTTACCTGTGGTAGAAGTAGGCTTACCGCAACAAGGTTTTGGGGACGACTCTCCACCCAACCGTAGGCTCAATTGTGAAAAGTCTTGCTACAACTGGCCACCCCCGAGCCCTCAATCAACGTACTAGTACTAGTGACTCCTAAGTCTTAAAACACCATTCTCCCAAGAGAATGAAAGATAGAAACTTGGAATGATGGAATGCAGGAATGCCTCTCATCTTCCTCACCATCTATTAAATAGAACAACATTGGAAGGGGAACCACATACACACACTCCATGTGTCTACATGCAACTTTCTTTTGATTTTTATCTTTCTTGTTTTATTTCTTTACTTTTCTTTTGATTTTTAGCTTTCTTGTTTTATTTCCTTCTTTTTGATAGTTTTCTTGTTTTATTTCTATTCATTCTTATTTAGAGTTTTAGTATGGTTATTACTATCTTTATTTTTATTATTTTTATTTATTTTCTTTGTATATATTTTTATTTATTATTTAACATTTATGATTTATTATTTTTATTATTTATTATTAAGTGATTTATTTATTATTTCTATTATTAATTATTATTTTTGTATTATTTATTATTTATTATTATATTATTATATTATTATTTATTATTAAGGGGAGGGATATTACATACTCTCCCACTTTAAGGAACTTTGTCCTGAAGTTAAGTTGAATTATTTATTATTTATTATTTTTATTATATTATTATTTATTATTTATTATTAAGGGGAGGGATATTACATACTCTCCCACTTTAAGGAACTTCGTCCCGAAGTTAAGTTGAATTATTTATTATTTATATTATTTATTATATTATTTACTTCATGTTGCCAACACCCTCTTCTGAACTAGTATAACCAGCAGGCATCGAAAGTCCCCAACACCCCGGGAAATCTCAAGGAATCTCTGTCCTTTTTCCCACTTTCGGCACCAGGCATAAGCCTGACCCGGTCTGTATCCTAGTCCAAGGCTGGCCCCAAGGCTCGCACCTGACTCAGACCTCATCTGCCCCAAGGCAGGCATCTGGTCCGGTACTCAATGACCCCGGGCATCTCGCAAGGCTGGCCCACTCCCTCCACAACTACTAAGGTGCACAACCCCAGGCATCGAAGTCCTTTACATCCCTTCCAGACTTCGGCATCCCAATCCAATAACAGGCACCTAGCCTAGAACATCAGGCACTTGGCCTCCTCAAGATGGTCCCATAGCTCTTCAAGAGCTATACATAAGACAAACGAACCACTGGCATATGTAGTGTTGATTGAGTTTTGTCCCCAGCCCATATGGTGTTACTTATTCTCTCGTGCGTATGGGCTTGCATGAGATCATCAAATAAACCGGCCCTCTCGGCCCATTTGTGGAGTTCTGTGAATCATCACATCCAACATGCAACCAATGCATTAACCATACCATCATAGTATCATAGGAAATAATCCACCTGCCAAGTCTTGCAGATACATGTAATCTGAATGGCAATTGCAATGCAAAATTAAATTTATGAGAAGATCATATTGAGAGAGTCGTGTTCTTGCAATAGTAGACCAGAGAAATGCCAAGCAACTACTATCGCTAAAGGAAATGAGATCAGCAATCCAACCCAATTAGTGAATAGTATGATCAAAATTCAATGAATGTTATCTCTATTTTTTTAGATCAAATTGAACACTAAAATTTAAACAGATTGCTAGTGAACAATGATCATCTAAAGGTACTAAGATATTAGAGTTTATCCATTGTAAATTGGAACAGATTTCACTATTTTAGAGCACTTTAATTGGTGACAAATTTCAACTTCAATTATCCAAATACTTCAAAAACTGTGTTGTAAATTGAACTAGTGGTGAGTAGTCACACCAGCATTAAAGATTTGTTACAAAAAAAATGCCAGTATATCATATCAATAGTGCAATCTTTCAGAGAATTATACATCGTCAATTATGGGTAGATTATCACCATCCAAGATTACAAGATTATATACTTTTCCAATGAATCAATGAGTCATAACAAAACTATATACTTTTAATTAGGTGAGCCATTTAGAATTTCACTTTGTTATATGGTTATAATGGAGAGAACCGTTGTAGTTGATTATAGCACTTTTTGTGTTTAGAAATGATAAGAGAATGCAAGCACAATCAACTCAAGAAAATGAGATAGTGGTTTTACCATGTAATGAGATTCTAATGCGAACAGAGAACCAAACAATCTGCTGTCTATAATGATGCATGAGAAAACCAATGAGGAACTAATGAATGCACCAAAATTTATACCAACGTTATTCTGCTATCAAGAATCCGATTGTCGTAGCTTATTTCCAAGAATATATCAGTCCTTAAATACCAAATTGGATAGCTAATTAAAGCAAAACTGCAATGTGATGTGAGCCACTAGATGATCCAATCAATCCACTAATTCACTTTTCAAATGATCATTGAATGCAAGATAAGGAGTACTAATGATATAGATTCAAGCTTAATGCCAAATGCAAAGGTAATATATCACGGTAATGTCAAGATCAAGACTATATCCAACCTCTAAAAATATCCGATTTCTAACAGTGAAATCAAGTCACCCGCATATGCATGCAATGATAGCCAAACACTGTAATCAGTCACTCAATATCAAGATTTATCACTGAAGAAGCATAAAATAAGAGCCAAAATACTTAGATTATTGTTTTGATAATTATGCAGTGAATTTTTAACCAGATATGTATTAACCATGCCAAATTTATTCAACAAGTTTTGAAGATTCTTGATTCATTTCAATCTACTGTTTTGTATATTTTTCCCCTACTGCACGGCATGCAGTTCGACCATTGCCAAATTTGAAACTGTGTGATTGATTTATTAATAATCACTAATGTTGTAGTATTAAAACTTAGAGAATTGTATCAACATGAAATCAAAATTCCAATGAGTAAAGCTTAAGAATATTAGTGGCAGTATTGTGTTAAAAGGTACTTGAATGTTGAAAGAAAATTTATTCATCATTTTATGTCACACCAATATTAAATCTACAGATTCATGATTTTTAAGGATAAAGATAATTCGAAATTTTGTGTTGTAGAGTGAAATATTTAAGTATCTGTTTAAGCAATCATAACTTATGTTAAAAGAATTAAATGGATTGCTTTTAACAAAATAAATTGTTAAACAAATTTATTGAATGTATCTTGAGATTCATATGGCTATTAAATGATTACTCTAAGAAAATTTAAGAAAATCAAACAACTAAAGAAATATTCCACCCATAAAAAAGAGACACCACCACTCGACCCAGAACCGGATCGGATGACTAGGAAGGTTATCCCTCCCCAACACAAAATAAAATCATTTTATTAATTATATGGCCAGCCTGCAAGCGCACCCGCGAAGGCAACAACATCCCTCAAATTACAATACATTTTAGCCATAATAATTTCCTGAATAAGACATAAAATTGTCTGCATAAGACATAAGACATAAGATTGTAAGCTTGCGGCCATGGCTATGCGTGTTCCTGCAAATTCCATTGTTCTTTTCGACAACAATGTCGAGAAATCTGCACACACTATAAGGTCAATAGTACCATTTTCTCATTCAAGGTAGGTAATTGTTCCTTCAACAAATTATATAAAATTGGTATTTGTTTCTACTCGTTTATCCAAGTATTCACACTACTAGTACCGGAAGAAAAAATTATACAACAATACTCTTTTTCACGGGCTGTTGTCCTTTCTTCTTATTTCCTTTTATTCTCTTTTTTTTTCTATCTTCTTCTTATCTTTATTTTACAACAATGTTGCCTAAAATAATAGCCCTTAATTTTTATTTTATTTTTATATTTTTCATCTTTTAACCACCTCACATTATAACTCTATTTTTTCTCAATTTACAATCGAAATAAGTCATAACTATTTAAGTATTAGTTTAAAAACATATACTTTTGGGTGTCACTAAAATACATAAAATTGATTCGAGTGGCTTAATTTATTAAAACAACAAAAGTATGTGTATTACCTTTCCTTGTAGTAAAAATGATTTATTTACTTAATTCGCTATTTCCCATTAAAATTATCTATTTAATTAATTTTCTATTTATAATGTAAACTTAAAATAACTTGCATAGGCCACCAGGGAGCAATTTTGGTATGTAACTTATTTAATTAATTTTCTATTTATAATGTAAACTTAAAATAACTTGCATAGGCCACCAGGGAGCAATTTTGGTATGTAACTTCTGCAATTCTGGTATACTTATTTAGACAATATGGTACTTCAGAACAGATTTATAATTAGACGCAATAGTGCTACCTTTAAGGGAGATAGTGACGACTCAGAGCATGAGTTAATACCAATCAAATCCACCATTTATTCTTTAGAGCACTAGTGTAAATGAAAGATTATGTATTAGCAATGAGACAAGAGAACTATACTGAAGCTATTGTATCAAATTTTCAACAAGTTATTTGTCATCCAATAAGTTATTTGTCATCCAATGCCTACAACCTTATGAGCAAATGATAGAACTTAGAGCCAGCAATGCAATTCAGATTTTTAAATGACACTAGTGAGTGACTTTAGGACAACAGTGAAATGGTTGTGTTTTAGTGAATTTATTTTGAATTTAGTGAGTACGATTTCTGGTTGCTTGGCTGTCTGATTTCCTCGGTGATAGGCTTCTTGTGCTTTGCTTTTAATTAAACGAACAGGGACAGAAACCCAAAAATCCGTTGAATTGTATTAAATAAGAACTTTCACTTTTATTAATAATAAGGATTTATATTAAATTAATAATAAAATATTTGTATAAATTATATCGCATGCATGCTCAACCTGAGGTATATATGTATAATAATTAATTATATTATTGAAACAATAACTTAATATTATTTACCATCATTATAAATAATGATAAGGAAATAAATTTGAGGTGATAATACAAATTTTGTCATGGAAGTAGTAAATGGAAATTAAAATAAAAAAAAATGAAGTTTTCTACGTTGAAGAAGAAGCATTTTCTAAGACAAATGGTAAATTCTAGACTCGGTAAATAATAAAAGTTGCTAATCTTGATAATTCCATAGAGGAGAGCAAGCTAAGCTTTATTTATTCTGCATTGATAAAATGCTCTCTAAGCTCGTCTTGTTTAATATTCCAATGGAAAGGAATTTAGTACAATTTATTTGACTTAAGTCCAAATTACCTCCCATTGGTTCTCAATAAAAATTCTCAACATAAGAACTCCATTTGCATATAAATTGACCAAAATTTTAACCATTATAATATAATTTCTATGCGTGGAGAATTAAGATCTAGTTAGCTCGCAGAAAAACGTTACAAAATTTCTTTTATTTTAAAATTACAACTGTAGTGATTAGCCGGCCATTGTTACCTTCGAATACGTCTTCGACAAAAAGACACTATAGTAAATCAACATAGCCGATTTGCAGTAATTGTATAAGAAATCAAAATGTCATGACCAATCCAATGCTATAGTAAGCGGTTGTCTAAGCAGAGAGTCAAATTACGTGTACAACGAAGGTTAAGACCAAAAAAAAAAAAGATATGCAGCTTCCCAAAAGTAACGATTTTTGTAACTTTCAAAACAAGTTGAGTCAAAAAAAATTCCCTTTTTTTTTAAGATGTCCGTAAGGGTTGAACGTAGCTCTGATACCATATGTAACAGCCCAAAATAAATATCTAATTAACTTATTAACATTAAATTTAAATAAGAGTGGCACTTACCTAGCCAAATAAACATGTAATTAATTAACTAAATTCAAATTTAATGAATAGTGCTTCCCTGTTTACCTGTGGTAGAAGTAGGCTTACCACAACAAGATTCTGGGGACGAATCTCCACCCAACCGTAGGGTCAATTGTGCAAAGTCTTGCTACAACTGGCCACCCCCGAGCCCTCAATCAACATACTACTGCTAGTGACTCCTAAGTCTTAAAACACCATTCTCCCAAGAGAATGAAAGATAGGATCTCGGAATGATGGAATGCAAGAATGCCTCTCATCTTCCTCACCATCTATTAAATAGAACAACATTGGAAGGGGAACCACATGCACACACTCCATGTGTCTACATGCAACTTTCTTTTGATTTTTAGCTTTCTTGTTTTATTTATTTACTTTTCTTTTGACTTTTAGCTTTCTTGTTTTATTTCCTTCTTTTTGATAGTTTTTTTTGTTTTATTTCTATTTATTCTTATTTAGAGTTTTAGTATGATTATTACTATTTTTATTTTTATTATTTTTATTTATTTTCTTTGTATATATTTTTATTTATTATTTAACATTTATGATTTATTATTTTTATTATTTATTATTAAGTGATTTATTTATTATTATTTATTATTTCTATTATTAATTATTATTTTTGTATTATTTATTATTTTTGTATTATTTATTATTTTTATTATTTACTATTTATTATTATATTATTATTTATTATTTATTATTAAGGGGATGGATATTACAGAAGAGATGGAGGAAGATATCCAGCTAGTATGCGCCACAACAAAGCTGCCTAAGTATGTCCCTCCATGGAAAGGGAGGGTAAAGGTACCTAAAGATTTGGATGCCGTTAAAAGCATGCTCAACACCCCGTACCTTCCTGCGATAGTTCTGCTTGAAGGTTCGGTTGTGGGCCACGCACCCACTATGAAGTTTGAAGATTGGGACCTCACGGATAGCGAGAAGTTCCCTCATTTGGAAACTAGCTAGCTGATGGAACAAAGCACGGGGACGGGAGCAGGGCGGGGGGGGTGCAGTTACAACACTATAGCCACGGAAATGGTTGCGTGAGGTGGAGGAGGTTGAGCTACTCCACCTCCTATTGATTCCACACTTTAATCGGGCCACAATCATGATATTTGTCATCAAGCAACTACTTTTCCTGGTGCATAATGGGTACTTGTGGCTAGAGGAGCCCATTCCCATCACGACGGAGCTCATTCATAGGATTTCTCGGCTTCCCTGTATGGGAAGGGACCTTGTGGAAATAGCTGGCACAAGTGGAGACTTAGCGATTGCGGAGACCATGAAAAATAAATATAAGTTGGAGAAAAAGCAGAGGGGTTACGTTATTACTAGCATTCAAGACAAAGGGGTCTGTGTCGCTACCCAGTTGTTGGCAGGAAAGGTGATGAGAAAATGTCATGGCAATGAGGTACCAGCAACAGTCGTCGCGCTGGCCGAGAAGTGCGCAGAAGGGGTACTGTTCAACTGGGCACAGTTCCTCTGCGAGGAGTTCCTGATGAACTGTAGGGAGGCCCAGGAGCAAGGTAAGACGTTCTACTAAGCGTGGTTGCTTTTATCCATCCTGTTGGTTACAAGAGAATTGCTTGAGGATAGTTAGTTTCCTCCCCTTGACCAGGACTTGCCAGAGGCAGCAAAATATGTGTCGCTATGGGCAACGAAGGATGTCACGTGAATCCGAGAAACCAAGATCTTTTGGGTACTAATGGAGGCAAGTGTACGACTATGGATCAACAAACGGTCGTTCCTATCCCCCTCGGTATACGACAGTTTGAGGAGCTTTACAGACTTTAAAGAAAATATGCATAATGTGTATATCAAGGTGTGAAAGGACCTAGAGCAGGACCACAGTCCCCTTCATCGCAATAAATGACGCTATTTTTGTGGTGCTTGACACGTGGCCACCGGAATGGCGTGCACCAGATTTTGTGGTGCACGATGAGACGGAGATTCAAAGGCAGAAGGTTTCTGCCAAGCTGCTAGCACAATAGAAGCAGAACAAATAGCTAGTTGAAGAAGTACAGGCTTCCCAGGAAGCAGTGCAGGCTGCCATAGAAAAGGAAGCAGAAGTAGGGGCTGCTACAACACAGGAAGAAAGAGGCCCGAACTTGACCACAAAGAATGGGATAGAGGATACGACGGAATGCATGGACCCAAGCACCACCTCGACACAATTGAAACGGCTGCCCTAGATAGAATGAACAAGGCCACAGAAGAAGACAAAGGCTTCCAAGGTGGATGGGGAGCCTATTACATGACCGAGGGTGACCTATAAGAAATTGACGACACAATTCGTGAAGTCACCAAGAACTCTAGGAACTTCAGGTGCGGGCCCCATGACAGGGAATGGTAGCTGTCTACGAGGCTACGAGAACATCAGCAATGGAGCAATTGCTGTGGGCCAAAATGGAAAATACCATCGCACTACTGGAAGGATCACTAATAGTGGACAATGCGGAGGACAGAGCCTGGTAGGTCGGCTCAAGGGACATGGCCTAAACTTGGTTGCCCTTCTGCGAGAGATATTATACGATTTGTAGGATGGAGCGACGACAGAGCTCTGCGCTAGGGAAGGACGCTCAGTACAGATGCTCAGTGAATAGGGAATCAACATTGAGCAGCTAAGCCTCCAACGGGATGAAGCAGTAGCACAAACTCAGCAGGTGGAGCAAATCGTCGAAGCATGTTGCCACATACCCAAGCTAGAGATTGCAATAGAATTACCAGTTGATATACGAATCCACAAATTGGCCAGTGGATTCCATGAGGCAAAGAAGGAAGCAACAAGGATCCAACTGGACCTCAACCACTAGATCGCAAAGCTTTGGCTCAAGGCATAGCCCTCTACACCACCGGAAGTCAGAGAGTAGCAGCACCGCGCCATTCTATTGTGCTTGGAAGCAATAGAGCGTGCCATATGGGACTGCACAGGCTTGTTAGATCAGTCACTCTTCACCCTCACTTCACTATAGGAAGGCCCAATGCTACAGCAGTTAGAGAGAGAAGCACGGGTGTTGCAGCAAGCCTATGACAATGTCCAAGGGACCGCACAGACGGTCACCCTTACTTAGTGATTGGCCAAGATGAGGGAGGCCTAGGCTCTAAAGGAACAGGTGGAGGCCATGTGTTAGAAAGAAGCAGTGCTTAAAGAACGCATCCAGCCTTGGCTCAAGGAAGCATTCACGGCCACCACTAAGATCGAGGGAAAGTTGGCACAGATGCAGGACGTATATGCACTCAGGAAAGGGATTGTACCTAACAACAAAGCATCGGAGATACGCACACAACGAGTACAACGGACAGCGGAAGAATATGCTGCAGACGTAAGTGAAGTGCAAAGGTTGTTGGATGAACATCGCGCGAAAATCACTGCACCAGCCCAGTGACTCGGGACGAGTCATGATGATTATGTTGGGGGCCTATTAGGTAGCATATCCCCCCATAGCGGGGTTTTGGGGCTTGTAGCCCTAATTTTGGTCAAATGTAATGTAAGCCCCACGAAATGCAGGCATGGAGTGTAAGAGCCTAGGGTTGTTAGCCCTAAAATATTGTAATTTAATAGAGAATGTGTTGGCCTACCCATGGTTTGTGGAACATGGGAATGTATAAATAGAGCGAAGCTCTAAGGGTAGAAGGAAGTTTTGAGGTTCATCAATGAGTTTAGCCAAGCAAATCCCGGTACTACTAGCCCTTTTGGCAACAGTCCGCGGTGCGCGGACTGAGATCTCACCCGAGGTAGTATGGGAGGGTGGTAGAACTAGGTTTCCTCACCATAGGGATGTCTTGATGAAGTCTGTGAAGGTCGCGAACAAATCCTGCGCTCTCGCGCTGCTATGTGCGGCCGTCTTTCCCTCGCGACTTATGCAATTGTTCTGCATAGCTCTGTAAAGGGCACGAACAGATGCTGTCTAGATATTTTATCCTTACTGTGCCTTATTATAGATCTTAACTTAATTATGTAGTCTCGATGTTCTTATTAATCATTTAATAGTTATAACCAGTGCACACAATCATAAAATGTAAAGAGATGCATAAAAATATAATAGAATCATGAACACCCAGATCTACGAGCAAATGCACAATATTTCAGAATCTACTTATCTTTTATTAAACCTATGTTCAGTTACAGTCCCAACTCCGGCCTGCGCACTCAGCTGCAGGGGTCCGCACACATAGCTGCGGACTCTACCAGGCCTCTGTGCACATAGCTGGATGACCTCTCCCTATTCCTACAACTTAAAGACTCAGAGAAAATTCCTTATTCAAAAACCCATAAAACTTAAGATCAACCCTAAAAACTTCCTTCTACCCTTAGAGCCTCGCTCTATTTATACATTCCCATGGTCCGTGGACCATGGGTAGGTTGACACATTCTCTATTAAATTACAATATGTTATAGCTGATAACCCTAGACTCTCGCACTTCTCACCCGTATTTCATAGGGCTTACATTACATTTGACCAAAATTCAGGCTACAAACCCCAAAGACCCACTATGGGGGGATCCACTGCCCAACAGGCCCCTAACACAATCATCATGACTCGTCTCGAGTCACTGGGTTGGTGCAGTGATCTTCGTGCGAAGTTCATCTAGCAACCTCTATGCTTGACTTACGTCTGTAGCACATTCTTCTGCTGTCCATTGTACTCGTTGTGCACATATCTCCGATGCTTCGTTTTTGGGTGCAATCCCTTGCCTGAGTTCATATACGCCCCGATCTGTGCTAGCTTTCCCTCGATCTTGGCGGTGACTGTGAATGCTTCCTCGAGCCAAGGCTGGATGCATTCTTTAAGCCCTACTTCTTTTTGGTGTTTGGCATCAACTTTTTCCTTTAGAGATTGGGCCTCCCGCATCTTGGTCAATCACTGAGTCAGGACGACCGTCTGCACTGTCCCCCAAACATTATCATAGGCCTGCTGCAACTCCCGCACTTCTATCTCTAACTGTTGTAGCGTTGGGTCTTCCTGCAGTGAAGTGAGCGTGAAGAGGGACTGATCCAACAATCTCGTGTAGTCTTGTATAACATGTTATATTACTTCCAACCCCGTTTGAATGGCACGGTGGCACTACTCTTTGAATTTAGGGGGTGTAGAGGGTTGTGCCTTCAATCGCAACTCCATGATCTGCAAGTTCAGCTCCAACTAAACCTTCGTGGCTTCTTTCTGGGTCTTGTGGACTCCAACTACTAAGTGGTGAATCCTTTCCATGGTGTGGAGTACTGCCAGCATGGCCAACTCCAGTATGCTACTACACTCCTCCATGGCATGTTCTAATCCCTAGTTTTGTGCAACTAGGTTGTCGTGCTGCAGACTGAGTTGTTCTAAGTTTAACTTCTACTCGCTCAAGTCTTGGAGGGCACGACCTTCCTTAGCACGAAGCTTAGTAGTTACCCCATCGTGCAGCTGGTATAGGGTTTCTCTAGCAAGGGTGGCCAAATTCAACCCCCAGTCCCTGAGGTCACCCTCGGCTTCTACTAAGGTTGTGCCTTCTCGTAACACCAAAGTGTTTGTTGTGTGGGCATGCAACATCTGCTCAGCTTCGGATGCACCTTTCGCAAGGTGCGGTGTCATCATTCCTGGGGGGTCGTACCTATAATGCCTGCAAGTGCGCTCTGAGCGCCCCAAACACAGTTGTCTACTCCATCATTAATTCTTCAAGGGAATCCTTAGTGACATCACAAACTAGTTCACCACTGGCAAGAGTGTCTCCCTCAGAGGTCTTCGTTGCCTTTGTCTTTTTCCGTTTAGTTGGCTTCTCCTGGATGCGCGAGCTCTTGAGCTGGGCCAATTTTAGTGTAGGGTCCGTGCATTCCTTTATCTCAGCCTTCCCTTATATGTCCCATTCCATGGACATCTCCCTGCTTCCCTCGGTCTCTTCGGTGGTCGCAGTTGTGGTTTCTGCCATCTACGCTATCCCTGCTGCCTCAGCCACCTTCTGCTCTGTGGTCGCTTCCTATTCCTGGAGCTTTCTCTCTCCGAGCTTCACGATGCGCAGCTTGGTTTCCTTCTTCCGCTGCTGTGCTGCGATCTCTTCTAGTTCTGCCAAGTCCGGGGTGCACCACTTTGGAGACCCTGCCGCCATCACATCGAAGATTGCATCATCCATTGCAATGAACAGAAGCTTCACCCACGTTCCTGTTGGATCCTTATGTGCTCGGATATACAAGTTATGCATATCCTCCTTAAAATCTATCGCACTTTGCAAGCTGTTATATACGATAGGGGAGAAGCGCGGCCTATGGTCGTTCCATGTTTGTAAGCTCTCCTCTACGATCACCCAAAACACTTTTATCTCACGAATCTTCGTCACATCTTTCGTTGCCTAGAGCGAGGTGTACTTCATGGCCTCGGAAGGTTCCTCTCAATGGGGGGAAACTAGTTGTCCACCGGCAGCTGCCCTGTAACCAATAGGATGGATAAGAGCAACCACGCATAGTGGAAGGTCTTACCCTACTCCTGGGACTTCCTACAATTTTTCAAAAACTCATCGCAGAGAAACTGCGCCTAGTTGAACTAGACCCCCTCTGCGCACTGCTCTGCCAACGCAATTAAAAATGTTGGCACCTCATCTACGCGAAATTTCCTCATGAGCTTGTCAGCCAGTAGCTAGGTGGTTACGCGCACCCCTTGGTCCTTGATGCTCGCTATTACATACCCTCGCTTCCTCTTCTCCAACTTATATTTGGCCTTCATGGCCTCTGCGAGGGCCAAGCCGCTGATCTTTCCTGCTATGGCTGTAGGATTATTTCCTTTGATGGGCAGCCAGGAAATCCAATGAATTAAATCTGTTGTGATGGGAATCGGCTCCTCCATCCAGAGATACCCATCATGTACTAGGCATAGTAGCTACCAGATGACAAAAATTGTGATGGGCGCATGGTGGTAGTGGGGTATCCACTGCAGATGAAGTAACGGCCTTCTCCACACTGCGTAGCCATTTCTACCGCAGTAATTTCTCCACAACCAACTGTGGGAACTTCTCATTGTCCATGAGGTCCCAGTCTTCAAACTTTATATTAGGTACCTGTCCCATCGGTGGACCTTCAAACCTTATTTCATCTGGAAGGAGTGGGGTCTAGAGCACACTCTTCGTGGCCTCCAAGTCCTTCGATATCTTAGTTGTCCCCTTCCACGGGGGGGTGTAGGGGGGTAAATTTATCGCTAAAAATACTTGGGAAACATTCTCCACCTCATCGTCCTGAGCTTCAATTTGGGCGATCAGGGGTTGCAAATCTTGCTCCTCCTCTGTTTCAAAGGTGACAACTTTTCCCTTCTTTGCCATCGATAATTCACTAAATCGTGGGTTCCGGGGCGATACCTGGACTGGCCCCATTAGCTTCTTGTCTTTCTATGGATACGACATGCGTGGGGACTTTGGAACCTTTGGTGCAGCTACCACCTATCTGGCCTCCTCCTGGGTCACACGGGGCTCTATGTTAACTTCCGCGAATCGCACTTTTGTTCTCGCAGTTGTCATCTTTTTTATACTGGATCCGTTCGGTCGCATACTCACGGGTGGCAAGGTAGTTTGGTGCTCAATGCTCTGTACTGGCTCAAATATTAAACAACCAAGTGTTGCCTGGAGGTTTCCTTAAGGGATTTTATAGTATCGTTTGAATTTGAATTCAACCATTCCCTCCACTTCTGAGTAATTAATACATTCTTGGCAACAGATCGTCCCGAATCTAGCTCTTAATTCCTCTCTTAATGGCCCACCACTCATTCCTTTTTGCCTTAAATTGGACCTCTTGTCATGAACAGTCACATCAACGGTCACCTCCTAGCCTACCTGTGCAGCAGCGTAACCCCTTACACATGACTGCGACCCCTGTGACATACTGGCCCTGCGCGTAACCTCCTTCCTGTGCAGCTCTCCTGCAAATTTGTTTATAATCCTGCACCCTCTTTCAACTGCTTGGAGTGTTGAGACTATGCTTCCTATAGATAATTAGGTGGTCGCACCCCCGGTGTGATGTTTCAATTTTCCTGCTAGCCTGTGCCGCGGGCACCCGTCAAATCCCTTGCTTCCATTAGTGTTATGCATTCTTCTTTGTATGGTACGCTCCCTTGTTTAGTAAGGTGCGGGTGTAACCATAGTGGCAAGGTTGCAACTCCTTCTAATGCAATAGTAGGGCTGGCTAGACTTGGTCCCAGCATGCTTAGTTTCTCGCAACTCGCTTGCGTAACTTCGGTTTTTAGTTCGTTGATTTCTTCGTCCAATGTCACATTTTTCTTCCTTAGCCATGCCCAATCTTTGTTGAGTTTGCGATGTTTCAAGCTCCCTCGTTGAATGGCTTCCTGTAACTGCCTAATTCCTTTACCCAGGTCCTCGCGTCTTGTCCCAACTATGAGAGTTGTGGTCCGGGTATTCTTCTCTGCTCTCCTAGTTTCATCTCTTCTTGTCAGTGTTGGGGTCATTTCTGTGCTCCGGTTTTTGCTGATGGTCCTATAGACCCATCGAACCGCTAGTACGTGTAGGTCCCAGTCAGTTCGTCTCACCTAGTGAACTCTATTCATGACTCCACATAGATTTTTGAATGCTTCGTCACAAAATATTTGTGGAGTGCGTTTCCTTCCTTACTGCCACGTCAAGTTCCGATTTTCAATCCTTAGTCTAGGAGGTGCTTACACAGCATGCGTCTGCACCCATCTACACAAGTGGGTGCTCGAACTGCTTCATCCTGACTGCCCAACTCATGTTCATCACTGGGGACTTACAAATCGTAAGCGCATCTGTATTTTACATTCGTGCCAGTTTCAAATATTCTTCTGGTGGGTATTCCACCATTTTGTGGGTGACACGCGCAAAGCCCATTCTAGCGCACCGTACTGCAATTGTTCCGATACTGCACTTTCAAATTTGTCTAAGAATTCATCCACTCATGTTACCCCATCATATGTTGGCAGTTCCCTTGCTTTGGCCATCATACACCGCAGTGATCTAATCATCATGTTGCAAGTCGGCGTTGTTACTTTGTGCAACCGGTTTTGCAAGTGATTTATTTCTTCATCTGAATCTGAAGTACAAGAATTGTCGTGCTCCCATGAGATTCTTCCATCTGCAGTCGGTTTCACCCGATCTTGGTCTTGCACCATCACCTGGTAAATGCAATCTAGCACATCGTCACTATCATCGTCACACATAGGTTCAATGTAGGCGCTCCTTCGGCTAGATCTAGCGGAACCACTACACGTAGAGACTTTTTCTAGAATATCATCTTCTACTTCTTTAGGTTAATGATTCCATTCATATTAGTGGCCCAGTCTATTCCTAGCAACGCGGGATAAGGATTGTTGTCATCAACAATCTCTATCACTTCAAAGTCCGTCTACGTGCTCATGCCTTTGATATCAACTATTACCCCTTGCAATCTCCCCATGGGAAAAATATTATGTTGGTTCACTATCCTCAATTGAATCGGAGACCACTGTAATGTGGGCCTACCCATGCGTTCCCATGTCTACTTTGGTAACACATTTGCATCTGAACCCAAGTCTAGTATTACCTGATACATTTCATATTCACCAATTTGTGCCTTTAATCTCATTTCCCTCCCAATGCGCAATGTTTGCTTTCCTAGTTTCCGGACTACGCGCAGTTCACCTGACCCTATGCACCTAGTGATAAGTTCTTATAGTCCTTTAACTGCCCCATTGTCACGCAACAGCTTCATGCATGTCTCTAAAAAGGTAGTAAGCATAGAAGGATCCATTTCAGGCTCTGGTTGATCCTTAATACCTGAAGTAGAGGCCTCCATGAAGCTCTTCTTAGCTTCCATAAATGTCTCCTTTGCGCCTTTCAAGTCAAACTCAGGTTCCTTTGTAGGAGCCTTGCGAACCCATGTATCTTCCTTGGGCTACTTCCCCTTATCTTCCCCTGTAGTTGCACCACTTCTGAGCATCATATTCACATTTGGGTCCTCTTCGCGCAGTTCAGACCTCATCATTTGAATATTCTGCGTCAGAGTAGGCTGAAGTACCCCTTTCTCGCACATCTGCGTGATCAATGTAGGACAATCTACTACTTCATGATCGAATTGGGCACAGTATGAACAATATAGTCTTGTTAGGTTGGTACAATCAGGGGCGTAGTGCCCTGGCCCTCCACAATTGTAACAGATTAACTATCTGCGGCCCCTTCCTGGCCCCATTCCTCCTCGTCCTCGACCTCGTCCTTGAAATCCAACATGCACCATCCCCGTAGCTGGGTCGAGGGCTCGCGTTTCTGTTTGCATTCTATATGCTAGGGTCTGTTCCATCATCAACTTGTAGCTGCGACAAGTACGCTTGTTGTGTCCCACCGATTTACAAAAATTACAAAACAATTGTTGGGGAGTCTGTGTATACTTATGCAACAAATGACAGTTGTTCGTCGTATTCTTTCCTCCTATCTGACAAATTACGCACCATAGTGCGGGTGCCGCACTTGGCCCTGCCTGTGCCTCTAGTCTCAACGACATTGGCCCCCCTCCTGCCAAGTAGTTCATGAATATTGGATAGTGGTCTTTGTCATGGCCCTGGCCTTTGCATTTTATGCACCACACATCTTTGCGTGCCTCCTGTTGTGGGGGAAAGTATCCAACTCGGAATGACCCTAACCCACTCTAAGGGTGACAGTTCCTTAGCAACAGCTGAAAGCAAAGCTATCTAAAGTTTCTTCTTTATGACATGCAAGAGATAAAAGGGAGAGATCCACTTACCGATGTCTTGCGCAAATGGTCGATCCTATCTCCTTTGTTTGCAGCTTGCTCCCAGCTCTAAGTCTTTTCACGGGCCCAGCTACACGAGATCCTGCAAATAAGACAAGAAAAGGAAACTACAAGAAGCATGCATGCATAAATGATTCAAGGATTAGCATAAATCAAAAACGCAAGTAAGACAATACATCATTGAAACACATGCGAATAGAAGAACCTCAAATGCTTTATTAATATATGGAAGTAAGGTTCAGGCGGTGATACAACCATGCGAGGTCCAATCCAGCATCACCTTCCCGACGGAGAGAAATCTCTTCTTCACCTCCCTCAAGCAATCACCCAATACTTCACAACTGTAAACCAACAGCGATTCTTTGCACTGAATTCCCCCTCCTGATCCCATGGGATGAGACCCTTATATAGAGTTTTGGAGTGAAGATAAGCCAGCTTGATGTGTGACTTGTTGTCCTCTTCAACTCCAGTTGTTCTTCAGTTCTTCACTTGGAGTTTCTGTCTTCCACTTGGAGTTTTAGAAGCTCTTAACTCATCATTAGGCGAATCTTATGATCAAGTGTCTTTCTGGAAGCTTCCTGGGCACTGGCACTTTGAGAAAAAGATTCCTCCACATGTCCAAGTACGCCCAACGCAGGTAGCCTTTGTTCTACCTGCTATGCAACGCAGGTAGCCTTTGTTGCACCTGCTATGCAGCGCAGGTAGCCTTTGGAGCAGCTGCTTTGATCTAGAATTGACCTGTTTTTGAGTGTTTTTCAGTGGAGAACTGATTTGTAGTGCTGTGGTTTGCTGACCTTGTTCCTCTAAGGGTAAGAACAACATGTTTAGGGACTTTGGATCCCTTAGATTATTGACATTTCATGCTCTATGCTGTAAGGCACAAAAATGTCTATAACAGTTGCCCCCTAAAGTATGAGGTCGTTCATCGGGTGAAATGCTTTATTAGGAGGATCCGAAGTTCATTCAATCGTCGGGAGGTGACCTGTAACAAAATACAATACATTATCTTTTCATACTTTCTTTTCATGATCTAGCTGATGCGGGCATTTCCCATGATCAGCTTTATAAATACATTTGCCGTACATAAACAGACGATCGTCTGATAAGAGACGGATAATTCTCTGCTTTTAATTATCATCCTTTTAGTAGGATAATCATCTGCTGCACATGTCTATGTTTTTATCTCCTGAATATATATCGCAGCCCGGATGGATGAAACTAGATCCGGGGTCTTCAAACTTGTCCGATCTTCACTTTAGTACAAGTCGATCCATGTGAGAATTTCTTGAAGTCGAACATGGAAAGACATCGCTTGATTACCAGTCAATAATGTAAACTGTTAACAAGCGCGAGAGGAATCACCGATAATGATGATGATCCTCAAGGTACTGCAGCACAATTCACGTGGTGTGAATGTAGGATCTAACGTCGAACACCACGCAAAGTCTCTTGGTCGAAGGTCATTAATGTATACCTATCGCCGGGAGTGAGAAACTTGCCATTGAGGCATGCAAGCTTGAAAGTACTGAGGGGGTGTTCCTAGATCAACTTCTTGGATAATGAGCTGATGTCGACAAGAAGTGATCCGTCAAAGGAGGGCCTTAATGAATCCCACATCAGTGACACGGAACGGACCTAGTGATGATGGTGAAAACGATCTGTGAAATATGATTCAGGGTGGCGGTCATGGAAGGATGAAAGATGATGTATGGTAGTGGATGGGACCCGGTTGACACTTTCTGAATGACATCTCTTGAACATATAACGACACTGATGTGATGGATCGGTAGCATTACCCCATGTATGGATGGTATGGCGAGACCATGGTGAAGGGACCGGTGAATGATAATAACCCAACCCGATATTTACGGAGGCAAAAGTGTCATGTTCAAGAGCGACTTGCTACCATTAAGCTTTGAGGTTCTTCCCAATTTTTCCCCAGTCATTTCTGACCAGTACCTCTTTATTTTTGTCAAGCTTGAGGAGGATAACATATGCTTGATCTATAACCTGCCCTTCGGGCAAGCCCATCGCTATGTTTTAACGAGCCTAGCGATAGGGAAACTCGTTTTTGTCTAAAGACAAGTTTGTCGCTATCTAATATTTTTAACGAGTCCAGCGACAAAGACAACTCGGTCCTTTTCATTTTTAGAGAGTCCGAAAAGTGTACATAAAGTAGACTCCAGGGGTCCCTTTTTCGTCATCTAATCCCTTAAGTCCGAAAAAGTATAAAACAATACAGAAGGGATGAATGTTCGATATCTTTATCGAGCCGAACTAGACAAGCGCTCGATCTTTTTGTGCAATAATCCCTCAGGTCCAAAAAGATTAAAATCTAGAGGAGGGATAGCTCTTCCGGTCCTTTTAACGAGCTGGAAGGCCAAAACTCGGCAAACTTTTCATTTTTTACGAGTCAGTGAAAAGAGCTCAAAGAAGACTCGTATTTTGAGGAACGAGTGATAAACAGGGATAGCAGCAGATTCCAGGTACAGGTTGGAATTTTCCAATCACGACAGCATTACAAGGATGGCTAGGTGAGATCACTCTTCACAGCTGTTCCTCAAAATAGGTAAACAATCAAGTGGATGTGAATGATCGACCAAATGAAAAGTGGAGGTGACGGTGCACAAACACGACCAAGGCTTTTATGGCTGATGAAATTACGGTCTCAAATGGTTATTTACCGGTTCATTTTTTCTGGATGAGCTTGAACTCTGGGGAAAGCTTGCTCACATGCTTATGTTTATTTTTTAACGAGCATGAACTTTGCCAAAACTGCTCGTTTTAGTTTGCATGCCCCCAGCATCATAATAACGCATGTCAAAGGAGGGTGCCCCCCAAGCTTCATTGCATTCAACTTGGTGGTTGGAATGAAGGTTTACCTTTGAATTTTGAAAAGGGGATTTGTTTCATTTTTTAATGAGGTTGACATAGTAAAAGAACTATCCTCATGACTCCTTGTTTCATTTTTTAACGAGGTCGACACGAGATAAGAACCGTCCTCGGAGCCCACTGTGTTTACAGTATTTCCATTAGGGCGATGATCCATGCTGACAAAATATTTAGGAATCTTCCGAATCCGTTGGATATAGAAGATTTCATATTGTAGGTTTCCACTGTGGCTACTTCCGCCAGATTACCTACCAGCGGTAGGGCAAAAGTACCCATTAAGGCAGGGTCTTTTAGGAGACCTACTCCAATATTTTGGAGCGATTGATTATTTTCATGGATCATTGTGCTGCTTCCCGTAACTTGAGAACTGTTGGGGAGAAATGTTTGTTGGTCGACGATTGTAATTTTTCCTTGAAAAGGAAATACAATCCTCCTGAAGTAGGTCGACACAACTGCAGCCATGGCATATATCCAAGGCCTTCCCAGTAGGATGTTGTAATCGAGGTTTCCGTCGATTACTTCTACATCAACTTCTACTGTTTTGCCCCCAGTTCAACTTGCAAGTTACTTAAAATCCCGTATGGAGTGTATGATCGTCCATCAAATGCTTTTAATGTCGTTGACGATTTTGACAAGGGTGGTGAGCCTAAATTTTTCCAGCAACTCATCGACATAAGACATGTAGATGCCCCCTCATCAATAATTGTTCGATGAACAGTTTTGTTGAGGGCTTTCACTTGAATAAGGAAAGCTTGTTGAGCTGGTAACTGAGGGTCATATCCTTTATGATCAAAGGCCACAAGATTGGAATCCATTGGGCCAATCCCACCTATAGCTGATAATAAAGCTTGCTCTTGGGAGGTGCAATTTTGCGCTACCTCAGGTGTCGACATAGCGGACGACGATTGAGTCAGGTCCTCTATTATATTATAATCCTGTGTTATTTTTTCACGAGGATTAAATGTAGACTTGTGTACTACTCCCTTTGGCGACTTTATCATTGGTTCAGGAATGATGGGTGGCACGACTTTGGTCAAAGTTGTTGTTGAACTACTAGGTTGTTTATTTGCCTTGTTGTTCAACTGCTTTGGATTCTTGTAATCTTTATTCCTTGTCAAAGCATTATTCTGCTGCTTTGAGGTAGACAACATAAGCACTTGGGCTCGGGAAGCATTTTGATTAGCCACCAGATTTTGTCTTGGATTAGGAAATGGATCAGTCAATACTGCTGGGGTTTTTGAACTCTTGAAGAGTTTCTTAACTTCAGGTATATGTGGACAATCTTTCGTCCAATGATCCTCATCGCATATATGACACCCTGTCGGGGGTCTCCCTTTCCTTTTCTTTTTCTTCTTGCCCCCTGGTTGCTTCAGTTGTTTGCCCTTGTCGGTCGACATGGCATTTACTTCTGAGGCAAGAAGTTCCTCATTTGCATTTTGACTAGAAATTTTGCGTTTGCCAGTCACGCCATTACTGGCGTGAGAGTCAGTATTCGATTTAGGAGGGGGAGGAATTGAAAATTCAGGTCTGGGGACGTCAGGTATTTTGTCGTAGAGCGTGCCAGACTGAGTATATACTAAGTCCAGATATTGAGCATGAGCAATGACCTGCTCCTCTGTTACGACTCCCCCCTTGGCCACATCTTCCGTTATAGCCGGAAGTAACGACTTTATAAACCATTCAGCTAACAGCTGATCGGGAACGTAAGTTTTCACCATCCTACGACGACGTCGCCACTCATGTATATGATCAGATATGTGAGTGGCCGTTGTCTGTTTGAAGTTGGTAAGGAGTTCTGTTCCCGTTTCATACCTTATCGGTAATTGAAAATGGGTTAAGAAAGTCGTGGCTAAGGAGCTGAAATTGTTGAAAGAGGCTCTTGGCAATTCAATGTACCATTTAGCCGCTGGACCTGTCAATGTCCTCTGGAAGAGGCGAAGTCTTATCGAATCATCGTTTAGAGTGTTCGATGAACACCACAGATGAAAAGTCATGACGTGATTCGACGGGTCTTCACCTGGATTTCCATTGAATTTAGGAATGTCCGATGGAAGTTTATGCGGAATTGCTGGCCACCAAGGGGCATAAGCAATTGGATCATTCGTCAGCCGGTTTAGATCTGGCAATTCTAGAGTTGCTACAAAGGGCAACTGTTGGTTCAGGTTAGGCGAAGCATATCCAAGATAAGATGGTATCGCCTGAGCAATGGGTCTTTGCAGACCAGCATAATGCTGACAACTTTGACAAAGTTGATGGGCATAACCATTATAGCATGGTTGCCCATTACTTACAAAGATTTGTTGCTTAGGTCCTTGATATGATTGCTGGAATGGCGGCTGTTGAGATTGAAACAGCTCTGGTTGTTGGACCATTTGCTGTTGACCAATACTGGATGATTGACCAAGATTAGGAGTCACAGTACTTGTTTGAGCCTGAGTCGCTCCAGATAAGGAGGCACTACCCTGAGATTTTGATTGAGCCGCTGAGACAAGAGGTTGTTGTATTACAACAGGTAGCGCTTGTACTTGCGACGCATTCGCCATAGCAGGTGTGGTGGGAATATTCGACTCAGGGTGTACTGGTTGCATTGAACATGCAACTCCTGATCGTTGAGGCAGTATTGGTACCCAACCGCTGGATGTAATTCCAGTTTGACCTGATCCTTGTTGTAAACTCTCATATGGTTGTTCTATAGGAGGGAACAATGAAAGAGCATATTGCCCTCCACATGGTGGAAATCCAGCACTTAAAGGATAAATTGGCCTTTGAAGACACATTGGATCAATTTGTTGAGTTTCAACATAAGAAGTACCAGATGATAATCCGGATGAAGAAATAGGAACTAACCATATTGTCGTCCCTGATTGGACTCCGGCTTGTTGTTGACAATTTGCTGGGACAGATGGTATACCAGCGAACATCGTTGGAGTAGCAGCAGGAGGTTCTGCTGCTGCTGTGTCAGACGACACAGTCCTAGATGTCGACGGTTGTTCAGACATATCTAGTCTATCCAAAAGATTTCTTAGCGATTCTACAAGAACTTACGATGCCAAAAGACTAACTTCGAAGATCAACGCAGGAATAGGAGGTGATTATGTTCCGTTTTAAAATGAATTTTATTATGACAACGCTTTTAGACACAACTTGCTTTTTCACTTTTTAAGAGTCGAGAAAAAGCTAAAGATGACTCTAGTCTCCTTCGATGTATTAACGAGCCCGAAGTGACAAATGCTCAGATGGACTTTTTCAGTTATAGAGTTTGAAAAAGGCCAAAAGAAACTACTCTGGAGTTCTAGGCAAGGGTGTGCCAAACCTTTCGCGAAACCACAGAATACGTTTTACGGTACGAGTGGTCGATCTTCGTGAATGCTGTGTTCACTGCATCGCGATCAGTAGGGCGGCCGACACGGCTTCCTATGGATAAAGGCTTTGTTCCTATAGGGGTCCCCCAATATACGCGACGGTACGCGGGGGCACAAGTCCGTATTAGTGCTATCGTCCCTCAGGAGGAATCACCCACCTTCGTAGAGATCGACAGTCACTATGTTTAACGACGCCGGTTCACGTCTCTACCTAGACCTCTACTGTGTTTCGTTATGTTTCAAAGCGTTGTTAGGTAAATTCAGTTCTTTTTAGGTTGATCTTGCTTAGCAGTTTGCCTTTATGGATCACCACGTGATGTATGAGACAACTCCTAAATGCAGTCTAAGAATGATAAGCAAGCTTTTTCAATTCTTTCAACTTATGAAAACCTTAACTACTGAAGGAAAAGAAAGACATCATCTTTTCAAACAGATCATAGAGCACACACTGATGCACTTTTCCTAAATCAACATGCAAACTGTCAAAATGCACATGCACAATGCAAGTATTTCTTTTCTTCTTCCTTAATGTTGATGATTACAAAAAGAAAGCTGTTGTATAATTTCGAATTCGATTTCAAGCGTAAGCAAACAAGTTTTGTCCAATAATCAAAAGAACACCTTAAGATTCACTCGTTTCAACACAAGAAATACTGAAATTCGAACCATATAACGAAATCAAATGCTCAAGCAGCTATGAACAGCAATAAACTAGCTCTTAGAATCACAACGACACTTTCTCACAGGTCCAGATCCAAGAGGTCATAGCAAGACTAGTTCGCTTTCGCTATGGGAAACAGTGAATGACAGCAAGAAATACAATAAGAACAATCACGGTTTCTTCATACAACTGAGGGGGAATGAAGGCAAAGAGAAGTGGTTTCAGCTGGGTATACAGGTTGACAACAGGCTGCAAAAACAATACTGAAAACTGGGCAACAAACAGTGGAGAATCCCAGCTGCACAAGGCAAGACTGGATCAGCGCAGGTGCTGCACTGTCAATCTGAGATGCAGCGCAGGTAGCCCCTTCGGGACCTGCGTTGTCAGTGCAGGTAGCCTTTGTTGCAGCTGCACTGATGAGACAACTCTCGTCTCTCTCAGATTCCAGCTCACAGTTTGCTCAAAAATGAACGGTTTTTGGCCAAATCAGAGGCTATCAGTCAAGTATACTCTAGAGGATGATTAAAGGAAGATTAACACTATCACAAAGAGCTAAAAAGAGTCCTTGTGGATCAGCTCTTCAAATCATAAACATGCCCAGCACTGGGCTAGAGTAGCTGCCCCTCTACTTTGCATTCGAAGGACTCGAATGCAGTTCGATTCGGTACTCTTTTGTTTAAGAAATGAATAGCAAGAAACACAAGCTACCAACAAGACACGATCCCCAGCGGAGTCTCCAGTCTGTTGTGGGGGAAAGTATCCAACTCGGAATGACCCTAACCCACTCTAAGGGTGACAGTTCCTTAGCAACAGCTGAAAGCAAAGCTATCTAAAGTTTCTTCTTTATGACATGCAAGAGATAAAAGGGAGAGATCCACTTACCGATGTCTTGCGCAAATGGTCGATCCTATCTCCTTTGTTTGCCGCTTGCTCCCAGCTCCAAGTCTTTTCACGGGCCCAGCTACACGAGATCCTGCAAATAAGACAAGAAAAGGAAACTACAAGAAGCATGCATGCATAAATGATTCAAGGATTAGCATAAATCAAAAACGCAAGTAAGACAATACATCATTGAAACACATGCGAATAGAAGAACCTCAAATGCTTTATTAATATATGGAAGTAAGGTTCAGGCGGTGATACAACCATGCGAGGTCCAATCCAGCATCACCTTCCCGACGGAGAGAAATCTCTTCTTCACCTCCCTCAAGCAATCACCCAATACTTCACAACTGTAAACCAACAGCGATTCTTTGCACTGAATTCCCCCTCCTGATCCCATGGGATGAGACCCTTATATAGAGTTTTGGAGTGAAGATAAGCCAGCTTGATGTGTGACTTGTTGTCCTCTTCAACTCCAGTTGTTCTTCAGTTCTTCACTTGGAGTTTCTGTCTTCCACTTGGAGTTTTAGAAGCTCTTAACTCATCATTAGGCGAATCTTATGATCAAGTGTCTTTCTGGAAGCTTCCTGGGCACTGGCACTTTGAGAAAAAGATTCCTCCACATGTCCAAGTACGCCCAACGCAGGTATCCTTTGTTCTACCTGCTATGCAACGCAGGTAGCCTTTGTTGCACCTGCTCTGCAGCGCAGGTAGCCTTTGTTGCACCTGCTCTGCAGCGCAGGTAGTCTTTGGAGCAGCTGCTTTGATCTAGAATTGACCTGTTTTTGAGTGTTTTTCAGTGGAGAACTGATTTGTAGTGCTGTGGTTTGCTGACCTTGTTCCTCTAAGGGTAAGAACAACATGTTTAGGGACTTTGGATCCCTTAGATTATTGACATTTCATGCTCTATGCTGTAAGGCACAAAAATGTCTATAACACCTCCGGTCGTGGTGCCCTTCAAACTCTACATCTCCAAGCATAGATTTTTTAGTTTTGCATGGATCTGTTGGACTCCCAATCCCAGATCCTATATCTTTGTTTCATGCAACCTCATCGCCATTTCCAATGATTCGACCTGGGTTGAAAGTTTCTGCTGTGACATTGTCATCCTCAGGTGTGGTGTCAAAGACACCACAAACCACGCATAGTGTTGCACATCTGTTAGCATCAACCTCTGATCCAAATCCTACGGGGTCTCGCCTGGAAGCATCGCGATCTCTTTAAATCCGATGATTGACTGTGTCTCTGATTTCAGCTGGCTAAATTCTTTGTTCAACACATTTTGGATCTCTATTATTCCTGCATTTGGGTGATCATTCGAGTGCTTGATATAGCATGTCAATGCGCGATCCTGCAGCACGCTCACCAACGTGGCTTTCTTGATGTTATCATTTGTGACTCCTTGTGCTTCCCACACTTCTCTCACCACGAACCAGAACTAGTCCAGAACCTCATTCCCTACTCCTCTGAATATGGGTAGCTTGATTATGCTCGCCATGCTGAACCGTGAGGTTGGTGGAGGTGGGGTGTGTGAAGATGGAGGTGAAAGAGGTGAAGTGGGTGATTTCGTAAGTAGAGGTCATAACTATGGAATGCACTGCCTTATCAAACTGACTGCACTTCTTGGAGAAACCCAGGTGTGTTCTTCCTCGCTCTCTTGTGAAGGTGAAATTAAGGGAGTTTTTCCTAATCCTTCGATACCTTTGTAGATATTTCCACTCTGCATCATTTCAAACATCAATGTATTCGCATAACCCGCTTTTCACATAAAAACATCTTAATCCAGGTATTCAAGGATTTGATGTACCTACCTTGCAGTCCCTTGAGAAGACATCATTTTGCTTCGCTATAGCTCATGGTCGTGTCTACCGCGAACTCAATGATAAATCCCCCTGTTATCCGGTGAAGCCAATGGTCCACAACTCGCACGATCTTCTCTTCTAATGCCTCTATTCTGCTCACTAACTCCGTAGTCCACACTATCGGTCGATCAAGCTTGTACTTTCCCTAGCTATCGGCTAACCTCAAGATCCAATCAGACAGCGCTGAAGAGAAGGATGCGAAGAAGATCTTGTGTATTTCCATATATACGTAGCAATATAGCCACCTCTTCTTAGATATCTACAGAGTTCTATTTTCCTATGTCATGAACTCATGAAGCTTCTGATCCAACCACTCTTCAATTTCCTTCTTTGTGGGGTTCTAGTGTTCTGACATTAGACATCCCTTAGGAATATCCCGGTCCTGGAAATGGAACCATTTGTTGGCTACTTGGGGCCTAACCTAGGTTCAACAATGAGTTTAGCTAAGCAAATCCTACTACTACCACCCTTTCGGCAATAGTTCGCAATGCGCGGACTGAGGTCTCACCAGAGGTAGTATGGGAGGGTGTTAGAACCAGGTTTCCGCACCCTAGGGATGTCTTGATGAAGGTTGTGAAGGTCACGAACCGATCTTGTACTCTCGCGCTGCTCCGTGCAGCTGTCTTTCCCTCGTGCCTTATGCAATTGTTTCGTGTAGCTCTGTAAAGGGCGTGAATAGATGCTGTCTGGATCCTTTATCCTTATTGTGCCTTATTATAGATCTTAAATTAATTATGTGGGCTCGATGTTCTTATTAATCATTTAACAGTTATAACCAATGTGCACAATCATAAACTATAAAGAGATGCATAAAAAAATAATAGAAGTATAAACACACAGATTTACGAGCAGATGCACAATACTTCATAATCAATTTATCTTTTATTCAACCTTTGTTCGGTTACAACCCAACTCCACCCTTCGCACTCAACTTCTGGGGGATTGTTTCCTTTGATGGGAAGCCGGGAAATCTGGTGAATTAAATCAGCCGTGATGGGAATCGGCTCCTCTAGCCAGAGATACCCATCATGTACTAGGCATAGTAGCTCCCGGATGATAAAAATTGTGATGGGAACGCGATGGTAGTGGCGTATCCAGCGCAGATGAAGTAAGCCAGCCTTCTCCACACCGCATAGCCATTTTTGTTGTAGTAATTTTTCCGCGACCAACTATGGGAATTTCTCACAATCCGTGAGGTTCTAGTATTCAAACTTTATATTAGTTACCCGTCCCATCGGTGGACCTTCAAACCTTATTTCATCCGCAAGGAGTGGAGTCTGGAGTGTGCTCTTCGTGGCCTCCAGGTCCTTTGATATCTTAGCTGTCCCCTTCCATGGGGGGATGTAGGGGAGTAACTTTATCGCCGAAGGAACCTGGGAAACATTCTTCACCTCATCATCTTGACCTTCAATTTGGGCCATCAGGGCTTGCAAATCTTCCTCCTCCTCCTCTGTTTCAAAGGTGACATCTTTTCCCTTCTCTGCCATTAATAATTTATTAAACCACGGGTTCCGGAGCGACACCCAGACTAGTCCCATTAGCTACTTGTCTTTCTGTGGTCGCAGCATTCGTGGGGACTTTGGAACCTCTAGTGCAGTTGTTGCCTCTCCGAGCTCCTCCTGGGTCACACAGGCTCTGGGTTAACTTCCGAAAATCGAACTCTAGTTATCATAGTCGTCATCATTTCTATACTGGATCCATTCGGTCACGTACTCACGGGTGGCAAGGTAGCTTGGTGCTCAATGCTCTGTACTAGCTCAAATCTTAAACAACCAAGTGTTGCTGAGACTAGGATTTTCCTAAGAGATGTCTGATGTCGGAACACTAGAACCCCAAAAATAAGGAAATTGAAGAGTGGTCGAATCAGAAGCTTCACGATTCCGTGACACAGGAAAACAGAACTTCGCAGATATCCAAGAAGACGTGGCTAGATCGCTACATATATACAGAAGTCCACGAGATCTTCTTTGCGTCCTTCTCTTTAGATATGTATGATTGGATCGCGAGGTTAGCCGACAACCAGGGAAGGTACAAGATTGATCAATTGATAGTGTGGACTCTGGAGTTAGTGTGCAGACTAGATGCAT
Source organism: Pinus tabuliformis (assembly GCA_031772625.1). Taxonomy (NCBI): domain Eukaryota; kingdom Viridiplantae; phylum Streptophyta; class Pinopsida; order Pinales; family Pinaceae; genus Pinus; species Pinus tabuliformis. The sequence continues at coordinate 344,712,533 of CM062816.1, forward strand.
CAGAAGATAAGATCGCGCAGGCTGTGGACCATTGGCTCGACCGAATAATAGGGGATTTATCACTGAGTTCACATTAGACACGACCATGAGCTATAGCAAAGCAGAACAACGTTTTCTCAAGGGACCGTGAGGTAGGTACATCAAATCCCTAAATACCTGGATTAAGATGTTGTTATGTGAAAAGTGGGTTATATGAATACATTGATATTTGGAACAACGCGGAGCATAAATATCTACAAAGTTATCGAAGGATTGGGAAACAATCCCTTAATTTCATCTTCACAAGAGAGCGAGGAAGAGCACGCTCGGTTTTCTCTGAGAAGTGTGATCAGTTTGATAAGGTAGTTCATTCCACAGTTATCACCTCCACTTATGCCATCACCTGCTTCACCTCTTTCACCTCCATCTTCAACCACCCCACCTCCACCACCACGGTTCAGCATGGTGAGCGTGATCAAGCTGCCCGTATTCAGAGGAGTAGGGAATGAGGATCCGAACCAGTTATGGTTCATAGTGAGAGCAATGTGGGAAGCACAAGGAGTCATAGATGATAACATCAAGAAGGCCATGTTGGTGAGCACGCTACAGGATCGCGCATTGACATGGTATATCAAGAACTCGAATGATCACCCAAATGTAGGAATAGCAGAGATCCAAATTGAATTGTACAGAGAATTTTAGCTGGCCAAAATCAGAGACACAGTCAATCATCGAATTTAAAGAGATCATGATGCTTCCAGGCGAGACCCCCTGGGATCTGGATCAGAGGCTGAAAAGTATGATTCATGAGGCTAATATGACACGAATAGAGGCAAAGCACCGTACGTGGTTTGTGGTGTCTTTGACACCACACCTGAGGACGACACTGTCACAACAGAAGCTTTCAACCCAGGCCGAAGCATTGGAAATGGCGATGAGGTTGCATGAAACATCGATACATGATCTGATATTGAGAGTCCAATAGATCCACGTGCAACTACATAATCTATGCTTGGAGATGTAGAGTTTGAAGCAGGATAGGGCGCCATGGCCGGAGGCATGCAAAGAAGTATGGTGCATAAAATGCAAAGGCCAGGGCCATGACAAAGACCAGTGTCACTGTTCGCAAACTATTTGACAGGAGGGGGCCCAATGCCATTGAGACCAGAGGAACAAGCAGGGCCAAGTGTGGTGCCCATGCTATGGTGTGTGATCTGTCAGATAGGAGGAAAGCACACGACAAATAACTGTCACTTGTTTCAAAAGTATACACAGACTCCCTAGCAACTATTTTGTAATTTTTGTACATCGGTGGGCCACGACAAGCGTACTTGTCGCAGCTATGACTTAATGATGGAGTGGACCCCAACAAATAGAATGTAGGCAGAAATGTGAGGTCTCAACCCAGTCGTGGGGATTGCGCACATGGGATTTCAAGGGCGAGGTCGAGGACAAGGATGAATGGGCCCAGGAAGGGGTCGTGAATAGTTAATCTGTTACAATTACGGAGGACCGGGGCACTACACTTGCGATTGTACCAACCCAATGAGAATATCTTGTTTGTATTGTTCTCAGTTTGATCATGAAATGGTAGATTGTCCTACGTTGATTGCATATATGCGCGAGAAAGGGGTACTATGGCCTACTCCGACTCAGAATATCCAAATGATGAGGTCTGAACTGTAGGAAGATGACCCCAACCTGATCATGATGCTCAAAAGTGGCATGGCCATAGGGGAGGATAAGGGGAAGCATCCCGAGGAAGATGCATGGGTCCACAAGGTTCCTACAAAGGAACTTGAGTTTGACTTGGAACATGTAAAGGAGACATTTATGGAAGCTAAGAAGAGCTTCGTGGAGGCCTCTACTTCAAGTAGTAAGGAACAACAAGAGATAAGGATGGATCCTTCTATGCTAAATACCTTTTTAGACACATGCATGAAGCTGTTGCGTGATAATAGGACAGTTAATGGACTAGAAGAGCTGATCACTAGGTGCGTAGGGTTAGGGGAACCACACGTAGTCTCAAAACTAGGAAAGCACATAATGCGCATTGGAAGGTGTTGAAGCCCCGAAAATCGGGTCTACAACAAGGGGGATACCCGCTCGGTCTGGAACTTGGCTGGCAGCTCCTTTTCCATTTGGTATAGCGGGTCCGACTGGGGATATGGGACCAATTTCTCAATTTCCGTGTGTGTGTGATAAAGATGAATATTTCTATTTCTAATAGTTTCTAAATGGAATACTTCTACTCTAATTCTATTCTAATAATAAGGAAAATATATTCTAATAAATATAAATATGTAAATCTACGCTAACTCGGGGTGTGATCTTTTTTCTATGCGATCTAAAATGATTTCAAACAACAACTGGAAATAAAGATCATTAAGCTATTATGAGAAAAGAATTTAATAAAGATGAACCACTTCGTATAAAAAGTTAGACGAAACAGTTGTGAAAAACATATCGCATAATGAGCTATTCATACACTAAGCATAAATAAATAGCTATCACCATACAAAAGTGCCAAATGATTGTAGGAATTTACAGGGTAAGTTCCTCAGACAGAACACCGAAGGACACCGCTCACAACCAGATCATAGATCAATACACCAGTATTTTGACGTGGTTAAAACCCTCAAAGAGGGAAACAGTCCACGGCCTGAGCCAACGCGGCCACTTCAGGCAATTTATTAATAAAAGAATGAAAATTTACATAAGCTTCTCTCATAGACGAATTACCCTACAAATGACCCTCCATGCACTTTAAATAGAAATCATGGACCAATTGGGTGTTAAGCCATGGATCAAGTGTCAGTAATACCTAGGAGAGAATGAACCATCGGATCACTACATATTGTGACCGTCGGATTGTAAGTTACAAAATGTACAAGGTAAAGAAACACACTTTACCTAACTCTATACTAGACCAAGTTGTACTTAACTATTTCCTATGTGTCGGAATATCCTAACATCCCCCCTTAAGAACAACTTGGGATAGGATTGAAGGATTTACAAATATGACACAATAGGAGAAGGAAGGAGGCACTAGAGCCTATCCCCCCTTAGTGACAACTTCTTGAACTCCAACCATAAATCGAAGTTTAGTGAACTTCACCTCTGTGAGAGCCTTTGTAAAGATGTCTGCAACTTGATCATCTGTTGAACAATATTGCACTTCAAGGACATAGTCATGAATGAGCTTTCTGATCAAGTGCATGTGCAGTTCAATGTGTTTGCTGCGCTGATGTTGGACTGGATCTTTGCATAGCTGAATGGCACTTTGATTATCACACCAAAGTGTAGTCGGATGCTGCTGCTAAAAGCCAAACTCTGAAAGGATCTGACGGAGCCACAAGGCTTCCTTACTAGCTTCTACGGCACCACGATACTCTGCTTCTGCTGAAGAAAGGGAATTGGCACCTTGTTTCTTGCAAGCCCATGTAATAGGTCCTGAACCAAGAGTGAACACATAACCTGCAGTAGACTTCCGATCATCAAGGTCACCAGCCCAATCGGAATCAGTGAAACCAACCAGTAGAGGAGATGCTTCGGCACTGTAATGAATCCCAAACTGAACTGTACTTCGAACATAACGAAGTATTCTTTTAGCTACTTTACAATGACTTTCACGTGGGTTTTGCATAAATCGAGCAACAAGGCCAACAGCAAAGGAAAGGTCAGGACGAGTATGGGTTAGATACAAAAATTTTCCTACAAGTTGACGGTATAAGGTAGCATCAACTTCAGGAGAAGTACAAGTGACTGAAAGTTTGACTCCAGACTGAAAGGGAGAAGGGGATGGCTTATAGTCTTCCATGTGAAAGTGGCGTAGAATATCACATGCATACTTGGACTGAGAAAGGGAAATACCTTCCTTGGATTGCAAGACTTGAAGACCAAGAAAATAATGTAAGTGTCCTAAGTCTGTCATTTCAAACTTCCTTTTTAGGCTAGATTTCACATGGTTTATAAGGTTGGGATCACTACCAGTCAGGCTAAGATCATCAACATAAAGAACAAGAATGATAAGGGACTTGCCCACTTTCTTGGTGTAGACAGTATTGTCAGAATGACACCTTGAGAAGCCAGATTCTAAAAGAAAGTTATCCATTTTGGCATACCAAGCTCGAGGAGCTTGCTTGAGACCATAAAGGGATTTCTTAAGCCAACATACAAGGCTGGAGTCTGTTTGTATAAAGCCAATAGTTTGTTCCATATATATTTCTTCATGCAAGTCCCCATGCAAGAAGGCAGATTTAACATCCATCTGATGGATTTCCCATTTGAACGAGGCAGCAAGGGAAAGAACAAGGAGGATAGAGTTCATTTTGGCAACAGGGGAGAAGGTTTCAATGTAGTCAACGCCTTCAACCTGTGAAAAACCTTTAGCAACAAGACGAGTTTTATGTTTATCAACTTTCCCATCTGGTCCATACTTGGTTCTGTAAACCCATTTGCATCTAACAAGTTTTCGTCCCTTGGGTAGAGGAACAAGATCCCATGTATCATTTTCCAATAATGAATGATATTCTTCATTCATAGCTGCTTCCCAATCTAGATGGCTTGAAGCTTCTGCAAAGGTGTCAGGATCATAATTTACTGGAGCTTGAGCCAGTAAAGAAGAGGCTCTGTCAAACTAAGAACGTGTGCGTCGCTGATCTGTAGGATCACCGGCAAGATCACCTGCTACATCTCGAGTAGCACGAACCCATTTTGAAAGCTAAGGAGCTGAAGGAGGATCCTGAGATGGTGGGGGAGGATTTTGATCCTCACTTTCATCATCTGAAGAAGAAATGTTTTCAAAAGTAGAAGAGATAGGGAGAGGTGGCACATCCGCCGGACTAGGCTCGCAGGCCGATATATTTTCATCAAATTTTACATCTCTTCTAATGATAACATTTTTGGACTTAAATGGAATAAGTCTATAGCCTTTGACATCTTCAGAATATCCAACAAAAGTACATTTTTCACTCTTAGGTTCTAAAGCTTTATGCTTTTCATCTGGAATATGGGCCCATGCTTCACTTCCAAAAACACGAAAGTGACTTACATCTGGTTTGATTAAGCTCCATGCTTCTTCTGGAGTGATATTCTTTAAAGCCTTAGTAGGAGTGCGATTTATTATGTAATTTTCACAGTTAATTGCTTCTACCCAAAAACTAAGACCAAGTCCTTTAGATTGTAGCATATAATTAGCCATTTCCTTTAAGGTGTGATTCTTCCTTTCAGCTACACCATTTTGTTGTGGAGTATATGGAATAGTATGTTGCATTTGAATTCCATTCTCAGTGCAAAAGTTGATGAATGTGTTTTTAACATATTCTCTGCCATTATCAGATCTTAGCTTAAGAATTTGATGTCCAGATTGTTTTTCAACAAAGGCCTTGAAGGCCAAAAATGTGTTAAATACTTCACTCTTGAGTTTTAAGAAGTATACCCAAGTGCGTCTGGAGAAATCATCAATGAAAGTTAAGAAATACTTGCAGCCAGAGAATGAAACAACTGGAAGTGGACCACATAAATCACTATGCACAAGCTGTAAAGGGGTTGAGGCGTGCCAAGAGGCACGTTTTTCAAAACTGTCCCGATGATGTTTTCCGAGTACACATCCGAAACAAACACCATCTCTGCAAGATACCATAGGAAGACCTGTCACCATATTTTCTTTACATAGATGCTGAAGGGAGCGATAGTTTAAGTGACCAAATCTCTCATGCCAAAGTTTGCTCACTTCATCGTTATGAGCAACAAATATTGAGGGAAGATTTGATGACCCAAAGATGTGAAACTTATACAACCTTGTAGAATCATCAGCAATGCCAGTAGCTAAAATCTGTTTAGGATCTCTTAGGTCCTTGATTACAAGACCATGAGCTGAAAATTCAACGATTTTACCTTCACCTGAATGAGTTATCTGATATACAGATAGAAGGTTGCAGGATAAGGTTGGAACGCATAATACATCATTAAATTGACCATTGTCTAGATGAACAGTTCCAGTCCCTACAACATTAAGAGATCTATCATCACCAACATATATATTTTTGGTGTTACAATCATTTAAAGAAGAAAACATGGCTTTGTTTTTAGCCATGTGATAAGAAGCTCCAGAATCAATGAGCCACTTATGAGAATGAGAAGAAGAAGATACATTTAATGCATAACCAGACCGAGATGATTGACAACCACATGCAAAAAGTGCCATTCCTGAAGATGAAGTTGAAGTTGAAGAATTCTCCAAATGGATGTTATGTTTCTTCATCGCTGCTTCCAAGGCTTCCATCTTCTTAAAGCATTTGGATTCTAAGTGGCCATCTCGATTACAAAATTTGCAATGTCTATTAGTCTTCTTCCATTTGTTTTTATTTGTCTTATCATTTTGTTGAAATGATTTTTCATTTTGAGGCTGAGATTGCTTAGGACCCTTGTTTGGTTTAGGACCATTCGTTTTAGGATATGACTTCTTAGGATTATTTGAATTTGGTTGTTGTTGGGCGGCTAACGCTTTCTTGGAAGAGTTTCCAAGATTAAGAAGACCAAGGTGTAAGAGTTTTTCTTGTTCTCTTATTAAAGAATCACAAAAAGAGTCAAAGGAAGGGGACTTGTAGTCTGTTCCTTGAGAAATGAAGGCTTCTCTTGTAGAATGGAAGGTGGAAACAAACACAGAGTAGGCTGGTCCCAACTTAGTAAGAATGGAATAGATAAGGTTACTATCTTCTTTCTTAACCTTAACACCTTCCAAGAGATATATAAAGGTCTTGAACTTGGACAAGAAATCTTCAATGCTGAAAAATTATTAGGGTCCAATGTAAGCAACTCATTTTCAAGTTGATGGGCTCTAAGTTCATTTTTAATCCCAAAAACTTTATTGATTTGTTTCATTGCTTCATCAGGAGTATCAAGTTCTGCAATATGGAATCTAAGATCTGGAGATATAGACATCCCTATCAATCCACGTGCTTGATCTTGCCTATTTTCCCATTTAGCAGCCTTATCTTCATCCTTCGGTTTCTTTTCTTGGCCTGAGGCTATTCTGTAGAGACCTTTACTTCTAAGTAAATCCTAAATGTAGGACAACCATTGGAAGTAGTTGGTGCTGTCAAGGGTAACTTGGTAATGACTTTTCATTTCAACAGAAACTGAAGCTATAGATGCTGAAACTAAGTGTTCCAATGGATAGATCTTGAAAAATTAGGCTGGTTTAAAAAACACGGCTCTGAAAACGGCTTCCGGATGAAGAATTTATGGCTTTTTGAAAAAAGGTTGTTGAAGATGTCGACGAAGTGCGGAAATGTGCGGAAATGAAAAATCTGCCCTCACAAAAAGAAGATTTGAACCCAAGACCTCTACTCTCTTAAAATAGCTTTGAACCAATTGAGCTATACAAAAAATTTAAGAGAGATAGAGAGAGAGGGGGGGGGTGATGCTTTGGGTTGCGTGTTTGCTTTGAGAAAGCTCTTTTTCCCTACAAAACAAAAAACACAAAACCCAACACGGACATGCAAAGAAAACGAACCTTACGGCTCGAAGTTAGCTTTAGTCGAAAAACTAAATATTTTCAAAAATGAACCTTGCGGCTCAAAGTTAGCTTTAGTCGAAAACTAAATATTTTCCTCAATGTTTCTGATTTTTCGAGATCACACTAAGGCGCAGGGAAAAGAGCATACGCATGAGAAAAATCCTTCCTTTCTGTTTCTGATTTGCCCAGATCGCACAGAGTCGCAGGGCAAAGAGCATACGTAGAAATGAAAGGTATAGATCCGGTAATAAAAAATATAAATAAACCGAAACCGAAATAAATAGAGAGAAAATAACTGTAAACTGCAAATAAACACTGTATACCTCAAGATCTTAAAAATGATGCAGCTAGGGCTACCGGAAACCTTTTCGCGTGAAACGAAAGGGGTTCCTCACTGGAACAGATGCTCCCAACACAATAGAGCAGTCCTCTTGGCCCGAAAGTAGTTAGAAACAGTAGATCTAGGAAACAAGAGTCGGATGCAGTTCTACCGGCTTCAGATTTGGATCACCAACGGACGCGGCCCTCAAATAGCTCTGATACCATGTAGGAATTTACAGGGTAAGTTCCTCAAACAGAACACTGAAGGACACCGCTCACAACCATATCGCAGATCAATACACCAGTATTTTGACGTGGTTAAAACCCTCAAAGAGGGAAACAGTCCACGGCCTGAGCCAACGCGGCCACTTCAGGCAATTTATTAATAAAAGAATGAAAATTTACATAAGCTTCTCTCATAGACCCTCCATGCGCTTTAAATAGAAATCATGGACCAATCGGGTGTTAAGCCACGGATCAAGTGTCGATAATACCGAGGAGAGAATGAACCGTCAGATCACTACATATCGTGACCGTCGGATTGTAAGCTACAAAATGTACAAGGTAAAGAAACACACTTTACCTAACTATATACCTAACTCTATACTAGACCAAGTTGCACTTAACTATTTCCTATGTGTCGGAATATCCTAACAATGATAACTCAGGCATTCATACATTAATATATAAATAACTGAACTGGAAATCACTCTAACACAAGGCAGAAATAGTTAAGAGATATAAATACCATTTATAACTAGTCCTACTCATGAGCTTCAAGCGATAACGATTTATTTCTCCTTGATCAAATATCCACTAAGAGTACAAAAGTGCAACATTAGTAGCAGATATCAAATGCAAACATCAATAAACCCTGTTCCATTTATTCATCAAAACCTCCTCAGAGGGTATAGAAGTGCATGTTCTGGGGATAAGTTTTTGATAAATTTCAGGACCCTTCTCTGAATGCATGAGAAGAGTTTAAATACTACTAACTAATTCTAAAAATAAATTATTACAAAAATATAGGATGCAGTTTAAATGACAGTCCTCTTTTCAGGAAAATAAAACAAAATTAAAGCTAAAATTAAATCTAACACTAAACTACTACTATATTTGTTCTTTGAAATCGCACGCATGCAACATCTGTTTGAGAAGAGTCGGCTCGCTGACTTCTATTTTTAGCTGAGCTGAGAAAACAAAATCGACAAGAGCTGGCGCCATTTTTTTGGCCGAATTAATGATACACTTAACAGTCATCCACTGGCTATGTGGCTTTACCAAGTATGCCCAGTAATAATCCCAGTTCAACTTGGTTAACCCTTGGATTGCTTTTGCCTTTACTTGAGCTCTCTGCTTCCAATTTGCCTGTAGTGTTACTTTCTTACGATTTTCAGGACTTGTAGGTGACTGGGCAACCAACAGCTTTCATTTTCTAGAAATTTTTCTCAGCGATGCGCAATTAGCACTAGGTGCGCTAATCGCGCATCGAAAACTGCCTCCGTTTCTTGATCTAGGTTTCCTTGATGCGTTTTACGCCTTTTGCGCTTTTTCCTTCCAGCAGATATAAAGTTCAATATTTGTAAACATAACAGTTCCGTAAGCTCTTGACCCTGAGTTTTAAACTGTCTATTTCTAATTTCTGCGTTGTCCAGTATCCACTTGACCATGTCCGTGTATGGGAGGATTTTTGGCCTTGTTGCTATCCGGTGTAAGAATGAGCAAGCTAGCTCTGTGAGGGATGCTTCAGAAGAACCATTTGAGCCCACGGTAGCTACTACTTCCATTACTCTGGGATTCTCCTCTTCGAACAAATTATACATGCCTTCCCACGTAGCAATTCCTGCGTCTCTGTTACAGGCCGTGTCTGTATACAAGGGCGCCATTTCCTTTTCTTCAGTGCTCGGGGCTTTGCTTTTCTTTCCCATTTTATCCTGCGTATTGCTTTGTATTGGCCTCTGTTCTCTGTTCCTGCAATTCACAAATGAAGCGAACATGAATGACAAGGAAGGGTGATGGGAAAGTTTTAAATGCCGCAGACATACCAAGTATACCACCTTATATGAAATGAATCTTTGAAAAGCACGCACCCATATTCCATTAATAACTAACAACTAACTCATTTATTAGCTTTAAAGCGCATAACCAAGTGTCAACTTATGGAAAATATTTTTCTTGAATAGCGTGCCCGAAAGATATGCGATGGAGTGGTTTTGCGATTTGCTTCGCAACATCGCAGATCGCAATATCGCAACATCGCAAAATCGCAGAATCGCAAAGTTAGCGACTCATGACATCGCATTATCGTATTATCGCTACATCGCTGTATCGCGAAATCGCAATATCGCAATATCGCAAATCACAGAATGTTATGCATGACAATCTTTGTTAACCTATTTTCTACGAAATGTGATCTGGCGATCGGCGTCATCGCATATCGGCAAATTGAAGTGTTTCAATGTGAGTTGTGCTGAATGCGATGCGATATCTATTTATTATCGCATATCACGATCTCGAAAATGTTGGAATTGTGCTTGTAAGGTGGCATCCCGCTATCTTATGCGATGTGATATTTCCTAAGAAAATATTTGCATTTTACCTTATCATAAAACTTAGATTTTTTAGATTTTCCAAGGGAGGTTTCCTAAGCTTATGATAGTAAATTATTTGAAAAGGAAATTTAACCACTACTTTGATTTCTTGGATTTTTAACTAAGGGTCCCCACTTATTTAGTATTAGGAATAACACTAAATAAGAAGGGGGGTTGTTGCTGGCCACAACAATTGGCGATTCACTTGGAAGAACCAGTTATCTCTACTGTTTTTTTTTGAATTTTCAAAACTTCCAAAACAGAAAATTTTCCAGAAAGTTAAACTTTATTATAGAAAGATAAAGTACATTATACTTTAACCTGTCAATGACATTTCGTTTCAACTATTTTCAACTTTGATTATTTGCTGCCTCAAGCTAGTCCTTGTATTTACATCAGTCATTACTTGGCTTGTAAAGATAAAACAAAGTCTTCTCTGTAAACCAGTTTTAAATATGCTCATTTGTCGTAGGTAGAGCCTTTGTTGCCAGCAGGCGTTTATAGCCTCGACAAGGTTACCTGTTACCCAGCAATGATCCTTTATCCTACTTAATGAAACCTACAATTCCCAAAGAAGAATCCACATCCACACTTATTGCTTTAATTTTCTTTTTTATTCTTAAAGAGCAATGTCTTGGTTTGGTAGCCAATTTATGACACCGTCATTCACTGATTTATAACTTTGCTGAACAAGCTAGCTCGTGATGAGACCCCTTGTCTTTTGATTGCAACAATCTTGAGTCTTTGCTCTGTTGTGCTATGCAGTATTGGCAATGTCAGCAAGTTATAATATCTGTGATTATGATAAACCGGCTCGTGATGAGACCTCTTACTCTTTAAGATAAAGTGTATCTTTGGATTGTTCCTCTGTAAGTTATGATTTCCTTAGTAGGGAGGAAGTCATTGTTTCCTTAAGATAGCTCTGGACGACAATAGTAGAGTTTTTGGAAATAGTTATTCTACAGAGAATCTTTATTTTGTTATTGATACCTTTCATTGCAGTGATATAAAACAATTTCTCACTAAAGGTTGTGTTCATCAAATTTTATAAAGTTGAAACTAGTATCATATCTAGGCTAGAGTTTTTTAACTGTATCTTTCAATAATAAAGATTAATTTTCCAAAATATTTGCTATTTATACAAGCGAAAGATCAAAATCTAGAAGAAAATTTGTGTGAATCTCAAAAGTAACCATTCACAACCGGTTTTATTATGAAAAGAAAAACCACTATTCTAAAAAAATAGAAGATTGATCTTCTATGGAAAATATTTCTTGAGAATTTGACCATTAACAGGTAGAGAATCTCTCTTCCCTGCTAAATCTTGTAACATGAAGGTCGATGGACCTATGATTCCTACAATTTGAAAAGGACCAAGCCACATTCTTTGAAATTTTGTATGTTTTCCCTTTTCCTCATGAGCCTTGTCCCATTTTAAAACTAGATCTCCCATTTGAAAATATTTTCTGGATACCATATTGGAATCAAAGGAGGCTTTCGCCGATGCTTGATGATGAGCGTGATTTACCTTAGCCCATTCTCGTTGTTCTTCTAATTTAATTAATTCCAGCTGCCTAAGTTGTAAAGAAGAAGTTGGTACTTCATCAATGTACTGAACTAAGGCTAAAGAGGGAATTGCCAGGTGTGTTGGAGGAACTACTTCTTTCCCATAAACTAAATTAAAGGGAGAAGTGCCGATGGAGGCTTTTTGCGTTATTCGATCCACCCATAAAGCATACATCAAAAACTTATACCAATTCTTATGATTTTGGTCAATGGTTCTCTTGATGATTCTGATTAAGTTCTTATTTGTGGACTCAGCTAAACCATTGCCCTGCGGATAGTAAGTGGCAGAATATTTAATTTTGAAACCTCATTTGAGTGCAAACTCAGTCATTGCATTTCCAGAAAAGTATGATGCATTATCAAACATTAAAGCGGAAGTCAATCCAAACCTGGTGATTATGAATTGATCTATGAATTCAATGATATTTTCAGCGTTAACTGTCTTGAGTGGAACTGCTTCTACCAATTTGGTAAAGTAGTCTGTTGCTGTAAGGATGTATCTATGTTGTTTAGAAGAGTGAGGAACGATCTCACCTATTATGTTCAATCTCCACTGATCGAAAGGTTGTTCAATAGTAACTGGTTGCAGTGGCAAGGATGGTCTCTTTTGTCTTCCAGCAGCAGTTTGGAAGACTTGACATTTCCTTGCGTAGTTATGTGCATCTTTGAATAATGTGGGCCAGTAATAGCCTGCGCGTAAAATTTTATGAGCAGTTGCATCTCTAGCGTAGTGTCCACTTGCTAGCCCATCGTGGAGTTCCTGCAAAACTTTTTTAGCTTCAACTTTCTCAAGACATCTAAGTAGAAGATAATCATAATTTATTCTGAAAATAACGTCATTTACAAGTTGATATTGTTTGGCTTTTAACCTCAGGTCTCTTTTCTTGGTGTGATCAAGATTTGGAGGAGCATATCCATTCTTTAAATAATAAATAATCTCAGCATATAATGACTCAGCATCGTTTAGGCTTACCTCGTACACTTGTACCTCTTCAGATGGATTTTCGGGCATTAGCAATGCTCCTGCCAGTAGTTTGCAAAAGCCTTGACCTTTTACAATGTTTGTTGGTTTGATTTCTACGTTGTATTCTTATAAGGCAGTAACCCAATTGGCCCTTTTCTCACCCACATCCTTTTGTATTAGAAGATTTCTTCCCACTAGAAACGGTACTATGATCTTGGTATGCGTTTTGAGTAAGAAAGGTCTGAAATATTTAATTGCTTTAAAAACAGCATAAGCTTGTTTTTCCACATCTGAATAATTTCAGCCCCTTGTAAATTGGAACTGAAAAAAGCAATTGGGGCTTCCACCTTTTCTTGATTTTCCTGAGTGAGTATCGCAATATATGATCTATCTGAGGCAAAAGTGTACAAAATAAAAGGATCGGAAAAATTTGGAGTTGCTAATGATGGAGCATTGATAATGGCTTGTTTAATCAGATTGAAAGCCTCATGTTCATCTTGGCCCCACTTAAAGTTTGCATTCTTTTTAATCATGGCTTGTAAAGGAGACACAATTATTGAAAAGTCTGGAATGAATCTCTTTACAGAGTTGATCTGGCCAAGGAAAGATTGCATGGATTTCTTGTTGTGAGGTAGGGGGACTGTGGAAATTTCCTTGATTCTATCAGGGTCTATGTGAATTCTGGATTTTGACACTACGAATCCTAGAAGCTTTGTTTCACTCAATGCAAAAAAAGATTTTTCGGGTTAAGAGAAATCCCATACCTTAAAAAACATTGGAAGATTTGTTTTAAATCCATGAGATGGTTGTTTCGTTTCTTGGAATAAACAGTTATATCATCCAAATAGATTACCACTGATTTGTTAACTAACCCTTTGAATGCAATGTCCATGGCTCTCTGAAATGTGGCACCCGCATTAATCAAACCAAATGGCATCTTTTGATATGTGTATGTGCCCCATTTAGTTCTAGATGTAGTTTTCAATTGATCGTCGAAATGTACCAGCACTTGGTTGTATCCTGAGAATCCATCCAAGAATGACATTAGTTCTAAGCCCGCAATTGCCTGCAGTATTTGTTCCATGGGAGGTAAAGGAAAATTATCCTTTTGGTAGGCCTTGTTAAGGTTTCGAAAGTCAGTTCAGTTTTGATCTGATTTTCTAAATTTGGATGGATCTTTCTCAACTTCTGTTGGATAGGTCTTTAATTATCGATCATTGGGATAGTATGTTGGATGATGGAGGTGTTGTACGTTTTGAGTTCATCATAATTCCAAGAAAAAACACCTTTGTATTGTTGCAAGAGACGAATATATGCTAATTTCTCTTCAGGGGCTAGGCTGAGGCCTACGTTGATGTTCTGTGGTTTAGCATCAGTTCCTAGATTTACTAATTCATAATTCAAAGTTGAACTTTGGAGTTTTGAATTGGTAGATCTTTTGAATCGATCTTTCAAATCATAAAGGTCTTCTAATTTGACTACTGATTTAGGTATAGCATTGTTAGTACTATCCTGTTGCAATTGTTGGTCATGTTGGTCTTCGTCAATTATTTGATTGGTGTAGGATCCTTCAGATGTGAGAAAAATCACGATATCAGGATCGTCATTGAAAATCCTCCAATTGGTGATGTTATCAGGGATAGATGGTCTAAAAATTAACTCAATTGAAAATCGGTCAGGCCTAAAATATTCTGAAGGAATGAGCTTGGAAGCTACGTTGGCTAAGAGATCTGCGCTAGCATTCTGGAGTCTGGGAATTGATGAAATATTAAATGCTATAAAATGTCTAGTCAGATCTTGAACTAAAGATTGGTGATGCTTTAAATGACCTGATAAACAGTGTATAGTATTACGTACCTATCTGATTACAATTTTAGAATCTCCGAAAACTTGCAGGTATTTGACATCAAATCCAATTGCCTTGTACAACCCTTGGACTAGAGCTTCGTATTATGCAGTATTGTTGGTGCATTCGAATTCAATTCTGCAAGTTAGCATGGTTTTATCTCCCTCTGGGCTTACTAATACACATCCTGCTCCTGCTCCTTCGTTAGACTTAGAACCATCAAAAAATAGTTTCCAAAACAAAGATTTATTTACAGGACTATTTATAAAATTAATGCATTTAGAACTATCTGTTTGAGAAAAAATTTCTACTTGAGACAAAACAAAATGTTCTAAGTAAGGTGAAGAATGAGCATTAAAATTTCTTAGGAAAGAATCTACTGAATAGTTGCCAATGATGTTAGAATTATATGCTATTGGTTCGTTTTCTTCCTCAAGTTCTGTTACGATGTATTTCTGATGTCGTTCACGTTCAACTTTTATTTGGTTGGGTTTACCATTGTAAGGGAGCCATATGTGTGACCAATCAGCTGCAAAGTATCCGTGAAGTTTTTCTGACCAATCTCTGCTAAGAATTCGGCCATAAAATTCAAGAATATCAGCAACTAAAATGTCGATAACTTGACATACCTTTGGGTTGGATGACAACCTTATGGTAACCTGATTTAACTCGCCAATCACTTCGACTTGCGATCGATCTAGCTGAACTATGCGCACAATGGATTTCTATGGTTGAACATTTAATTTTGCACAAATTGATCTTGGTAAAATATTCGATGAAGCTCCAGAATCCACTAAACAATTATGCACTTTTTTATTGAAAATTTCATAGCTAAGGAGAAATGGGGGAGTATGCGATCTTGATATTCCTCCAATTAATGCGATATCATTTGGATCAACTTTATTTATCGTACTAGTTGGAGGTCTTCCCATATCATGAGGAGCTTGAGAGATTAAAGTAGTTGGTAAAGGTGCAACTGGTACAGCATGCAATTCTTTCAGAAGTACTTTCTGTTGGTGCTTTAACTTGCTCAATTAAAAAAGAGTAATATTGGCCCTAGTCTTTTTCATGTCTTCTACGATATTATACTCCATTTCATCTGAAACGATTAGCGTTTTAGATGGAGTAGATGTGTCTGTTTGGACTGGGCTGGTTTGAGTCGCTTTAGGTGATGTTTTCTTGGCTGCGATTTTATCCTTATTCATTGAGCTTGTGCTCTTTGGCTTAGGTGTAGGTTGAGGAGGATCAAGTTGATTTCTGCTACGGGTACTAACCGGGAATGCCTCCTGATCCTCTTCATTTGGGAGGATGAAATCCCACATACCTTGTAATTCTACAACTTCTTTTTCATCGGTATGTTCTTCAGTAACGTTTTCCTCTTCTTCTTCTTCTGATTCAGCATTTGAAATAGCGTTAGGGGGTTTGGAATCGGTTGAAGGATTTCTCTTAAAAGGCCTGTATGATGTTTTAGAATACGTTTCTGCTACCTGCTTCTTGATGTCGACCATTTCGTTAGACCTGGTCTTCAAAACTTTTTGTAATCCTTCTAAATCAAATGGATCTTTCGATTGTTTTTTCTTGGGATCTTCTTTGAATGAGACCTTCTTAGATTTTCATTCTTCCATCGCGTTTTTCTTTTCTAAGGCCGTAATACGTTTCTCTACTACTATTGCTTCCTTCATATTTTCAACTAAGGTGGTTTGTTAGCCCTATCAACAAAGATTGTTAAGTTTGATGGTAAAGCAGTAATGTACCATTCACTTCGCACTTCTTCACTAGGCTGAGAAGTAGTAGGAATTTTGTTTAATATTTTATTGAAATGTAAATTGAAATCTTTGATAGGTTCTCTTGACTCGGCCCTAAGGTTGGAAAAGTCATTGATCAGTGTTGCTGTAGACTTGTCATCACCAAACTTGGTCAAGAATTGTTCTTGGAAGATGTCCCAATTGTTCTTGGTAATGAGAAATACCAAGATCCAGTTGTCCCTTGTAGAGTATAAGCGAAAAGTTGAACAACATCATCCTCATTAACAACTCCATTGAGATTTATGGACAACATGAACTTATTTATATGTTCTTCTGCTAGCATGCTTGCCTCAGGATTAAACTTAGGCAGCCATTTTTCAGGATGGGCCAGTATCTGACTCAAGGGTGCAGGCATTAGGACTGCCCCTAGGTTATTCCATGGGGATTGGGCCATTGTTGAACTACTAACAGAGGAAAGTGCAGAAGATGATCCTTGAGATTGAGAAGATGAGGATATTATGACTCCATATGGTTGAGAAGGAGTTGAGGAAGTTGCAATAGGCTGATGGACGATGATCTGAAGCAGAGGAGTGGATGGTTGACTTCGTGGTGAAGAGGTTGAGATGGATGATGATGATGAAAGAGTCTCACTATCAGATCCTTTAGGAGACTTCCTTGCTCTCTTCCTAGTAGGTAGAGGTAATTCGGTTGGCTGAACACCAAACTTTTCGCTCTTTAACCTAATAAGAGGATGAGCAGGGTTATATTGCGAAGTCACGCTGCCTTGAGATTTATCAGATTTCTGAGGAGATATAGAAAATCGCTGAAGTTTGTGAATCAAAGATTCAACTTCAAGAGGTTCAATAGTATATTGTTCTAAAATGTCAGGGTTTGTAGTAGGGAAAATTTTAAGAACCCCCCCCCTAAATTTACATGTATAATAAATGGGCGAATCTCCATGGTGTATAGGAAAAATGGAAGACGATTTTATCAATAATATGATATGTATATATAATTTTTTGGCGAATCTCTCAGCAGGCATGGCGAATATTTTACTCAATTATAAAATCTTGTGTTTATTGAATACACAAATGAAATCATTGAATTTCTTTAAAATATCTTTTGAAATCAAAATTACCGAAATTACATATCGATAACCTAGTGGGTGTAGGATAAAATTCACTTGTGCCATTCACAGAAAGAATGAGAAAAAACGTAATACTATATATAAAACCAAGAAAAATTCAAATTCATCACTTCTAGGGACCTCGTAACCACCCTACCAATACACAAGTATGTTCTTGTTTGCAATTAGAAAAATTACCCAAATTACAATCTGTTTACTCTAGCATATGTTGGAAAGTTATAGAAGGATGACTAGTGCAATCAATCCATTCCTTTTAGCCCTGGATTTGTTTCAGTTTAAAATAGAAGTATACAAATATACGTGTCCAATGTCTATGCTTTAACCATTCATCTTAAGATGTTTTTACAATATAATTTCCTAAGTCTATTTAATATCTTCATTATCATAAAAACCAACCTATATCCATCTTAACTCCACATCTACCACTCTTAGGGGGATGAAATCTATTTATCCCTATGAGCACTTGGTAGACCCAGAATTAAGATGGATCTAAGATGATATAATTTCCCCTTTAAATAGTCTATGCTCACATGAATACCATGGGTCAATACCATGGGTTATCATAAACCTGGAGCTTAAAAATTACTATTAGTAATTTATAAAAATTAATAAAATTAATAGCTGATTTTTATTTTATTTTTTATTTTAACCAAGCTAAAATGTTTAACATACATTAAATTACAACATCCATTTTTACTCTTGGTCGGATCAAATATTTTTTCACTCTATGCTAGTTTGCATATCACGATATTTGATACCTCTCTGGGGTTAGTAGATCCAGAGTAAAGATGGATCTATGCTAGTTTAATTCCCCCATTTAAATAAGCTACTTTCCAGGTGAATACCATGGGTCAATACCATGTGCCATTTTTATTTTTATTAATACTAATATTAGGGTTAATAATGTTTTTTGCATGGTATTAATAACAATCTAGTCCATGGTATTTGTCCCATAGTATTTTGCCCATAGGTTTCACCTAAATATAACACATTTTTTGAGTGTTCGTAAATATAAGGTGACTTATGGAATAAATATAAAAAAATGTTTTATTTGTTTACCATACCTCTCATTTATTCATATTTTTATTAATTTACCATACCTCTTTTACAAATACGGTATTTGGCCCATAGGATTCACTTAAATAAAACCTCTTTCTTGAGCCTTCATAAATAGAACGAGAGTTATGGACTAAATATAAAAAGAGGTTTTATTTATTTACCATGCGTCTAGTTTATTTATATTTTTATTTATTTACCATAGCTTTTGAGTAAGTATAAAAAGACGTTTTATTTGTTTACCATACCTCCACTTTACTTATAATTTTATTTGTTTACACCCTTGCATGTATATAAGGTGACTTATGGAGTAAATATAAAAAATGTTTTATTTATTTACCATACCTCTCATTTATTTATATTTTTATTAATTTATCATACCTCTTTTATAAATATGGTATTTGGGCCTTTGGCCCATAGGATTCACTTAAATAAAACCTATTCTTGAAAATGGGCGAATGGATTCACTTAAATAAAACATATTCTTGAAAATCGGCGAATGGATTCACTTAAATAAAACCTATTCTTGAAAATCGGCGAATGGAAGGTTGTAACTCTTAATTTCAAGGGCTAAATTTACCTTTTTTACCGTCTCCCTTAAAATAAGGTGGGCTATTTGAGGTGATTTGTAAAAATGTACTATGATGCAAAATATTCGCCCACTAAAAATTTAAAACCCCTTAATTTCGCCAAAGGGCGAACATTCACCCCTAAAATTTTCTATGCTTTGTAGGAGCAGCTATTGATCCAGCGACTTCTGACTTTGGATTTAAGGTTCCTGAATGCAATGGAGAAGTCGGAGGAGATGGTGAGGGTGATTTACTCTCATAATGGTATTTAGATTTAGGTTTGCTTGCCATTCACAGTTCGGGGCCCTCCTTCTAGTGCCAAATATGCTGAAGCCCCGAAAATCGGGTCTACAACAAGGGGGACACCTGCCCGGTCCGGACCTTGGTTGACAGCTCCTTTTCCGTTTGGTATAGCGTGTCCGACTGGGGATATGGGCCCAGTTTCCATATTTCCATGTGTGTGTGAGAAAGATGAATATTTCTGTTTCTAACAGTTTCTAAATGGAATACTTCTACTCTAATTCTAAACTAATAATAAGGAAAATATATTCTAATAAACAGAAATATGTAAATCTATGCTAACCTGGGGTGTGATCTTTTTTCTATGCGATCTAAAATGATTTCAAACAACAACTGGTAATAAATATCATTCAACTATTATGAGAAAAGAATTCAATAAAGATGAACCACTTCGTATAAAAAGTTAGACGAAACAGTTGTGAAAAACATATCGCATAATGAGCTATTCATACACTAAGCATAA
This sequence comes from Pinus tabuliformis, assembly GCA_031772625.1. Lineage (NCBI taxonomy): Eukaryota > Viridiplantae > Streptophyta > Pinopsida > Pinales > Pinaceae > Pinus > Pinus tabuliformis. The sequence goes on from CM062816.1 coordinate 344,732,602, forward strand.
ATAAACAGTTATCACCGTACAAAAGTGCCAAATGATAACTCAGGCATTCATACATTAATATATAAATAATGTTGGAAATAATACTAAGAGGGGGGGTGAATCAGTATTATCAAATTCTTTTCAATATTCCCTCTAGATTTATAATTTAATTTATTCTTCAGATGTTGACCATTAATTTGAATGTCAGTACCATATAATAATGAACAGGAACAAAAAAGACAATCACACCAATGAACACCAGATATAAGGTGGAAACCCAATGTGGGTGAAAACCACCTGCTACAATGTGTATCTATCTTCTTTCAATTAGAAACTTCTTTTTACAATGATTTTGTACTAGTGCAGTCCTTTACCAGTATGCAGGCTGCAACCTGTAGAGAGCTACAACCATCTCTCATTTTCCAGACTCTCCTGGAGGGGATCTACAACCCCCTTAGCTCTTGTACTAGCTGAGCTACTAGTACATAGGTGCTGACCTACTTCTTTTCTTCCAAGGACCACGTTTCATTAATTTTCAGATTGGATCCATGAACATCAAATAATCATCAAGTACATGTGAATCAACAAATCTCCTTTTACAATCAACTAACGAATCAACCAATAGCTTCTCAGAATGCAGTAACCAGAAAATCAATACCAGTAATCTAAACCCAGAACTCTGCAGCAATAGACAAAAGGCAGCCAACAAATATTTCAAGAAAAGTCTGCAACTTCACCAATAGAAACCTGCGAATATCCGCACTTTTGTTGTGTCTATCCTGCGCAACTCCGTACCTGCTCTATGTACTCGACAACGCACCTCCACATCTGATCCGTCTACTAGACTATGCACCTCCGCACTTGATCCATCTGCTGGATTGCACACCTCCGCAACTGCGCCTTCTGCTGGATTACGCACCTCCGCACCTGCGCCATCTATTGGATTGCGCAACTCCGCACCTGCGCCTTCTACTGGACTGCGTACCTCTGCACCTGCACCTTCTACTGGACTGCGTACCTCTGCACATGCGTCGTTTACCGGACTGCGGACCTCCGCACCTGATTCGCCTGCTGGACTGCGCACCTCCGCACCTGAGCCATATCTCGCCTGCGGACCTCCGGATTTAAACACTTTATCAGTCCTCAATTGTACCCCAGTCTGTCGAATTCACAGATCTGATCATGCGCCAAAGAGACCACGACCCCTCAATTGATCAGTCTTCTCAAGCTAAGGTTTAATTTTATTTCATCAACCGATTACAAGTATTTCAGATCTTGTTCATCTTAAGATATTCAACATTCACAAGTGCCTAGCCAAATGATCTCCTTTCCTTTTTATAGGCAAGCCCTTACATAAACCATGGATCAAAACCATGGAAATCCAATACAAGGGACCCAAAACCGGGGTTCAATATTTTAGATGCTATACCACGGACCAAAACCATAGGATCAAACACGTCGGACTAAATACCATGGATCAATCATAAAAATTCCCATGTGCGCATGCTTCTCTGCATTGAAGTGAGTGAAATTGACGTCCGCACCTTTTGTTCGGAGAGCCTGCGGGTATACCTGCACTTCTTGTTCGGGGCACCTGTGGGTCCACAACTTTTGTTAGGCTCACCTGCGGGTATCTCATTTTCTATTGTTTTGAGAGCCTGAACAGTGATTTGCCACTTGAGTGAGTTGCCATCAAGGACAACACCTGTGCCATAGCGCCAAACTTGAGTCATAATGCCAACAATCTCCCCCTTTGGACTTAATGGCAACCCCAAGATCCTCAAAGTCTTTCTCCCCCTTTGTCATCAAGGGCAAAGGGTTATGATCCCCCTGAGAACATGCTGAAAACTCTGCTCTGCTATGCTGATCATGCTCCCCCTGACTGTAGGCTAGATTTGCAAAAGAAAATTTCTTCAAGAAGAACCATAATCCACCATACACCATAAATGACTCTATACATACAACTATCACCCAACCAAGTGGGGATCATCCTCCCAACCAAGTGGGGTTACATCAAAAATTTACATATGACAACCAAGTACATTATATCATTCATCCGAGACATAGGTCGTTACATGACCTTGACAAAAGAAATATAAGACATAGAGACAAAACATTAGCAGCAACATTCAGATCAGCATCCATGTTCTCCTTCTGTACTTTCTCCTCCAAGAACTTCTACAATAATGCCAACAAAATTCATTATTAGAAGAATATATGCTCCCCTTGAACCTGTGCCATTTGGTCTTTGACCAATCCATAAACTAGAAAATGTACACGTATACCCCATATGAAACTTGCGTACAACCAACAATCTCTGAAACAGACAAGATTCAACAGCAAGATGATGCATCAACTACCCCTAGCTTTTTCCTGAGGTATTCAAAGGTCTCCCTGGGCAGCAGTTTGGTGAGTATATCAACAACTTGTTCATTAGATGGAACATACTCCAACTTGATCTTTTGTTCAAGCACTTGTTCCCAAAGAAAATGATATTTGATAAGTGTATGCTTGGTCTTTGAGTGCATGACTGGGTTCTTTGAAATACTGATTGCACTTGTTTTATCATAGAAGATGGAGATAGGTGGAGTACAAGTGATTTGCATGTCTTGCAATGTTTGCATCATCCAAAGGAGTTGTGTGCAACAATATGCAGCAGCCACATACTCTGCTTCAGCTGTGGATAATGCTATTGAACGTTGTTTCTTGCTGAACCAAGATACTAATCTGGAACCCATGAAGAATGCACCACCACTAGTTCTTTTTCTGTCGTCCACGGTTCCGGCCCAATCTGCATCTGTATAAGCATGAAGTGTGAGATATGTATCCTAGGATACCATAAGCCATAGTTTTGAGTTCCTTGAAGGTACTTGAAGATTCTCTTAACTACCTGAAGATGAGTTTCCTTTGGATTTTCCTGAAATCTTCCAACAATTCCCACTGCATGCATGATGTCTGGTTGGGTACCTGTCAAATAAAGTAGACTTCCAATCATGGATCTATAGGTTGGTTGATGTATTTCTGCCGACTCATCATTCGTGTTGAGGCTGCATCCTGTCACCATAGGGGTAAATACTGGTTTCGAATCCTCCATCCCATATTTCTTCAAGATCTACTTGAGATACTTGGTTTGTGATAGAAAAATACCATCTTTGTTTTGTTGGACTTGCAAACCAAGGAAATATGTGAGCTCACCAAGCATGGACATTTCAAACTCCTTTTGCATCACCAAGGCAAACTTTTGACTCATGTCTTCTTCATTGCTGCCAAAGATGATATCATCTACATACACAACAAGTATTAGCAACTTTTGATTATCAACCTTTATATATAGATCGCTATCAGTTGATCCTTTTATAAAACCTTATTGATGAAGATATTTGTCCAACCGATAATACCATGCCCTAGGAGCCTGTTTAAGACCATAGAGAGCCTTTTTGAGCCTGCATACAAGATTTGAATCATTTCCAAGGATGAACCCATCTGATTTTTCAATGTACACTTCTTCATTCAAGTCTCCATTCAAAAAAGCAGATTTTACGTCCATCTAAAACACTTTGAACTTCTGAAATCTAGAGAGAGCAAGGAACATACTTATAGCCTCAAGTCTAGCAATTGGTGCAAAGGTTTCTTCAAAGTCTATGCCCTTTTGTTGCGCATATCCTTTACAAACAAGTCTTTCCTTGTTTCTAACCACATCTCCATTTTCATTTAGTTTATTTTTGAAAATCCAATTTGTCCCTATGACATTCTTATCTTTTGGTCTAGGAACCAATTCCCAAGTGTTATTCCTTTCAATCTGTTCAAGTTCTTCATCCATTGCCTTGACCCAGCATTCATCTTTGCATGCCTCTCTGACATTTTGTGGTTTAGTGGAGGAAATTAATGCCAAATAGCTTGAAGCTTCTACAATTGTTCTTCTTGTTTGTATGCCTGCCTCCTTTTGCCCCAAAATTTGAGATTTTGGATGATTCTTTTGAACATACCTGGATGGAGTCTTTTCTTCTATCCTTATCTGTTCCTCTGGTGCCTCATGGGTTTCTTCTTCATCATGAATCTAATTTGATGTTGATGGAAAGTCCTCATCATCTTCGAAGTCTTCAGATCTTACCTGCCTGGGAGTGTCTTTTTCTTCCACCACTACATCAATGTTGTCGATGATTCTTCCAAGCCTTTTATTGTAACATTTGTATGCTTTTCTATGAGGAGAATAACCAAGGAGAATGCCTTCATCTGCTCTAGGTTCAAACTTGCCAAGATTTTCATCATTATTTTTAATATAGCATTTGCTTCCAAAAACTTTGAAATGTTTTACCGAAGGAGTCTCACCATACCAGAGCTCATGAGGAGTTTGAGTGTTGTTCACCCGGATATTTGTCTTGTTGAGAATAACAACTGCAGCAAATGTGGCTTCACCCCAGAAGGTTGCGGGAGTTCCAGACTCATCAAGCATAGCATGAGCCATTTGTTGAACTGTTGTGTTCATCCTTTCCACTACTCCATTTTTTTGAGGAGTCCTAGCAGTAGAGAATTCCCTTCTTATTCCATGTTCTTCACAAAAGTCAAAAAATTCATTCGAGGTAAACTCCCCACCTCTATCAGACATGAGGCATTTGATTTTTTGATCTGATTCGTTCTCCACCAAGGCTTTGAATGATTTGAACTTTTCAAAGGCTTCATCTTTGTGCTTCATAAGTCCTATCCAACACATCCTGCAGAAGTCATCAATGAATAATATGAAATATTCTTCTCCTCGAGGTGACCTTTTCCTAGATGGGCCACATACATCAGTATAGACAAGTTCAAGTGGCCTGATAGCTGATCCTTCCTTCTCAGGGAAGTTAGTTATGGTTTTCTTACCAAATTGACACGATTTGCAAATTGTATTGTCTGGAATTCTAATGTCTGGAAGACCACGAACTGCCTGGTATTTACATGCTTTCCTTATCTGTGAGAAGCTAAGATGCCCCAATCTTCTCTGCCATAACCAGTGTTCATCGTTCTTGCTTAGATAACATTGATGTTGTCCTTCTTTGAATATGTATAAATTATTTGGAGTCCTTATGCCTTTGATCACTGTTTTTCCTATATCAAGATCACGAACACTACATCCATTTGATCGAAATATTACCTCCGTTCCTTGATCACACATCTGACCGACACTCAATAAATTATGCTTTAACCCATCAACATACATAACATTTCCAACTTTGACCTTTTCTTTCAACTGAAAATAACCTTTACCTTTTATGAGCGCAGGGGTGTCATTTCCAAAAGAGACCTTCTTCTCCTTCTCTAAGGCACTATATGACTGAAGTTTTTCCTTGTCACCCATCATGTGTTTCGAACAACCACTGTCTATGTACCATTGATTTTCTTGCCCTTCCGCATATAAATCTATACCACATCTCTCTGGTTGCAGTTCTTTCATTCTCCATGTTTTGGCATTTGAGGCTTGTTCCTTTGTTTGCCGAAACCTGCTCCTGCATTCAGAATCTTCATGACCGAAGTTGTTACAAATAGAACATTCAATTTCATTCTCAAGGGCAGAAAAGTTATTGTAGGTTCTTTTCGTGATCCCAGTCATACTTCTTTGTTTTTTAGCTTCTCTAGTCATGATTGTCTTATAGGAAACACATTGAGCTTCTTTGTGACCAAAGTTATGACAAGAAAAACATTGGCCATTAAAGAAACTCCTGTGATTATCAAATCTACCAGCCAAATGATTGCAGTTTCTATTGACATCCATTCTTGAGGTAAATTGAGAAGGTTTTACCTGAGGCTGATTGTAGCTTATGTTTGTCCTTAAAGTAGATTTCCCCCGATTTACCTGATAGTATTTGTTCATTCTTGAGGTAAACTATCCCTGATTTACCTGATGATTTCTATTAGGCCTTTGCTCGCTCCTCCTTGCTGCATCAAGATAACTTTTGGAGGTGGATGCTTGAGTTGCTTCTTCATTATATCCCAGACCTATCTTGATTAGTGGAGAACACTGCACATTGATAATCTCATCCAGAGTTTCAGATCCTTTAACAAATCTAAGATTAAGAGCTTTTGTTTTCTCAATCTCTTTTCTAAGACCAACAATTTCACATTCTAACTTTTCATGAAGTTTTTCTTTTTCAGCCAGTTGGAATTGCAGAGTATCAATAATCATATTTTTCTCTTCTAAACAAATTTTGAGTTTAGAAATCTCTTCATACAAACCTTCTTCATCTATAGCATCCATGAATTCATCATCTTCAAAAGCCATTAAAATTCTATAATTGTTACCTTGTTCATCTTCATCACTATTTGAAAGTCCATCACTGTCTTCATGAGTGTAATAGCTTTTCTTATTTACATTCTGTTTCTTGTTCCATCTGACGGGTTCCTTACCTTTATCAAGCTTATCTTTATGAGGACACTTTGCAGCATAGTGATTGACTCTTCCACAAGCAAAGCATTTGAAAGGTAACTTACCTCTGAATCTTCCAGCACCTCGTTGAAGGTTTTTGACAAAATTTGATTCTTCTTCTTCTAATAGATGTCCTGACTCATAGTAATCTCCTTTGCCTGAAGCCTTGAATGTAGCTTCTCTCCTTTCTGATGGTCCTCCTTTCCTCATTTCATATAGTTAGAATTCCGTGCAGCTGTGACTTGGTAAGGTTCCGTAGATTCTCCTTTTCTTCTATTGCAGAAACTTTTAATTCAAACTTAGGGGACAAAGATCTTAGAACTTTTTCAACCACAATAGCCTCTTTTATTTCTTCACCCAAGTTTTTCATACAATTAACAATCTCATCTACACGAAGGAAATAGTTAGCCACACTTTCATCATTGTGCATTCTCAGATTTTCATACTGAATTCTGAGGGTTTGAAGTTTTGCTCGTTTTACCTGTTCATCTCCTTCATAGCTTAGAACGATCTTGTCCCATATTTCTTTTGCGGATTTATACTGCATAACTTTGACGAATTCTGATTGAGATAGACATCCTAATAGAGTATTGTCAGCCTTTGCATTTGTTTCATATTGCTTCTTACCAGCCGGATCTGTAGGTGTTGCTGACGGAAAAGTGTACCCTGTATCTATGATATCCCAAACTTCTGTACCAAGCGATTGAAGATAGGCAGTGACTCTTACCTTCCAATATACGAAGTTTGTCCCATCAAAAATTGGTGGCCTTATCGATGCTTCTCTCTCGTAGTTTCTCATGATGATAGATCTCCCTTCAAGCGATCAAGCTTCTTCTGAAGGACCTGCTCTAATACCAATTGTTGGAAATAATACTGAGAGGGGGGGTGAATCAGTATTATCAAATTCTTTTCAATATTCCCTCTAGATTTATAATTTAATTTATTCTTCAGATGTTGACCATTAATTTGAATGTCAGTTCCATATAATAATGAACGGGAAAAAAAAATACAGTCACACCAATGAACACCAGATATAAGATGGAAACCCAATGTGGGTGAAAACCACCTGCTGCAATGTGTCTCTATCTTCTTTCAATTAGAAACTTCTTTTTACAATGATTTTGTACTGGTGCAGTCCTTTCCCAGTACACAGGCTGCAACCTGCAGAGAGCTACAACCCTCTCTTGTTTTCCAGACTCTCCTGGAGGGGAGCTACAACCCCCTTAGCTCTTGTACTAGCTGAGCTACTAGTACGTAGGTGCTGACCTACTTCTTTTCTTCCAAGGACCACGTTTCATTAATTTTCAGACTAGATCCATGAACATAAAATAATCATCAGGTACATGTGAATCAATCAATCTCCTTTTACAATCAACTAATGAATCAACCAATAGCTTCTCAGAATGTAGTAACTAGAAAAGCAATACCAGTAATCTAAACCAGAACTCTACAGCAATAGACAAAAGGCAGCTAACAAATATTTCAAGAAAATTCTGCAACTTCACCAATAGAAACCTGCAAATATCTGCACTTCTACTATGTCTATCCTGCGCAGCTTCGCACCTTCTCTGTCTACTCGACAACTCACCTCTGCATCTGATCCGTCTACTGGACTGCCACCTCCGCACTTAATCCGTCTGCTGGATTGCGCACCTCCGCAACTATGCTTTCTGCTGAACTGTGCACCTCCGCACCTGCGCCTTCTACTGGACTGCGCACCTTCGTACCTGCGCCTTCTATTGGACTGCGTACCTCTGCACCTGCGCCTTCTACTGGACTGCGTACCTCCGCACCTGCACCGTTTACTGGACTACGGACCTCTGCACCTGATTCACCTGTTGTACTGCGCACCTCTGCACCTGAGCTGTATCTCGCCTGTGGACCTCTGGATTTAAACAATTTATCAGTCCTCAATTGTACCCCAGTCCGTCAAATTCACAGATCTGATCATGCGCCAAAGAGACCATGACCCCTCAATTGATCAGTCTTCTCAAGCTAAGGTTTAATTTTATTTCATCAACCGATTACAAGTATTTTATATCTTGTTCATCTTAAGATATTCAACATTCACAAGTGCCTAGCCAAATGATCTCCTTTCCTTTTTATAGGCAAGCCCTTACATAAACCATGGATCAAAACCATAGAATGCCAATACAAGGGATCCAAAACCGAGGTTCAATATTTTAGATGCTATACCACGGACCAAAACCATAGGATCAAACACGTCAGACTAAATACCATGGATCAATCATAAAAATTCCCATGTACGCGCGCTTCTTTACATTGAAGTGAGTGAAATTGACGTCCGCACCTTTTGTTCGGAGAACCTGGGGGTATACCTGCATTTCTTGTTTGGGGCACCTGCGAGTCCGCATCTTTTGTTAGGCTCACCTGCGGGTATCTCATTTTCTATTGTTTTGAGAGCCTGAACAGTGATTTGCCACTTGAGTGAGTTTCCATCAAGGACAACACCTGTGCCATAGCGCCAAACCTGAGTCATAATGCCAACAAAACTAAACTGGAAATCACTCTAACACAAGGCAGAAATAGTTAAGAGATAGAAATACCATTTATAACTAGTCCTACTCATGAGCTTCAAGCGATAACGATTTATTTCTCCTTGATCAAATATCCACTAAGAGTATAAAAGTGCAACATCAGTAGCAGATATCAAATGCAAACATCAATAAACCCTGTTCCATTCATTCATCAAAACCTCCTCAGAGGGTACAGAAGTGCATGTTCTGGGGATAAGTTTTTGATAAATTTAAGGACCCTTCTCTAAATGCATGAGAAGAGTTTAAATACTACTAACTAATTCTAAAAATAAATTATTACAAAAATATAGGATGCAGTTTAAATGACCGTCCTCTTTTTAGGAAAATAAAACAAAATTAAAGCTAAAATTAAATCTAACACTAAACTACTTCTGTATTTGGTCTTTGAAATCGCATGCATGTAGCATCTGTTTGAGAAGAGTCGGTTGGCTGACTTCCGCCTTTAGCTGAGCTGAGAAAACAGAATCAACAAGAGATGGTTCCATTTTTTCGGCCGAATTAATGATACACTTAACAGTCATCCACTGGCTATGTGGCTTTACCAAGTATGCCTAGAAATAATCCCAGTTCAACTTGGTTAACCCTTGGATTGCTTTTGCCTTTACTTGAGCTCTCTACTTCCAATTTTCCTGTAGCGTTACTTTCTTACGATTTTCAGGACTTGCAAGTGACTGGGCAACCAACAACTTTCCTTTTCTAGAAATTTTTCTCAGCGATGCGCATCGGAAACTACCTCCGTTTCTTGATCCAGGTTTCCTTGATGCGTTTTTCACCTTTTGCGCTTTTTCCTTCCAGCAGAGATAAAGTTCAATATTTGTAAACATAATAGTTCCGTAAGCTTTTGACCCTCAGTTTTAAACTGTCTATTTCTAATTTCTGCGTTGTCCAATATCCACTTGACCATGTCCGTGTATGGGCGGATTTTTGGCCTTGCTGCTATTCGGTGTAAGAATGAGCAATCTAGCTCTGTGAGGGATGCTTCAGAAGAACCATTTGAGCCCACAGTAGCTACTACTTCCATTACGCTGGGATTCTCCTCTTCGAACAAATTATACATGCCTTCCCACGTAGCAATTCCCGCGTCTCTGTTACAGGCCGTGTCTGTATACAAGGGCGCCATTTCCTTTTCTTCAGTGCTCGGGGCTTTGCTTTTCTTTCCCATTTTATCCTGCGTATTGCTTTGTATTTTCCTTTGTTCTCCACTCCTGCAATTCACAAATGAAGAGAACATGAATGACATGGAAGGGTGATGGGAAAGTTTTAAATGCCGCAGACATACCAAGTATACCACCTTACGTGAAATGATTCTTTGAAAAGCACGCACCCATATTCCATTAATAACTAACAAATAACTCATTTATTAGCTTTAAAACGCATAACCAGGTGTCATCTTATGGAAAATACTTTTCTTGAATAGCGTGCCTGAAAGATATGCGATGGAGCGATTTTTCGATTTGCTTCGCAACATCGCAGATCACAATATCGCAACATCACAAAATCGTAGAATCGCAAAGTTAGCAACTCATGACATCGCATTATCGTATTATCGTTGTATTGCGAAATCGCAATATCGCAATATCGCAAATCACAGAATGTTATGCATGACAATCTTTGTTAACCTATTTTCTGCGAAATGCGATCTGGCGATCGACGTCATCGCATATCAGCAAATTGAAGTGTTTCAATGTGAGTTGTGCTGAATGCGATGCGATATCTATTTATTATCGCATATCGTGATCTCGCAAATGTTGGAATTGTGCTTGTAAGGTGGCATCCCGCTATCTTATGCGATGCAATATTTCCTAAGGAAAGATTTTCATTTTACCTTATCATAAAACTTAGCTTTTTTAGATTTTCCAAGGGAGGTTTCCTAAGCTTATGATGGTAATTTTATTTCAAATAACACTAAATAAGAAGGGGGGTTGTTGTTGGCCACAACAGAAGGGAAATGAGATTAACAACGTAGATTGCGCGAATATGAAATGGATCAGGTAATACTAGACCTGGGTTCAAACGTGAATGTGTTACCAAAGTAGACATGGGAACGCATGGGCAGGCCTATGTTATAGTGGTCCCCTATTCAACTACGGATAGTGAACCAAAAAAAGATCTTGCCCATGGGGAGGTTGCAAGGGGTAAGAATTGATATCGAAGGCACGAGCACGCAGACGGACTTCAAGGTGATAGAGATTGTTGATGATAGAAACCCTTAGCACACGTTGCTAGGAATAGACTGGGCCACTGACATGAATGGAGTCATCAACCTAAAGAAGCAGAAGATGATATTCGAGAAAAAGTCTTTACGTGTGATAGTTCCGCTAGATCCAACCGAAGGAGCGCTCTACATTGAACCTGTACGTGACGATGACCGCGACAATGAGCTAGATTACATTTACCAGATAATGGCGCAAGACCAAGATTGGGTGAACCCGACTGCAAATGGGAGAATCTCATGGGAGTGTGACAGAACCTGTACTTCAGATTCAGATGAAGAAATAGAACACTGGCAGAACCAGTTGCACGAATTGACAATGTTGAAATGTAACATGATGATTAGATCACTACGGTGCATCACAACTGAAGCAAGGGAACTGCCAACATATGATGGGGTAATAGGAGTGGGTGAATTCTTAGATCAATTTGAAAGTGCAGTACTAGAATAGCAACAGTACGGTGCGCTGGAATGGGAATTGCGCGCGACACCTGCACAATGGTGGAATACACATCAAAAGATTATGGGGAACTGGCGTGAATGTAGAAGACAAATACGCTTATGGTTTGGAATTCCCTAGCGTTGAACGCGAGCCTAGCAGCCAGGACGGAGCAGTTTGCATGCCCACCTATGTCAATGGGTCCAGACATGTGCTATGCAAGCACATCCCAGAGTAAGGATAAAAAATCAGAACCCTACGTGGCAGCAGTAAAAGTGATAAAAATTCCACGTCAAAGCCTTCACAAAACTATGTAGAATCATGAACATAGTTTACCAGATGGGACGAGATAATTGGGACTTGCACGTGCTAGTGATCTGATGGGCCTATAGGGCCATGTGCAAGGACCTGAGTGTAGAAATGGTTCCGAAGATGACGAGCAAAGTCAAGGTTGTAGCTTTGGGAAATAATCCTCATGCAATAAGTGCAATAGCACGCGAGGACCAAAGTGAAGAGATTATGCTGTCGCGCAAGGACAAACATATGCGGATTCAAGAAGCCATTCAATGAGGGAACCTTGACCTTCGCAAACTAGAAGAAGATCGGGTACGACTGAAGGAGAAAATCATATTGATGGATGAGGATATCCGAAAACTAGAAACCAAAATATTGCAAGCATTACGCGTCGACGAAAGGACAGGGCCACATATGGGCAACCCTACCTCCACACTAGAAGATTATCGTTGGGAGTTTTTGGCTATACTACCATGGCTACGACCACACCTTATCAGGGAAAGAAACCAAGGAATCACATCGTATAAGGAAGAATGTGAGGCGCTTGGCTGGCACAAGAGTAACTAAGGAAGTCCCAAGGACTGGGTTGGAAGGTGACCTGAAGCCTCGCACCAGTATTACGACCACCTAACTATCTGTAGGAAGCATAGTCTCAGCGCTCCAAGCAGTTGAAAGGGAGCGTGAGAGTATAAAAGAGTCTATATGGGAGCTGCGCGACCTAGAAGTTATGCACAGGACCAGTATGACGCAAAAATTGCGTTCACACACAAGGGACTGTGCTACCGTGCAGATAAGTTGGAAAATTACCATTGGTGTCACTATTCATGACAAGAAGTCCAATTTAAGGCAACGAGGAGTGGGCAGCAGACAATTAAGACACAGAGTCAGAACTAGATTTGAAACGATTTGCCACCAATATAGCATTAATGAGCCAAAAAAGGGGGGAACGGTCGCATCTGAATTCCAGCAAGCCTATAAATCCCAGATGGTCATCCACTGAACAACCCTTGGAACCTTGATAATTCAGTTATTGCATATGGACTTTATAGCTTTAGAGGCTTTGAAAGCATGTTCAGTCCTTGAAGCATTACTGAAAGAGACGCATGACCTTCCAAGCAAAGCAATGTCAACTGCCAAGGAAGCCGCATTGCGCCCTATGTCACCTGTGGGGGATACGCCAGAAATTCCAAAATCACCCAGGATGTCGAGGCCCAAAAAGGATCCATAGGCAGCAAGACCAGTCCATATGTCTTTGCAAAATCTGTGGTTCAGCAAACTGTCGATGGAAGAAAAAGGAAAAACAATTAATATTAAGAGCGATGATGAGGAGGAGGAACCTCAGAACTTTGTAGAAGAGATGGAACCTGATGAAGAGATGGAGGAAGATATCTAGCTAGTATGCACCACAACAAAGTTGCCTAAGTATGTCCCTCTGCAGAAAGGGAGGCTAAAGGTACCTAAAGATTTGGATGTCGTTAAAAGCACGCTCAACACCCCATTCCTTCCTGCGGGAGTTCTATTTGAAGGTTTGCCTGTGGGCTACATACCCACTATGAAGTTTTAATATTGGGACCTCATCGATAGTGTGAAGTTCCCTCATTTGGAAACTAGCCAGCTGATGGAACAAAGCACGAAGGGGGCAATTACAACACTGCAGCCACGAAAATGGATGCGCGAGGTGGAGAAGGTTGGGCTACTCCACCTCCTATCGATTCCACACTTTCATCGGGCCCCAATCATGATATTTGTCATCAAGCAACTGCTTTTCCTGGTGCATGATGGGTACTTGTGGCTGGAGGAGCCCATTCCCATCACGATGGAGCTCATTCATAGGATTTCTTGGCTTCCCTATATGGGAAGGGACCCTTCGGAAATAGTTGGCACAAGTGGAGACTTGGCGATTGCGAAGGCCATGAAAAAGAAATATAAGTTGGAGAAAAAGCAGAGGGGTTACGTTATTACTAGCATTCAGGACAAAGGTGTCCACGTCACTACCCAGTTGTTGGCAGGAAAGGTGATGAGAAAACGTTGTGGCAATGAAGTACCAGCAACAGTCATCGCATTGGCCGAGAAATGCGAAGAAGGGGTATGGTTCAACTGGGCGCAACTCCTCTGCGAGGAGTTCTTAACGAACTACAAGAAGGCCCAAGAGCAGGGTAAGACCTTCCACTACGTGTGGTTACTTTTATCCTTCCTATTGGTTACACGAGAATTGCCTAAGGATAGTCAGTTTCCTCCCCTTGACTAGGACTGGCCAGAGGCATCAAAATACACGTCACTATGGGCGACGAAGGATGTCACCTAAATATGATAAACCAAGATCTTTTAGGTACTAATGGAGGCGAGTGTACAACTATGGATCAAAAAACGACCGCGCCTATCCCCCTCGGTATACGACAGTCTGAGGAGCTTTGTACAATTTAAAGTAGATATGCACAATGTGTATTTCAGAGCGTAAAAGGACCTGGAGCAGAAGTAGATTACACTCCCCTTCATCGCAATAGATGACGTTGTTTTCATGGTGCTCGACACATGGCCACCGTAATGTTGTGCACCAGATTTGGTGGTGCATGATAAGATGGAGATTCAAAGACAAAAGGTTAACGCCAAGCTTCTAGCACAATAGAAGTGGAACAAATAGCTAGCTGAAGAAGTACGGGCTTCCCAGGAGGCAGCACAGGCTACCGTGGAAAAGGAAGCAATAGTAGGGGCTGCTACGACACAGGAAGAAAGATGCCCAGACTTGACCACAGGGCATGGGATAGAGGATATGATGGAAGGCACCGACCCAAGCACCACCTCTACACAATTAAAACGGTCGCGCAGGACAAAATGAACAAGGCCATGAAAGAAGACCAAGGCTTCCAAGGTGGACGAGGAGCCTATCACACTAATCGAGGGTGACCTATACGACATCGTCGACATAGTTCGTGAAGTCACCAGGGAGGTGCTCCAAGAGGCAATGACAGAGTAGCAAAATGTGTTGGGGGCACTCCGGGCATAACTCCGGGAACTTCAGGTTCGGGCCCCACGGCAGGGAACGGTAGTCATCTACGGGGCTATGGGTACATCAACAACTGAGCAATTGTTGCGGGCCAAGATGGAAAATACTATCGCATTGCCGAAAGGAGCACTAATAGCAGAAAGTGTGGAGGACAAAGCCGTGGTAGGCGGACTCAAGGGACTTGGCCTAAACTTGGCTGCCCTTCCACAAGAGATATTATACCAATTGTAAGTTGGAGTGACGATAGAGCTCCACACTAGAGAAGGATCCGCAGTACATATTCTCAATGAACAGTGAATCAACATCAAGCAGCTGAGCCTCCAATGCGATGAAGAGGTAGCACAAACTCAGCAGGTGGAGTAAATCGTCGAAGAAGCATGTCGCCACATCCCCGAGCTAGAGATTGCAGCAGAATTACGAGTCGGTATACAGATCCACAAACTAGCCAGTGGATTCTATGAGGCAAAGGAGGAAGCAACAAGGATCCAACTAGACCTCAACCTATAGATCGCGGACCTACAGCTGAAGGCGCAACCCTCTACACCACCAAAAGTCAGAGAGAAGCAGCACCACGCCATTCAATCGGGCTTGGAAGTAATAGAGCATGCCATACAGGACTACACAGGCTTGTTAGATCGATCACTCTTCATCCTCACTTCATTGTAGGAAGACCCAACGCTATGTGATTAGAAACAGAAGCGCGGGAGTTGCAACAGGCCTATGACAACATTCGGGGGACCGCGCAGGCAGTCACCCTTACTCAGTGACTGGCCAAGATGAGGGAGAACTAGGCTCTAAAGGAATAGGTGGACGCCGCGCGTCAGAAAGAAGCAGTGCTTAAAGAACGCATCCAGCCTTGGCTCAAGGAAGAATTCACAGTCACCCCCAAGATTGAGGGAAAGATGGCATAGATGCAGGGGGTATATGCACTCAGGCAAGGGATTGCACCTGACAATGAAGAATCGGAGATACGCGCACAATGGGTACAACGGACAGCAGAAGAATGTGCTGCAGATGTAAGTGAAGCGCAAAGGTTGCTGGATGAACTTCGCGCGAAGATCACCGCACCAGCCCAGTGAATCGAGACGAGTCATGATAATTGTGTTGGGGGCCTGTTGAGCAGTGGATCCCCCCATAGCAGGGTCTTGGGGCTTGTAGCCTGAATTTTGGTCAAATGTAATGTAAGCTAGGTGAAATGCGGGCACGAAGCCCGAGTGTCTAGGATTGTTAGCCCTAAAATATTGTAATTTAATATAGAATGTGTCAGCCTACCCATGGTCCATGGACCATGGGTATGTATAAATAGAGCGAGGCTCTAAGGTAGAAGGAAGTTTTGAGGGTTGATCTTAAGTGTTATGGGTTTTTGAATAAGGAATTCACTCTGAGTCTGTAAGTCTGAGTCATGGGTTGTAGGAATAGGGAGAGGCCCTGCAGCTGTGTGTGCAGAGGCCTCAAGGCAACACTTGGTTGTTTAAGATTTGACCTAGTACAGAGCATTGAGCACCAAGCTACCTTGCCACTCATGAGTACATTACCGATCAATCCAGTATAGAAACGATGACGGCTGCGAGAACCAGAGTGTGATTAGCAGAAGTTAAACCAGAGCCCCGTGTGACCCCGGAGGAGCCCAAAGAGGCAGTAGCTGCACTAGAGGTTCCAAAGTCCCCACGCACGTTGCGACCACAGAAAGACAAGCAACCAATGGGGCCAATCCGATTATCGCCCCGGAACCCATGGTTTAGTAAATTGTTGATGGCAGAGAAGGGCAAAGCTGTCACCATTGAAACAAAGGAGGAGGAGGAAGATTTGCAAGCCCTGACTGCCCAAATTAAAGCTCAAGACAATGAGGCAGAGAATGTTTCCCAAGTGCCTTTGGCAATAAAGTTACCAAGCAACAGTCCAACCCTCTACACCGCGGGAAATGGTTCTGTTGCCGAGACCATTGGGACCTCGTCCAAGTTAACCAACAAGTTTAGCTAAGGAAATCCTTGTACTACCAACCCTTTCAGCAACAGTCCACGGTGTGTGGACTGAGGTCTCACCTGAGGTAGTATGGGAGGGTGTTCAAACCAGGTTTCTACACCCTAAGGATGTCTTGATGAAGTATGTGAAGGTCGCGAACCAATCCTACGCTCTCGCGCAGCTCCACATAGCCGTCTTTCCCTTGTGCCTTATTATAGATCTTAACTTAATTGTGTGGGCTCGATGTTCTTATTAATCATTTAACAGTTATAACCAGTGTGCACAATCATAAACTATAAAGAGATGCATAAAAATATAACAAAAGCATAAACACACAGTTCTACAAGAAGATGCACAATACTTCAAAATCAACTTATCTTTTATTCAACCTCTGTTCGGTTACAACCCCAACTATGCCTTGTGCACTTAGCTGCAGGGGTCCACGCACACAGTTACAGACTCTATTAGGCCTCTGCGCACATAGCTGCAGAGCCTCTCCTTACTACTACAACCCAAGACTTAGACATTCAGACTCAAAATGAAATCCTTCTTCAAAAACCCATATTACTTCTCAATGCTCAGACCTCAAAAAACTCCCTTCTACTCTTAGAGCCTCACTCTATTTATACATTCCCATGATCTGCGGACCATGGGTAGGCTAACACATTCTCTATTAAATTATAATATTTTAGGGCAGAGAACCCTAGACTCTTGGCTTTGCGCCCATATTTTGCAGGGTATTTGCATTACATTGATCGAAACTCGGCTTTAAGCCCCAAAAACCCACTATGGAGGGATATTCTACCCAACGGGCCCCCAACACAATCATGTTGACTCATCCCTAGTCACTCGGTTGGTGCGGTGATCTTCGTGCGGAGTCCAGCCAGCAACTTCTGCTCTTCGCTGACATTTGCCACACATTCCTCCACTGTCACTGTATTAGTTGTGTGAAACTCTCTGATGCATCATTTTTAGAGGCACCTTCTTACCTTAGCGCATAGGTATCTTGCATCTGGGTGAGCTTTGCCTCGATCATGGCGGTGACTGTGAATGCTTCTTCGAGCCAAGGCTAGATGCTTGCTTTAAGGCCTACTTCTTTCTGGCATGCGGTGTCCACTTGTTTCTTTTGAGACTGGGCCTCCCGCATCTTGGCCAATCACTAAGTCAGAGCGACCATCTGTTCTGTCCCCCGGACATTGTCGTAGGCCTACTGCGACTCCCACACTTCTATCTCTAACTTTTGTAGCATTGGGTATTCCTGCAATGAAGTGAGCATGAAGAGGGACTGATCCAACAATCCTGTGTAGTCATGTACATCGTGTTCTATTACTTCCAACCCTGATTGAATGGCGCAGTGGCACTGCTATCTGAATTTTGAGGGTGTAGGGGGTTGTGCCTTCAGTCGCAGCTCCACGATCTATAAGTTCAACTCCAACTGAACCTTCGCAGCTTCTCCCTGGGTCTGGCAAACTCAAACTGCTAAGTGGTGAATCCTTTCCGTAATGGGGAGTGCCATCGGCATGACCAACTCTGGTATGTTGCTACGGGCCTCCTCCATGACCTATTCTAATCCCTGGTTTTGTGCAACCAGGTTGTCGCGCTGCAGTCTGAGTTGTTCTAAGTTTAACTTTTTCTCGCTTAAGACTTGGAGGGTGCGGCCCTCCCTAGTGCGAAGCTCAGCAGTTACCCCATCCTGCAGCTGGTATAAGGTTTCTCTAGGAAGGGTGGCCAAATTCAACCCCCAGCCCCTCGGGTCACCCTCAGCTTCTCCTAAGACTGCACCTTCTGGTAACACCAAGGTGTTCATTGTGCGGACACACAACATTTTCTCAGCTTCGGATGCACCTTTTGCAAGGTGTGGTGTCATCATTCCTGGGGGTTGTACATGTAATGCCTGCAACTGCAGTCTGAGCGCCCCCAACACAGTTGTCTACTATGTCATTAATTTTTAAAGCGCATCCTTACTGACATTGTGAACTGGTTCGCCACTGTCAAGAAGGTCTCCCTCAAAGGTCTTCGTTGCCTTTGTCTTTTCTATGTAGTTGGCTTCTCTTGGACATGTGGCCTCTTGAGTTGGGCTGATTTTGGTGTAGGGTCCATGCGTTCCTCTGTCTCAGCCTCCCCCTATATGTCCCATTCCGTAGACATTTCCCTGCCTCCTACTGAGTTGTAAAAAGGGTCTTTTTCATCTCTATTTACCCTACATTAATTATCAATATATGTACGATTTTTTATCTCAAGAGTGTACTCAGTCTGAGGCGGTCACTTGTTCAAGAGTAATGTTTGCAGTATAATGCCTACAAAAGTAAATAAATGTTGGAAACAAGATCTAATTGTAATGGATAGAAACTTAAATACTTTGTAACTAAATCATTCGCTCAAGAAACTACAGCAATCATTAGTCAAGGATGCAGTAATGATAACTCTTTCCCCTGTAAACTAATGTAAATGTAAATCAATTACAAACAAGACCTCCAATCTAAGAACTTAGACAACGGTAGTCAATGTTCGTTACAGTTGTAGATTTTTCTATTCACACTAAAGAAAATGTTGGAAATGACAATTCAATTTGCAGAAAAGGAACAACAACTAATCTATTGAAAATATCGAATAGAAAATCTTAATCTACAGAAATGAATTAAGCAGCGATCTTAACCGAAAGGAATTGAACACTCTTCAACTAATAAAGGAATTGAACATCGATCTAAACTAATAAAGGAATTGAATAGCAATCTAAGAAAGGAACAACAAACCAAAGCAAATTGAACAACAAACTTAATTAATTCTAAACCCACAGCGATAGTAGAATCAGTAATCTTATTCTAGCATGCGGGACATTAACCATAGATATAAAGGAATGAAGACTGCAATTATAATTGAACAACAATTAAATGAACAACAATCACAATTTTAAGTAAACCGTAGTTAAATGAATAGAAATCACAACTGCAAATGAACAACAATAAAAATATGTAAATGAACAGTAGAATCCAAATTAGACAATGCAATGTTATCTCAGAATGAACAGCATAACATTTCAGGCTGTGAATAATAATCTCGCTATCCAAATACGATTTTGATATAATAGAGTAATTAATGAAATGTTCAGAAACAAAAGATTACTGAGTAAAGTGAATTAAAGAAATGCAAAATAAATCAAACCACACACGACTATAATCATAAAATAATGATACAAGAAGCAAGTGATCCATAAGGGCTGGGCCCTTAGCCACCAGGGAAACACTGCTGCGATTACTCCAGGATCAGATAATGGAACAACAACTGAGTTATATATTAATCATAAATGGAAGAGTCACAGTTATCGCTCTTTAAAGAGAGTCGATGATCAAAGTTAATATTACAAAAATAAATTCTATAAAATGACAACAATATTTCCCTTTAGCCACCAATGTTGTCCCTTTCTATAATAGCCAGGCAGAAGTATCAAGAGTACCGATAAACTTTGAAACAACAATCCCTCATGATCAAAGGATCCTGATGGATTCACTACATCTTTTATCTTCAGTTATCGTTTTGTATTTTTGCGCTAATACCATGTTTCCTCTTCCTTTTCCTAGGTAATGCGCTCCGATCTTGATCTCCTCGTCTGGATACGGCTTCCTATAAAAGGGACAGCAGTTGGTTCTGCTTTGTCTTTTCCTCCTGAATAGTGATTTTCCATTTTCTTCACTTTCTGCATAGAAAAAGACAGTAATTAGTCATTTTGCATCAATCACAAATCTCCTTAGTTCTATCATAATTCTTTATCATATTACCATTTTAGAGTGTAAAGAAGTTATGATTTAAAGGAAAATATAGGGAAATAAATGGTAAATACATACCTTTTCCAATACTCAACACACCCCCTGCTTACCCTCTTTCATGCCCTCATGAAAACATTGTAATTGACATGCAAGGCAGTTAGGGAGTAGTTTGGAGAGAGATTTTCATGCAGTGGTTTGAAACCATGGTGTTTAGCTAAAACTTCAAAAATATTCCCTATCTGGCCTTCAGGCAATTCATATAGGGCCTTATACCCTGGTGCAGGATACTAGATGATTGGGCTTCGAAACCTATAGTCTAACCAATACTGGCCTTCTCTCAGGATGAGGTTACTATAGGTAACCAGGCGATCAGCAGCTAACTTAAAATTTTCATAATTGAATCGCTCTCTGTCCTGAACATTCCAATTGGAAATCTTGTATCGGAGTTTAGCTGCTGCTATGGCAAGGTATTTGATGGATAGGAAGTATTCTACCCCTTACTAGACAATTGCTGTGTGAATGGGTCCTAGTGTCTGTTGAAATTTGGTACCAGAGGATAGGTGGTTCCCTTAGGCTTTGATCTTTGACCTAAGGAAAAGTGTCCAAAAGAATTTAATTTTTCTCCTAAAGTGACTTTATAATTTTATAAAGTTAAATCTAATTTAAAAGTGACTTTAAGTGATAAAGTTACTAAGTCTAATTTTAAAGTGACTTTTATAAAGTCAATGAAAAATTAGAAAGGAAAAGTGACTTTGGAAATAAATGACTAAGTGGGTCTTTATTAAAGTGGGGTGAATTAAAAATAAAAAGTGAGATTTAAATAAGCATTTAATTTCAGCCTTAGATCTTAATCTATTTCAGCCATTGGATTTAGGGATCACCCAAAAGTCACTTGGATCACCCAAAAGTCACTTGGGGTTAGATTAAAGGAGGAAAAGATCATTAATTCTTTCATGAGCAGATTGAGAGAAGGAGAGCAAGAGAGCAAGGGAGATTTCTAGACAGTGAGCTGCAGAGTTTCAGCAACGGAGTTTTAGCAGAGCGGAGTTTCAGCAAGTCTATACAACAGAGTTTCAGCAGGGCGGAGTTTCAACAAGGCTGAGTTTCAGCAAGTCTGTACAGTGGAGTTTCAGCAGGGCGGAGTTTCAGCAAGACGGAATTTCAGCAAGGCTGAGTTTCAGCAAGGCTGAGTTTCAGCAAGGCTGAGATAAGTTGTAAAAGTTTTCTTGCTAATTTTTGCTGAATATTTCTCTTACTATAAAAAGGAATTTTCCAGAAATAAAGAAGATCTCTCAAACTGGTTTTCCCCAAGAGTTGTAAGGGGTTTTTCCAGGGTCACATTGACCAAAAATCTCAGTGTTTAAATGTGTTTTAATGGCTGTTTATTACTGCTGATTTTTATTTCTGCAATTTCCAGCGTTCTGTAAAATTTCCAGAATTTGTGTTTTCAGCAAATTTATTTTTTCTAGCTTGTTAAATGTATGGTTATGGGAAAGGGCATTTAACTATATGGGAAAAATAAGGAGAAACTGAAAACCGGGGTGGGAAATGAGAAATTTCTACATGGTATCAAAGCTTGAGTGTTGAAGGGTAGTTTGGGACAGCAAAAGGAAAAATTACAACTGCTGATTTTTCACTCAGAAAATTCCAGCAAGCTGATTTTTTCATAAACAACAGTTTTATCTTTACTACAATAGTGCTATTTTTCAGTTTTAGGACAGCAGGATGTCATTGGGATTGAGGGTGGAGGATAGGCTGGATAGGCATACAAATTACAGCGTTTGGAAGGAGAGAATGCAGAGTATCTTTGAGGAGCCAGAAGTGTGGGATATCATGGTGCATACCACACAAAACCCTGTTGTTGTGCCTACTGATGCTACTCAGTTGGCTAAGTATAATAAGAAGAACAATAAGGGTAAGAGGTTGATTCTAGACGGAATCAAAGACCATTGCATTCCTCATGTGAGAGGAAAGAGAAATGCCCATGAGATGTGGACAGCATTGTCCAATCTCTACCAGAGTACCAATGAGAACCGAAAGATGGTCCTGAAGGAGAAGCTGAAGAACATTAAGATGGGTAATGATAGTGCAGCTAGATATCTCACAAAGATTACTAATGTGAGAGATAAGTTGGCAGCGATTGGAGAGGCCATTCCATCCACTGAGTTGGTGCGGATTGCAGTGAATGGCCTCCCCCGTTCATGGTTGAACTTTGTTGATGGGGTTTGTGCACGTGAGACCCTTCCCACATGGGAGAGGTTTTGGGATGATTGCATTCAGACAGAGATCAGGAAAGGTCAGCTTGGGGCAGCCAAGCCAGTTGAGCAGGATGAGGATGTAGCACTAGTGCCAAGAGGCAAGAAAGGCAAAGGGAAGAAGCAGGCTTCCACAAGCAGTGGTGGGGGCAAAGGCAAAGGTAAAGGTAAACAGGGAAACACACAGAAGGACTATTCCAAGGTGAAGTGTTGGAATTGTCAAAAGATGGGACACTATGCAGTTGTGTGTCCGGAGAAGAAGAAGAAGAAGGGGAAGAACCAGGGCATGGCAGCTTCAGCAGAGATTGAGGACTTTGCAGGTCGTTTTGACACGGAGTTTGCGTTCACTACGTGTGAGTCCTCTAGTGCAGGATCACCTGCCACATAGGTTCAGAGGGAGTATTCTTTTCCCTCGATTAGCGGAGCATCTTCAGGTATCTGGTATGTGGACAGTGGGGCTTCACGTCACATGACAGGAGTCCGTGAGTACTTCTCAGAGCTTTCAGAGAGTGGCACTGATATAGAGGTAGTACTCGGTGACGACAAAGTTGTTAGAGCAGTCGGGGTGGGGACACTGACATTTCAGAGGGAATCCAAACCTCCCTTGAAACTGTCAGATGTTCTTTATGCGCCAGGGATGGGGAAGAACCTCATATTCGTCTTAGCTTTAGAGGACAGAGGATATGAGGTACTGTTCAGGGGAGGACAAGTGTTGATATATCCTAGGGGCACTCCAGTTGATTCGGCTAGAGTGATAGGTGTATGCGATGCAAAGGTGTACAAGTTTGCATTCCAGCCCCTTTTGGCATTGAGGAGTAGTACCGACAGTAGAGCTAGCAGTTCTGAGCTGTGTGAGGTTTGGCACCGCAGGATGGGACATATGTATCATGGAGCCTTGAGGTCATTGCGGGAGATCACTACAGGTGTGTTAGATTTTAGTACTGATCACTTTGATACTTGCAGAGGTTGTGCGATGGGCAAGTTTGCCAAATCCCCTTTTCCCAGCAGTGACAGCAGAGCGACTGGGATACTTGATTTGATTCATTCTGATGTGAGCGGTCAGATGTCTCATGTTTCCTTGAGTGGATATGAGTACTATGTTTTATTCATTGATGATCAATCCAAGAGGACCTGGATTTATTTTTTGAAGACCAAGAGTGAGGTCTTCAAGCGGTTTCAGGAGTTCAGAGCTCTTGTGGAGACACAGACAAGTCGAAAGATCAAGTCCCTGAGATCAGACAATGGAGGAGAGTACACCCTTGGAGAGTTTGTTGACTATTGTTCAGAGGCAGGCATTAGGAGGGAGTTCACTGTTCCTTACAACCCCCAACAGAACGGGGTTGCAGAGAGGAAGAACAGATCCATCATAGGGGCTGCCAAAGCCATGTTACATGATCAGGGGTTGCCATTGTTCTTGTGGGCAGAGGCCTGCAACACAGCTGTTTACTTGCAGAACAGGAGTCTACATCGTGCCTTGGGGCACATGACTCCGGAGGAGTCTTTCTCTGGGAAGAAGCCTGATATTGGTCATATTCATATCTTTGGATGCATTACATACTCCTATATACCCAAGGAGAAGAGGACCAAACTAGAGGCCGTCACAGAAAAGGTATCTTTGTGGGCTACAGTGAGACCTCAAAGGCCTTTCGAATTTACATTCCTGCACAGAGGAGAGTTGTTGTCAGACGGGATGTGAAGTTCGAGGAGGACAGGGCCTTTAGGAGGTCACGGGAGTTAGAGTATCTAGATCAGCCAGACCCTCAGCAGCAGTTGAGTCAGTCGCAGGGATCAAGAGGATCAGGAGGTACATCTATGAGGATGTCAGGTCCGTCAGTGAGCAGTGGCTCACTGAGCCAGAGGGGTGGTGCTCTGGGCAACATGCAGAGCAGTTCACAGAGCAGTTCACTAGGGAGTCCACTGATGGACAGTTCACACGGTACCTCAGCTTCTACAGGTTCAGGTGCAGGCAGGAGGATAGCAGACAGATAGTCAGGAGTTCAGGCTCATGATGATGATGAGGAGGAGGAGTTTCATTCTCTGGTGGGAGAAGTGCGCTCAGGGAAGAGGAAGCCCAAGTGGCTTCAGGACACCTTGAGAGATGCCTCATCTGTTGCCGAGCCAAAGAGGCCGGTCAGAGAGAGTAGACCACCTGAGAGGTTTTGTAGCTATATGGTGATGGTTACCAACATCCTTGACTCTGAGCCTTCTAGCTATGAGGAGGCAACTAGCCAGCAGGTCTGGAGAGAGGCCATGCAGGAGGAGTATTCTTCTATCATGAAGAATGATGTTTGGGAGGTGGTGCCGAGGCCTGAGGGCAAATCCGTGGTTACTTCCAGATGGATTTACAAGGTAAAGCATGTTGTAGATGGTAGCATTGAGAAATTCAAAGCAAGGTTTGTGGCTAGAGGGTTCTCCCAGGTAGAGGGAGTTGATTATGAGGAGACCTTTGCTCTCGTGGCTCAATATACTTCGATCCACTCCATTATATCGATAGCAGCAGAGATGGGTTGGAAGATCCACCAGATGGATGTGAAGACTGCATTTCTCAATGGCTTCATCTAGGATGAGGTGTACATTGAGCAACCACATGGCTTTGAGGTGCATGGGAAGGAGTCCCATGTGTGCAGACTGAAGAAGGCCCTTTATGGCCTGAAGCAAGCTCCCAGAGCTTGGTACTCCAGGATAGATACATATTTGCAGGGGATGGGTTTCACAAAGAGTGAGGCAGATCCGAACCTTTACTTTATTGTGATTAGTGAGGAGCCTCTCATTCTGATGTTGTATGTGGATGACTTGGTCATTACAGGTGCAGAGAGACTCATAGAGCACTGCAAGAGAGATCTTGCGACGAAGTTTGAGATGAAGGACATCGGCTTGATGCATTACTTTTTGGGCTTGGAGGTGTGGCAGGAGGAGGGGCATTTCTTCCTGGGGCAGGGGAAGTATATTGTGGACATCCTTAGCAGATTCCACATGGAGGATTGTAGACCCATGTCGACACCGATGATCACCAACTGGAAGAAGCTTCATGCTTCAGATTCCGAGTTGGTGGATCCCACATTGTACAGGCAGCTGATTGGTTCCTTGATGTATTTGGTCAACACTAGACCAGATATCTGTTTTGCAGTCAACACGCTAATTCAGTTTATGTGTGAGCCTAGGAAGGTTCACTGGGTGGCTGCAAAACACATTTTTCAGTACTTGCAGGGGACAGTGGATTATGTTCTGGACTACAGGCAGGGAGATGGAGTGAGATTGGCAGGATACACTGATTCTGATTGGGCAGGTTGTGCTTCTGATAGGAAGAGCACTTCAGGGTGTTGTTTTGGGTTGGGTTCAGCAGTAGTGTCATGGTTCAGCCGGAAGCAGCAGTCAGTAGCACTGAGTTCAGCGGAAGCAGAGTATATGGCAGCTAGTCTAGCTAGTTATGAGGCTATCTGGCTTCACAAGATGTTGTTTCGCTTATTTGGTCAGCCATTGAGACCTTCAGTGATTTACTGTAATAATCAAAGTTTCATTAAACTCACGGAGAATCCAGTATTTCATGACAGGTCAAAGCATATCGGGATCAGATATCATTTCATCAGAGACTACGTTCAGAAGGGAGCTGCGAAGCTTGAGTATATTTCCACTGATGAGCAGGTTGCATATATTCTTACCAAAGCCTTACCACGGGGCAAGCATGTCTACTTCAGAGACAAGATGGGTGTGGTGAGGAACACCTTCCTCGGTAAGAGGGAGTGTTGAAATTTGGTACCGGAGGACAGGTGGTTCCCTTAGGCTTTGATCTTTGGCCTAGGGAAAAGTGTCCAAAAGAATTTAATTTTTCTCCTAAAGTGACTTTATAATTTTATAAAGTTAAATCTAATTTAAAAGTGACTTTAAGTAATAAAGTTACTAAGTCCAATTTTAAAGTGACTTTTATAAAGTTAATGAAAAATTAGAAAGGAAAAGTGACTTTGGAAATAAATGACTAAGTGGGTCTTTATTAAAGTGGGGTGAATTAAAAAATAAAAAGTGAGATTTAAATGAGCATTTAATCTCAGCCTTAGATCTCAATCTATTTCAGCCATTGGATTTAGGGATCACCCAAAAGTCACTTGGATCACCCAAAAGTCACTTGGAGTTAGATTAAGGAGGAAAATGAGGAAAAGGTCATTAATTCTTTCATGAGCAGATTGAGAGAAGGAGAGCAAGAGAGCAAGGGAGATTTCTGGACAGTGAGTTGCGGAGTTTCAGCAGCGGAGTTTCAGTAGAGCGGAGTTTCAACAGCGGAGTTTCAGCAGGGCGGAGTTTCATCAAGTCTGTATAGCGGAGTTTCAGCAGGGCGGAGTTTCAGCAAGGCTGAGTTTCAGCAAGTCTGTACAGCGGAGTTTTAGCAGGGCGGAGTTTCAGCAAGGCGGAGTTTCAGCAAGACTGAGTTTCAGCAAGGCTGAGATAAGTTGTAAAAGTTTTCTTGCTAATTTTTGCTGAATATTTCTCTTACTATAAAAAGGCATTTTCCATAAATAAAGAAGAGCTCTCAAAATGATTTTCCCCAAGAGTTGTAGGGGGTTTTTCCAGGGTCACATTGACCAAAAATCTCAGTGTTTAAATGTGTTTTAATGGCTGTTTATTACTGCTGATTTTTATTTCTGCAATTTCCAGCATTCTGTAAAATTTCCAGAATTTGTGTTTTCAGCAAATTTATTTTTTCCAGCTTGTTAAATGTATGGTTATGGGAAAGGGCATTTAACTATATGGGAGAAATAAGGAGAAACTGAAAACCGGGGTGGAAAATGAGAAATTTCTACATGGATCACACCCTTCTTTCTCATTAAGCTTCTATCCTTATTCCATAGTTGTAATGGGTTTCTTGGTTCACCCCTTACCCACAGATCTAACCCTTTCTCCTGTCTCTGAAAGGTATTATGGGATTTAAACCACTTTATCTGGTTAACAGCAAAAGAGATGAATGCCTGAAGTTGAATATCACCCACAAAAGGACTAGGGTTCTCTTTCGTTTCACCATCCAACACAAGATTATGCAAATAAAACTCACATAAGAATCGCTGGACTTTCACCCCATAATGTTTACAACTGTTTATAAAATCATCAATAGTTTTCAAGTCTATAGGTACCCCTACCTTGACAGCCTTAATTTTTAATTGTAAGTACCTTTTTATCAAAAACAAAGCATAATTTTTGGCAGGTGCCCTACAGGCTAGAACATCAATATATAGAGAGCATCGAAGGCCTCTCTCTTCGATGCATTGATGTTCTTTACTTGCTGCTGTAATTTCTGATATTTCTCCTAAGGAATAGTTTCCTTTGTGAGCTTTTCTATTGTTTGGTGGGCCTGTTCCAGATCCTTTTGAAGTCTCACTATCCTCAGACCATTCTCCATCAAAACATTTTTAGGCTGGAGATCTATCTGGATCTCCTTATTGCGACATTTGGTTCCTATGGTCTATGTTTCCTTCTCATGAACTGTCTGGTCGGTCATGATGCTAGAGGATAATTCCTCTGTCTAGATGTCCTTATTACAGATAGGTGTGTCTTCTATTTGGGTCTCTTTGTTTGTAATAGCCACATGCTATTCCTTGCGCTCCTAAATGATAATGGGTTCGGTTTGAGTCCTTTTGGTTTTAATTTTATGGGGTTTCGTTTGAATGGATGCATCCTTTGTTTCTGGAGTTCTTTTGAGATTCTCCCCATTTTTAGGACCCTTATTTGTTTTCTGAGCTATTTGACTACATTTAATAGTCTTTGTTGTTCCTTTCGCAGCCTTTTGATTTCATTTGTTTTATTCGAAGGAGCAGCTATTTCTTTTCTTGGGCTTGGGCTCTGTTGTTCAGGGATTGCACTCTCGCCCTGGCTTATTTCCATGTTTTCTGCTTGGAACACTTCTTCAGTGTTCTCGTCCTGCTGATCAGGTTTCTCAAGGATGGAAACCTAGGATTGATCTGCTATTTCCCAGGCGGCTTCTACTTCTACTTCTTCTTCTTCATTCATTTCTTTAGATGCACTCTCACTGTGAGCAAAGTGTTCCTGTGATTGCCTTTCCTCTTCTTCCTCATCGTTCATTTCTTCAGATACACTCTTATTGTGAGCAGAGTGTTCCTGTGATGGTCCTACTTCAATATCGAGGTTAAGTGGGTTGTGGGGCTGGATATACTCACCCATATTGGACAAAATTTGGTCCAATTCATGTTATTGCAAAGGGTTTTGTAATGGGATTTCACTAGGTTTCTTTGCTTCCTCCCCTTCTTCCTCACCAGAGTGGTCAATTTCCTCTTCCAATTCCTCTTCTTCATTTTCTTCTAATTCTTCCTCTTCATTTCACCTCCTTCAAATTGTGGTGGTTGCTTGTTCTTTGAGTCATATATCTCTAATGGTTGATTGTTGTTTTCTTGGGGATTTCCAAACATTCCTCTGCTTCTCCCCAGTCTAGCGGACTGTATGCGTTTCTGTGGTCTAAGTGATGTGCTAGCAATTCTTTTTCATTTTGGGGCTAGGAAGGCCAAACCCCCATCTATTGAGAATATCAATTCTTCCCAACTACTCTGCTATTGAGCGAGGCTATAACTTACTATAAGCCAAATTAAGTCGTGATGACTTACTACTGTTTCCACATGACGAGATTTTCTCATACTTCAAGCAGCATCATGCAATAAAGAATTTAAGTATGCGGGAAAATTCACAGCACATTTTTGTTTTAATACAACTAACAGTTTGAGATGGCGTGGTCTTACCACATCTTTTCTGCCATCACATGTGATATAGCTTTGCACAATCCTGGCTAGTTCTGCCCAAGGTTCTCCCAGGGTTATAGGCAGGAGTCATTTTCCTTTGATAGTAAGGCTCTGTCCTTCGTCCCAGAAGATGGTTACAGCGTCTTGGAGTCTCACTTTTTTCTGGGTCCATACTAGTCTGATAGCTGGAAGTCTCGATACTTCAGAAATTATCGCATCTGTTACTGCTATTTGCCTCCCCCTCACCATGGAATGATCTTCCTGCAAATTCTGTAGAAATTCAATGGCCACCGTCTCATTAGACTGTTGTAGTCAGTTAAGGTAGGGAACCCATCTTGCTCTTATTAAAATTTTGCATGCAACATCGGAGATCATTAACACCTGCAGTTCGTTGTGTATTGATCTGCCTCCCATTTTGTTCAAGCTTAGCCCACTTTTACTTTTTACAGAGCAAAAACACAGAGATGATGATGGAACAGCAAGTTGTTCAAGCTTTTAGCACACTGTTAATTTTTTATAGAGCAAAAGCACAGAGATGACGATGGAACATCAAGCTGTGCATATTGGGAAATATCAATACCGTTAGACTTGTTATTCCCGAGTTTTGATGGAGTCATAATACCTCCGAATAAGGAATTGACATGTATGCCAGTGTATTATGGAGGTCACCCACGCCCCCCTGAAATGTGATAGGCCGCCCTCGACCGGAAAATAAAGGAGCAGCATGCTGAACTGCAATCGTACAGTAAAATAAAGGAACAACGTATATATCCCTGACATGATTACAAAAATCAGCGAATTACTAAAATTGAGGCTTATGATGGAAATCACAAATAGATATGGAAATGCCATGAAATGATGCGAAAATAGAGGATAGGACAGCTGATGTAAGTAAAAGTTCTTATGTGGTCATTATCCACTTTAACAATTATGATTGATTTATAAATTATTTTTGATGTATAAAAGGTTCAAAAGGGTTATATAACATAATCTCATTTGAAATCAATATAAAGATATAGGAGAAAGGGTTTATAATGAATATTGGTGTATGAAAAGTATGACTTCAATACCATTAGCAGAGCTCTGTTGTCCATAGGTGTCCATAACCTTGACAGAGTTGCTTGTTTCTCCCTTGGAACCATAATCCTTTGTGTATGCCTAGGAAAGTGTTGTGCGATGTCAGAATGGAGGCCATTGTGCTAGCTTGGTAACCAGATGAATCACAATGCCATTCACCAGGAAGGAGTGAAAGGTGGGCAGGTCGGCTCGTGATGAGACCTCTTGTTCCAAGGACTTTTTTATTTTTTTCTGATATGCCTCTTGGATCATCTCCCTGGTGTGGTGGCCATAGTGGGGATGCCACTTCACTTGCTTCCTTATGATCATGGTAGGCTGGCTCTTGATGAGACCCCCTATCCTTCATCTGACAAATCATGTTAGTAATCATATAGATATATATTTTTCTCTTTTTTCTTTTCTTTTCTATAGCACTTTCCTATTTATATACAGAGGGTGGCTCAACACTCCTTAAGGGTAGGGATGGTGGAAAAAGTCTGAGCATCTCAATAGAGGAAAATATGCCCTTATTCTTATTCAATAATAATGATCAAAGAAAATTATGAAGATTAAGAAAGAACCAACATGATAAAAATAATCAATCAAATTGGTTTTAGTTCAAATAAGGACAACAAAGTGATATAAATATTTGTGTCCTTTCCTCTTTTCTCTTATCGATTCAAAGCAATTTCTCTAAAGATAACGATTTTTCTTTGGTTTGTTGATTTCAATATTCTCTAGTTTTTGTGTTTTTGCATAAATGTATAATTGTGCCCTAAATGAACCATCATTCACAAAAAATCCTCTAAATGATGAAACATACACACACACAAAACAACAACAACAAAAATGCATTCAAAAAGTGTTTTTCCTTAGATGGAACAACTGTTGTTCTTTAAGAGGGACAGAAAAAGGACATCTGCAGGAAAAAAACGTGGTTCCTTTAAGAGGAACATCAAACAAAAGAAAGAAAAAAAATACACTCGAAATTGTTGTTCCTTAAAAGGAACAGCAAATAAAGCAAGCATGAGATAAAATACTGCTCCTTTGGCGGAACAGCCTAAGATCATCTGAGATCGAAACTGTTGTTCCTTCGGAAGGAACGACAGAAAGGAAAAAAATGCAAAGGAGGGCTGTTACTTTAAAAGGAACGACAAAAAAATCTGGCAGAAGTCTTGTTCCTTCAAAAAGGAACAACAAAAATGCATAAATGTTATTCCTTTAGAAAGGAACAACAAAAAATGAAAGTGTTGCTCCTTCAGAAAGGAATAGCAGAAAACGAAAGTGTTGTTCCTTTGGAAAGGAACAACAGAAAAACGAAAGTGTTGTTCCTTTGGAAAGGAACAACAGAAAAACAAAAGTGTTATTCCTTCGGAAAGGAACAACAAAAAAAATGAAAGTGATTTTCCTTTGGAAAGGAACAAAAGAAAAACGAAAGTGTTGTTCCTTCGGAAAGGAATAGCAAAAAAAAGAAAGTGTTTTTCCTTCGAAAAGGAACAACAAAATGCAAAAGTGTTGTCCCTTCAAAAAGGAATAGCAAAAACAAAAGTGTTGTTCCTTCAGAAAGGAACAAAAAAAATGTGGAAGTTCTGTTCCTTCGGAAAGGAATAGAAAAATGCGAAAGTATTTTTCCTTCAGAAAGGAACAACAAAATGAAAAAGTGTTGTTCCTTCGGAAAGGGACAGCAAAAAATGAAAGTGTTGTTCCTTCGGAAAGGAACAACAAGAAGGTGGAAATGTTGTTCCTTCGGAAAGGAACAACAAAAAGGTGGAAATGTTGTTCCTTCGGAAAGGAACAACAAAATGCAAAAGTGTTGTTCCTTTGGAAAGGAACAACAAAAAGGCAGAAATGTTGTTCCTTTGGAAAGGAACAACAAAAAGGCTGAAATGTTGTTCCTTCAGAAAAGAACAACAAAATGCAAAAAATGCATAAATGCAAAAAAATCTATACATAAATTAATTTATACAAGCAGAAAAAAACTTATGTACAAAATTTAAGAACAATGAAATTACTTAGTGAACCAATTTCGAGGAAGGATTATTTCCCTCAGTAAGAATCTGCATATCAAAACCTTTCTGGAGTTGCTGGTAAAAGGATTCCCGAGTAAGTAGTTTATGGTATAGTCGCACTCAGTGGCCATTTGCTTTAAAGGTATTTCTAGATCCATCTATAGTAGTTGAAGTAATGGTGCCATTGTCATGCACTTTCTGGATTTCATACGGACCAAGCCATCAAGTCTGAAATTTTCCCGGAAAATCCTGAAACCTGGAGTCATATAGGAGTGCCCAATCTCCTTCGTGGAAGATATTCTTTTTGATCAGGGCATCGTGCCATTTTGCTCTCTGCTATTGAATTAATGCAGTGTGTTGAATAGCTGAGAGCCTAATTTCATATAGCTCATTAATTTGTTGTAATCTGTTAGTTTGGGCCTCACTCAAATCCAGACAGATATCCTGTGTTGTTGTTAAGGTTTGTATTTCGAACTCTATTGAAAATATGGGTTCCTTTCCAAATACTAGCTGATATGGTGAATAATCGGTGGTGTTTCTCCACATTGTTCGGTATGCCCACAAGGCCTCCAGCAATCTTGAAACCCAATCATGCCTGTGTGATGCAATGGTTTTTGTCAATATTGCCTCTATCACTTTATTGGTGCTTTCTACTTGGCCATTTTCCTCTGGGTGATACGGAGAGGTAATTTTGTGCTGAATGTGATAATTTCTTAATGTTTCAGTCATTTTATTACCTACAAATTGTGATCCTCTATCCGTGATTATGTCCCTTGGGAGGCCATATCGCATAAATATTTGAAACAGGAAATGAATCACAGAGTCCTTTATAGCTCTTGGAAGTGCCTCTGCTTCAACCCATTTGGTAACATACTCTGTTGCTACTAGAATATATGTTTTCCGATTTGATGATGGGTTGATCGAACCATCAAATCAAGTGCCCAATGCTCAAATAGTTCGATTACTAACCGTTTGTTTAAAGGAATTTCATCGGACTGTCCAGGGCGTTCTGCTCTTTGGCAACTGTCATAGGCTTGAACAAATTTCTTAGCGTCTTTAAAGATTATGGGCCATTAATAACCTGTTTACAAAACCTTGTGACCAGTCCTTCGATCTGCGAAATGTCCGCCACATGGTCCGTCATGACAAGCTTTCAGAATGTCAAATATGTCATCTTCACGGACGCATCTTCTGATGTGCATATCTGCCCCTATATGAAATAGGTAGCCCCTAATCCAAGAAAAACGGGTACCACGTTGCACAATCTGTTTTCGTTCATTGGGGGTTAGATGCTTTGGTAATTTTCCTACTGCTAAATAATTTACAACATCATTATACTAGGGTGTCTTGATAGTGATATCAAACAAATGTTCATCTGGGAATTGGTCTTCGACTGTTGTTGCATCTGCTGGCTTCGACATTCATGAGAGAAAATCAGCTATAGGATTTTCTTTCCCAGGTTGATCTTTTATTGTGATGTCAAATTCGTGCAATAAGATCAACCATTTGGTTACTCTACCATTTGTAATAGGTTTATTTGCTAAATATTTTATGGCAGAGTGATCTGTATATAAAACAACAAGATATCCAGTGATATAATGGCTAAATTTATTTACAGCATGTATTACACCTAAAAACGCTTTTTCAATAACGATATAGTTTAGCTTAGTAGGAGACAAATTCTTGCTAATATAATAAATTGCATATGGTTTTTTGTCTTCTTCCTACCCAAGGACTGCTCCAATAGCTGTTTCTGAAACATCTGATGAAATTTGAAATGGCAGTTCCCAATTTGGACCTCAGAGCACTAGGGTTGTTAACACAAGATTTTTCAGATCCTCAAAAGCACGGTTGCATTTATCTGTCCAGACTAAATCAA
Organism: Pinus tabuliformis; assembly: GCA_031772625.1. NCBI lineage: Eukaryota > Viridiplantae > Streptophyta > Pinopsida > Pinales > Pinaceae > Pinus > Pinus tabuliformis. Next base: position 344,767,147 of record CM062816.1, read on the forward strand.
AATTCCCTGTCAGTGTGTATAGAGGTGCAGCTATTTGAGAAAATTTTCTATGAATCTCCTATAATAGCCAGAAAATCCAAGAAAACTACATACCTCTGTCTGTGTGGTAGGAGTAGGTATTAACAAAATTATTTGAATTTTGGCCGGATCTACCTGTGTTCCAGCTTCTGAGATATAATGACCTAGGATGAACCCTTCGGTCATCATCATATAGCACTTTTCTTGGCTCAAGCAAAGCCTGGTGGTGATACATCGTTGCAACACCTTTTCTAATGTGTCTAGTGCCGGCCCAAAATCATCTCCATATGGTGTGAAATCATCCATGTATACTTTAAGCCCTTCATTTATTAAATCTTAAAAGATGCTGAGGATGGCCCTCTGAAATGTGGCAGGGGCATTGCATAGGCAAAAGGGTAGGACTCTGTAAGCGAATGTTCCCCAAGGACAGGTAAAAGTAGTTTTATCCTGGTCTTCAGGGGCAATCTGAATCTGATTGTATCCACTGAAGCCATCCAAGAAAGAAAATAATTTATTTCTTGCTAATGTGTCTAATACATGATCAATGAATGGAAGAGGAAAGTGGTCTTTCTGGGTTGCTTTTTTTAGTTCTCTGTAATCTACACAAATCCTCCACTTTCCATTCTTCTTTGGCACCACTTCTAGTGGAGAGACCCACTTGCTATCGAAGATTGGATAAATAAAGTTTACATCCAAAAGTTTTTGTAATTCAGCTTTCACAATATCTTTCAGGTGAGGGTTGAGTCTCTATTGGGGTTGGAAAATGGGTCTAACATCCTTTTCTGTATAAATGTGGTGTGTACACAGCTGGGGATCAATTCCCTTTATGTCTAGATAGTCCCATGCAAAAGCTTCCTTATATTTTCTCAGTAGTTGGACCAGCTTTTCTTCTTGTTTAGGAGTCAGGTTATTATTAATGTTCAAGGTTTTTCTTGGCTCAATCTCTATAGTTTTGCTGTTTGAAACAGAGGTAGTGGGTATTGTTTGGTCATGAGTGTCTTTCAGAGGATCTTCTTCTAGTTCATTGTCAAATGTTGCCTCTATCATGTGACATTGTACATGGGATCTGGATTCAAATTGGTTAATTAAGTTGTTAATAACGTCATCCTCTATTTGATATTTAAAATCGAGGGCATCTTCTATGGTTAACGGGGACGTAATGTTTTATGTGAGGTATGATACAGGTTGTTTGTTAGTTTTTATTATTGTTACACTTGGCTGGGCTGGAGGGTATAGAGCTAGATTCTTGATATTACTCCCTCTAGTTATGGTCATATTGCCTTGTCGGCAGCTAATGTAAGCATCAACAGTCACAAGCCAAGGTCTACCTAAGATTAACGGGTGTCCATCGAGAAGGTTTTTGGGGTTGATTATCAGAAAGTTGGCAGGATATTCCCAAGAATCTACAGATACCATTACATCGTGTAGTGTACCTTCTGGCCTAACTACTGATCGGTCAGCCAGTTCTAATAATGTAGAGGTTGGTTCCACTAATGTAATACCTAGTTTTTGACAAGTGGTGGTTGTTAAAATATTAATTGCAGCCCCTAAATCAACCAGGGCATTTGAAAAAGTTTGTCCATTGATTTGCACCGTCACTATAGGATTCCCTGGGTCTTCATATTTGACAGGTGCTTCTCTTCCTGATAACAGATCAGATAGGGTGCCAACTACTTGGACTATTGGGTTAGTTGTTATTCTCCTCTTTGGCTTCCTTATACATAACTCTTTGATGGTTTTTGCATATATTGGGATATCTTGGATAGCTTGGAGGAGTGGGATTTTTATACACAAATTTCTAAGTTCTCCCAGAATATCAAAGTTAGGATGTTCTATAGGGTGCGGTATGATTAATCATTATGGGAATGGGGGAGAAGACGTGGTTTCCTGGTCGTGAGTTTGTTGTCTGACCACATCCTCTTCTTGTACTGGTTGTTCTACGCATAACTAATTTCCAACTTGAACATTTTTATCTCCCTCAGTTTCTATAATACGTCCAAACCTTAATTGAAAGTTGTTGCACTCCTTTAGATCGGTTTCTAGTTCTAGTGTTTCAATTATTTGAACAGATTGAACCAGTCTATTATTTGGGTTCGGGTTGGGTTGGGTTGGGTTGGGAGTTGTGGTCTTAAGTTGGACTAGGGGTTTTATTGTATTGTATATGCCACTAGCAGTGTGGGTTGAAGGAGTGGGATGGTTCCAGCTGGTTGATTCATCGGTCTTTGCTAGTTTGACTACCAGGCTTGACTCTACGAAGTGGAAGGGGACCATTGTGTTGGATATGCATTGTTTTCCCAATATGGTGGAGAGTAGGGAAAATTTGGCCAATTAGATTGGCTTGTTTGATTTGGCCATGGTGATGAAGGAAATGGTTGTTGTGACCAGTTAGAAAAGGGTGGTTGATTTTGCCACATTGTATTATATTGCTGAGCATGATATTGTGGAGGTTGGAAAGAAGAAGTTGGATCATAGGGCATACCTGGTTGTCGTCACTGCCATTGACAATGTTGATTGAGTAGATACACTGGTTCTGGTTCTTCCTCCACTTCCTTGTACACTGCTTTCAAACCCAGGAGTGAGGGGCAGTTCTCTATGGAGTGGTATTTTGTGCAAATAACACAGACTTTAATTGCATCCAGTGGGCACTCTTTGTGGTTATGTTTCTTTCTACATCTAGGGCAGAACATTGCCAGATTTTACTCTGCTTCTACTTGTTTTTGTTTCGCTTGCATAATATCAAGCTACGTTATCAGAGTCCCCAATATATCAGTTTTAAAATTCCGTAGTAAATTCCCAATTTCTGCGCGGGTTACTCCTCCATCAGAGATTTTGATGTCCCTTGTGAGCATGTCACGTTCCGCTAGTTTTAGCCTTGTACTGCCTCGTGAACTCCTAATGCACAAATAAATAATGTCAACAAAATTTTCTTGATAAATGTCACCTTTTCCCATAATATTTAGTGTTTCAACCCATTGTTCCTTCATTCCTTTAATTAATGTCGTTTTTATTACATTTTCAGGTAAGGGTAATGTTTCATAAGGAGATCTCTAAAGATTATATTGAAAACGTTCAACACATTCTTCTGGTGTCTCATTAGGTCTGGCTACCATCTGAAATATTTCATCCTTTAACTCTCTAGACCTACAATAATCCTGATATTTCTTTAGGAAAGCTTCTTTCATCTGATCCCAGTTGCTTATGACACCTCCAACTAACCCCATAAACCATCGTAAAGCAGCCCCTTTTAATGTAGAGGGAAACAATTTTAGCTTTTGGGGATCAGTGGTATAGTCATATCCCCTGCACAGTACATCGAATTCAAACAAAAATGCGTATGGATCTTCCGATGTTAGGCCATGCAATGTAGGGATATGTTGAAGAGGAATGGCCATCATAGGTGCATTAGCTACAGTATCTACAACAGGATATTGCAGTGTGGAGGTTTGAGGTGTTTGCTAGTTCTGGGCCATTTGGTTGAATATGTGCCAATATCCTTCTCGTATTTCTTGGAGGGTATTCCTTGGCTGGCTAGAAGGAGTAGGAATGGCCTTAACGACACTTCCTTTGTCTGGGATGATAAGAGTTCTTTACTGAACTAATGTCTGGGGGGATCTTAGCTCTTCAGGTTCTTCAGCTTTATTCTGGATGATTTTGATATCACTTTCCCTATCTGGGCTACTCAATGGTTGAATTATTCCAAGAGGATATCTTGGTTCTTCGGTTCCCCTGTTTCTCCTCCTCCTTCGCAGAGATTACTAAGGTTCCTTTCTTGTAACAATTTTGGGCTAGAATTTTCAATTTCTTGAAAATATTGCACCTCTGTTTGGTCGTGCACCTCAGCAAAGGCTACAGATGGTGATTCTGTGGCCCGAAGGGAACTGGTAGGTTGTCTAGAAGCAGCTTTTCTAGGTCCTACTAACGGCTGAGATTCTGCTTTTTTAAGGATTTCGTCTATAAAGGTCGGTCGGCCAAGGGTCACCGGCCCCTTAGCTTTATCAGGCTTGGGTAGTGGTTTAAGATTCCTTTTAGGCTTTTCCTGCTTAGTCATGCACACAAATCAAATACTTATTTCTACCCAAAATAACCAACAGATCTGCAGGAAAGCGGGTAGGGAGCAGAGTTGTTACATGCTCCGTACGTAGGTTCTTACCCTCCATTTTTAAAACCCAACTCTCTCCTAGCAGGTACTTACACTACTCTCTTTTAAAAAGAAACAAATGGCTACGCTCTCCCTGATAACGACGCCAAAATGTTGAGCTGTAAAAACGGTCTTTTTAACCTCTATTTACCCTACGTTAATTATCAATCCAAGTATGATTTTTTCAATGTTTTAAGACTCCGAATCCGACTCCGAATTGGCTGAGGATCGACTCCGACTCCGAATCCGAAACGGTAATGACTCGGCCGGCTCGATTTCAATGACTCGGTCGTTGTAAAAAATACATTAAATATTTATTTTTTTATAAAAAAAAAACATAATTTTAAAGATTTTAAACATAATTTTAAAGATTTTCATTCATGTTTCCAAACACACAGCATTATAATATAGATGGAAGACAACATATGATCAAAGTAGGCTCATGAACCAATTCATTATATCAAAATGGTACCCAATGGCAATACATAGTCAATTGTCATACATGATCGAAGACTCAAAACAAAAAACACATAACCAAGGAGGCTAGAAATGGCCTCTACAACAAAAGTAAACTGTGACGGTGACCAGACTCCAGTACTAGTACTACAGTACTACTGGGCCACTGGCTAGTAGCTACTGTCAGAGGAGCCAAGATCACATCGATCAATCTCTGGATCATCATCATCAGAGTTAGACAGGGGGCCCCATGGCTCCTCCTCATCATCATCATCCCCAACTGCAACTGTAGAAGTGGTACCACTAGCAGGCTGTGCAACTGCAGCAGATGCAAGCTGAGATAGAGTAGATATGCGGCTACGCTTCTGTCGTGGCTGAGCAGAGGAAGCACCTACAACTGGAGTCCCTGCTGGCTGTGAGACTGAGGCTGGTGGATTGGGATCTGCATTCAACTGAATAGGCTGATGTTGAACAGCATGTTCAAGTTCAACTGATGTCTCCATATCTAAATCTAAATCAAGATCCTCATCAGGATCAAACTCTGTTGGACAACTCTCCACTACCCAATCTGATGTTGGATCAATGTCTTCCAACACAATGGGATCTGAATCAGGTCTTTTGTTCAGCAAATGGTTTCGTTTGAGCCGAAGGTTGTATTGGACAAAAACTAGATCATTTAACCATTTTTTATCCAAACGGTTTCTCTTCTTTGTGTGAATCCTCTCAAAGACAGCCCAATTGTGCTCACACCCAGATGCACTAGAAGTTTGACTCAAAATACGAATTGAAAACCTTTGCAATTCAGGACAATGGCCACCAAAGGCCTCCCACCATTGTGCTGCAAAAAACATAGGAGTGTAATGAGTTAGCTCAACAAAATTACAAATTATATCTAACTTTCAAATTATAAACGATTTAACAAACTTTAAAAAAAAAAAAGTAAAACTATTAAGAATTTGAAAATTGAAATTTTTGTTTACCTGGCTCATCTGCTTCTCTTGCAATCTTTGCTAGGTTCTTCCCAAAGGTACCTGCTGCATTGTTGAAGATATTGGCCTATCGGTGTATCTCCAGCTGATCAGACTCCAATGAGATCATGCGTTCAATGCAATCAACCAGTCCATCTCTAACCTCCCCCCTCAAAGCTCCTGACTCCTTAGCTTTATAATGATACCGTGGGTTCAAAAACTACCCAGCTGCATGTATAGGGCGATGGAGTTGATTGTTCCATCTTTCATCAATGATTGCCCAAATGGGCCCATACTTTGCCACTCTATCCTTGTATACCGTCTTTATTTTCTCCTTTGCTTGATCCATAGCCTCATAAATGAAGCCCATAGCCAACCTTTCCCCATCCACCAACCGCAACACCTTAACTAGTGGCTCAGCAAGCTTCACAATCTCTACTGCCTTTCTCCAAAAAGTTTCTTCGTGGACTTTCCTTTTCAATTCTTTTCCCTCTGGTTTGTTTGACCAATTGCTTTGATTCCATTCATCACTGGAAAACATCTTTTGCAAGTTTCTATGTTGGGAAAGCATAGATTGCAATGTCAAAAAATGTGTAGCAAATCTAGTGATGGCAGGCCTAATAATATCCTTGCCCCCAATGCGTTTCCTCATGAGGCTCAAAACCAATGTATGATTGTAGATAAATTTTGTTATGCTTTTGGCATGATCTATAGTGTTTTTGACCCAATCTAATTTTCCAATATCCTCAAGCATGAGGTCTATGCAATGTGCAGCGCATGGGGTTCAAAATATGGTCTTGTGTTTTTCCTCTAACAGTTTACCAGCAAGAACATAGTTAGAGGCATTATCTGTGATGATTTGAACAACATTAGCCACCCCCACCTCCTCAACAACCTGATCCAATAGTTGAAACAACAAGTGGCCATCTTTTATCTTATTAGATGCATCAACTGATTTTAAAAACATGGTTCCCTGTGGGCAGAAGACAAGAAAGTTTATGATGGTACGGTTTCTTTGATCAGTCCATCCATCTGACATGATGGTACACCATGTTCTTGCCCATGAGTCCCTGAACTCTTGCAAATACTCATTAATGGATTGAATTTCTTTCTGCAAACGAAACCCCCTTAGCTCATGCATAGTAGGGCCTTTGAAGCCTTTTCCAACAGCATGTATGGCATCAAACATAGGCTCATAATATGGTGAACGAGTAGCATTAAAAGGGATATCAGCATCATACCACCATCTAGCTATGCAATCGCAAGCAGTCTCCCTCAATTCTTTCTTCCAATGGTCATATAAAGTGGGCTGCATTTGAGTTTTACTAACTTCAAGACCATGTGCATCGGATGGAGAGGAGGGAGTGAAATAACTTTTGATAGTCACATCACCCTTTTTCAAATTCATTCTACCCTTTCCCTTATGTTGAACAGAACCAAAAGAGGGAGGAACATATCGGAAAGGGTTGGATGCCTCAGTTTGAGGGATAGAGGAAGAACCCTCAAAATCATAGTGGGGGTTGGTAGCCATCATTTTTTGTATCTCCCTCTTCCTCCCAATTTCAGCCTGTATGTCTTTTTGCCTAGCCTTATCTTCTTTAAATTTCTCAAAGCTGGCTAACAAATTCTTTCTAATCTCCCCAATTTCTGGTGAGGTACATGGGGTAATTTGGCCTCTAATCCCTGCCAAGTGTTGTTTCAGCCTATTAATGCCCACAGGACCTTCCTTAATTTTCCTATGGCAAAATTTGCATTGCATTTGACTATCAACCATTTCAACATATGCCCAAGCAGGATCTCTTGCTCTAGGTGCCATTTTTTGACTAGGAAATGAAAGCAAACAATCTGAAAATGACAAAAAAAAAAAAAAAACATTGATTCAATGTTCATTTATTTGACAAAAAACACTCTCTAAGCTTTCTAGATATGCACCTAAAATTTACTAAGCAAAAACAGATTTATAGAGGTGGAAAAAAATACCTCCAGGCACAAACTGCCTCCTCAAGCTTGCTCCAAGAATCAGCTCCTCAATGATGCTCCAAATGGCTGCCCAAGAAGCTCCTCACTCCAACTACAATGCTCCTCCAAGACTCCTCACTGTTGCTCCAAAAAAAGCTCAAGAACTGCTCACTAACTCTCAAAGAAGACTCTCACTCAAATGCATAAGACTGCTGTGAGTGAATGAGAGCACTTGGGTGTGTTAAATAGGGTTTGGGAGGGGGAAATGGACCCCAAAAATCATTTAGCATATTCATATAGCAGTTTGGGGTCCAAACCAAACAAAAAACATTTAAAAAATCCATTAAAAAAATACATTTGTTTGTTGTTTACGCTACCTGGGCCGTTCCTTTGTGACTCGGCCGAGTCATATCGGAAACGGCCGGGTTGGCCAAGTCACCCATGACTCGGGCGAGTCATTGAATGACTCGGCCGAGTCATGGGTGACTCAGCCAACCGGACTGTTTCCTAGGCCGAGTCACTATCCTTGCTATTGAATCGGATCAAGCCGATCGTTTTGGTTTCGAAACGGCCGTTTCTTAAACAGGGGATTTTTTATCTCAAGAGTGTACTCAATCTGAGGCGGTCACTTGTTCAAGAGTAATGTTTGCAATATAGTGCCTACAAAAGTAAATAAATGTTGGAAACAAAATCTAATTGTAATGGCAAGAAACTTAAACACTTTGTAACTAAATTATTCACTCAAGAAACTACAACAATCATCAGTCAAGGATGCAATAATGATAACTCTTTCCCCTGTAAACTAATGTAAATGTAAATCAATTACAGACAAGACCTCCAATCTAAGAACTTAGACTACAGTAGTCAATGTTCGTTACAGTTGTAGGTATTTCTATTCACACCAAAGCAAATGCTGGAAATGACAATTCAATTTGCAGAAAAGGAACACCAACTAATATATTGAAAAGATCGAACAAAAAAGCTTAATCTACAGAAATGAATTAAGAAACAATCTTAACCGAAAGGAATTGAACATCACTCTTCAACTAATAAAGGAATTGAACAACGATCTGAACTAATAAAGGAATTGAACAGCAATCTAAGAAAGGAACAGCGAACATAAGTAAATTAATGTACAAACTTAATTAAGTGTAAACCCACAGGAACTGTAGAATCAGTAATCTTATTCTAGCATGTCGGACATTAACCATAGATATAAAGGAACGACAACTGCAATTATAACTGAACAACAGTTAAATGAACAACAATTGCAATTGTAAGTAAACCATAGTTAAATGAATAGTAATCGCAACTGTAAATGAACATCAATACCAATATGTAAATGAATAGTAGAATCTGAATTAGACAGTGCAATGTTATCTCAAAATGAACAACATACATTTCAGGCTGTGAATAATAATCTTGCTATCCAAATATGATTTCTATATAACAGAGCAATTTAATGAAATGTTTAGAAACAAAATATTACTGAGTAAAGCGAATTAAAGAAATGCAAAAGAAATCAAACCACACACAACTGTAATCATAAAATAATGATACAAGAAGCAAGTGATCCACTAGGGCTAGGCCCTTAGCCACTAGGTAAACACTGCTGCGGTTACTCCTGGATCAGATAATGGAACAACAACTAAGTTATATATTAATCATAAATGGCAGAGTTACAGCTATCGCTCTTTAAAAAGAGTCGATGATCAAAGTTAGGATTACAACAAGAAGTTCTACAAAATGACAACAATATTTCCCTTTAGCCACCAGCACTGTCCCTTTTTATAATAGCCATTGGAAGTATCAAGAGTACTGATAATCTTTAAAAAAGTGATCCCTCAGGATCCAAGGATCCTGATGGATTCGCTACATCTTTGACCTTTAGTTATCATTTTGTCTTTTTGCGCTGATACCGTGTTTCCTCTTCCTTTTCCTGGGTCATGCGCTTTGATCTTGATCTCCTCGTCTGGATACGACTTTCTATCAAAGGGACAACAATTGGTTCTGCTTTGTCTTTTCCTCCTAAATAGTGATTTTCCATTTTCTTCACTTTCTGCATAGAAAAAGACAATAATTAGTCATTTTGCATCAATCACAAATCTCCTTAGTTCTATCATAATTCTTTATCATATAACCATCTTAGAGTGTAAAGAAGTTATGATTTAAAGGAAAAGATAAAGAAATAAATGGTAAATAATACCTTTTCCAATACTCAACACCTCCCTCGATCTCTTCGGTGGGCGCGGTTGTTGTTTCTGCCATTTGTGCTATCGTTGTTGCCTCAGCCGCCTTTCGCTGTGTGGCCACTTCCTCTTCCTGGTGCTTTCGTCCTTTTCAATGAATGGAAGCTTTGCCCACGTTTGGGTTGGATCCTTGCGCGCCTGGATATACAGGTTATACATATCCCCCTTAAATTCTGTCGCACTTTGCAAGATGTTATATATTACAGGGGACAAGCGTGGCCTACGGTTGATCCATGTTCGTAAGCTCGCCTCTACAAATGCCCAAAACACTTTTTTCTCACAAATCCTTTTCATGTCTTTCGTTGCCCAAAGCAAGGTGTACCTCATGGCCTCAGGTAGGTTCCTCTCAATGGGGGGAAACTGGCTGTCTTCCGGCAGCTCCCCTACAACCAACAGGATGGAAAAGAGCAACCATGCATAGTGGAAGGTCTTAGCCTGCTCTTGGGCCTTCCTACAATTTTTCAAAAACTCATCGTAGAGAAACTACGCTCAGTTGAACTTTACCCCCTTTGCACACTACTCTGCCAATGCAATTACAGATATTGGCACCTCGTTTATGCAACATTTCCTCATTAGCTTGCCGGCCAGCAGTTGGGTGGCTATGCATACCCCTTGGTCCTTGATGCTTGCTATCACATACCCTCGCTTCCTCTTATCCAACTTATATTTGGCATTCATATCCTCTGTGAAGGCCAAGTCGCCGCTCTTTCCTGCTATGGCTGCGGGATTGTTTCCTTTGATGGGCTGTCGGGAAATCCAGTGAATTAAATCGGCCGTGATGGGAATTGACTCTTCCATCTAGAGATACACATCATGTAATAGGCGTAGTAGCTTCCAAATGACAAAAATTTTGATGGGCGTGTGGTGGTATTGGGGTATCCATCGCAGATTAAGTAACCCGGCCTTCTCCACATCGCATAGCCATTTCTACTGAAGTAATTTCTCCACGGCCAACTGTGGGAACTTCTCACTGTCCACGAGGTCCCATTCTTTAAACTTTATATTAGGCACTCGTCCCATTGGTGGACCTTCAAACCTTATTTCATCTGGAAGGAGTGGGGTCTAGAGCGCACTCTTCGTGGCCTCCAGGTCCTTCGGTATATTAGTTGTCCCCTTCCATGCAGGATGTAGGGGGGTAACTTTATCACCAAAGGAACTTGGGAAACATTCTCTACCTCATCATCTTGAGCTTCAATTTGGGCGATCAGGGCTTGAAAATCTTCCTCCTCCTCCTCTATTTCAAAGGTGACAACTTTTCCCTTTTGTGCCATTGACAATTTACTAAACCGCAGGTTCCGAGGCGATACCCAGATTGCCCCCATTGGTCACTTGTCTTTCTATGGTTGCAGTGTGTGTAGGGAATTTGGAACCTTTGGTGCAGTTGCCGCCTCTCCAGGCTCCTCTTGGGTCAAACAATGCTCTGGGTTAACTTCCACGAATCGCACTCTGGTTCTCGCAACCGTCATCATTTCTATACTATATCCGTCTGGTCGCGTACTCACGGGTGGCAAGGTAGCTTGGTGCTCAATGCTTTGTACTGTCTCAAATCTTAAACAACCAAGTGTTGCCTCGAGGCTGCCCCAAGGGATTTTATAGTATCATTTGAATTTGAATTCAACCATTCCCTCCACTTCTGAGTCATTAATACCTTCTTAGCGGCAGATCGTCCCGAATCTAGCTCTTAATTCATGTCTTAATCGCCTGCCGCCCATTCCTTTCTGCCTTAAATTGGACCTCTTGTCATGAACAGTGACATCAACGATCACCTCCCAGCCTACCCACGCAGCAGCACAACCCCTTATGCGTGACTGCAACCCCTGTGACATACTGGCCCTGCGCGTAACCTCCTTCCCGTGTAGCTCTCCTACAGACTTGTTTATAATTTGCGCCCTCTTTCAATTGCTTGGAGCGCTAAGACTGTGCTTCCTACAGATAGTCAGGTGGTCGCAACCTTGGTGCGAGGCTTCAATTTTCCTGCTAGCCCGGGCCACGAGCACCTGTCAAATACCCTTGCGTCCATTAGTGCATTGCATTCTTCTTTGTATGGTACACTCCCCTGTTTAGTAAGGTGCGGGTGCAGCCATGGTAGCAGGGTCACAACTCCTTCTAATGCAGTAGTAGGGCTGGCTAGACTTGGTCCCTTCATGCATAGTTTCTCGTAGCTTGCTTTCACAAATTCGGTTTCCAGTTCACTGATTTCTTCATCCAATGTCACTCTTTTCTTCCTTAGCCGTGTCAAATCTTCGTCGAGTTCGTGAAGTTTCAAGCTCCCTTGTCGAATGGCTTCCTGTAACTGCCTAATTCCTTTACCCATGTCCTCGCGTCCTGTCCCAACTGTGGGATCTGTGGTCTGGGATTCTTCTCTACTCTCTTGGTTTCATCTCTTCTTGTCAGTGTTGGGGTCATTTCCGTGCTCCAATTTTCCTTATGGTCCTATAAACCCATCGAACCACTAGTACGCGCAGGTCCCAGTCAGTTCGTCTCACCTGGTGAACTTTGTTCATGACTCCGCATAGATTTTTGAATTCTCTATCGCAGGATATTTGTGGAGTGTGTCTCCTTCCCTGATGCCACATCAGATTCTGATTTTCAATCCTTAGTTTGGGAGGTGCTACACAGCATGCGTCTGCACCCATCGACACAAGTGGGCGTGAAAATTGCTTCGTCCTGGTTGCCTGGCTCATGTTCATCACTGGGGACTTCCAAATTGTAAGTGTATTTGTCTTCTACATTCGTACCAGTTTCCAAAATTCTTCTAGTGGGTATTCCACCATCGTGCGGGTGTTGCGTGCAACGCCCATTCTAGCGCACCGTACCACTTCTATTCTGGTACTACACTTTCAAATTTTTCTAAGAATTCATCCACTCCTGTTACCCCATCATATGTTGGCAATTCCCATGCTTTGGTCGTCATGCACCAAAGTGATATAATCATCATGTTGTAATTTAGCATTGTTACTTTGTGCAACCGATTCTGCCAATGCTCTATTTCTTCATTTGAATCCAAAGTACAAGAAACTGTCGCGCTCCCATGAGATTCTTCCATTTACAGTCAGGTTCACTTGATCCTTGCCTTACACCATTATCTGGTAAATGAAATCTAGCTCATCATCGTTGTCATCATCGCACACAAGTTCAGTGTAGCGCGCTCCTTCGGCTAGATCTAGCGGAACCACTACGCGTAGAGACTTTCTCTCGAATATCATCTTCTGCTTCTTTAGGTTAATGATTCCAGTTATATCAGTGGCCTAGTCTATTCCTAGCAACACAGGATAAGGATTGTTATCATCAACAATCTCTATCACTTCAAATTCTGTTTGCATACTCGTGCCTTCGATATCAACTGTTACCCCTTGCAATCTCCCCATGGGAAAAATCTTATGTTGGTTCGCCTTCCATAATTGAATCAAGGACCACTGTAATGCAGGCCTACCCATGCATTCCCATGTCTACTTTGGTAACACATTCACGTTCGAACCCAAGTCTAGTATTACCTGATCCATTTCATATTCGCCAATTTGTGTTGTTAATCTCATTTCCCTCCCAGTGCGCAATGTATGCTTTCCTAGTTTCTAGACTATGCGTGTTCACCTCACCCTGCACACCTAGTGATCAGTTCTTGTAGTCCTTTAACTGCCCTGTTGTCATGCAATAGCTTCATGCATGTCTCTAAAAAGGTAGTAAGCATAGAAGGATCCATTCTGGGCTTTGGTTGATCCTTACTACCTGAAGTTGAGGCCTCCGCGAAGCTCTTCTTAGCTTCCACAAACGTCTCCTTTACACGTTCCAAGTCAAACTCAGGTTGATTTGTAGGAGCCTTGCGAACCCATGTATCTTCCTTGGGTTGCTTCTCCTTATCTTCCCCTGTAGTCACACCACTTGTGAGAATCATATTCACATTTGGGTCCTCTTCGCGCATTTCAAACCTCATCATTTGAATATTCTGCATCAGAATAAGCTGGAGTACCCCTTTCTCGCGCATCTGCATGACCAATGTAGGAAAATCTATTGCTTCATGATCAAATTGGGCACAATATGAACAAGATAGTCTCAGCGGGTTGGTACAATTATGGGTGTACTACCCTGGCCCTCCACAATTGTAACAGATTAACTATCCATGGCCCCTTCCTGGCCCCATTCCTCCTTGTCCTCGACCTTGCCCTTGAAATCCAGTGCGCGCCATCCCCACGGCTGGGTCGAGGCCTCACATTTTTGTCTGCATTTTATATGTTGGGGTCCACTCCATCATTAACTCGTAGTTGTAACAAGTACGCTCATCATGGCCCACCAATCTACAAAAATTACAAAACAGTTACTAGGGAATTTATGTATACTTATGCAACAAATGACAGTTGTCCGTCCTGTGCTTTCCCCCTATCTAATAGATCGCACAACATAGTGCAGGAAATGCACTTGCTCCTGCCTGTCCCTCTAGTCTCAAGAGAATTGGCCCCCCTCCTGCCAAGTAGTTCGCGAATACTGGACAGTGGTCTTTGTCATGGCCTTGGGCTTTGCTTTTTATGCACCACACTTCTTTGTGCACCTCCGGTCATGGCGCCCTATCCTACTTCAAACTCTACATCTCCAAGCATAGATTCTATAGTTGTGAGTGGATCTGTTGGACTCCCAATCCTGAATCTTGTATTGGTTTTTCATGCAACCTCATTGCCATTTTGTTAAAATTGGCAACTAGGGCCAAACTCCATGTGGGTCAGCTTATTTATGGAAGCTGATATTTTTATTGGATCCCTCTCGTCGAGAGGTGTAGGATTGATCTAAAGATCATCCGATTCCGATAAGTATTTATGGAGATATGAATTTATTTTGATTATGGATTTATTATCAAGCTGACCAACACCTTATGTGGGCTCGGAAGCCTAACCGACATCTCTATTCATCAGCTACATTTTAGTATAAATAGAAGAGTATTTGAAGTCTTTTGGTAACTCTCTTCAAGTGATGTCCTCTCCATGTCTTGGGTTTTTGGAGAAGGAGATACACTATGGATTACGCTGGCCTAGTATAATGATACCCTAATGGAGAACACAGTCATGAATCCGTAGGCTATGGAGATGTATTCATCTACGAATTAAGGGGTAGGTATACCATAGTCAAATGTTGTTCACGGAGCCCTAGCCACAGTAAGACGCAAACTCATGAGGATACAAATATAAACCTTGTACGTTGGACCTTATGTGCTATCATGGAAACGCACAGTTATGTTGATCATTACATTTATATGTAGGGAATAATTAACTCACCGTCAATAAAGGTTCTATACGAAGAATACTCTTACATGCAGTTCATATATATACACACACTAGGTATACCACAGTCAAATGTTGTTCATGGAGACACACTCATATGATGTTCATGGTTACGCTATTCATATCATGTCAATACATGAAGCCGCAATCAATACACAGTCATGGTGATAAAGCCGCAGAGGGTAGTTTCATTAAAGGTGAAGTAAAGCCGTACTCAATATGTAGACACAATGATAACAAGCATGAAGAGCCGCAGGCATAAAGGCATGATGTATCTGCATTATGAAACCAATGCTCACACATGAATGCAAAATAGCAGTTAACCACAACCAAGTTATGACGCTGCAAAGGTATTGGGTCAAGTTATGCATTGTTATGTGCAGCACATATCCGCACAAGAGCTAGGACATCTAGCCATTGTCAAGTAAGCTTAAACGCTGTCCAGAAGTGACCTCTCCATAGCTTGTAAGGTTCTTTCTCATAGCTAGAAGAAGGCTCTATCATTACAGTCATGAGGTAGAGGCTTCAAGACATTGTTAAGGAGCCCTAAATGCAGCCAGAATTGTTGTAGGTGATAGCATAGTTTCAAGGTCATAAATAACCATGAATTCATGATTTGTCTAGACTTGTTGGAAGATTCGATAAGCTACAGTTAGCTGCTTTGCTAGGCTGCAAGCCATAACAAGTAGCTAAGGCTTTTCCATGGGAGTATTTCAGTATGCATTGAGTGTGGGTGGTAGCGTGGATGAGGAGGGACTCTCCTAGGTGGTCAGAAGCCCTATCACAATGAGCA
Organism: Pinus tabuliformis; assembly: GCA_031772625.1. Classification (NCBI taxonomy): domain Eukaryota; kingdom Viridiplantae; phylum Streptophyta; class Pinopsida; order Pinales; family Pinaceae; genus Pinus; species Pinus tabuliformis. Next base: position 344,782,995 of record CM062816.1, read on the forward strand.
TCAGTGATATAATGTCATTTATTTGTTAGTACAGCAACATGATGATGATGCACATTAGTAAGGGCAGCATGATGATGGATAAGATCATGGACATGGGCAGCATGATAAGAATCATGATTAGTGTAGCATGGTGCAGTATGCAGTGGTACAACAAGAGAACCAGATGCAGCAGAATGATAGGTGAAGGATTCACCTTGGAGAATCAGTTGAAGTAGAATGTCTTCAATTGATCTCATCGTTATACGAAATGATCTATGCTAGATACATATAAGTCAAAGTGTTAAATTCTATTGTAAATGTACTATCTCTCTCTCTCACTTTCTCTGCTGAAATTTGAAGAACATAAAAGAAGAATTGATCAAGGGTTCCCCACATTGTGCGGTTTGTCCCTGGCTAGCGCCACATCTTGTATCCTCTTGTCTTGGCTTGTCTTCTGTGATTTATATTTATGTTCTATCTATAGTTTATCTTAATGCTAATGTGATTCCTAACTGTGAAAATTTAAATAAATTGCTCTAGCATAGAACATACCCAAAATTAACATGGGATTGGAGCTGAGGTGAAGACAATTCCCAAGCAAGAGTGAAAGAGCAATCACTGAAGACAATAGGGACAGGACAAAAGGATCAATGGGTTCCACATCTCTCTTCTAAAGTTCACAAAGGGTGAAGTCGAAGCAGAGAATATTATCAGAATGGTGCAATGGAAGTTTCTGATGGCCTACTTAAAGATCACTTCATTGGGAAGTTTGGATCAAAGGGTGGAAGGAAAGGTAGATGCCTTGGTTGCAATAAGTTTGGCCATCATGCGAAGGAGTGTCTGAAGGATAGGGACACGTCTCTTGATGAAGATAACAATCATTCCAGGGACATCTTCAATGATCAAAGGAATGACTAGTAATGCAGGTCATCAAGAAAATGGTCGACTCTTCAAAGAAAGAAAGGAACCCCAGAATCTCTTTTATGTACCTGATCGCAAGAAGAACCTGGTGTCCATCTCGAAAATGGAGTCAAAGGTTTCAAGGTGGAACTCATCGATGGAAAGGTACGTGCTTGAAAATATATTTTTCAAATATTTTTTAGAGTTCAGGGTTGTATTAAGTCCATTGGGGATCATGTCCATTGACTCAGCACTAGACGTCTGTGAGTCAGATGGTGACCGGGATGCCTGAATTCAAAAAGAGCATGAAGGTACATGTCTAAGATGTACCAAAGGAAAATCTTATGAGGAGGACCATTCCCCTCATGCATCAGGTCCATAGGTTTGGAACAACGTGAGGAGTTTGAGATTCATGATCGGGAATCTCATGTGTACAAGTGGAAGAAAGCCCTCTATGGCTTGAAGCAAAACACCTCGGGTGTAGTATGAGAGGATTGATAACTATCTAATGAAGCTGAGATTCACTAGGAGTGAAACTGATCCAAACCATTACTCGAAGGTTGTGGATGATAGACCTCTCATACCGGCACCTATGTCTGACAGGTGTAGACCCTCTCATTTGTAAGAGACATAGGGAGTTGGATTCTGAATGTGGAAAGATAAAACTACAAGCTTGTGACTAACTCGATGATCTTAACTTGTAGAAGTTACATGGTAGTGATGTCAGACTAGATTTGAGAATGCATCTGAGTTTTATAAACTCATTCGCGTTGATGTTCTTCATGAACCTCCATCTGGATATATGTTTTGTAGTTAGTATGGTGAGTTCATATTTGGTTGAGCTTCACTAGATTGGTGCCTAGAATTTTCTGATATATTTTCAGGGAACAATCTCTCATGGATTGAGATACACTGCTGAAATATTTCAAATGTTGAGGGGGCAGGCAGTGTGGAGGATCACTAGAGAACTTCTCAGTGTTGGTTCTCCTTGGGATCTGCTTTGATATCCTGGTTGAGCAGGAAGCAGAAGTCGGTAGCTTTAAGCACCACCGAGGCAGAGTATATTACTGCTAGCATGGCTACCTGAGAGGCAGTCTGGTTACGAAAGCTCTTCAGTGAGCTATTTGGATACCATTATGTAGCAGATGATTAGTTCTCTTGTGAGGTCTGAATGATGTGTTCTCCTTGATGATTATGTAGCAGGATGATTAGCTCTCCTGTGAGGCCTGGATGATGTGTTTTCATGGCGATTGTGTAGCAGGATGATTAGTTCTCCTGTGAGGACAGGATTGATTAAGTTCTCCTGTCGAGGCATCCTACCCATGTAGTTTGGGATTCATGGGAAGTACCTCTCATTTGATCAATGAGTAGGGAAATGAGGATAAGGACCATAGTAGTGCCGATGGATGCATCGTTGTATCTATTGTACTCCCTATGCTAGGATGACCTTCATTGATCTGGGATCAATGATACTAGTCTGGGACCAGTAAGAGTTGTACCTACTATGACGTTGACTTCGGGTCGATTGAGACTAGTCTGGGACCAGTGGTAAATACTCTAAGGCTAACTTCGGGTCAGTGGAGGACTAGTTTTACGAGTTGTACCTACTATGATGCTGACTTTGGGTCGGTTGAGCCTGGTCTAGGACCAGTGGTACATACTCTGAGACTGACTTCAGGGCAGTAGAGGATTGGTCTGGGACCAGTTGTAGGAGTTGTACCTACTATGGCGCTAACTTCGGGTTGGTTGAGAATGGTCCGGGACCAGTGGTACATACTCTGAGACTGACTTCAGGTCAATGTAGGACTGGTCTGGGACCAGTGAGAGTGGTACATACTATGACACTGACTTCGGGTCAATTAAGACTGGTCTGGGACCAGTGGAACGTACTCTAAGATTGACTTCGGGTCAGTGGAGAATGGTATGAGACATTCTTGATCAATTCTTCTTGTTCATAGTTCAGAAGAGCTAAGTTGAGCGGAGCCAACAAGAATTGAGCAGAGCTAAGTTGAGCAGAGCCAACAGAGCTAATCAGAGCCAGTAGAGCTGAGCAGAGCAGAACAGAGCCAATAGAGCTAAGCAGAGTTCGGAAAAGCTAGGTAGAGCTGGGTAGAGCAGTGTAGGACACTAATGGTGGAGATAGTACAGTTGGTCATATGGATCAGCGAATGTAGTTCTCCCTAGTTGAGAGGGAGTGTTAAAATTGGAAACTAGGGCCAAACTCCATGTGGGTCAGCTTATTGATGGCAACTGATATTTTTATTGGATCCCTCTCATCGAGAGGTGTAGGATTGATCTAAAGATAATCTGATACCAATAAGTATTTATGGAGATATGAATTTATTTTGATTGTGGATTTATTGTCAAGCCGACTAGCATCTTATGTAGGCTCAGAAGCCCAACCGATGTGTCTATTCATCATCTACATTTCAGTATAAATAGAAGAGGATTTGAAGTCTTTTGGTAACTCTCTTCAAGTGATCTCCTCTCCACGTCTTGGGTTTTTGGAGAAGGAGATACACTATGGATTACGCTGGCCTAGTATAATGATACCCTAATGGAGAACGCAGTCATGAATCCACAGGCTATGGAGATGTATTCATCTACGAATTAAGGAGTAGGTATACCATAGTCAAACGTTGTTCATGGAGCCCTAGTCATAGTAAGCCACAGGCTCATGAGGATGCAAATAGAAACCTTGTACGCTGGACCCTATGCGCTGTCATGGAAACACACAGTTATGCTGATCATGACATTTATACGTAGGGAATAATTAACTCGCCGTCAATAAAGGGTCTATACGAAGGATACTCTTACACGCAGTTCATATATATATACACGCTGGGTATACCACAGTCAAATGTTGTTCATGGAGTCACACTCATATGTTGTTCATGGTTACGTTGTTCATATCGTGTCAATACATGAAGCCGCAATCAATGCATAGTCATGGTGATAAAGCTGCAGAGGGTAGCTGCATTAAAGGTGAAGTAAAGCCGCAGTCAATATGCAGTCGCAGTGATAACAAGCACGTAGAGCTGTAGGCATAAAAGCATGGTGTATCCGCGTTATGAAACCAATACTCACGCAGCAACGCAAAATCGAAGTTAGCTGCATCCAAGGTATGAAGCCGCAGAGGTATTGGGTCAAGGTATACGCTGTTAAGTGCAGCACGTATCTGCACAAGAGCTAGGACATCTAGCCACTGTCAAGTAAGCTTAAACATTGTCCAGAAGTGACCTCTCCACAGCTTGTAAGGTTCTTTCTCATAGCTAGAAGAAGGCTCTATCATTACAGTCATCAGGGAGAGGCTTCAAGACATTGTTAAGGAGCCCTAAATGCAGCCAGAATCATTGTAGGTGAAAGCGTAGTTTCAAGGTCCTAAATAGCCATGAATTCATGATTTGTCTAGACCTGTTAGAAGACTTGATAAGCTACAGCTAGCTATTTTGCTAGGCTGCAAGCCATAGCAAGTAGCTAAGGTTGTTCCATGGGAGTATTTCAGTATGCATTGAGTGTGGGTGGCAGCGTGGATTAGGAGGGACTCTCCTAGGTGGTCAACAACCCTATCACAATGAATAACAATGATAGAATGTCATCTATTTGTTAGGACAACAGCATGATGATGATGCACATTAGTAAGGGCAGCATGATGATGGATAAGATCATGGACATGGGCAACATGAAGTTGAATGGGATCATGGACATGGGCAGCGTGATAATAATCATGATTAGTGCAGCATGGTGTAGTGTGCAGTGGTATAGCAAGAGAACCATGTTGAAATTTGGTACCGGAGGACAGGTGGTTCCCTAAGGCTTTGATCTTTGGCCTAGGGAAAAGTGTCCAAAAGAATTTAATTTTTCTCCTAAAGTAACTTTATAATTTTTATAAAGTTAAATCTAATTTGAAAGTGACTTTAAGTGATAAAGTTACTAAGTCTAATTTTAAAGTGACTTTTATAAAGTCAATGAAAAATTAGAAAGGAAAAGTGACTTTGGAAATAAATGACTAAGTGGGTCTTTATTAAAGTGGGGTGAATTAAAAAATAGAAAGTGAGATTTAAATGAGCATTTAATCTCAGCCATTGATCTAAATCTATTTCAGCCATTGGATTTAGGATCACCCAAAAGTCATTTAGGGTTGGGTTAAGGGAGGAAAAGGAGGAAAAGATCATTCATTCTTTCATGAGCAGATTGGGAGAAGGAGAGCAAGAGAGCAAGAGAGATTTCTGGACGAGGAGAAAGAGGCAGCAGTTTGACACACATACAGGCAGCACTTCAGCAAATCCGAACAGCATAAAGAACAAGCAGAAAAAGGCAGTTTTTGTGAGCAAAACAGTGGAAAATTTAATTTTCAGCACGAATATCGAGGAGGCAATTTTCTGCACATTTTTCGAGGTCTGTTCGTACAAGTCCGTACGGCCGTCCGCACAGTCCGTACAGTTCGTACGGTCCGTACATTCGTACGCCCGTACAGTCCGTACATCCGTACGGTCCGTACAGCTCGTACAGCACTTTTCAGATTGTCTGTTGGGCTGAAAACAGATAAGTTTTGCTTGCTGGAAATTTCTGTTTTTGCTGAAATTTATTTGCTGAAAATTTTCTCTGTAAAAAGGCATTTTCCAGAAATAAAGAAGAGCTCTCAAACTGGTTTTCCCCAAGAGTTGTAGGGGGTTTTTCCAGGGTCAAGTTGACCAAAAATATCAGTGTTTTTATGTGTTTTAATGGTTGTTTTTAATTGCTGATTTTTATTTCTGCAATTTCCAGCACTCTGAAAAATTTCCAGAATTTGTGTTTTCAGCAATATTTATTTTTTCAGTCTGTTAAATGTATGGCTATGGGAATGGGCATTTAACTACATGGGAGAAATAAGGTGAAATTGAAAACCGGGGTGGGAAAACAGAAAATTTTACATGGTATCAGAGCTTGAGTGCTGAAGGGCAGTTTGGGACAGCAAAAGGAAAAAATACAGCTGCTGATTTTTTCACTCAGAAAATTCCAACAAGCTGATTTTTCATAAACAGCAGTTTTATCTTTACCACAGCAGTGCTATTTTTCAGTTTTAGGACAGCAAGATGTCATTGGGATTGAGGGTGGAGGATAGGTTGGATGGGCATACAAATTACAGCGTTTGGAAGGAGAGAATGCAGAGTATCTTTGAGGAGGCAGAAGTCTGGGATATCATGGTGCATACAACACAGCACCCTGTTGTTGTGCCTACTGATGCTACTCAGTTGGCAGCTTATAATAAAAAGAACAACAAGGGTAAGAGGCTGATTCTAGACGGAATCAAAGACCATTGCATTCCTCATGTGAGAGGAAAGAGCAATGCCCATGAGATGTGGACAGAATTGTCCAATCTCTACCAGAGTACCAATGAGAACCGGAAGATGGTCCTGAAGGAGAAGCTGAAGAACATTAAGATGGGGAATGATAGTGCAGCTGGATATCTCACAAAGATTACCAATGTGAGAGATGAGTTGGCAGCGATTGGAGAGGCCATTCCATCCACTGAGTTGGTGCGTATTGCAGTGAATGGCCTCCCCCGTTCATGGTTGAACTTTGCTGATGGGGTTTGTGCACGTGAGACCCTTCCCACGTGGGAGAGGTTTTGGGATGATTGTATTCAGACAGAGATCAGGAAAGGACAGCTTGGGGCAGCCAAGCCAGTTGAGCAGGATGAGGACGTAGCACTGGTGGCAGGAGGCAAGAAAGGCAAAAGGAAGAAGCAGGCTTCCACAAGCGGTGGTGGAGGCAAAGGCAAAGGTAAAGGTAAACAGGGCAACTCACAGAAGGACTATTCCAAAGTGAAGTGTTGGAATTGTCAGAAGATGGGACACTATGCAGTTGTGTGTCCGGAGAAGAAGAAGAAGAAGGGGAAGAACCAGGATGTGGCAGCTTCAGTTGAGATTGAGGACTTTGCAGGTCGTTTTGACCGGGAGTTTCCGTTCATTACATGTGAGTCCTCTAGTGCAGGATCACCTGCCACACAGGTTCAGAGGGAGCATGCTTTTCCCTCGATTAGCGGAGCATCTACAGGTATCTGGTATGTGGACAGTGGGGCTTCACGCCACATGACAGGAGTCCGGGAGTACTTCTCAGAGCTTTCAGAGAGTGGCACTGATATTGAGGTAGTACTCGGTGATGACAGAGTTGTTAGAGCAGTCGGGGTGGGTACACTGACATTTCAGAGGGAGTCCAGACCTCCCTTGAAAGTGTCAGATGTTCTTTATGTGCCAGGGATGAGGAAGAACCTCATATCCGTCTCAGCTTTGGAGGACAGAGGATATGAGGTACTGTTCAGGGGAGGACAGGTGTTGATTTATCCCAGGGGCACTCCAGCTGATTCAGCTAGAGTGATAGGTGTACGCCATGCAAAGGTGTACAAGTTTGCATTCCAGCCCCTTTTGGCATTGAGTAGTAGTACCAACAGCAGAGCTAGCAGTTCTGAGCTGTGTGAGATTTGGCACCGCAGGATGGGACACATGTATCATGGAGCCTTGAGGACATTGCGGGAGATCACTACAGGTGTGCCAGATTTCAGTACTGATCACTTTGATACTTGCAGAGGTTGCGCGATGGGCAAGTTTGCCAAATCCCCTTTTCCCAGCAGTGACAGCAGAGCGACGGGGATACTTGATTTGATTCATTCCGATGTGAGCGGTCGGATGTCTCATGTTTCCTTGAGTGGATATGAGTACTATGTGTTATTCATTGATGATCACTCCAGGAGGACCTGGATTTATTTTTTGAAGACCAAGAGTGAGGTCTTCAAGCGGTTTCAGGAGTTCAGAGCTCTTGTGGAGACTCAGACAGGTCGAAAGATCAAGTCCTTGAGGTCGGACAATGGAGGAGAGTACACCCTTGGAGAGTTTGTTGACTATTGTGCAGAGGCAGGCATTAGGAGGGAGTTCACTGTTCCTTACAACCCCCAGCAGAACGGGGTTGCAGAGAGGAAGAACAGATCCATCATAGGGGCTGCCAAAGCCATGTTACATGATCAGCGGTTGCCATTGTTCTTGTGGGCAGAAGCCTGCAACACAGCTGTTTACTTGCAGAACAGGAGTCCGCATCGTGCCTTGGGGCACATGACTCCGGAGGAGGCTTTCTCTGGGAAGAAGCCTGATCTTGGTCATCTTCATATCTTTGGATGCATTACATACTCCTATATACCCAAGGAGAAGAGGACCAAACTAGAGCCCACCGCAGAGAAGGGTATCTTTGTGGGCTACAGTGAGACCTCAAAGGCCTTTCGGATTTACATTCCTGCACAGAGGAGAGTTGTTGTCAGACGGGATGTGAAGTTCGAGGAGGATAGGGCCTTTAGGAGGTCACGGGAGTTAGAGTATCTGGATCAGCCAGACCCTCAGCAGCAGTTGAGTCAGTCGCAGGGATCCAGTGGGCAGGGATCAGGAGGATCCGGAGGTACATCTATGAGGATGTCAGGTCCATCAGTGAGCAGTGGCTCGCCGAGCCAGAGGGGTGGTGCTCCGGGCAGCATGCAGAGCAGTTCACAGAGCAGTTCACTAGGGAGTCCACTGATGGACAGTTCACACGGTACCTCAGCTTCTACAGGTTCAGGTGCAGGCAGGAGGACAGCAGACAGACAGTCAGGAGTTCAGGCTACTGATGGTGATGAGGAGGAGGAGTTTCATTCTCCTATGGGAGAAGCATGATTAGGGAAGAGGAAGCCCAAGTGGCTTCAGGACACCTTGAGAGATGCCACATCTGTTGCTGAGCCGAAGAGGCCGGTCAGAGAGAGTAGACCACCTGAGAGGTTTTGTAGTTATATGGCGATGGTTACCAACATCCTTGACTCTGAGCCTTCTAGCTATGAGGAGGCAGCTAGCCAGCAGGTCTGGAGAGAGGCCATGCAGGAGGAGTATTCTTCTATCATGAAGAATGATGTTTGGGAGGTGGTGCCGAGGCCTGAGGGCAAATCCGTGGTTACTTCCAGATGGCTTTACAAGGTAAAGCATGCTGCAGATGGCAGCATTGAGAAATTCAAAGCGAGGTTTGTGGCTAGAGGGTTCTCCCAGGTAGAGGGAGTTGATTATGAGGAGACCTTCGCTCCCGTGGCTCGATATACTTCGATCCGCTCCATTATATCGATAGCAGCAGAGATGGGTTGGAAGATCCACCAGATGGATGTGAAGATCGCATTTCTCAACGGCTTCATACAAGAGGAGGTGTACATTGAGCAGCCACAAGGCTTTGAGGTGCATGGGAAGGAGTCCCATGTGTGCAGATTGAAGAAGGCCCTTTATGGCCTGAAGCAAGCTCCCAGAGCTTGGTACTCCAGGATAGATGCATACTTGCAGAGGATGGGTTTCACAAAGAGTGAGGCAGATCCGAACCTTTACTTTATTGTGATTGGTGAGGAGCCTCTCATTCTGGTGCTATATGTGGATGACTTGATCATTACAGGTGCAGAGAGACTCATAGAGCACTGCAAGAGAGATCTTGCGGCGGAGTTTGAGATGAAGGACATCGGCTTGATGCATTACTTTTTGGGCTTGGAGGTGTGGCAGGAGGAGGGGCATTTCTTCCTGGGGCAGGGGAAGTATATTGTGGACATCCTTAGCAGATTCCACATGGAGGATTGTAGACCCATGTCGACACCGATGATCACCAACTGGAAGAAGCTTCATGCTTCGGATTCCGAGTTGGTGGATCCCACATTGTACAGGCAGCTGATTGGTTCCTTGATGTATTTGATCAACACTAGACCAGATATCTATTTTGCAGTCAACACAATGAGTCAGTTTATGTGTGAGCCTAGGAAGGTTCACTGGGTGGCTGCAAAACACATTTTGCGGTACTTGCAGGGGACAGTGGATTATGGTCTGGACTACAGGCAGGGAGATGGAGTGAGATTGGCAGGATACACTGATTCTGATTGGGCAGGTTGTGCTTCTGATAGGAAGAGCACTTCAGGGTGTTGTTTTGGGTTGGGTTCAGCAGTAGTGTCATGGTTCAGCCAGAAGCAGCAGTCAGTAGCACTGAGTTCAGCGGAAGCAGAGTATATGGCAGCTAGTCTAGCTAGTTGTGAGGCCATCTAGCTTCGCAAGATGTTGTTTGGCTTATTTGGTCAGCCGTTGAGACCTTCAGTGATTTACTGTGATAATCAGAGTTGCATTAAACTCACGGAGAATCCAGTATTTCATGACAGGTCAAAGCATATCGGGATCAGATATCATTTCATCAGAGACTATGTTCAGAAGGGAGCTGTGAAGCTTGAGTATATTTCCATTGATGAGCACGTTTCAGATATTCTTACCAAAGCCTTACCACGGGGCAAGCATGTCTACTTCAGAGACAAGATGGGTGTGGTGAGGAACACCTTCCTCGGTAAGAGGGAGTGTTGAAATTTGGTACCGGAGGACAGGTGGTTCCCTAAGGCTTTGATCTTTGGCCTAGGGAAAAGTGTCCAAAAGAATTTAATTTTTCTCCTAAAGGAACTTTATAATTTTTATAAAGTTAAATCTAATTTGAAAGTGACTTTAAGTGATAAAGTTACTAAGTCTAATTTTAAAGTGACTTTTATAAAGTCAATGAAAAATTAGAAAGGAAAAATGACTTTGGAAATAAATGACTAAGTGGGTCTTTATTAAAGTGGGGTGAATTAAAAAATAGAAAGTGAGATTTAAATGAGCATTTAATCTCAGCCATTGATCTAAATCTATTTCAGCCATTGGATTTAGGGATCACCCGAAAGTCATTTAGGGTTGGGTTAAGGGAGGAAAAGGAGGAAAAGATCATTCATTCTTTCATGAGCAGATTGGGAGAAGGAGAGCAAGAGAGCAAGGGAGATTTCTGGACAAGGAGGAGAAAGAGGCAGCAGTTTGGCACACATACAGGCAGCACTTCAGCAAATCCGAACAGCATAAAGAACAAGCATAAAAAGGCAGTTTTTGTGAGCAAAACAGTGGAAAAATTAATTTTCAGCACGAATATCGAGGAGGCGATTTTCTGCACATTTTTCGAGGTCTGTCCGTACAAGTCTGTACGGCCGCCCGTACAGCCCGTACAGTCCGAACGGTCCATACATCCGTACGGTCCGTACAGCTCGTACAACACTTTTCAGATTGTCTGTTGGGCTGAAAACAGATAAGTTTTGCTTGCTGGAAATTTCTGTTTTTGCTGAAATTTATTTGCTGAAAATTTTCTCTGTAAAAAGGCATTTTCCAGAAATAAAGAAGAGCTCTCAAACTGGTTTTCCCCAAGAGTTGTAGGGGGTTTTTCCAGGGTCAAGTTGACCAAAAATATCAGTGTTTTTATGTGTTTTCATGGCTGTTTTTAATTGCTGATTTTTATTTCTGCAATTTCCAGCACTCTAAAAAATTTCCAGAATTTGTGTTTTCAGCAATATTTATTTTTTCAGTCTGTTAAATGTATGGCTATGGGAATGGGCATTTAACTACATGGGAGAAATAAGGTGAAACTGAAAACCGGGGTGGGAAAACAGAAAATTTTACAAACCAGATGCAGCACAATGATAGGTGAAGGAGTCACCTTGGGGAATCAGTTGAAGCAGAATGTCTTCAACTGATCTCGTCGTTATACGGAATGATCTATGCTAGATCTAGATAAGTCAAAGTGTTGACTTCTATTGTAAATGTACTATCTCTCACTCTCTCTCACTTTCTCTGTTGAACTTTAAAGAACATAAAAGAAGAATTGATCAAGGGTTTACCGACATTGTGGGGTTTGTCCTTGGCTATCACCACATCTTGTGTCCTCTTGTCTTGGCTTGTCTTCTATGATTTATATTTATGTTCTATCTGTAGTTTATCTTAATGCTGATGTGATTGCTAACTGTGAAAATTTAAATAAATTTCTCTAGCATAAAACATACCCAAAATTAACACATTTCCAATGCTTCAGCCTGGGTTGAAAGCTTTTGCTGTGACAGCGCCATCCTCAGGTGTGGTGTCAAAGATGCCACAAACCACGCCGATGCTATGCATCCGTTAGCGTCATATTACCCTTGCGGATCATGCTTTTCAGCTTCTAATCTAGATCCCATGGGGTCTCGCCTGGAAGCATTGTGATCTCTTTAAATCTGATGATTAACTGTTTCTCTGATTTCGGTCGGCTAAATTCCCTGTTCAACGCATTCTCGATCTTTGCTATTCCTGAATTTGGGTGATCATTCAAGTGCTTGATATAACATGTCAATGTGCGATCCTGCAGCACACTCACCAACGTGGCCTTATTGATGTTATCATCCGTGACTCCTTGTGCTTACCACACTACTCTCACAATGAACCAGAACTAGTCCAGATCCTCATTCCCTACTCCTCTGAATACGGGTAGCTTGATCGCACTCGCCATGCTAAACCGCGGGATTGGTTGAGGTGGGGTGGGTGAAGATGGAGGTGAAGGAGGTGAAGCGGGTGATGGCGTAAGTGGAGATGATAACTATGGAATGCGCTGCCTTATCAAACTGACCGCACTTCTCGAAGAAACCCGATCACGCTTTTCCTCGCTCTCTCGCAAAGGTGAAATTAAGGGACTGTTTCCTAATCCTTCGATACCTTTGTAGATCTTTCTGCTCTGCATCGTTCCAAACATCAATGTATTCACATAACCTGCTTTTCACATAACAGCATCTTAATCTAGGAATTCATGGATTTGATGTGCCTACCTCGTGGTCCCTTAAGAAAACGTCATTCTGATTTGCTATAGCTCACGGTCATGTCTACCGCGAACTCAGTGATAAACCTCCCTATTATCCTGTCGAGCCAATGGTCCACAGATCGCGCGATCTTATCTTTTGATGTCTCTAGTCTCCACACTAACTCCAGAGTCCACACTATTGGTCAATCAAGCTTGTACCTTCCTTGGTTGTCAGCTAACCTCGAGATCCAATCATACAACTCTGAAGAGAAGGATACGAAGAAGATCTTATGGATTTCCATATATACGTAGCGATCCAACCACCTCTTCTTGGATGTCTACGGAGTTCTGTTTTCCTATGTCACGAACTCGTGAAGCTTCTGATCCAACCACTCTTCAATTTCCTTCTTTGTGGGGTTCCAGTGTTCCGACATCAGACACCTCTTAGGCAAATCCCGGTCCCGGCACCCTCCCATACTACCTTGGGTGAGACCTCAGTCCGCGCACCGCAGACAGTTGCTGAAAGGGCTGGTAGTATCGAGATTTAATTGGCTAAACTAATTGCTAAACCTAGGTCATGCCCCAAGTAGCCAACAAATGGTTCCATTACTGGGACAATAAAAGAGTCTGTATGGGAGCTGAGCGACGTGAAAGTTGCGCGTAGGACCAGTATGATGCACAGATCGTGTTTGTGCACAAGGGACTGCGCTTCCACGCAGATAGGTTGGAAAGTGACTATTGGTGTCACTATTCATGACAAGAAGTCCAATTTAAGGCAATGAGGAGCGGGAGGCGGGTAATTAAGACACAGAGTCAGAACTAGATTTGAAGCAATCTGCTGCCAATATAGCATTAATGAGCCAAAAAAGAGAGGAACGATCGCATTTGAATTATGGAAGGCTTATAAATCCTAGATGGTCATCCACCAAACAACCCTTGGCATCTTGAGAATTCAGTTATTATGTATGGACTTTATGGCTTTAGAGGCTTTGAAAGCAAGTTCAGTCTTTGAAGCATTACCGAAAGAGACGCAGGACCTTCTAAGCAGAGCAATGTCGACCACCAACGAAGCCACACCGCGCTCTATGTCACCGATGGGGGATGTGCTGGAAATTCCAAAATCACCTCAGATGCTAAGGCCCAAAAAGGATCCACAGGCTGTAGGACCAGTCCCTATGTCTTCATGAAATCCGTGGTTCAGAAAACTGTCGATGGAAGTAAAAGGAAAAACAGTTAATATTAAGAGCGATGATGAGGAGGAGGAACCTCAGACCTTTTTAGAAGAGATGGAACCTGATGAAGAGATGGAGGAAGACATCTAGCTAGTATGTGCCACAATGAAGTTGCCTAAGTATGTCCCTCCACGGAAAGGGAGGGTAAAGGTACCTAAAGATTTTGATGCTGTTAAAAGCACGCTCAACACCCCATTCCTTCCCGCGAGAGTTTTTCTTGAAGGTTCAGTTGTGGGCCGCGTACCCACTATGAAGTTTGAAGATTGGGACCTTGCAGACAGTGAGAAGTTCCCTCATTTGGAAACTAGCCAGCTGATGTAACAAAGAACGGAGGGGGTAGTTACAACACTGCAGCCACCGAAATGGTTGCGCGAGGTGGAGGAGGTCGGGCTACTCCACCTCCTATCAATTCCACACTTTAATCGGGCCCATCACAATATTTTTCATCAAGCAAATGCTTTTCTTGGTGCACGATGGGTACTTGTGGCTGGAGGAGCCCATTCCGATCACGACAGAGCTCATTCATAGTATTTCTCGGCTTCCCTGTATGGGAAGGGACCCTGCGGAAATAGCTGGCACAAGTGGAGACTTAGCGATTGCGGAGGCCATGAAAAAGAAATATAAGTTGGAGAAAAAGAAAAGGGGTTACATTATTACTAACATTTAGGACAAAGGGGTCTACATCACTACCCAATTTTTGGCAGGAAAGGTGGTGAGAAAATGTTGTGGCAATGAGGTACCAGCAATAGTCATCGTGCTAGCCGAGCAATGTGTAGAAGGGGTATGGTTCAACTAGGCGCAGTTCCTCTGCGAGGAGTTCCTAAAGAACTGCAGGGAGGCCTAGAAGCAGGGTAAGACCTTCTACTAAGTGTGGTTGATTTTATCCATCCTGTTGGTTACAGGAAAATTACCTAAGGATAGTCAGTTTCCTCCCCTTGACCAGGACTGGCCAAAGGTAGCAAAATACGCGTCGCTATGGGTAATGAAGGATGTCACGTGAATCCAAGAAACCAAGATCTTCTGTGTACTGATGGAGGCGAGTGTACAACTATGGATCAACAAATGACTGTGCATATCCCCCTCGATATACGACAATCTGAGGAGCTTTGCAGACTTTAAAGTAAATATGCACAATGTGTATATCAAGGCACAGAAGGACCCAGAGCAGAAGTGGACCACAGTCACATTTTTCAGACCATTTAAAATCAACATTTCCAGTTAAAGCATATAAAGGAACAAAAATTTGTGAAAAGTTTTTGATAAACCATCGATAATAGCCTGCATATCCCAGGAAGCTATGTATCCCCCGTTTGAGTACAGGGTGTAGGCAGTAGAAGAATTACCTATATTTTTGTTCGATCTACCTGTATCCCTACTACAGAAATATAATGTCCCAAGATTACGCCTTCGGTCATCATCATGTGACACTTGATATTGCTTAAACACAACCTGGTAGCAATGCATCATTCTAGAACCTTTTCTAATGTTTGTAGTGCTTGATCAAAGTCATCCCCATACATAGTAAAGTCATCCATGTAAACTTCAAGTCCTTCATTTATCAGATCAACAAAAATGCTAAGTATAGCTCTTTGAAATGTGCCTGGGACATTGCATAAGCCAAATGGTAACAATCTATAATTGAATGTACCCCAAGGGTAGGGGAAGGTTGTTTTGTCTTGGTCTTCAGGGGCAATTTGAATCTGATTGTAGCCGTTGAACTGTCTAGAAAGGAAAAGAACTGCTTCCCTACCATAAAAAAAAAAAAACAAAAAAAAAAAAAAAAAAAAAGTATCAAGGACTTGATCAATAAATGGAAGAGGGAAGTGATATTTTTGTGTTGCCTTGTTTAATTCCCGATAATCCACACAGATACACCACTTCCCTTTTTTCTTGGGGACAACCACCAATGGAGAGACCCATTTGCTATCCGAAATAGGATAAATGAAATTCATGTCCAACAACTTTTGTGACTCTTCTTTTACAATGTCCTTGAGATGCAGATTCAATCTCTGCTGAGGCTGCCGCATAGGACGAGCATCCTTTTTGGTGTAGATGTGCTGTGTACACAACTATGGGTTTATACCCTTCATGTTAGGATAATCCCAGGCAAAATCCCCTTTATATCTTTGCAGGACCTAAATAAGCTTTTGTTATTGATCACTGTCTGGGTTATCATTAATGTTTGAAACTTTTCCTGGTTCAATTTCCACAAGCTTGTTTTTATGCACAAAAGTCGTCTAGATATGCTAGTTATCAGTATCCTTCAAAGGATCTTCCAAGGTTTCATTATCAAGAATTGCTTCTAACATTTGAAATTTTACATTTCTCACATTAGTTGGCTAGTTGATAAAGTTGTTGATAACATCATCTTCAGTCTGATCCTTGAATTCAAGTGCCTCTGCTACTATGAGTGGTGAACAGATGCTTTCTTCCAGGTGTGCGAGTGGTTGTTTACATACTTTTACAATGGGTAAACTTGATTTGGTAGTAGGATACAAAATAAGATTTTTTACAGCATCCCCCTTAGCAATGGTCATGCTGCCTTCTCAGTAGCCTATATAAGAATCGAATGTTGCCAACCAAGGTCGGCCAAAAATTAGAAGGTGCCCATCCAATCGACTCTTTGGGTTTATAACAAGAAAATCTACTGGGTACTCCCATGAATCTACAATAACCATAATATCTTGTAAATTCCCCTCTAGCCTTACCACCGAATGATCAACAAGTTCTAGTAAGGTGGTGGTTGGTTCCAAATTGTAATACCAAGTGTTTGATAGGTTTATGCTATTAGGATGTTAATGGACACACCCAGATCAACTAGTGTATTGGGAAAGGAGCGACCATATATTTGAACTGTAACTATGGAATTCCCATCTTCATACTTTACCAGGGTTTCTCCTCCCAAGAGTAAATCAAATAAGGTCCCTACAACATGAATGGTGGGTGGAGTTTTTGTTGTCCTCACAGGCTTCATTACACATATCTCTTTAATTGTTTTAGCGTAAATGGGAATATATTGGATGGCTTGGAGGAGAGGAATTATAATACAAAGATTATTTAGTTCCCCTACAAGATCAAAATCTAGATTAACAATTGGTTTAGGTATCGTTAACCTTTCGGGGAACAGGGGAGAAGTGACTATGAGTTTCTCAAGATCTTCATGATGATTTGTCTCTTCTCCTTGTTTTATTTTTGTATCAATTACTATATGTGGTATATGTATAGGTGGGGCTTTGATCTTAAATGATGGCTGGTCCCCGTGTTCCTCAAGGGTGATGATACGTCCTGACCTCAATCTAATTTCATTACATTATTTTTTTTCAATCTCATAGTCTGAGCTTTCGACAATTTGCACCGATTGAACAGGTATGTTATTGGGATTCAAATTTGATTAATATGGCAATTGAGGGCGCAAAAGAGGCTGAGGATTTTTTTGTAATGGGTAAGGAGTTGATAATACAAGTTGAGGTTGAGGACCTGTCCCCATAGGAGTATTGGCTATTCCCAAAGGTCATTGCTAATTCGTAGACCCATTCAGATTTTGAGAAGTGGAGGTAGGCCACTGGGATGGATAGGGATTACCTTGCCAAAAATGAGTAAACGAAAAATTTGGCCAGCCATTACTTGGAAAGGATTGAGTTGGCCAAGGTGTCAAAGGGATGGATGGGATTTCCAATTCGAGTAAGGTGATTGGCCTTACGATGCTGCCACAGGGTTCTGTTGTTGATTAAATGGTGAAGAAGGGAAGAACTAGGATGTGTCTTGTGACATACCTAAAGGTTTGGCCTACCACTGTCGACACTGGTTCATTAAATATACGGGCTCTGTCTCTTCTTCTGCTTCCTTGAAAACTGCTTTCAACCCTAGAAGTGATGGACATTGTTCAGTGGTGTGATCCTTAGTGCAAATAGTGCATGTTTGAACCATGTCAAATGGACATTCCCATTTGTTGTGCTTCTTCCAGCAGCGTGGGAAGAAAACAGCCAAGTTCTGTTCTACTGAGGCTTTTTTCCATTTAGCCTGTAGGATGTCCAACTGCATTATGAGAGTGCCCAGGATGTCCATCTTGAAATCTTCCAGGAGGTTACCAATTTCCATTCGTGTTATGCCTCACTGTGTGGTTTGCTTCCCCTAGTCATGGGATCTTGGCTTCCTGCTCCTGTGTGTGCTTCCTTGCGAACACTTGATACACAACCGAACGATTTCATCATAATCTTCTTGAGAAATATCACCTTTCCCCATTAAATTTAGAGTTTCTATCCATTCTTATTTCATTTCTTTAATTAAGATAGCTATTAGGACTTCTTTTGGTAAGGTGAGTGTAAATCCTATTGATGCTTGAGACTCTGCTTTTCTTATTATTTCGTCTATAAAAGTTGTTCTCCTAAAGTTCACCGATCCCTTTAGTCTTGTGGATTTAGGTGGGGGGTTCTAATCTTTTTCTATCTTTCTATTCCTAGTTATTCATAGAAAAACCTATTCTTATTTAACCTGTATGCTTTTGCTGAAAAGTTGGCTGCAGAGCAAGCACTTTACTTGCTAGTTATGTAGGTTTTTACCTCCCGTTTTTAAAACCCAATTATTTTACAGCAAGATAAAAGGAAATCACTTTGAAACACTTTCCTTGGAAATGACGCCCAAAGGTTGGTGCACTAAGATGTCTTTTACAGGAAATCTTAATTCCTACATTAATAATCAACCTAGTGCAAGTCTTTTTATTTCAAGAGTGTCAGCACTATATATGCAACGAATTCATAAGTTAATTGACAATGAAAGAAATGGAATCGTTGCAATTTCTAATGAATATCTCTTTTAAATCCAATCCAAACCACTCTGAAAGAAATAAATCTAATAGAAATTCATAACACACTTTGCAATTCTACTTAATCTATTTTGAAAGAAAATGAATCTGATTGCAACTAGAAAGAATCACACTTGGAAATATTAACTGGAATTGAAACTAACTCATTTAATCATGAAAGAGAACTATAACAATTGAACAGCAAATAGTAATTGAACAGAAAATGGTAATTGAACAGAAAATAATAAGTGAACAACAAATAACCATGTAAGCATCTCACGTAAATCAATCAATTCTATCTTTGAAATCTATGATAACGTTACTTAGAATGAACATCGATATAATGTTCGAACTACATAACCAATTCAATCAAGAGCATCACACATATTTAACACACAACTAAATCTTGAATCAACAAATGTAAATCAGAATCGTCAATCCTCTCAGTAATCAAAATGATACTAACCTAGCAATAACAAATAGTAAAGAATAAACAAAAAGGATTATAACACAGGTGAAGCAACAAAACTTCTCTTGATTGGGCCCAAAGTCTCTAGAAGTACCCGCTATTAGATACTCTGATCCAGGTCCGGGTGTGACGAAGGACCCTTCCAAGACCTTTTACTTTCATGATGTGTTAAATTTCATTTTTAAAGGAACATAAATGAATACATTTGCATGTTGTAAAGAAGAGGAACACAACAATCATCAACACATGAAAACATAAGCTGTGTTAGTGTCGGTATCTTCATCCCTCCGTCAGAGATCAAATTCTCTTGTTGCATTTCATATTAGGTGCATAGAAAATTTTAGGGGCGAATGTTCGCCCTTTGGCGAAATTAAGGGGTTTTAAATTTTTAGTGGGCGAATATTTTGTATCATAGTACATTTTTACAAATCACCTCAAATAGCCCACCTTATTTTAAGGGAGAGGGTAAAAAAGGTAAATTTAGCCCTTGAAATTAGGAGTTACAACCTTCCATTCGCCCATTTTCAAGAATAGGTTTTATTTAAGTGAATCCATTCGCCCATTTTCAAGAATAGGTTTTATTTAAGTGAATCTTATGGGCCAGGCCCAAATATCATATTTATGAAAGAGGTATGGTAAATTAATAAAAATATAAATAAATGAGAGGTATGGTAAATAAATAAAACATTTTTTATATTTACTCCATAAGTCACCTTATATACATGCAAGGGTGTAAACAAATAAAAATATAAGTAAAGTGGAGGTATGGTAAATAAATAAAATGTCTTTTTATACTTACTCAAAAGGTATGGTAAATAAATAAAAATATAAATAAACTAGATGCATGGTAAATAAATAAAACCTCTTTTTATATTTAGTCTATAACCCTCGTTCTATTTATGAAGGCTCAAGAAAGAGGTTTTATTTAAGTGAATCCTATGGGCCAAATACCATATTTGTAAAAGAGGTATGGTAAATTAATAAAAATATAAATAAACGAGAGGTATGGTAAAAAAATAAAACATTTTTTTATATTTACTCCATAAGTCACCTTATATTTACGAACACTCAAAAAATGCATTATATTTAGGTGAAACCTATGGGCAAAATACTATGGGACAAATACCATGGACTAGATTGTTATTAATACCATGCAAAAAAACATTATTAACCCTAATATTAGTATTAATAAAAATAAAAATGGACATGGTATTGACCCATGGTATTCACCAAAATGGCACATGGTATTGACCCATGGTATTCACCTAGAATGTAGCCTATTTAAATGGGGGAATTAAACCATCATAGATCCATCTTTACTCTGGATCTACTAACCCCCGAGAGGTATCAAATATCGTGATACGCAAACTAGCATAGAGTGAAAAAATATTTGATCCGATCAAGAGTAAAAATGGATGTTGTAATTTAATATATGTTAAACATTTTAGCTTGGTTAAAATAAAAATCAACTATTAATTTTATTAATTTTTATAAATTACTAATAGTAATTTTTAAGCTCCAGGTTTATGATAACCCATGGTGTTTACCCATGGTAATACCATGATATTCATGTGAGAATAGACTATTTAAAGGGGAAATTCTATCATCTTAGATCCATCTTAATTCTGGGTCTACCAAGTGCTCAGAGGGATAAATAGATTTCATCCCCCTAAGAGTGGTAGATGTGGAGTTAAGATGGATATAGGTTGGTTTTTATGATAATGAAGATATTAAATAGACTTAGGAAATTATATTGTAAAAACATCTTAAGGTGAATGGTCAAAGCATAGACATTGGACAAGTATATTTGTATAATAGAGTTTAGGCTTCTGTGATCCATAATAAGTTAGAGAAAGATTTCGGCGAAAATCACATGGAATGTCATTTGTCGACGCGTTTCGAACCAACCAGTGTGGTTCATCGTCAGGACAAGTTGAAGAAACAGATCCAGCTTAGCATGTTATATAGACCGAGCAGAGCCTCCAACGGCTAGTTTGACCATCCGCTAAAATTGACCCAAGGACCAGGATCAAAATAATAGATTATCAGCAAATAACCAAAAAATAAAGGCCAAATTATTATTAAAAGAAAAATTAGTTGTAACGGACCGCTTCTAAGAGTAAAAATTAAGTGAGAATGAAAAATAATAAAAATCACAAATTAAATAGATATAAAAAACCCTTAAATAAATACACAAACAAATAAAATAAAATTGAAATCAGATGATAATAATTAAAATAATAAAATAAATAACTCGATATGAATAAGGGTTAAAACGTGACTCAAAAAATAAATAAATAAAATAAAAAGAATAACAATAGTAAAAAATAAAATAATAAAATAAGTAATAATAAATTAATTAATTAATTAATTACTAAAAACTAAAAATGAATAATAATAATAATAAAGATAAAACAATAATAAAGCACGAAAATTAATAAAAATGAAAATGAAATAAAATAATTAAATAATAAAATTGAATGACTAAAAGGGGGAATAAAATCTAACTGAATGAATAAAAAATAAAAATAATAGTAAAAATAAATAAATGAATAAAATAATAAATTAAATAAATTAATAAATTAAACTAAATTAATAAAAATTAATAATAATAATAATAATATTAATAATAAAAGTAATAATAATAATAAATAAAATAATTAAAAATTAAAAATAGATAATAATAATAATAATTGTTAAAAGTGAATAGAAATAATAACTATAATAACAAAACACGAAAAATAAAAATGGAATAAAATTGAATAACCAAAAGGGGGATAAAACATAACTGAATGCAATAACAATAATAATAAAATAAATAAATAAAAATAATAAAAATAAAATAAATAAATTAAAATAAATAACTAAATAAATTAATAATAATTAATAATAATAATAATAATAAACAAAATAAGAAAAAATTAGGTGTATAGAGTAACGAATACAGTTAAATAATATAAAAATTGCGTCTTAAAGAAAAACAATATAAGAAGAAAGGAAATAAGTTATACCGAGGCCCTAAATAAACATAGGAAACAAATCCAGGGCTAAAAGGAATGGATTGATTGCACTAGTCATCCTTCTATAACTTTCCAACATACGCTGGAGTAAACAGATTGTAATTTGGGTAATTTTTCTAATTGCAAACAGGAACATACTTGTGTATTGGCAGGGTGGTTACGAGGTCCCTAGAAGTGATGAATTTGAATTTTTCTTGCTTTTATATATAGTATTAGGTTTTTTCTCACACTTTCTGTGAATGGCACGGGTGAATTTTATCCTACACCCACTAGGTTATCGATATGTAATTTCGGTAATTTTGATTTCAAAAGATATTTTAAAGAAATGAAATGATTTCATTTGTGTATTCAATAAACACAAGATTTTATAATTGAGTAAAATATTCACCATGCTTGGTGAAAGATTCGCCAAAAAATTATATATACATATCATATTATTGATAAAATCGCCTTCCATTTTTCCTATATACCATGGAGATTCGTCCATTTATTATACATGTAAATTTAGGGGGGTTCTTAAAATTTTCCCTGATTAGGTGTCACGCCCAATCATTTGCATTCCATTAGGCACATGGATCATCTAACGGAAGTGGCTTTCCTACAGTTTCCATCATGTCATTTATCTGCTGGCTCATGTTTTTTCATTAAAAAGCATATACAGTCATCTTTTATCTTAAAGATTACAAAGGTTTTGCCTTAGGGTTTCATTGTCATTCAGGTCTAGGGTTTCATTAGGGCTTTGTCAAAAAATGTTTCAAAATGTCCAATAACAACCAGTAGGCCATGAGGAGGTTCCAGCATCAATAAATTTCATCATCAAGTGCTCAGACGTGCTTTTCCTCAAAACTCTGTTTTGACGAAAAAACAAAGTATTTTTGCTTTTATTGTACAAAAATCATGAAATTTTGTTTTCTTCATTGTATATCACTCCATCTGCAACCCTGGTTTCTTTTCTTAGCCCCAGTAGCTCCAATCACCTGCAAAACAAACAAAGCACAGGTCGTTTAGTTCATCACAAGGCACAAATAAAGTAAACTGCCCAAAAACAGAGTTGAAAAAGTAAGTCACATTGCAAACATTATAAAAATGGGTTTTATGAGCCAAAAATTTAAAAGCTCCTTGTTTATAAGCCATTTATTCATTTCAAGAGTTCATTTGAAAAGTAGAAGCAAGGCAAAGTGATTTTGGTGAGCAAGTGAGAAAATTTGGTGAAAATTGCTCCAAGTCACTGGGTGCGGTGCACTGGGTAGGAGGCACGGCACACACAACCGGCGCAGCGCATATGCTGGGCGCGGTGCACACAGCCAGCAAGCCCGAAATTTCAAATGCTTGCTCCAAAATCGCCCAAAATGCGTGGATTGTCACTTGTCCAAGTAGGTTGACCCTTTGCCATTGCTCTTCGTCCAAATTTGATGGTTGTTTGATGGTGTTTGTTGCATGGTGAATGTTTAAAGGAAAACAAACCCTATCTCTTCAAAATTTTCAAAGGAGATTGTTGCTAGTGTTTTGTATTGACTGTTTTGCTACCAAGTATCCCCTCACCTCATCACTCCCTTATTTCATATTTACCTTGTTTTCCCTATTCCCCAAATTCACATACCCCTAAATTCACTAATCCCATACCCCAATTCCCATTTCCCAAAATCCCAAAAACAAACTCCCAAACCCTAGCCCCTCCTAAATCATTCCCTAATTCCCTATTTCCCTAAATTACCCCTCCATAGTCCCTCATTTTACTGTTTTCCCTTGGTGGCAGAGGTCAAACACATCATCAAAGATAGTTCAAGACAGTTTAACACATCAGCACCTACTTATCCAAGACAATTTATCTACCAGCAGAGATGGCATATGATCCTTCATATGAGTATGAAGAGGAGACTCACAGTGACTCACCAACAGAGGTACATGGACCCAGGACGCCTCATAGAGGTGGCAAACATATTAGAGAACAACCAACCACCCTTACTGAGTTACAGGCCTGCCCACTTGCCATCTCTTGTTTCCAACACCAATCCTGCTATGAATTTTGTGAAAAGGCTGCTAGCATTCAGTTTCATCATGAGTTGGCTCGTTTGTTTGTACTGCATTTACATGGGGATCAAGACACTCTAGCTGGTGTCACTTTCACATTAACACCAGAATCCATTTCACTAGCAACCGGTATTCCCAACATTGGAGAGCAATGGAACAAGAGGCAGAAAATTGATCAGCAGCATTATGAACTGTACATCAGGCTCGGCTTTTTAAGACAGCTCAAGAGAGTGTTTCCTTTTCGGTACCTCAAAGATGAATATTCTCCTTTAATGAAACTAATCATGAAGTATTTCAGCTATGAGGGTCGGTTCTCCCGTTTGTATGCTTATCATATTAGGCTGCTGATGCATTTTACCAGGGTAAGGATGATGAACATCCCTTACTTCATGTTCTGAAACATAGAGAAGATGACCAACCTAGTGTAGCACAAGACTCCTCAGCAGTAGTTCAACAGTATTTACCATTTTGCTCTCATCAAAATTGTGGTCATTCATCAGCTTGGCTTACAGGGCATCAATTGGGAGGACTTCATCTCTCATGAGTTTTTCAAAGCTCCACAGGGGCCTTCAGAGGCTTTGCATGAGATGGGTGGACCTTCTTATCAGCATGAGGGCCATGAGATACAAACCACTAGCATGCCAGTGTTTATTACATATCAGAAGGGCGATATACAGTTGTTTGCAGCAGCAAAGCGAGTGTTATCTCCACCCGGGGTGGAAGGGGCCTCACTTCCGTCATCAGCACAGTAGGTTCAGGACCGAGGCAAGAGGCTACTACAGGAGGAAGGACCATCAGGTGAGCGGGAGACTAATTTCATTCTCATTGAGGGTGATGATACTGATTTGGGCCTGCAAAGCACAAATCTTAGAGAAATCATTCAGGAGCACCAGGCGGACTTGATGCCTTGTCTATCAACTTGGATAAAGCCCAATGGACAATGCAGTACCTGGAGCAAAGGAATAAGCAGCTTGAGGAACAGCAGGTGATTATGGAGTTGCAAAACATTCGGGAGAATCGCCAAGCTGCCCAAAGGAGGAGGGTGGAGTTCACTTCACTTGAGCGGGAGGCTAATGCCGATAGGGAGTCGTGGCTTGAAAGAGCCAATATCTACTTGGAGAGGAAGCTAGAAAAGGCCAACAAGGAGAAAAACTTGTTGAGACACATGGCTGTTCATTACATGGCGAGAAACAAAGTTTGCAAGGCGAGAATCAAGAATTTGAAAGTAAAATTGAAGAAGGCATCAAAGAGGCGAAAGGAGCATGATCGACTTCAGATATTGGCTGAGGCTTTCTTGGCCCAACATAGCTCTTGATAGATAAGACTCAACCCAAATTTCAAAAAATTTGGAGCAATTTTTGCATTTTGGAATTTTTTTGGCACAAAAACAGAATTTTCTGCCCTATGTGTCGCGCCACGTGGCGCTCGCTTTTGCTAGGAGCCTCCAAATCACAAAAACTCAGCATTTTTGGATTTGGCATGAAAAATTATGCTTTCCTACCTATGGCCAAGAAATTTGGGCAGGTTTTGAGCCCTCAAAAAGGTCAAAAACACTCAAAAAATGACCTCACTGCCCCTATTTTGACACACAGGAAGCAGTGTTGGGAGAATGGACTTTTGGAGGGGCAAATGGAGGCCAAATTTAAATATTCCACTTGAGTTGGAAAGTAGACAGGCAGACCTTTCCAACAAGTACACCTAGAGCTCATTTGGACACCGAGAAGGCCTCCAAAAGTGGGTCCAAACAGGCACGATGCATAGAGAATCAGGTGCGGTGCATAGAGGAAAAATTGCCAGTTTAACCAAGTTTTGCTCTGTTTTTCACCCAACTTTGGCTAGTTTGACTTTTTCACTTTCCTAATGGAAAATTTGTGATGTAATTTGATGTACATTGATGGATCTTGATTTAGATATGTTAAATTTTCACTTGTAGAGGTAGATTCATCAATTTAAAGGTTGTTTGAAACTGAATGAATCAGTTCCCTTATTTCTAGAGGCATGCTATTATGTTGCCTAATTTCTAGTTCTCAGTTTAGAATTGGTTGAAACAGCTCCTAAACATGTGTGCTCGACCCCTATAGGCAAGGATGAGCTATGTTTTTCTATATTATTTTGTTTTTCAGTCATTAGCATGGTTGGACTCTTGAGAAAGCCTTGAGCTTCATTGTACATTCATTTTCAGCATTTTGGCTAAGGAATTGAGACCAGGGTTTGCAGCACTCTTTGGGATTCATGTGGCAATTTGTCTTGGTACAGTGATTTACTTTGTAATTGTGAATTTTCTTATATGTCATGTATGCCATTATCTATCTTGTTTCTTTTGAACTAAACAAACAAGAGTGTAAGTAGAATCCATTGAAAGTGCAGTGCTCTACTTGAAGTTTGCTTTAGTTTCTTGATGTTTTCATCTGCTTGGGGAGGATCCATGATTTCTCTTGCCCTCTTCAACACCTCACCTGTCTATTCCTTCCATCTCATTCAATTTTAAGTGCCAAAAACAATTTCCTACCTTGCCCCATTGAGATCTCTGCAGGACTAAGCCTCAATCCCCGCACCCAAAATCTATCTTTCCATCTGAGCCAACAAAGCATCATTTTATTCAATCAAACTCTCTTGCGCTTATACCTAGCCAAAGATCAGTAGATATTTCATCCATCTCAAGCCCTCATCAATCGTTATTTGCTGAGATTGACCCGGAGAGAGCCCTTTCCTGACTTGGTAGGGCTAGCTACCAGGTTGAACATGGTTTGATGTTGGCCCTGGATCCTACCTTTTCAACCTGAGGTAGATTTAGGCTCTAACATAGTGGTGACCATACTGGGGAAGAAAGTTTATTATCATTGTTTTGCTTTGTACACTACAGACGGAGCCTGAAGTTAGCCAGGTAGCCTTCAAAACGCTTTTGCTTTGCATTAGCGAAAGTAGATAAAAGCTACTTCAGTCAATCTCCGGTCTAGTTTATGAGCTGAACATCTGGTTTCCTCATTAAAATGTAATCAAGTTAGATCTTATTATTGATGGTGGACAACAATCAGATAGCGGAAGGCTGAAATCATTCACCTGGCGACTCCAGTGTCGAAGAATCCCGAGGTTCAAAATTTTTATGGCGACTCCACCCTTCAAAAAATCAGTAGCCTGAAGAATTTCTTGGTGAATTCATTGTTATCAAAATGGTTTCGCTGGATCGAAGGTATGCTCACATGAGCCGAGATCACATTCCAGGTTTTCCGAAAAAAATTCCTAAGGTAGATTGGCAAAGGAATTTGCCTATGTTTAAAGATGATGATAGGAAGGATGCTGCTTTACATATGGTTAGATTTCACATACATATTCGCAAGTTGAAGGTTGATTTTCCTGAAGATTGCTTGATGGAGATATTCATGGCCACTCTCGAAGATGAAGCCTGATCGTGGTATGAAAGTTTGTCACCTGCTTGTATTTACTGTTTGAAGGATTTTCATACCATGTTCTTTGAGAGGTATAAAGAATCTTATCCATCATTAAATTTAGTTTAGAACTGTTGCAGCCATGCTTATAGTTTTATTGAAAATCTTGAGAAAGTTTATGAAGATGATGACTTCATGCATGATGAGATCATGGAAGCCCTGTATGAAAATCCATTTCAGTGGCATAAAGAGAGTGATACTTATCAATATGATCAGGAAAATTTGCAGTAGGATCAAGATTTTAGTACGGTGGAAGATGATGAAAGAGAAGGTTTTATTTCAGATTTGTCCATAGAAGAATACAACATGTAGGAAAGTCAAGTTTCAATCTTATAATGTGACAAAGTCAAGTCGGTTATTTCAGATCTAGATTTAGATCATGATGATGAAGACAACCTTGTTCTGAATCCCATGAAGGAGAGCTCTGCTGTTGAGATCATCTAGAATGAATAAGATAGAGTTATTGACCCAAGTGTTCTCATTTCATTAGAACCAAGCCTTCATAAGGAGGTGATCCAGTCAGTTCATGAAAAACAAGATGAGATCTTTGTTTAAGTAAGTGAAAAATCTTCTTTCAATAACTCAGTGGTAAATGATAATTTGATTGCCATGTCATATGAAGATGATCAACAATGTTTTCAAATTTTAGTAGACCAGGGAATTGAGGACCGTCATTCAGGTTTTTCATGTTTAGAAATGTTATTTCAAGAAGAAAATACTTGCTTGAGAAAAAGGAAACAAAAAGTCTTATCTCCTTTGTCTGAAGATGAAATAGATCAACTTCTGAAAGGTTATGTTACAGCCCAAGCTAAAGCAGATTTGCAGTGCGCACATGGTCAGGAAGTTGTTGGTGAAACTTCTTTCTCTTTTGAAAATTATGACAATATTGACATTAGCCTTATAGATCAGAAAACACATAATAGTTTCTTTCATGAAAATGATAAGGTTGTCATGTTTGATAATCTTGAAGATTGTTTTTTGTTTAAGAATGACCTAGACCATGAAATCGAGGAATGTGAGTTTGAGAAACACAATATGCCAGAATTAAAGTCAGTTACTATCAATTAGCAACCAGTTGTTCTTTCAGATCAGAATGAAGGGAGTACTTGTATTTTTGTTGCTGGATCTCAAGACAAGATAGTGCTTCAGGATTATCAAGATCCCTTCGGCATCCTTTTGCAAGAACTAGAGAAGATGAATGTTGCCTGGTTCATTAGCATAAGCCTTGGTTTCAGTTCTTATTGTGAGTTGCCTACATGTACATCGTTCTGCCTGCTCAGGGAAAGTGAGAGCGGAATTTCAATATGTAGCCATCTGCTTGATTGGTTACATTGGAAGGCTCACTACACATGATCGTACATATCTCATCAGTAAGCAGGTAGTTGTCGTCATGATTTGAAGCCCTCAAATCTCGATGAACTGCTTCCCTTTGAAAGCTTTGTAAGTACTTGTTTCAGTTAAGTAAGTCTTGAGTCATATTTTGCTTTCGTCAGTTTTGAGTGTCTAGTTTCAGCTGTTGAATGTCTAGTTTTAGCTTTTGAGAGTCTTGTTTCAGTTTTGAATTAGTCAGTTCAACTATGAGTCTTGAGTCAAAGTTTCATAGTAATTGGTTATTGGTTTGTCGAAGTTATTGACTCCATAGCCCAATGGACGAAGGCACTGCCTGCTTTCCTAGAGATCTATAGTTCTTGGCACCTCCAAGGATCTACCATCCCCATTGGAGCCAATGTTAGTGTCGGTATCTTCATCCCTCCGTCAGAGATCAAATTCTCTTGTTGCATTTCATATTAGGTGTCCCGCCCAGTCATTTGCATTCCATTAGGTGCATGGATCATCTGACGGTAGTGGCTTTCCTACAGTTTCCCTCATGTCATTTACCTGTTGGCTCATGTTTGTTCATTAAAAAGCATATACAGTCATCTTTTGTCTTAAAGATTGCAAAGGTTTTGCTTTAGGGTTTCATTGTCATTTAGGTCTAGGGTTTCATTAGGGTTTTGTCAAAAAATGTTTCAAAGTGTCCAATAACAACCAGTAGGCCATGAGGAGGTTCCAGCATCAATAAATTTCATCATCAAGTGCTCAGACATGTGTTTTTCCTCAAAACTCTGTTTTGAGGAAAAAACAAAGTATTTTTGCTTTTATTGTACAAAAATCATGAACTTTTGTTTTCTTCATTGTATATCACTCCATCTGCAACCCTGATTTCTTTCCTTAGCCCAATAGCTCCAATCACCTGCAAAACAAACAAAGCACAGGTCGTTTAGTTCATCACAAGGCACAAATAAAGTAAACTGCAAAAAAAACAGAGTTGAAAAAGTAAGTCACATTGCAAACATTATAAAAATGGGTTTTATGAGCCAAAAATTTAAAGCTCCTTGTTTATAAGCCATTTCTTCATTTCAAGAGTTCATTTGCAAAGTAGAAGCAAGGCAAAGTGATTTTGGTGAGCAAATGAGAAAATTTGGTGAAAATTGCTTCAAGTCACTGGGCAGGAGGTGCGGCGCACACAACCAGCGCGGCGCACTGGGCCTCAGACTCCAGTTCAATTTTGCACAGGCACGGCGCATTGGGTTTGATGTGCGGTGCACACAGCCAACAAGCCCGAAATTTCAAATGCTTGCTCCAAAATCGCCCAAAACGCATGAATTGTCACTTGTCTAAGTAGGTTGACCCTTTTCCATTGCTCTTCGTCCAAATTTGATGGTTGTTTGATGGTGTTTGTTGTATGGTGAATGTTTAAAGGAAAACAAACCTATCTCTTCAAAATTTTCAAAGGAGATTGTTGCTAGGTTTTGTATTGACTGTTTTGCTACCAAGTATCCCCTCACC
Organism: Pinus tabuliformis; assembly: GCA_031772625.1. NCBI lineage: Eukaryota > Viridiplantae > Streptophyta > Pinopsida > Pinales > Pinaceae > Pinus > Pinus tabuliformis. The sequence continues at coordinate 344,813,324 of CM062816.1, forward strand.
TCATCACTCCCTTATTTTATATTTCCCTTGTTTTCCCTATTCCCCAAATTCACATACCCCTAAATTCACTAATCCCATACCCCAATTCCCATTTCCCAAAATCCCAAAAACAAACTCCCAAACCCTAGCCCCTCCTAAATCATTCCCTATTTCCCTAAATTACCCCTCCACAGTCCCTCATTTTACTGTTTCCTTCAATGGCAGAGGTCAAACACATCATCAAAGACAGTTTAACACATCAACACCTACTTATCCAAGATAGTTTATCTACTAGCAGAGATGGCATCTGATCCTACATATGAGTATGAAGAGGAGACTCACAGTGACTCACCAACAGAGGTACATGCACCCAGGAGGCCTCATCGAGGTGGCAAACATATTAGAGAAGAACCAACTACTCTTGCTAAGTTACAGGCTTGCCCACTTGCCATCTCTTGTTTCCAACACCAGTCCTGCTACGAATTTTGTGAAAACGCTGCTAGCATTCAGTTTCATCATGAGTTGGCTCGTTTGTTTGTACTGCATTTACATGGGGATCAAGCCACTCTAGCTGGTGTCACTTTCAAATTAACACCAGAATCCATTTCGGTAGCAACCGGTATTCCCAAAATTGGAGAGCAATGGAACAAGAGGTAGAAAATTGATCGGCAGCATTATGAATCGTACATCAAGCCCGGATTTTTGAGATAGCTCAAGAGAGTGTTTCCTTTTCAGTACCTCAAAGATGAATATGCTCCTTTAATGAAACTGATCATGAAGTATTTCAGCTGTGAGGGTCGTTCTCCCGTTTGCATGCTTATCATATCAGGCTGTTGATGCATTTTACCAGGGTAAGGATGATGAACATCCCTTACTTCATGTTCTGAAACATAGAGAAGATGACCACCCTAGTGCAACACAAGACTCCTTAGCAGCAATTCCACAGTATTTACCATTTTGCTCTCATCAAAATTGTGTTCATTCATCAACTTGGCTTACAGGGCATCACTTGGGAGGACTTCATCTCTCGTGAGTTTTTCAAAGCTCCATAGGGACCTTCAGAGGCTTTGCATGAGACAAGTGGACCTTCTTATCAACATGAGGGCCATGAGATACAGACCACTATCATGTCGGTTTTTATTACATATCAGAAGGGCGCTAGACAGTTGTTTGCAACAGCAAAGCGAGTGTTATCTCCACCCGGGGTGGAAGGGGCCTCGCTTCTATCATCAACACAGCAGGCTCAGGATCGAGGCAAGAGGCTACTACAGGAGGAAGGACCATCAGGTGAGTGGGAGACTAATTTCATTCTCAATGAGGGTGATGATACTGATTTGGGCCCGCAAAGCACAAATCTTAGAGAAATCATTTAAGAGCAGCATGCATACATTGATGCCTTGTCTATCAACTTGGATAGAGCCCAATGGACAATACAATACCTGGAGCAAAGTAATAAGCAGCTTGATGACCAACAGGTGATTATGGAGTTGCAAAACATTCGAGAGAATCGCCAAGCTGCCCAAAGGAGGAGGGTGGAGTTCACTTCACTTGAGCGGGAGGTTAACGCCGATAGGGAGTCATGGCTTGAAAGAGCCAATATCCACTTGGAGAGGAAGCTAGAAAAGGCCAACAAGGAGAAAAACTTGTTGAGACACATGGTTGTTCATTACATGGCGAGGAACAAAGTTTGCAAGGCGAGAATCAAGAGTTTGAAAGCAAAATTGAAGAAGGTATCAAAGAGGCAAAAGGAGCATGATCGACTTCAGATATTGGCCGAGTTTTCCTTGGCCCAACATAGCTCTTGATAGAGAAGACTCAGCCCAGATTTCAAAAAATTTGTAGCAACTTTTTCATTTTGGAAATTTTTTGGCACAAAAACAGGATTTTTTGCCCTATGCGTCGTGCCACGTGGCGCTCGCTTTTGCTAGGAGCCTCCAAATCACAAAAACTCAGCAGTTTTGTATTTGAAATGAAAAAATATGCTTTCCTACCTATGGACAAGAAATTTGGGTAGGTTTTGAGCCCTCAAAAAGGTCAAAAACACTCAAAAACTGACCTCACTGCCCCTATTTTGACACACAGGAAGCAGTGTTGGGAGAAAGGACTTTTGGTGGGGCAAATGGAGGCCAAACTGAAAATTTCCACTTGATTTGGAACTTCGACAGGTAGACCTTTCCAACAAGTACACCTGGAGCTCATTTGGACATTGGGAAGGCCTCCAAATGTGGGTCCAAACAGGTGCGACGCATAGAGAATCAGGGGTGGCGCATAGAGGAAAAATTGCCAGTTTGACCAAGTTTTGCTCTGTTTTTTGCCCAAATTTGGATAGTTTGACTTTTTCACTTTCCTAATGGAAAATTTGTGATATAATTTGATTTACATTGATGGATCATGATGTAAATATGTTAAATTTTCACTTGTAGAGGTAGATTCATCAGTTTAAAGGTTCTTTAAAACTGAATGAATCAGTTCTCTTGTTTCTAGAGGCATGTTGTTCTGTTGCCTAATTTCTAGTTCTCATTTTAGAATTAGTTGAAACAGCTCCTAAACATGTGTGCTCGACCCCTATAGGCAAGGATGAGCTATGTTTGTCTATATTATGTTGTTTTTCAGTCATTATCATGGTTGGACTCTTCAGAAAGCCTTGAGCTTCATTGTACATTCATTTTCAGCATTTTGGCTAAGGAATCGAGACCAGGGTTTGTAGCACTCTTTGGGATTCATGTGGCAATTTGTCTTGGTACAGTGCTTTCCTTTGTTATTTTGAATTTGCTTATATGTCATGTATGCCATTATCTATCTTGTTTCTTCTGAACTAAACAAACTAGAGTGTAAGTAGAATCCATTGAAAGTGCAGTGCTCTACTTGAAGTTTGCTTTAGTTTCTTGATGTTTTCAGCTGTTTGGGGAGGATCCATGATTGATCTTTCCCTCTTCAACACCTCACCTGTCTATTCCTTTCATCTCATTCAATTTTAAGTGCCAAAAACAATTTCCTACCTTGCCCCATTGAGATCTCTGCAGGACTGAGCCTCAATCCCCGCACCCAAAATATATCTTTCCATCTGATCCAACAAAACATCATTTTATTCAATCAAACTCTCTTGCACTTATAGCTAGCCTAAGATCAATAGATATTTCAGTCATCTCCAGCCCTCATCGATTGTTATTTGCTGGGATTGACCCGGAGAGAGCCCTCTCCTGACTTGGTAGGGCTAGCTACCAGGCTGAGCGTGGTTTGATGTTGGCCCTGGATCCTACCTTTGCAGGCTAAGGTAGATTTAGGCTCTAACAATCTGTTCATAGCGGATTTTGTCTAGGAGGGACTATGTCTCCGGGCCCCGGTGTCAAGATGGTGTAGGTTGCTGCATTAAGTGTTGTCAATAGTGATGATGTACATAAGAGGAGATGTCACTATCATACAAGGAAAATGCCCTCATGCAGGAGTGGCTCCAAGAGATGTTCCACTACAAGAACTCTCAGTAAAAAGACTCCTATCAGTATGACACAAAACTCATGCATGATGATCATCCTACCAACGTGGCATAAGGGATCTCAATGCAAACATGCATGGCAATAGATGAGTATCCCATCAACATACGAAAAACGGATCTCAAAACACAACATGACGAATCATGACAACAAGTACATTACATAGATGATTCCGCGTCACATCAAGCAGGAATCATGAAAACGAGTAAGAAACAAGATCTCACATCAAGCATCAAACAGGGATCTATGCAGCACAATGCATAGCAAAAGAAGTACATGAACACATTACATATACCTCACATCCTAGGGCCATCAAAAGAAGCGGATGTCAAATTGCTAAAGTTGTTCGAACCATCGATCTCACAACAATGAATCGCATGGAAATCACTGCTTTCACATGAATGCTAACACCTACATTCCACGTAAAAAAGTGGCCAAAAAATGAAATGAGCAAATATAAAATCTGAACACACCATCAGATTTGTGGCATCGCATAGTGTAAAATTGACTATCAAATTTCTGAATTCTGAGAAAGTGAAAATCTAGGGGTCAAGGAATATTTTGGATTCCCCTTAGATTCCTCAAAGATCCCATCCTCTGGGTCCTCTGCAAATTGGCTACTTAGATCAGGAAACTGACTGTTCCATCGGGTTCGTGTCGCTGAGAGGTGTAAGGTTGACATAAATTTTGTCCAATTTGGACACTGCAAACTTTTCACCCTCCTCGAAATTTTGCTCCTTCATGGTTCCACTTGCATTAAAAATTAATTAAAAAAATTCACCTCGAATTCCGGGCCCACTCCTGGTTCCTCCATCTGCTTAGGCACACTGTGCAAAAAGTTTTATATAATGTTTTGCGGGCGGATCTACCAATGATGGCCATTTGGCGCACTAGCAAGTAAGGAAAATGGTTGAGGAGGGGTCTGGTGGTCAAACCCCGCCCCTCCATTTTTAAACACATTATCATTTTAATGTTTAACCGAAATGTATTTTGGGGGGTCGAGTCCACATTGGGAGGCCCGCCCTCATAAGTCCATGCAGCTCCGCATTTATTTGTTTTGTGATTGGGCGTTGGTACTAAGGTTCATGTATTAATGGGGCTGCCCGCTTGGGGGTCGGCCACATGGGCCAGGCAGGTTCGACCCCCGCCGTTGCCCTTACCAAACTTCCACCGTCGCGTTATGAGGTTTTTAGGGGTGTGGGTTGAGTCCACCAGAGGTGGCCTGTGCCTACCCCATTAATATTATGTTTTAAACATAGGAGAAGGGTGTGGCGGGGTCATGACCGCCCACCCAACCTTTGATAATTTGTTTTGTGTTGTGGTTAGGCCAGCAGGGGTCATGGCCCGTTGGCCTTTAAATAATTTATTTTTGTTATAGATTTTTTGGGGTGGTGGGGGTGGTGACCCGCCACCATAATATATGTATTTTTTTATTTTATTAGGAATAGGGGAGATTTTCCAACCTTTAGAAAATAAGAGATATTGAGCAAATTAACAAGGCCACAATTTCGACTGCTTTCAGGAGCTAGGTTTCATGCCCCAGGGTCAGTCAAATTGTAGGATACTTAAACCTGACCCACAACCCAACTTTGAACAAAACTTTGAGTGGCTCGTTCTCCCTTATACGAGCTCGGATTGACGAACCGTTCACACTGTTGCGATCAGGATGACGAGATCTACACTTTGGTCTCAGTTCAAAAGCATTCCGATCATTTTGATTTTTGAGCTTTCATAAGCCCTCTTTGTCCTATGTGTGTCTCTGAAGCCACCTGGATCAATCCTCCCCACTGAGGAGCTTTTGGTCCTCCAAAAGCATGAAAAATAATCTGCAACTTCTCTGTACATTGTTTGCATCACAAGCATCCTGAAAGGTCTTGCTGCCATCTCCTTCACCTTTGTTCTTCGGAGCTTTAAGCAATGAGCCGACACCTGCAACCTCTGCAACTTGTAGTACATTGTTTTGCAAATTACATGCTTGACTTTCATGACCAACTAATGACCCAAGCATCCCATACTTTCCTTGAGTTTATAACACATACTCAATGGTCAATTTTACATCAAGATGGACACAATACCCTAGCTACAAAAACAAGGCCAACATATCATTGTTGCTTCAAAGTGATGGAAAACTCATCATCACCGCAACACATGTTTTACAATAATACAACCAAACATTATTTTGTTCTAACAAGTGATGGAAACATGACATCACTTTCACATTTCAACATGCAACTCAAAATAAGACCAGACGTCATTGTTGTTGAACAAGTGATGGAAAACACATCATCACTTTTACATTTTAAAATGCAACAAATGATTTACAAAAGCATGACCATGACAAGCTAAAATATCTTGAAACCATTTTTCACTTATCAATGTGAATGGATTGCCTCCTTATGATAGTTTTGCTTGTCGAACAAGCGTTTCACCTAGTCCATGCACCGACGCTTTGTCTTTAGGGCGATGCTTTGGATGGAGCCTCCAACAAGTGGCTCTTTGATGGCCATTTTTATCGCAATGACTGCAATACATCTTCTTCCTCCATATTTGCTTAACCTATTTCTTTACTTGCTGTTGAGAGGGTCTTTCATGCCTCCTCCTTTTGTGTGCTGCCATTCTTTTCCAACACTTAGAAAATGTATGGTTATGTAATCCACAAAAGGTACATGTTTTTTGATGCCATGTTTTACGCTCATCATTAAAAACATGATTACAATCGAAATGAAAATTCGAATATAAAAATTGGTTATACTTTTCCTTGCTACCTTTGGTATAAGTATGGCGATGAGAGCTTGCCTCGGCTCTTTCCCTGCAATGGAAACTGCCATGGGATGATGTGGATGTGTTCCCATCATTCTCTTTCCTCTACAATTTCAACAATGTCTCGGAAGAATCTGACACCTTTGAGCATTCTCCTTTGGTGTATCTCAAGCTTGCAAATTGAGGTCTCTGCACAACCTCCAAAGGTTGAGTTATGCCTTGGTTATTAACACCAAGTTATTTTTCCTCCTCATGCGTCGTCCTGGTAAGGAGCCTCATGTTTGTCCCTATAATTGGAATCTCCAACAGAAAGCATACTATGTGAAGATGAAACTGAAAGGAAATCAACATCTTTTACCTCCTTTGTCGATTTGGATAGAACTAATGAGGGATTCTCATCATCTGTTGTTAGTGGTTCGCTAGTTGTCTTGGCGCATTCCCCAACTTCTTTTCTCACATACCAATTCTTGTTCGACATGGTAATTCCTCTACTTTGATGGGGTTGATAATGCCTTGGCCATTAATGCCTAAGACTTTTCCTTCATACCCCATTTTCTTCAACAGTTTGGAGCTAATTCCTGTGGTATGATTTTAAAAAACAACGAAATCATCATCATGACACATACATGAATTAAAAGAACTACTTTTTACCTCACATGGGTCACGCTGCAGCTTTTCCAAGGCCTCATCCTTTTCTTGCAGCTTTCGTAGCAAACTTTGTTTTTCCTCTTTCTCTTCATGTAGACACATCTTCAATTCAATGTTCTCTGTTTGAAGATTTTGGTTGTTATGCTTCAATTCTTCCAGGGCCTCTTCTGTGGCTCACAACTGAAGCTCCAATCGATCCTTTTCCTCTGTCTCTTTTTGTAGAGTTTCGTACATTATTTCCACCCTTATGGAAATTTTGAGCATGGTCTTGTACATCTCTTTTTCATCCTTTGTCACTGCATGTTCCATTTTTCACACTTGCAATTCACATCCACAGAAAGACCACTATGATACCACTTGATCCAGGTCTGGGTGTGACGAAGGACCCTTCCAAGACCTTTTACTTTCGTGATGTGTTAAATTTCATTTTTATAAGAACATAAATGAATACATCTACATGCTGTAAAGAAGAGGAACACGACAATCATCGACACATGAAAACATAAGTCATTGATAACGGAATTCGTCCAGGAGGGACTACGTCTCCGGGCCCTGGTGTCAAGATGGTGTAGGCTGCTGCATTAAGTGTTGTCAATAGTGATGATGTACATAAGAGGGGATGTCGCTATCATACAAGGAAAATGCCCTCACGCAGGAGTGGCTTCAAGAGATGTTCCACTACAGGAACTCTCAGTCAAAAGACTCCTATCAGTATGACACAAAACTCATGCATGATGATCATCCCACCAACATGGAATAAAAGGGATCTCAATGCAAACATGCATGGCGACACATGATTATCCCATAAACATACGACAAAGGGATCTCAAAACACAACATGATGATTCATGACAAGTACATCACACAGATGATTCTGCATCACATCAAGCAGGAATCATGAAAATGAGTAAGAAATAAGATCCCACATCAAGCATCAAACAGGGATTTGTGAAACACAATGCATAACAAAAGAAGTACATGAACACACTACATATACCTCACATCCTGGGGCCATCAGAAGAAGCGAATGTCAAACTGCTGAAGTTGTTCGGACCATCGATCTCACAACATTGAATTGCATGGAAATGACTACTTGCATATGAATGTTGACACCTGCATTCCACTTAGAAAAGTGGCCTAAAAATGAAATGATCAAATAGAAAATATGAACACACCATCAGATTTGTGGCGTCGAATAGTGCAAAATCGACTATCAAATTTCTGAATTCCGAGAAAGTGGAAATATGGGGCTCAAGGAATCTTTTAGATTCCCCCATGATTTCCTCAAAGATCCCCTCCTCCGGGTCCTCTGCAAATCGGCTGCTTAGAGTAGGAAACTGACTGTGCTATTGGGTTCGTGTCACTGAGAGGTGTAAGATCAACATAAAGTTTGTCCAATTTCAACACTGCAAAATTTTCACCCTCCTCGAAATTTTGCTCCTTCATGGTTCCACCTGCATTAAAAATTAATTAAAAAAATGTCTCCCCGAAGTCCATGCCCGCTCCTGGTTCCTCCCTCTGCCTGGGCACACTGTGCAAAAAGGTTTATATAATGTTTTTCGGTCGGATCTACCAATGGTGGCTGTTTGGCGCATTGGCAAGTAAGGAAAATGGTTGAGGAGGGGTTGGGTGGTCAAACCCCGCCGCTCCCTTTTTAAACACATTATTGTTTTAATGTTTAACCAAAATGTATCTGGGGGGGTCGGGTCTACATTGGGCAGCCCGCCCCCATAACTCCCCACAGCTCCGCGTTTATTTTTTTTGTGATTGGGCATGGTACGTTGGTACCGGGGTTCATTTATTAATGGGGCTGCCCGCTTAGGGACCGGCCATGTGGGCCAACGGGTTCGATCCCCGTCGGCACCCTTACCAAACTTTTTCCATCACATTATGAGATTTTGGGGGTGTGGGCCGAGTCCACCATAGGTGGCCTGTGCCCACCCCATTAATATTATGTTTTAAACATAGGATAAGGGTGTGGCGGGGTCATGGCTGCCCACCCAACCTTTGATAATTTGTTTTGTGTTGCGGTTAGGCCGAAGGGGGTCATGGCCTGTCAACCTTTAAATAATTTATTTTTGTTATAGAATTTTGGGGTTGGCGGGGGTGGTGGCCGGCCACCATAATATATATATATATATATTTTATTAGGAATAGGGGAGATTTTCCAACCTTTAGAAAATAAGGGATATTGGGAAAATTAACGAGGCCACAATTTCGACCACTTTCAGGAGCTAGGTTTCATGCCCTAGGGTCAGTCAAACTATAGGACACTTAAACCTGGCTCATAGCCCAACTTTGACCAGAACTTTGACTGGTTCATTCTCCCTCATACGAGCTCGGATTGACGAACCATTCACATTGCCGCGATCAGGACGATGAGATCTACGCTTTGGTCTCAATTCGAAAGCATTCTGGTTATTTTGATTTTCGAGCTTTCATAAGCCCTCTTTGTCCTATGTGTGTCTCTAGAGCCACCTGGATCATACTCAGAAGATGATTATAAATTAAACACAATCTTCTTTATTAAAACAAGTAACAGAGTTACAACATCACCAAGATGAAAGTATTATATGTCAAAAAGAATAGCTACAAACAGTGAATTTCTGAACTAGTTGTCCAGTTTGCCTTTCGGCCTTATATATAAAATTTAGAAAAGTAAATAGGTAAAAGCGAATCCTCAAGATCAGTGGATCCTGAGGATTTCATAATACTCGATCTGGTTCCATCATAAAATAACATCGGTCTGCCCGGTCTTCTGCTAACCTGCTTTGCATCAGAGACTGTCTTTTTCCTTTACAAACTGCTATTGTTCTGTCAATTGAACAACCATCGTCCACTCTGCGTCTTCTGCACATAAAGATTGTAAAAGTCAGTTTTCCATGCCTGGATTTATCTAATTTGTTACTAATTTCTCTTACCCAACTTCATCTGTTGTTTCCTCTACTTTTATCCATAAAACAAAGATAGACATGTGAAGACAAATGCTAAATAAAGCTATTTACAAGGAGAAAATGTACCTTTTTCTCGTCCCAATAAAGAGCATATATCATGCAAGATTCCATAGGAAAAGTGAGGACTTGTCCGTTTATGAATGATATTCTCATGCCCTTGTCTTCCAAAGCATAAATATATACCAAGTTCTTCTTTAAACTTGGAATGTACATCGCATCATGAAGAAGAATAGATTCACCAGTCCAAGTGATATTTGACAGAACCAAAACCCTTCACAGGATGAGTTGAGTTATCTCCAAGAATTATTGCCAAACTTGTCTCCCTCTCAACTAGGTTAGAGAGGAATTCCTTGTACCCAAAGAAATGTCCAAAAACCCACTATCTACAAACCATCATAAGAATCTGGAGGGGAAGAAATAGAAAGAGTAGAAATAAGAATATATTCAAATTGACTAGGAGCTGCATTATTTCCATACCTAGAATTTATTGCTCTCTTTTGAGGATAATGGCCTTCTTCATAGTCATCCAGAGTATCTCTCCTCCATCTATCATCTCTTCTTCTCCTATCATCTCCAATCACGAGACTACCTAGCAAAACCAACCAAACAATATCTAAGAGATGAGCCCAATAGAAAAATCTTATTCAAATCAAAGTTTCCAAGCATGCGGTCAGTGATCAAAGTTTGCGATCAACTGTCAAAAGTATCTTAGGTCACAACCGCAAAGAGCTAGTGACCATGCAAGCAGCTATAACTCTCCAAGCATAGGGATAACCCTATCATGTGAGTGGATACAACCAAGAATTTTGTGTTCCAACCCTGCAGCTACAAGTCAACTTTCTTTCTTCACACATCCAAGCTTGGACCCTGCAATTCAGACCTATATGAACCAATTTCACAAACCAACCTCAGACCTGTGCGAGCCAAAACCAAAAAAGAGAGAGAAGAAGATGCTTGTTGATGATATCCAAATGAGGTTCACTTGATTTGTATTTATATGCTTCCAAGGGTGTCCAATTTCTCTTTAAAGTTGACCTGTACTTTTGTGCACATGTGGGTTTCCTCCTTAAAAATACTTTATTCCTTAACCAAATTAAATTCTTCCAAGGGCTAGAAGGGGTCCAACATGTAGTCACTATTGCTCAGGAATGTATACATTCAATTAAGTCCCAGAAGAAAGAAGCATTGATTCTTAAATTGGATTTACACAAAGCATATGACTATGTTGATTGGTCATATCTCAGTATGGTGTTAGTCAAGATTGAATTGAATATTAACATTGTTGATTGGATTATGGTGTGCGTTTCTATGGTAAACTATGCAATTCTAATAAACTAAACTCCATCAACATTATTCAGAGATTACAAAGATCTTCAACAAGGATGCTCTTTATCTCCATTATTTGTTCCTATTGGTGATTGATGGTCTGAGTAAAAAATCAAGGAAGCATGTGACAATGACCTCTTTCATGGTTTGAAGGTGATTAGAAAGACCTATGGCACCCACCTAATGTTCATGGATGACATGTGGAGATTCAACTAGGTGTCACTTCCATAGTGGAGATTTCTATATTACATCATTACACAGTTTGGGGATGCTTCACAGTTATATGCTAACAACCATAAATCAATGTTAATTAAGGCCTCTAAGCAAAATGATTTGGTTGTTAAAATTGCAAATCTTTATGAGATGAACACTTCCTTGTTGGACGATGGTTTCTCCTACCTAGATTTCAGATTGAAACCAAATAATTATCGGGTAAGATATTGGGCATGGATCGTGGATAGTTTGAAAATCAATTGTTTCATTGGACCCATCAATGGCTATCGTTGGGAGGTAGGTATGTGCTCATCTAATCTGTCCTTCAACATAATTCTATTTATTGGATGCATCTATACAAGTTACCTTGCAAAATCATCAAAAATATTAAGTCCCTTATTGCTAAGTTTTTATGGGCGAGAACTAGATGTAGCAAAAAATTCCATCTAGTTAGTTTAGATGACATCGCATGTGGAAAATAATGTGGGGTTGGGGTTTATTGGATATAAAAAATTCTGTGCAACCTCCTCTCATCAAGAGATTCTGGAGGGCCTTAGCATATGGTGGTATTTGGCTAGATATTATCAAGGGTAAGTACTTGAAACAAATGTCTATTTTAGAATATTGGTACAAATCTGGGATTGATAAAGTTTTGAATGACTCATATACATGGAATGTGTTCCAGAAAATTAGGTATTAGATCTTTAAGAATATGAGGTGGTCCTTTGGAAATGGTAACAAGATTATTATTGGTGTCAATCCTATCATTGGTACACAGAATCACATTTTGGTTGAAGATGTCCTGAATGTTTTACATGCAAATGGTCTATTTTTTTTTTTATCACAAGTCCTGAACGATTATCACAGATCTTGTGGTCCAACCTTGGGAAGGATTATGTATGCCTGAGAGTTTCTCCAAGCTTCAATTTCTTCAGTTGAAGAAAAAAGTCTTGAATGGTTTTACTGAGATGGACTTATGCCCTATATGGAAATCAACTGAAGTGATAGGTCTTAGGGGCTCTTTTGCTGACTTTTGGAATAGGTACATAATTGACCTCAATGGAAAGGATTACCAAGAGGAAAAGTGAAGATATTCTTAGATAGAATGGGTGTCTACGTAATGGTAGCCTTGTGGTTTTGAAGGTACAATCATTAATTTTTCATGACCTTCATCTCAATATGGAAAAGAGTTGGTTCAAGACGATATCGAAGTGGAATTTGCCGAAGAAGCTTATTCTATTTGGTTGGCTTGTCTGGAAAATTCACATATTAACTTGGGACAATATTAATAAATGAGGGATTAGCAGCCTAAATTGTTGTACTATGTGCAGGGAGGCAAACGAGAATGTTTTACATCTTTTTCTAGAATGTCAATTTGTAATTGAGATTTGGTGCACAGTAATGCAAACTTACAATTTATATTCTGAATGTTGCTACTCCTCTCTGGGATCTTGCTTCAAGTGGTGGATGAGATGGTGAATGGAACACAAAACTTTACCCTGAGGGCATATGGCAAGGAAGGAATGACATGACTTTTTATGAGTGACCCCTTGACATTGGTCGGATTGAAAATAAGATATGTGCACAATTCAAGGAACATCCCTAGAAGCTACATAAATCAAAAGTTCATAGGAATCTGGATTACCTTCATATTTTGGTTTATCCGATAGATTGTTTTGATGGTGCAGCCTAGTGTGGTCATTGTGGTTGTGGAGCGGTCTTAATGATGAACGCAAATGACCATTTTCATTTGTTTTAGTATGGTGGAGAGGGCTCCAATACAAGAGTTGAAGTCATTGGATTATTGTGCTTGGTGTACTTTGCCAAGAGGCTAAATTTGGAGTAGATCAACATTTGTGGTGATGCAAAGGTCATCATTGAATGGGCACGTGGTAGGGAAAATGTTGGTGCTCCTTATCTGGAAAATTGGATGAACCACATTGAGCACCTAAGGAGTTCTTTTATAAATATATTCTTCAGACATATATTCAGAGAGATTAATGAAGTCATGAATTCTTTATCAAAAAAGAAACTTTTTGTGGAGTCAGAAACTATACATTACAACTTTATCTGACATGGCAATAAACTGGATAAAAAAGCCATTCATGATAAATTGAGTTGCTTTCCATATTTGTGATTAAAAAAATTTCATAATCTACAACTGCTTTCCTTTATTACATTTTGCTAATCTTTACTATTGCATAAACTCCTACATAAACATTTTTGTGCTATTTAGAAATAGCCAAAATTATATATTATCATACACATTAAAATAAGATTTTATGTGTTATTTGTATATGCGGTAGATTCTTGCTTGAGATAAATACATTTAAATCAATATATACTATATTTTTCATAATATTATAAATATCAGTGTTTTTTCTTTTCTTAAAAAATTAATATACAATAGAGGATGAACCCTTGTCAATTTGCTCTCGTTTAGTGCTTTTTACTTTGCAACCATACTTTAACACAGTCAAACATTTTCCTACATCAAAATTTAATGTATATTATCGAATTTCAAATTTCAAAGAGACTTTGGCGAAATCGGACCAAAAAGCTTTCCCTCATTTGGTCAAATAAGCTTCGTATATACATATTTTATTATTCGAGAGCGTTTGACATCCTTTCCTTTTCACTTTACAAGTTTACTTAGAAAATTATCTTCATGATTTCATAATATTAATAATACTATTTAATAATATTATTTATATTTATCGATATCAATCCACCATAGGTATTAAAATATTATTTAATAATATCGTTTATATTTATTAGGGTTAGTGTTAATTAACTATAGTAATAATTAATTGTAGTAATGATTTAGATGGCCAAGCAAGTTTTAGATCTAAACATTCCATAATTGATCATGGTATAACTTTAAGGCACACTATTGAAAAGTTTGGGAGAAAAATGAAGAAGCCTTTTGTTGCTTTGTTGATTTCCAAAAAGTCTTTAACACAACTCCTAGGAATAAGCTTTGGCACATAATGGAGGAACTTGGGGTTCTTAAGCATTTGAGAGCAGCTATGCATACATTGTATGAAAAGGTGAAAGCCAAAATTAGAACTTCAACAAACATTTCTGAAAGTTATAGAAGTGATATTGGGGTCAAGCAAGGTTGTCCATTGTCTCCTACCCTTTATGGTTTATATATCGACAAGATCAAATAGTGACTAAATTCTCAAGGGGGTGATGGTATCCAATTGGGAAAGTTTGTTATAAGGCTTCTTTTGTATGCAGATAACCTTGTTCTGATTGCTAAATCTGCGCTTAGTTTGCAAGAACACTTACTTTCCCTAGAGCATTTTTGTAGAAGGGTGGGGATACAAGTTAATATTAGCAAAATGAAAGTAGTTGTTTTCTCTAACAAAAGAAAACATAACCAGCATATGTTATAATTTGAAGGTAACACTCTGGAATAAGTTGTGGATTACAAATACCTCAGAATTGACTTCAACAAAAATCTAAGTTAGGACGACTGTAAAAAGAAAAGAACTTTGGGAGGTTGGAAAGCATTTTATTCACTTCAAAATAGGTGTAGAGAGGCAAAGTTATGGCACTAGAAAACCACTGAAACTCTTTTGGGGCTTTTAATGATTTTGGTGATTCTCTACCACTGTGAACTATGGGTCAATAGTACATTTGACATGTAGTGGAAACAAATGAAAAAATTCAGAAGTTCTTGATTACAAACCAATTCAAAATTAAAAGCGCAGTTCCTTATGCTATCTTGTTAAATAAAACAAACGTTGCGCCTATTGAAGCAATTGATATGGTGCGAGTCATAAGGTATTTAAAAAAAATTAGGCAAATGGAAGAGGGAATATGGCCTAAGGTTGTCTTTAATGACATATTGTTCAAAATAAATAAAACTTGGATGCGGTAAAATAACAAATGGTTTAGTAAATGGGGTATTTGCTTGAACATGTGTCCCGCAAATAATAAAGAGATAATTTTTTTTGTTATGGATAAGTTCCACAAGTGTATTTGGTATAAGGAGCTAGGAAGAAAGAAAAAGTATTATATTGAAGAGTTTAAACCCACTCATAATCATCAACAAAATGTGTACATAGCGGCCAATATTTCGTGGAGAGCCAAAATTTTTATTGTTCAGTGAAAGACTAATTCTCATCAACTCACAGAACGCTTAAAAAGGCCAAAAAAATGTGGGAAGAAAGAGTATGTATTTTTTTCTCTTCCAGAAAGGTAGAAACAAAAAAACATTTCATTTTAGAATGCTAGGCCTTCAAAGGCAATGGGAAAATTATGCACATATATTTTGGCAGCTAACTTTTGGAATGATTTATTTAGCCAGAAATTTATCGAAACACTAGGAAAATCTATTGTGAAACTTAAAAAATAAAAAAATAAAAAAAATCTATTCCATAAACCATCTCTAATTTAATAAACTTTAATGGAAAAACCATCTATTCCATAGCCCATCTTTAGTCTAATGAAGATTAAAATAATTTATTTTTCTTCACCTCTCCATTTTATCAATCCACAAATATTTTTTTGAAAGTAAGAATAAATTGAATGGAGCCTTCGTATCAGTGGAGCAAATTGAATGGAATTTTCACACGGGGAAGGCGAACATTGTAAATCCTTCCATTTCCAGCTATTTATTTTTCTTCACCTCTCCAGTTTATCAATCCACAAATATTTTTTGAAAGTAGGAATAAATTGAATGTAGCCTTCGTATCAGTGAAGCAAATTGAATTGAATTTTCACAAAGGGAAGGCGAACATTGTAAATCCTTCCATTTCCAGCAATTTATTTTTCTTCACCTCTCCATTTTATCAATCCACAAATATTTTTTGAAAGTAGGAATACTTCGTATCAGTGGAGCAAATTGAATGGAATTTTCACAAAGGGAAGGTGAACATTGTAAATCCTTCCATTTCCAGCGGAGTTGCTGCTCCAAATTTGGAAATACAGAACGCTTTTCATGATGGAGCTTGGTAATTCACTACCTTTCAAGGGGTGGGGGTTTCTTTATACTTTCGCGACCACCAGATCTCAATTCAATAGTCCTGTGCGGAGCCACGTCTTTAAGGGAACGACTGTGAAACTATAACATAACCCAACTTTCACCAACCTTGTTATGCGCCATCTGTGACGGACCGCTACAGATTTTAACTGGATTCCTTCTTCTAATGTAATTAAAATTTGCAGTAATGGCAATCTTATGACCGCTATGCAACCAAAAGAAGAAACGCATAATGGTATTGTTTCTTTGGTTAAAAACTAACAGTAAGCGTAGAATGGCTACGATGGCCACACAAGCCAATGCCAATGCTAACAGTTTATCTGTAGAGAGGATCAGAGAGCTCTGTAGAAAGGGCCGTTTGAAGGAGGCGCTCCACATTTTGTACATCACAGACAAGCCTGTAGACACTGGTACATATGTTGATCTCTTGCAGGGCTGCATTCAAAAGAAAGCCTTGCCGGAGGGCAGGGAAATTCATGCTCACATAGATGAGATGGGAATTAAGGGAGACACTTTGTTAGGAAATACGCTAATCAACATGTATGTCAAATGTGGGGTTGTGGTGGACGCTCGCACAGTTTTTGAGGGAATGCCAAAGCGAGATGTATGTTCATGGACTGTGATGATTTCAGCTTATGCAAGGCATGGCCCTTATAAGGAGGCATTGTCACTCTTACGCCAGATGCAACGAGCAGGTATCCAACCTAACTGCTTTACTTTCTCCAGTGTTCTTCCTGCATGTGCCAACTTGGGATCTGTAGAGTTGGGTGTGGAGATTCATGAAGAGATAGTAAAAGCTAGATGTGAATCTCATGTCTCTGTGGCAAGTGCCCTTGTAGACATGTATGCAAAATGTGGGAGCATAGAGAAGGCATGTGAAGTGTTTGACAAAATGCTTGAGCGGAATGTTGTCTCCTGGACTGCAATGATTGGGGGTTATGCAAGACATGGATTTGCTGAGGAGGCATTAAGGTTGTTTGATCAAATGCGACGAACAGGTATCCAACCCAATGTATTCACCTTTATTAGTGTTCTTCCAGCCTGTGGCAGCTTGGATTTTCTTGAAAAGGGTGTCCAGATTCATGAAGAAATAATAAGGGGAGGCTTGCAGTCTAATGTCTTCTTGATGACTGCACTTGTTGACATGTATGCACAATGTGGAAGTATAGGGAAGGCACGCGATGTGTTTGACAAAATGCAGAAACGAGACCCTGTAACATGGAATACGATGATCACAGGGTATGCACATAATGGTCTTATTGGCGAGGCCCTGGAACTCTTTAAGAAAATGCCTCAAAGGAATGTGGTCTCATGGAATGCAATGATTTCGGGATTTGTACAGAATGGGTTTGTTGCTGAGGCTATGCAACTATTTGAGGAAATGCCTCAAAAGAACATGGAATCGTGGAATGCAATTATTGCGGGATTGACACAGAATGGGTGTTACGAGGAGGGACTGGAACTTTTTCGACAACTACAATTAACAGGTGTGAAGCCAGATTCAAAAACGTTCGCCAGTATAATCGCAGCATGTGCCGATTTGGCAGCCCTAGAAGAGGGTACGGAGATTCATGAAAAAATAGTGACCAGTGGATATCAACCGGACATTATTGTGGTAAATGCCTTGATAGACATGTATGGAAAATGTGGGAGAATAGAGAAGGCTCGTGCTTTATTTGACAAAATGCACCAAAGGAATGTTGTGTCATGGAATACAATGATTGCAGCGTATGTGAGGCACGGACATGGTAATGAGGTATTGAGACTTTTTGATCAAATGAATCAGACAAGCATTGAACCAAATCAGGTTACCTTTTCCAGTGTACTACCAGCATGTGCTAAGCTGAATTGGCTGGAACAAGGTATAAAGATCCACGAACAAATAAAGAGAAGTGGATTTCAATCAAATCTCTTTGTCTCAACTGCCCTTATAGACATGTATGCACAATGTGAGAGAATAGAGAAGGCACGTGAATTATTTGACAAGATGCATCTACGAGACCTGGTATCATGGAATGCTATGATTGCAGGCTATACACAGAATGGTATCATTAATGAGGCACTGGAACTTTTTCAGAGAATGCCTCAACGAAATGTGGTCTCATGGAATGTTATGATTTCAGGATTTTCACAGAAAGGTATTGTTGATAAGGCCTTGAATCTCTTTAAGGAGATGCCTCAAAGAACCACAGAATCATGGAATGCAATGATTGCGGGATTCACAAAGAATGGGTATGTCAACGAGGCTTTGAAACTTTTCAAACAAATGCAAGTTGCAGGTTCAACCACAGACTCGGTAACCTTTGCCAGTATTCTCCCAGTCTGTGCTAATTTGACATCTTTAGGACAGGGTGTGGAGATCCACGAAAATATAATACGAAGTGGCTATCAATTTGATGTGATTGTGACAAATGCCTTGATAGACATGTATGCAAAATGTGGGAGCATACAAAAGGCACGTGAATTATTTGATAAAATGTATCAAAGAGATGTTGTCTCATGGAATGCCATGGTTGCAGGATATGCCATGCATGGATGTGGCAAGGAGGCCATCAAACTCTTTGAACAAATGAAATGCGCTGGCATCAACCCAAATAATGTTACCTTGGTTAGTGTTTTGTCTGCATGCAGCCATTCAGGCTTAGTGGAAGAGGGTTACCAAAACTTCATTTATATGAGTGAAAAATATCATATCACACCTACAATTGAACATTATAAATGCATGGTTGATCTGCTTGGTCGAGCTGGACATTTTGATGAAGCTCAAGACCTCATCAACAGGATGCCAATAGAACCTGATGCTGCTTTGTGGAGCTGTTTGCTTGGTGCTTGTACAATGCATAACAATATAGAGCTAGGTGAATGTGTGGCAGAACGCCTTTTTGAGTTGAATCCTAAGCATGCAACACCTTATGTCCTCCTCTCAAATATATATGCTGCAGCTGGCAGGTGGGGTGACATTGGAAAGGTACGAAAAATGATGAAAGACAGAGGAGTGAAAAAAACACCTGGGTGCAGTTGGATTGAAGTTAATGACCAAGTTAACACTTTCCTTGTAGGATCACACCCAGAAACAAAAGAAATCCATGCAGAGCTGGAGAGACTATCTTCCGAAATGAAGGTGACTGGGTATGTTCCTCAGACGATGAGTTTTGTATTGAATGATGTAGAGGAGTAGGAGAAGGAACAAATTTTTTCACTATCACAATGTGTAAGTTGGCAATTACATTGGCCATGTAACCATACCAAGTTGACAATTGCGTTTGGCCATATAAGCATTACCAACTGGAAAAATTATTCAAGTTGTGAAGAATCTTGGAAGTTGTGGTGATTGTCACTCCGCAATCAAGTTCATTTACAAGAATGGATACAAGAGAAATCGTTCAGAGGGATATCATTGGTTACCATCAATTCAGGGGCAGACAGTGCCCTTGTTGGGATTATCAATGATGCTAAGGTGAGCTGCAAGACATCTCATTGCGGTTTTATCAGCTTAGGCATGTTTTGTCAATTGGATCCAGGACCTAGGTCAGGTGGTTGGGGAAATGATTGTTATCCTTTCTACATAAATTCAATTCCCGCAAGTGATATGTTGAGCTCCTAACAAGTATATTGTTGTAATGGCCGTGTGCCTTATATTGCAAAACCTCAAGCTTCTGACAAATCTAGTGTACCAATCTTTGGAATGAGAGGAAATGCCTAGCAAATTTCCTGATGCCATCCTCATTCTGAGGAGATCAACATTATACATTTGACTTCATTTGAAAAATTAAAATGGGGAATGATAATGTATTCGGAATCAATATTTTTAATCGTATGGCACTTGAATGTAATTTATCTACGACAAGTGATATTATATTATATCATGATAAACCAGGACTTGGACTCTCCATAATCATTAACCTAGTTTTGGCAATTGCCGAGAATGGACCTCGGGATTCCAATAGCCAGAACATCTTTGTAATTTTACATGGTATGATAATGTGCTGATGTCTTGTTTTTCAAAATCTATAATTCAAAGCTAAGGTCTCTACATATGACACAATACTTTTATGTTACAGTCTTCCTGAACATCTCTGCTATAGCATGGTAAAAGCATTTCATTGATCAAATTGGTCATACGAACCAAATGGATCTTGTTTCCCTTGATCACCGATTGTACAAGAATGCTTCAGATATTTAAATAGTTATTTACTTTTACAGTACCATTGTTGTTCATCTGTTTTTATTTTTACTGTACCATTGTTGATGGTCAGGTTTTTGGATGGTTATCTCTAGTTGATTCATGAAGCTTAAAATACAGTGTGGAGTTTTCTTGTTGATCCACTGCAATGAATTCCAGTAACAATCTATTTGGATTCTCTAAAACTTGTGAATTAATCAGGTTGAGGAATTATGTTAATAATGGGATGCAATCATTCAATCAACACCACAAACAACACTACAAATGTGAAACTGCATAACACAGTAATACCTCAAATATGAAACTGGATAACACAGTAACATACCCGAGTATGGTGAGTACTCAGCTCAATACTCTTGAATACATTCACTGGTCAATACTGTCATACTTTCTCAAGTATTGGTCAGTGCTCCCGAATATATTTGTGCTAATACTCGTTATACTTATCTATAACTTTTCCGATGTCAAATTATTTTTTTTCTTCATATTTTTATACTGGATGTCGGGATATAAGCATACTACATTTATGATTTGGATCGACTACAAAATGGACAATATGGACAATGAAACTATGAAATAAATATTCACATTGCAATTAAATTATAAGAGTGACAATCAAAGTTCATTAATCGTTATTGTATTCTTCATTAAATTTATATATTAATATTTAAAATATGTTTATAAGTGGCATGTTTAGTATTAGTTCCTACGAGTTCCTATGGTTCAAAGATTAAGTTTCACAATTGATCTCTAGTAATACTTTTCTAAACAATATCAATCTTTTCTAAACAATATCAATCATGTGCAAATGGAAATGAGATATGGTTGTGTTAATCTTATGGGCTTTAATAAGGTATCAATAGGCGGTAAGGGGTTAGCCAAATTTGAATTGGAATATGTTTGTTTTTTTACTCTTTAAAGATTAATTTATAAAAAGTTTAAAAGTATGTATAAGTGGCATGTTTAACATTAGTCTTTATGCTTCAAAAATTAAGTCTTACAATTAAGTGCTTTCTTAAATACAATTAATCTTATGTAAATGAGATGTGATTATGTTTTAACCTATTGTATTTACATAAGCAGCAATGGGGTGGACAATTTTGGATCGGGGTTCTTTTGTTTATTTTTATTTTTATTTTGAATGACTTTTTTCAAAGACTAATGAGTGAATTTGTGTTATTTGTTTATTTTTATTTTTATTTTGAATGACTTTTTTCAAAGACTAATGAGTGAATTTGTGTTAACGGTTGGATAGGACCTCTTTTTTGTAAGGGAGCAACCTAGAGTCCCCATTTTGTGGGGTAGAGCTCTAAAGTATCCTCCCCCCACTTAAAAAAATGGAGAAGAAAGAGGACATCTTTCGTTTGGAGGAACACTTCACCTTGTGTTTCCCAGTGCCTCATGAAAGGGAAGTGTGGGTAAAAGTTTCGGAGGAAGTTTTCCCCATTCCGAGAGTAAGGGGGTATTCCTGTTGGAAAATCAGAAAGGAAATAAAGATTTTCTCTATCTTGATAATTACTTGTGATGTTTCTTATTATTATGATTCTTTATATCTTCTTTCTTTAGTTCATCAAGCAATTACCGAAAACAACAACACATAAAACAATGGACACAAGATATAGGCACATGCCAGGGCAAAACCCCTCTGGAGGGGAAAACCCAATCAAAGTAATTCTTCCTTTCAATAGTATTCTTTGAGACTCTTCACCCTAGACCTTGACCAAACCTTCCCTCCATACCAAGTCAGCCTCTAGAAGATTGGCCTCTTCCCAGCGACTTCGATTATGCAGCAACTTGTGGCAGCTAACAGCTTCCGACAACAGTCCAACTTGGAAGACTTTGATCTCCCAATCTAGAGCATGAAACAAAGTGAGACCAACACCAAAATTTCGATTTTCATTGACTCCTTAGACTCCCCCAAAATCGCATTCACTTCAGCTTCCCGGTAACAGACTTTCCCAGCTTCCTACTTCACACTTCTGCCCAACAAACAGATTTCGCACTTCTGCCAAGTTGAGAGAGAATGAGAAGTGATGTCCCAAATGAATTCAATGTCCTTCCTTTTATAGGCTTCTTGTGGGGTCGAATAGGGTCTTAGGCCAACTTGATATTCCCTTAGGTCGACATGGTATGGAGGTTACATAATTCATATTTGACTCAATACTTAACCGATTTACATGACTCAAAAGCCCAAGAAGGGTCTCTTTAAATGTACAATAATTCTATTGACCCAGAATAAATCCTAGAAGTCCTCAATGGGGACTTTGACCTAAACCATGGTGACCCAAGCATGAAACCCATGCTTTAATAAGTCACAATAATAACAATAATAATAATAATAATTCTTTTCTTTATTCTTTTGACAAGTACATTACATAATGACTCAAGTACATTATTGAAAACCGAACATAGTTACATTTTCCAACATTTCCCCTACCTTGGGGAGTACATCCTAGTGTAGGAGCATCTTACCAGTCAAATTCATGATTGACCTTCATAGGTTAAAAGATTTATTAGAGGAAGTTGGTTTTCTCATTTTTTTTTACTTAAATTGTAATATTTAAAGTTGTAATATCTCTAGAAGATATCTCTATGGTTAAGAGGTTTTATGAGTGTCAATAAGTTTGACATGTAATAAAAAAAACTTGGCTAAATTGGGGGAATTGTTAGATAAGTTTAAGAAAATGACTAAGTTCGTTAATTTTATACGAGATGGTTTTTATGTATTAGATTTTCAATGTAATGGAGGTGTATGAGAAGAGATATGAGGACATTGAAAGTTTGATATTGCAATTTCAACTGCCTATCTATAATCATTCATTCTCTATTTTTAGTTTCAATACAATATATAGTTCATTGTATTTCCCTATTAATCAATTCAATGATGTTCTTGTGTTTTGTTGAATAGTTGTTATGTATTGAGGATTGAGCTAGATTAGGTTTCTATTCATTCATAGAAGAAAAACATAGGCAATTGTACTAACCAGTAATGGTTCCAAGTCAAGGTTTTGAATCATGGTTTCATGTGGGGTCCATCCACCTAGTGGAAAGTTTCCTTTATTGAGGATTCCAAGCGCAAAGTTCAAATGATATCTAGAAAACGTCGTAACACAAAACCCATGATTTTCTCGAGTTTTGGTGGTGCTTTTGTCAATTAACAAAGATTTATGACGAAGATATCACCATCAACTACTGTCATTTTATCGAAGTTTGGTATTCCAATGGCAATGTTCCAATGCAGGGTTCCATATCAACCCTCGTTGGTTTGCAACAATTTCCTTTAAATTTGGTTTTGGTTGATACCCAACATACCGATGTCTGAGGCCATCTGTGACAACCCTTTTTGCTCTCTCTTATAAATATTGCTATGAATTGTAATTCATGTAAATAATGTGGAAATGTAAAACATTGACTAACTGAGGGAAGTGGACATGGATTCAAAGGTCTAAGGAGGAGGAGTTGCTTGTAAACCCAAGCCACTATATTTATTTCACCACCTATATCCCTGATGGATTTATGGAATTGTTAGTGCAAGCATCGAATTCAAGAATGGACTTCCTGAGTGAAGGATGAGCTCGTGCACTCCTAGTTCTCGTGGGAAGCATAGGTGTGGTCAACACGCATGGAAAAAGTACATGAAACAAAGTTGAGGGGAGACAAGGCATAGACAAGCGTAGTGGTGAGAAGCAAGAGGCAACTTGCAGAAGAAAGAAAAATGAATGTGTAAGGAAAGAGAACACGATGCTTGGAATTGGCAATTAACGTGGATTTGCTAGGGAAAAATAACATTTTTCTCTAACTTGTGTTCTATATTTGGGATAATATTCCCTATGTTTGTTAAGGCCTGTGTGCATGCTTGTAAATCAGTTGGCTAGGGAGATTTTAGTGGAGTTGAAAGACTCAATGCTACCTTGAGATTGACAATCCACTTGGACACTAGTTGGGGTTGATAAACCACTTGATAGGCTGAGACACCCAGGTACTAGCTTAAAGGAATAATAAACCAATAAGTGTTAGCCTTGGGGTTGATAAGCCACTTATATACTTGCTTAGTAACCTAATAAACCACCTGGATAGTGGATTGTTGGCTACTGCAATACTATTTTAGAGAAACCAACTGATAAACCTCCCAAATAGTGGATTCATTCTCCTAGAAATGAACTATAACTCACTGAGCCTTGGATGAACTCTTGTGGTTGAATTTTCTACTCGGAAAATAGTCATTGTGGTGTCACTACTGTAGGTAGTCGACAAACTACCTAGAAAGTGGATTTCTCTTCTTACCATATGTTTGACTAGTTATTGGTGAGAATATTCCAGAGCAATTAACTCCTCAGACTTTGAATCCAACTTACCGGTGGTTAGCTGCAAGAAAGATTGTAGTGTTGTCAACCTATGGTTGGGTGGAGAGTTGAAGTCCCTCCATCAATCGCTAGTCACTCAATATAATAAGATAAGTATATTTACTTGTACATGTGGCACAATGAACGATGAATTATGTGTTGTGAAATGTGACAATGAATGTACCAACTTGTGAATGGAGTATGATATTCCTAGTTGTTTATAATGAAACCTTGATATGAGGGTTATCATGGTTGGAGGATTGTAGAGCCTATATTTTTTGATATATTCTTGTGTTGTAGAGCCATTTATACATTTATGGTTGAATTTTTGACATCATCAGTTGATTTTCACTATGTGATACTTCTCATGGTTGTTATGTTATGTGTTTTGTGGAGTTATGTGCTTACAGACTGTCAAAAGTCTGTAACTGATGTTGTAAATGATATATCAGTGGATCAGGTAGTGTTGCCTAGGATCCATATGGTGAATTAATATGATGTTGTTGTGTTTGTAGTTATAGAACAATGTTAGCTATGGTTTAGCTAGTTCCAACATCTAATAACAAGAATAAGTATAGTTCCTTTGATTGTGTTCTAGCCGCATATAATGTTTGGAATGATCATGTTGGAATGAAGGTCTTATTCTTGTCATAATAATGGTGTCAAGCATTACTCATCAACGATAATGGCTTCACAAGCCATTGAATTCCTTAAGACTTTTAAGCCTAGTCGTCACTAAACAACAGGCTTGTGCTTGGGACGAATGACCCTTTTAGACTTGTAATAGAGTTGGAGTCTATGGAGACTAAGAAATGTTCATTCATAGAAGGGTACATATATGTCCAAGGGAATGGAGATGTGCCTTTATGGGATGGGAATTTTCAACATCTATTGATAGATACGTGTATGTCCTGGGGAATGAAAATGTGCCTCTGCAAGACGGAAATCTTGACGTTTGTCAACGAGAAATTGTGACGTTCCAGGGGCAAGGGTATTCATGTCTCGAGGAAAAAAATACAACGGTTAATGTGGAGGGTCGCAAGCGACCATAAGTTACATAACGTGAAAATGTGAACTAACTCAACGAGACTTGACCTTGTGGGACCCTCTTGACCTAAGCTAAGGTGGATGCCACATGGAAGTTTAGAGGATGTGGAAAATGATGTGGATGGTTTCCAATGTAGCATTGTTGTGGCAATGGACTTGTGATACCACGTGGCTTCTGCACACCATGTGGAGATAGCAAGGAGTCTACGTGGACAGGGCCACGTCACCGAGGAGCTCAACCTCTCAGATATGTTTTGTGGTGCTATTTTATAGGGAGGTGCAGTGTTGATAGAAGTCACGAGGTATACAAAAGGCGCGGTGTTGATAGGAGTCATGAGGTATACATAAGGCGCGGGATGGAGATTATCTCCTTTACCTAGCGGAAACATTTAGGTCACGTCATAGAGGTTTGAATAGATTATGCCTAAGAAGAAGGGGCGCAGACTAATGAGAATACTAGATGGGGATTTCTCCATTGGTTTTCATGAACAAGTCTATCGCAACGCAGGTGTTTGAAGCAAGATGCTCTTAGAAGTAGGCACTATGGCATGGCACCATTGTGGTGCAACACTAGACTAAGGGTGATGTGGAAAAGCCATATAGGAAATCGGGTTTCCACGTGGTAGTACTTGTTGACATGGAAAGGGTTAAGGGGCCAAACTTAAAATGAGCATAACCTTTGATTCAGGCATCAAATTGAGATAAAATTTAGATCATTGGAAAACTATCGAAAGGCTGGATGTGATGGTGATATCTAAATTTAATTCCACTAAATTTGGGGAAGGAGGATTTTTATAATCCCATTTTCATAAGGAGACCATGTAGGTTGGGTTAATTGAAAGTAACACTTCCCACAAGGCTAGTGAAGCCCAAGGGGGTGGAAAGGAGCATTACAAATAGGTCTCAGAGTGCCCAGGTTCAACACTTGAACTAAATGTGTTGGGAAGTGCAATTTTGGAACTTTGATATAGAGAGTAGTAAATTATAGTGATTGCTTGTTGGGTGCAATGTGTGTTGTTGGTAATAGTTTGATTGTGAACTATGCAAGTATTGATTCTAATATGTTAATTATTTTCTAACATTCACTCTAACTTGGAATCTAGTGTTTTAGATAGCCTTACATCAACATTCTTATTGCAGATAAGCAAAGGTGATGGGTAAATGTGTTTAGTTATATTTTGATTGTCTAATAGTTATGTATGTGTAACAACACATAAAAATACACCAAAAAATAGGAAGAGAGTAAGGGATGAACAATAGAATGGTGTGGCACAACATTGATAAATTCCAGCATTGTTAGTAAGAAGAGTCAGTAGGAAAGAGCATAGGGGAAGACTCCCTTGACTGGATTAGCACCCTTAGAAGTAAAAGAGTTGAGCTGAGAAGTTACAAAGCTAGCAATGAAAATATTTCATGGCTTATGAACAACAAGCATAAGTAAATGCAATTATACTATGGAGCTTCTCTATCATGCAAAGGAAAATGCAACATGATCTAGGTGTCAGCTACCTACAAAAGGATAAAGGTAGGAAAAACCCATTAAGATTTGGAAGGCATGAATTAAGGACATATGGCACAAAAGGAAACATGTCTAAGAAAAGACATAAGTGGGAAAGTGAGAATATATTCAGAGGTGAAACTCCACTAAGTACTCTAGAGAGGAGGATAGGCAGTCATAAGAAATTGTCTAATGTTGTTGTTAAAGAATGTGACTAGTGTCGGTATTCATAATCGTA
Organism: Pinus tabuliformis; assembly: GCA_031772625.1. NCBI lineage: Eukaryota > Viridiplantae > Streptophyta > Pinopsida > Pinales > Pinaceae > Pinus > Pinus tabuliformis. The sequence continues at coordinate 344,840,997 of CM062816.1, forward strand.
TTGAGTCATTATGTAATGTATTTAGAAAGAAAAAGGAAATTTTATTGTAAAAATAATTTGACTTATTAAAGCATAGGTTTCATGCTTGGGTCAATAGTCAATAGGTCAAAAGCACCCATTGTGTGCTCTAGGGTTTGTGTCTTATGTCAAAATTCAATGTCACACACGTCCACCTTATGAAGACTATATATATAATGAAGCATTCGACCTTGAAAAAGCCACTATTCAATCTGCAATTTTGTTGAAGAAGGAAGTTCATATAAGCAATAAGGAAGAAATACCTATAAATAGAAATACCGGAAGAATACGAAAGTTTGTTCAAGGTATTACAGGACCAAAGTTTTTATCACTGTAAGAGCCAAAAATAAAGGATGACAGAAAGGGTCGAAACCCTTGTTCTTGAAGAGTTGTTTTGGAAGAAGACTACTCTAACTAAAAGGATGACTTGATGGATGGAGAGAGGTCTAGGTCAAGGGTCTAGGATGGTCTCAATTTGATTTTGATTCTACTAAGGAAGAGTTTGACTAGGTTTTCCCCTCCTTAGGGATTTTGCCCTGGCTAAATGCCTACATCTTGTGTTCTCTTATTGTCTTTGAAGTTTTGGAAATTGTCTTGATGATAAGCATATAATATCAAAGAAGAAGAAATAAGAACTAATCACAAGAAATTGTCAAGTAAAAGAGAAATCAATTTAATAAGAAGCCCTAACTATTTTTCCCTAGATTTCTCAACATGATATTAGAGCTTGGTTTGCGTATGTAAGGGCAGGAACTAGATCAAAAAGGATTACAAGATGAGAAAATGAAGTCTTCTACCCAAGGCCAAGCTCCCAGAAAAGGAAGATACAAATTCCAGGCCTATTTACAAGCCCTAATTACAGTGATAAGATTGAAGTCCTGACCAAATAGAGTGAGGGTTTTGAAGAGTTTAAAAAAATCGTTTTAAGGGACAGTGAGGCTAATATTTTAGCCCAAAGAAGGTTGAGTCCATCAATCCAAGGATTAAAGTCCTGGGCACATTCTACAAGGGTTGAAATCATTGCTAAAAGAAGTTTGAAATTTGGTTTTGGGTACTTTTTGTTTCTCATAGTAATCAAGGAATAACCTTTATGATCAATTCGAAAGGAAAACTAGTGTGAAGTGTTTGTAAGACATAGGGCTAGTTGGAATAATCACTTAACTACAATCATTATAAGAGAGGGACTTGATCCTCCTTAGACATGGGCATGAGCCACAATGATCTTGTGAAAGTGCCAAGACCCATTCTAAACATATGCATTGAAAAACAAGTTGTTTAAAAGGCTTGTCATCTATCCTTAAGCTCCCTACAACCACCCTAAAGGATGAATCAAAATTTATGGGCATAAGTGTTTTGGATAAAGTATATCGACAATCATATTCAAAGAAATCTGAGACTCTTATTGTAAAGAAGCTTCAGTGATTTGGAGAAGGAGTTGAGCCTCCTACCTCAGTCCTGGGCTTAAATGTATTCAATATCACCTTAAAAAAGGTTGAGACCTTTTCTATAGGCATATGCATTAAGAAAACTATGGTGCAAATTAATTTTGTCATCCATCTAAAGGAGAAACACAAGCAATTCTGTACATACATATCAATAGTGATAGAAAGCACATCAAGCTCCTGATTATCTTTGAGAAGGAATAGTCTCCCTGAAAGCAATAATAGATCACCTTGAATTCTTTTAGTTATCACTCATAAACGTCAAAGGAATGTTTGTTCACTATAATAAGAAAGCATTTGGTAGTCTTGAAGACGATAAGAAGATCACGGCTTCCACTAGCAGACCTTGAAGCAACTTCCATGGTTATGAAGGACAGAGGTACGTAACTGTAAAGTATGTATATTCTTTTGTTAAGAATCTAACATATTTTTAGGGTTGAATTGGTTCTAGGGTTTGTAGTTTCCATCGTTTTAATATCTAGGATTGTAAAACCTAGATGGTACAAGAGAAACCCTAACCCTAACTTTCTTGTTCCCTCATAGAAACACAAACCCTTTATTTCTAGGGTTTGTAGGTAGTCTAGGGTGTATAGTAAACCCTAGTGATGATTGATGAGGATGATAATTTGATTCTTACTAGATCTATGGTTTGTACTTGAAAACCCTAGGATTCCATCCTCCATTGTTCCATGGAAACCCTAGATTGTTGAATTGACATCATGCTTTTGGTATCACATATTTTTCTTGGTTGTATTTGTCAATAAGTATTGCAGGTATAAATATTATGGCTAAATTCAGAGGGAGCACTTCAAGGAAAGCCTACAAGGTTTGTAAAAGGAGCAACTCAAGGTATGTCTAAAAACCATAAGATTTTGTAGCTAAACTTCTTCATTAAAAGATACAATTATTTTGAAATTTGCCTTGTATTACTAACTTTCTTATGTTTAGGGTTTTGAATTATAAGGATTCTTGTTAGGGTGATTAATCATTAGATTGAATCTACCCTAATCATGTTATCTCTTGTTTGATATTTTTTGGTGAAATCCTAACCTTTAGGGTTCACTATAAATCCCTAGCCTCTTGAAGCTTAGGGTATGTTGACAATGAAACCCTTAGTCTACATAGGATTTGTTTATAAAGTATATAAATAAAATGTTTATGGTTTATGAAACCCTAGTCTTTTAGGGTTTGCCAATAATATCTAAGTTAAATAATAAAACCATAGATTTTAGAGTCTAGTGAATCTAGGTTTACATCAAAACCCTATTGTCAGTCTTAGGAATGAAAATCTGGGTGTATGAGCTTCCACATAATTAAAATCCTAGTAAGATATTGATATAAGAATGAATCCCTAGATCTGAAATGATAATATTGTTGATATCTTTTCATTGCATATATTCGACAACATAATATTGAAAATGTAAAGTGTTATGATTGTATTACTAACTTGATTTAGTTGTTTCTATATATCAGGCTTTAAGTCTCAATGATGGAATCTAGGGTTTATGAAAAAAACCCTAGCAAGTTAAAGTCTAGAATATAAAAGATATAACCTTTGTTGACTATGAACCTAATTGGGTTTAGGTATTTGATGTCTAAAGCTTGATTATTTTGACACTTCCATTGTAATAACATGATTTTAATAAAGTTGAATTCATGCTTCTGTATATTTGTACTTGTTGTTAAAGATTTTCAGGTACATAATCTTCAAGATGTTGAAGATGTTCATAATTAAAGATGCCTTGATAATAAAAATAAGCATGATGGAAAGAGGGCGTTGATGACATTAAAAATGAATAGATGGTCTTGTTTCCATAGAAAGATGATGTTCCTGAAGGAACGAAGATTTGAAAGATTGAAGTTCTCTGATGTAATGATGATGCAAAAGAAATAATTTGTGTGGTTGAAAGAATAAAAATTGTTGATGGACTTATTCCCTAGTTAAGAAGAAACTTGGATAAAGGAAAAGTGTATATTTCCCTAGTTGAGAGGGAGCTTGGTTGATAAATTAATCTCTTCGAGTTGATAAGGATGATTAAGATTGGAGAATAGCTAAAGCACTACAAATAGGTCATTCATCATTGATGAATTTGCAAACAAAACTTGGTTACAATGAAAAGTGCTGAGACTGAGTTTGGTGTTGTTGAAGATTGAAGAAGGAAGCTTGCAATGAGATGTGTTTGATGTGATGATGACCTAAGAAACATCAGTGTATTTGAATATCCCAGAGGTTTTTGTTAACTTTTATATATTCGAAAGTTTATTGCTAACTAGGATTGTGAGTGTACAGGTTAATCTCTCCAGAAAAGGGTTGAACATTTTGAAGCATGTTGGAACTATTGGACATATCTGATTTAGTTTATCAGGAGAGATGAAGCTTCTTGGGGCAAAAATATGATTTGGATGACATCTAACTGACCTGTGATGATGTCTAGATGTTGAAGTAGGGAAGGTGGCGTTGGTCTTGGAGCTTTGACCTTGGATACGCATCTAGATCCCTAGGTTGGTGTTCGAGCTAAATCCTGATGGTACCTAGAGTGGCTAAAATCTTGGAACACACCTTAGTCCCACCCGATTAGATACCTTGGTCAAGTATTTAATTTATAGCATTGTGTGTGTTGTGACTCTTCATGAGAATATCGTTTGGAGATCTTCCATGTAGCTAAGTATATATGTAATTATGAATACCTCTCTAGTTAAGAGGGAGTGTTGAAGAATGTAACTAGTGTCAACCTTCATAATTGTATTTGATTTGTTATGTAATGTATTTATAAAGAAAAATGAAATTTTATTGTAAAAATAAATCGACTTATTAAAGCATGAGTTTCATGCTTGGGTCAATAGGTCAAAAGCGCCCATTGTGTGCTCTAGGATTTGTGTCCTATGTCAAAAGTCAATGTCATGATGTATCAGACCCTTCTTGGGTTCATTGTATCAAAGAAAGAAATTTGTTTTAGTCATGTTAACCCCTCCACCATCAAGTTGGCCTCAAACACAAGAAGTCAACCTCAAGCAATTGTCAGTTTGCCTCATGAAGGAACATGTCCACCTTATGAGGACTATATATATAAATAAGCATTCGACCTTGAATAAGACACCATTCAATTTGCACTATCTGGATGAAGCCAAAAAGGTGTTGGATAACCATCCTTCTTCATCGCAGCAACTTCCATCTAGTTATAGGAGACTCTCCCTTTCATCATGTTGGGGCCATGAAACCAATTTCAAGCATAGTTTTTCCTCGTTTCAATCTTGTGTAAAAATGAAACCAATTTCAAGCATAGTTTTTCCTCATTTGAAGCTTGTGTAAAAATGAAACCAGTTTCAAGAAAATTTTTCCTTTGTTATGAAACCAGCGCAAGAAAAAGATAGAAAAGATAGATCAACGCCTTAAAATTCAGCCTCTTCGAGGGGGCAACCTCCTTTACATTACATAAATGAAAAATTCTTCGATGATACAAATGACAAAACCTCCTTTCTATATATAGGAGTCTAGGGAGTCACAATATAACCCAACCGACCTAACAATAATAATATAAAGCCACAAAAATAACAATAGAGGGATTCTATGGGGCACAATAATAACAATATGGGGATAATAGGGGCACAACAATATTAATAAGGGGTACAATTACAATAGTAATGGGGTAATCACTAATATTATAGGGACCCAACATGCCCCTCTCCTTCAAAAAAGTGTTGTCCTCAACGCGAATACTTATGTATAAAATTCTCATCCTCCCATGTGGAATCTTCAGCGGATAAGTTCTTCCACTTGATAAGATACTCCGAAATTGATCGATTTCGTAGCTGTTGAGTTCTTGTTTCTGTTACTGCTTCCGGTTCCAATATAATTTTTCCTTCCTCGTTAAGTTCTGGCAATATTGTTTGAACTGGGAGCTTGTCGCCTATAACCTTCTTTAAACATGAAACATGGAAAACTGGGTGCAATCGAGAAGCTGCAGGAAGCTCCAATTTGTATGCCATAGTACCAATCTTTTGCAACACCTTGTATGGACCATCATACTTTGGTGATAATTTATTATCCTTCTTAGCTTACTTGAGGGACATTTTCTTATATGGTTGTAGCCGTAGGAATACCCATCACCTACATCAAAACTTCTTTCGTTGCGGTGTTGATCTGCCCGTTGTTTCATTCTATTATGTGCCAACACGAGGTTATCCTTTAAGAGTTGGAGGACTTGTTGTTGATGTTCGATGTGATGTTCCACTGCCTGAACCTTAGAATTTTCTCTTAAATATGATGTGATGGATGGTGGCTGATACCCATAAAGTGCCATAAATGGGGTCATTTTTGTTGCTGTATGGAAGGAAGTGTTATACCACCATTCAACCAAAGGCAACCATTTGACCCATTGTGTCTGTTTATCATATACAAAGCAACAAAGATATCCTTCCAAACATTTGTTTACTATCTCAGTTTTCCCATCAGATTGAGGATGATAAGATGAGCTATGAGCTAACTGAGTACCAAGACAAGAAAATAATTCTGTCCAAAAATTTCCAGTGAAAATGGGATCTCTGTCACTTACAATAATCTTTGGGTTTCCATGTAGCTTTTGAATTGTTTCCATAAATGCAGTAGAAACTGTACTGGCTTTAAATGGATGTGACAATGCACAAAAGTGTGCATACTTGGTAAGTTTGTCAACTACCACCATGATGACACTCTTTCCCTCAGACTTGGGTAAACCTGTGATAAAATCCATTAAAACCTCCTCCCAACGTTGGCTTGGAATGGATAAAGGTTGTAATAAACCCGGTGTCTTAATTGTTTCAACTTTATTTTGTTGGCAAACTAAACATTCCGCCACAAACTTTTGAATATATGATTTAAGGCCATCCCAAAAAAATTCCTTCTTAACCCTGTGGTAAGTTTTTAAAAATATTGAGTGCCCTCCTAAGGGAGAAGTGTGCAATTCCATAAGAATCTTTTGTTTTAGCTGGGAATTCTTACAGAGGTATAAGCGATATTTGTACCATAACGAATCATTTTGCCAGCTAAATGTATCAGACGTACTGGAATCTTGTTGTAAATTTCGAATAAGTGCCCATACTTCTTCTTCATTCTTCCATTCCTCCCTTGCTTCGTTTATCCAATCTGGTTGGATAATAGAAATGGGGCACAACAATGCTTCCACATCCTCATCCTTTCTTGAGAGTGCATCTGCCACCACATTTTGCTTCCCTTTTTTATAGATGATTTAAAAGTCATAACCCAACATCTTTGTGACCCACTTTTGTTGCTCTTCAGAGGATAATCTTTGTTCTAACAAGTATTTAAGGCTATCATGATCTGTTTTTACCTTGAAATGTCTTCCCATTAGGTAGGGTCACCATTTCTTAAGTGCATGGAGTATTGCCAACATTTCCTTCTCATAAATAGCTTTGTGTAAAAACTTTCCCTTGATTGGACAACTTTCAAAAGCAATGGGTCTTTCATCTTGCATTAGAACAGCACCAATTCCATTTCCTGAAGCATCACATTCCACAATAAAGGTTTTTGTGAAGTCCGGTGTAGCTAAGATTGGTGCTTGGCACATTGCCTCTTTAAGATGTTCGAAGGCCTTTGTTGCTTCCGGAGTCCATGAAAATGCATCTTTCTTCAATAATGTTGTTAGAGGTGCTGCTATTCTCCCATAATTCTTAACAAACTTGCGATAATACCCTGTCAACCCGAGAAATCCTCGTAGATGCTTTATGGATGTGGGGATTTTCCATTCCTTAATGGCTTTAATTTTTCTAGGGTCTACCCTAACCCCTTCATGAGATACAATATGACCCAGATATTCCACCTCTTGGACTCCAAAGAAACATTTGGATCTTTTTGCATATAATTGTTTTTCCTCCAATAGTTGTAGCACCCTGTCAACATGTTCAACATGATCCTTCCAAGACTTGCTGTAGATTAGTATATCATCAAAAAATACTAACACAAATTTTCTAAGGAATGGTTTGAAAATTGAATTCATCAAACCTTGAAATGTTGAAGGTGCATTGGTAAGGCCAAAAGGCATGACCAAAAATTCATAATGACCCTCATGAGTTCTAAATGTTGTTTTCAGAATGTCTTCAATCTTCATTCTGATTTGATGATATCCTGAACGAAGATCCAACTTGGTGAAGTAAATTGATCCATGCAATTCATCCAGTAATTCATCAATGACAGGAATGGGAAACTTATCTTTAATAGTGAGCTTGTTGAGCTCCCTATAATCCGGACACATGCACCATGATCCATCCTTCTTGTGCACCAATACTACTGGAGTAGAGAAAGAACTTTGACTCGTTTGAATTATACCAGCCTCTAGCATTTCTGCAACCATGCGTTCAATTTCACTCTTTTGGGCATAGGGATATCTGTACGGCCTGATGTTTGGAGGAACACTTCCTGGAATCAGATGAATAGCATGATCATGATCACACATAGGTGGGAGACCTTTGGGAGTCTCAAATACCTTGGAATGATTGTCCAGGACTTTTTGAGATCTGGAGAAATAGATGATTCCAATGTGGAAACATCTAGCGAACATAATTGTGCAATTACACCTCTTTGTTCCTTTTTTAGAAGCTTTGTCATACCATTAGAGCTGATTATCTTTCCTAGTTTCCCTGCAATACCCCTTAATTCAACTTCCTTTCCTTCCGTAGAAAATTTGATGAAAAGTTCTTGAAAATTAAAAGCTATTGTACCCAAGGATTGTAGCCATTGGACTCCTAGTACAACATCAACACCTCCCATTGGAATGGAAAGCATTGGGCTAGTCAATACATATTCTCCCATGGATAGCTTGATATTATGGCACTTTCCAGAGAAATTTATTGTTCCTCCATTTGAAACCATCACTTGACACTCTGGTGCTAGATATAAGAAGCAATTCAATTCTTTTGCTACCTTACAATGAATAAAATTGTGGGTACTTCCTGAATCAATCAACACTATTACCTTTTTCTTCTTGATTTGTCCTTCTATCTTGATGGTTTGAGGAGTGGTAATTCCCACCAATGCATTACAAGATATGGTCGGATTCATTTCTTCTTTATCTAGGCTTTGTTCTTGGAGTATATCCTCTTCTTTTGACCCTTCTTTCTCCTTTTCTTCTTCCTTTTCACAATCTATGTAGAATAATTTCTTCTCAGCACACTTATGACCTTTAGTGTATTTTCTATCACAACTGTAAAAAGCCCTTTTGCTCTTTTTTCTTCCAATTTTTGTGGTGTCAACCTTATAGGTTGTGGAAGACTAGGGGCAAAAACACTTCCGTCTTTATAGTTGTGAGTGGTATGCTTCCTGGTTGCCATAATTTTGCTTTCCATTTTTCTTGCTAACCTGAATGCCTTCTCTAATGAATCAGGTTCCCAAAGGCGAACATCATGTTGGATATTATCCTTTAAAGACTCTATGAACAAATCAATCCTATGCTCCTCTGGAATATCTTTTACCCTTATGTTCAATTTTTGGAACTCCTCAATGTGCTCCATTATTGAACCCTTTTGTTTGAGACTTATCAATTGGCTAAAAAAAGTGTTGCTTTTTGTATCCTCATAATGTGCTATCAATTCTTCCGTAAAAATTGTCCAAGTGATAAATTGTTTACGAGAGCAAAGCCATTGATACCATACAAACTGATTTGGTTCCAAATATAAAGTTGCAATACGTACCTTTTGTGTGCTTTGCACATTATTGAGATCGAAAAATTGCTCCATCTGTAATATCCATGTTGTGGGATCCTTGCCATCAAACTTCCTCATATTGATTTTTGGAATATGGTGGGTCTTCGATCCAACATTAGAGTCTATGAAATCATGATTAACATTTCTTTTGTTCTCATCATGAGTTTCCTTTACTACCCTTTCACCATTAGTAAGCATTTCTTGTAGAAACTTTGTTAAATCTATCTTCAAATCTGTCTTCAAATCTTCCATGCCTGTCTTCAAATCTTCCATGTTTGTTTTCAAATCTATCTTCAAATCATCCATCTTAGCTTCCACGTGAATCATCTTAGCTTCTATGCCTTTCTTTAAATAGTCCATCTTAGCTTCTACACATTTCTTTAAACCATCCATCTTAGCTTCTACATCTTTATTTAAACCATCCATTTTAGATTATGTTCATTTTTTTGCAAGGGACAGTTGTTTCACTTGGTCTTGTAATTTTGATATATCATGTTTCATTTCTTCCTCTTCTTCATGAGTTATGCTAGAGCTTTCAGGTTCCTTACTAGGTGTTTGCATTGTCTTTCCTCGGGGCATCAGTTACCGATAATAATGCTCTACTATGCCCTTTGAATTCCTTCAAAAATCAAACCAATCTTAAGCAAAAAATTAAAAGAATCTACACACCTTTTTTCACTTTGTAGGAGCTCGATATTGCCTCTGATGTATCTCTGTACATTCAAATCATCCAGTTCTAAAATTGTGACCTGCAATAGCCCTCTTTGTCCTCTTTCCAATGCCACCAGTCTGATCCAAATTTGATTCTCCAAGGAAGAGTTATGCGAAATCTCCCATAGTGACCTGATTATAGACTAGTTCAGTAGAGCGAACTTGTACGACGTGCCACGATTCACTGTTTCGATCTTTGGCTCTGAAAAATATATACAAGAAACTACAGTCCGTCCTCTTTCTATACCTTCTTATGAAATTTCAATCCGATGCTCAGAGAGAAAGTTATGATGAATTTCCCCAGGTCACCTGTTTGGAATGTAATTCAGGAGTCTGCAAAAAGACCAACTTCCTCAGATTATATCTCCTTAAATATAGCGCTAAAAGCTCTAAAATTCGGACCCGAGCTTCAGCGCAATGTCTTCTCAAATGGGTTTTTTTTTAGCTTCTTAAACGTTGCAGAAAAAAAGTTATAGCGAAAATGCCACGATGACCTGTTTGGAGCAGCGAAACCCTAGAATCCAAAGCTCTGATACCAAATGTTATGAAACCAGCTCAAGAAAAGATAGAAAAGATAGATCAACGCCTTAAAATTCAGCCTCTTCGAGGGGGCAACCTCCTTTACATTACATAAATGAAAAATTCTTCGATGATACAAATGACAAAACCTTCTTTCTATATATAGGAGTCTAAGGTGTCACAATATAACCCAGCCGACCTAACAATAATAATATAAAGCCACAAAAATAACAATAGAGGGATTCTATGGGGCACAGTAATAACAATATGGGGATAATAGGGGCACAAAAATATTATTAAGGGGTACAATTACAATAGTAATGGGGTAATCACTAGTATTATAGGGACCTAACATCCTTGTTTCAAGCTTGTGTAAAAATGAAATTAGTTCCAAGCATAGTTTTTTTGTTTCAAGCTTGTGTGAACATGAAACTGAATCCAAGCATAGTTCCATATTGTTCAAGCTTGTGTAAAAATGAACCCATTTCCATGTTTAACCGTCATGATTGCCATTCTATTAGCCTTTTTTGTCAAAAGAGCCTTGGTTGTTTTCATCCCATCGCCACCATCCCTTTGGCCGATCATACACTTTCACTTGGTTGTTTTACCCTTTTTGAGGAACAATTGCAATGAGTGGTCTTATTAGCCAGCCTCTTCACATAAATCAACATGTTTTGAGAAGTTTCAACATCACCAGAACCAGTTGCTATCCTAGACACCACTCTTTCCTCAAAATGGATTCCTCTTTAAGCTCTTTTCAGACTCTCTAAACATGAAAAGATTGTCAAGCGCTTGTCCTTTCCATCTCATTAACGGATTGGAAACGATATCTCTCTTGTATTATTTTATGCTTTTTTGGAATTGAGAGATTAATTTATGAAAAAGAACTTGTGGAGTTTTCTTTTTGTCCCTTTTCAAACTCTCTAAACATGAAAAGGATTGAGTTATCTTTGTTGTTAAACTCGTTAGAACATCAAATAGCAACAAACTTATTCATCTAGACAAGACCAAGTTTCACCTTCGCTAGACTTGTTAAAACATCAAATAGTGATGGATTCACCCGAAGGGTGGAATTATACAACAAGCATATGTTATCCTCCTCAAGCTTGATAAAAATAAAGAGGTACTGGTCAGCAATGACTGGGGAAAAGGGGAAAAAGGGGAAAACCACTTTATGGTAGCAAGTTTCTCTTAAACATGAAACTTTCACTTCATCTCCATGACTATTTGGGTTGGGTTATATGCTTGATGATTATCATAACTATGGTCTATCACACCATCCATCACTTTTGTTTTGGGTCAATGCTGCCAGTTCATTTAGACTATTTGGGTTGGGTTATCTGTTTGATGGTTATCATACCTATGGTCTATCACACCATCCACTACTTTGATTTTGGGTCAATGCTACCAATTCATTCAGTGTCACTGATATGTTCAAGAGAAGTTGTCCTTTACAGTACCATAAACCTTCATTTTTGTGACTGCCATTCCTAAACCTTGTGTTGTTAGTCAAATTCCATCTCCAAAATCATTACACTCATTTCATGTTGTTGATGTGGGATACATCAAGGCCCTCCTGCAATGAGTCACTTCTTGTCAACATCGGCACATTATCCAAGAAGTTGACTTAGAAACACCCTTCTAGTAACTTGAGGCTTGCATGCATCAATGGTAGGTTTCCCACTTTCGACGATAGGCATACATCAACGACCTTTGATCAAAAGACTTTGTATGCTATTCGATGTCAAATCATCCATTCACACCGTGTAGAATGTACTGCAATACCTTGAGGGTCATTATCATTATTGGTAATTTCTCTCGCATCTGTTAACAACTTACATCATTGGCTAGTAATCAGATGGTGTCTTCCCATGTTCAACTTCAAATCATATATTCACATGGTTATATTCGTACTTGAGAGAACAGTTGAACAAGATTGAAGACCCCAGATCTAGTTTCATCCATCCGGGCTATGATTTTAGGAGTACTAAATCATATGTACAATGGCTTTACATTGATGGTCATTCCGATCATGGGTCTATATTTCTAGACGACTATTTATGTACATGTAATGAAAGTTTATAAGCTGGGCATGGGTATTCCTTCCCTCAGCAATTAATGTAAAATCAAATATCATGATATATGTATTGTAATTGATGCAGGTCACCTTCCACTTTGATACATCCCCATCACATCGTAAAACATTTCATTCGACATTGGGATTTTTCCGACTTCATGCTTTAGAGGGCAGTTGTTATAGATCCATTTGGGAACATCAAATCCCAACATCCAGATCAGTGTTTTAGGGCTCATAAAACCCTAAATTCAGTTGCTTCATGCCCTAAACATGTCACCCCTTTGAATGCCTCCTTCCTAGATAGTTTCATGACTTGAAGACATCCAAAAATAGTCTCTAGAGGGACTAGCACAGGCAAGCCCTTATGAAGGTGTGCTGCAGAGTAGTTAAGTCCACTGCCAAGGTGCTCTGCAGAGAACTTAGGCTTCCTTTCACCTGCGCTAGGTGAGAATGAGCAAAATTCACATAGGGTTTGGGGAATATTCTTATCTTTTGGAGTCATCTAGAAGGTTCCCTCACTTATCAACTCCTGTGGGCTCGAAAATGGATGAGGAATGAGTTAAGGTGCATCCTGTCCTCTAATCCCTTCCTCCATGGAACTAATTCTAAGTATGGAAGGCCATCCAATGCCACCATTAATGACAAAACCTCCTTCATATTCTTATAAATTGACCACTCATCTAAGTGATCAAGGGCTGGATTATGTTGAATTTCAAGGAGATAATGTTGCTATGAGATTTGGCTTTGAAGCAAGTATTGTAATTCTACAAGTTTGTCATGCTTTTGATGTGATGTGGATGGGATCCAAGCTGGAGGAATGGCTCTGAATCAGACACCAATGGTTGTAAATCCTTCTTCTATCTAATAAAGTGTTTGAACCTTTTTCCCATATGTTTGTATTGTTTCATAATGCTTATGTGTGTGAATTGTATCTGATTCCTTTCACTTATATCCAATAGATTGTATGCTTTGATCGGTTTTTGTCTTCTGTTGTGTTTATAGGGTACTTCTCAAGTGGATTAAGTACGAGAAGGAGTGATGGAATCAATACAAGGGAGATGAGAGGAAAGTGGAACTACAGATATGCCTTCTATCTTCTCATCTTATCTATTGCTTATAGGAAAAGTCTAAAACACTTTAAACTGTTGTTCTAGATACATCTACTTATCTAGGGAATTAGTATTTATCTGTAGATGCTAAATTCTCTAAAACACCCCTGCCACAAGTTAATTATGTGGCGACTTGTTCCATGCCCACCTCTAATGATGATCTAGTCAATGATATAGTGTGCCATGTACTGGGGGCATTAGAACTTGATCGTACCATTAGATCCCTTAACATGTATCCCTTCTAGAGCGTTGTTCTCCCATTTGATGAGAACCTCTTGGAAGCTATGACCTCTTATAGGCTGTGATCAAAGTGTCATGAGGATAGTTCTTTTACTATGTCAACCTCATTAAAAAATGAAATAGGTGTCATGAGGATAGTTCTTTTACTATGTCAACCTCATTAAAAAATGAAATAGTTGTCATCAGGATAAATCTTTTACTTTGTCAACCTCATTATAAATGAAATACGTCCCCATGGGGATAGTTATTTTACAATGTCAACCTCGTTAATAAATGAAATAGGTGTCATGAAGATAGTTCTTTTACTATGTCACCCTCATTGAAAAATGAAATAGGTCCCCATGAGGATACTTCTTTTACTATGTCAACCTCGTTGAAAAATGATTTAGGTCCCCATGAGGATAGTTCTTTTACTACGTCAACCTCATTAAAAAATGAAACAAGGTGTCAGAGTAGAGTTCCTTTACTTGTGTCAAGCTTGTTAAACAATGAAACAAAGTGTCATGAGCATCATCTCGTTAAAAAGTGAAACAAACCCTCTTCCAATTCGAGTCTTTGATTAGATCTCATAAAATATCAATCTAGTCTTTCCCTTGATCTCTTGAGTGAACCTTCATTCCATCCACCTGTTACTAATTGGTAGTCTTCTTAGGTGAATGAAATTATGCTTTGGGGGCATGTACCTCGAATTGAGTCATTACGTTGGGGGCATGAAAACTCATCTCAAGCATAGTTTATCTTTGTTTCAAGCTTGTGTAAAATGAAACCAAATCCAAGCATAGTTTGTTTCCATTTCAAGCTTGTGTAAAAATTAAACCAAATCCAAGCATAGTGTTTTCTCATGTTCCAAGCTTGTGAAAAAATGAAACCATCTTCAAGTATATTCAATCATAGTTTTGCATGTTTCAAGCTTGTGTAAAAATGAAACCATTCCCACTTTACATCTCGTGATTGCCATTTTTATCAACATGTTTTTGCTATATGAGCCTTGTTTTTTTCTTTTTTTGTCATCACCATCTCTTTGGCTGATCATACACTTTCACTTGGTTGTTTTACCCTTCCTGATGAACATCTACAATGAGTGGTTTTATTAGCCAACCTATTAACCTTTACATGTTTTGAGCAGTTCCATCATGAGAAGAACTAGTTGTTATTCTTTTATACCACTTGTTCCTCTAGGTGGAGTCATCTTTTGGTTCTTTTCAGACTCCAAGAATATGAAAAGATTGAAGAGAACTTTTCTTTTCTAACTCGTAAAAGTAAATGAAAAGACAACTACTTAGTATAAGTTTAACCCTTTTCCGAACTGAGATAAACTAGCTATGAAAAAGGAATACCTTAGTCGAACATGGCTAAGAGGTTCTCTTGAATATTTTTTTCTACCTTTTTGGATTCGAAAGACTATCTACGAAAAGGGACATCTGCTGTTTCCTTTTTGCCTCTTTTTAAAACTCTATAATCATGAAAAACATGTCGAGTAACATCTTCGTTGGAATCGTAAAATTTAAATGATGCAAGACTTGTCACCATGACGAGACCGAGTTACTCCTTCTTAGGGCTTTTTAAACTTACTAGGATGGATTCATCCGAAGGATGAACTTATACGACAAGCATATGATATCCTCTTCAAGCTTGTGATTAAAAATAAAGAGGTACCCGTTAGAAATAGCGGGGGGGAAATGGAAGTAAATGTGTCTTGTATTCTATATGAAAGGCGGCATGACACTCTTGAACATGATACTCATCTGCATTTCTTGTCGGGTTTAGGATATCCTCACTCAGTCACTTGCCTTCCTAGGTTTGGTAAATCCATTTACCTTTCATTCGATCATATCCTATAGTCATCATGACCATTGATCCCATTTTGAGTCAAATTCTGCCAAACTCTGGTGTTGTGTCACCGATATGTTCAAGAGAAGTTTTGTCTGCAAATTCAAACCTATTATACCCCATTTGATCTTCCCTGCTACAATCTTCAATCAATCTCACTAAATTTGTAAAGTCCTTTGTTTCATGTCAATGATGTGGGAAACATTATGGCCCTCCTTCGATGGATCACTTCCTATCGACTCCAAATCATTATTTAGGAAGATCATCTAGAAACTTCCTTTCAGTACCTTGGAGCTTGCATGCCTTAATAGCACGTTCTTTACATTTGACTATAGGTTCACATCATTGACCTTCGATCGGATGATTCTACGAATGTTAGACTTCATCTTCCATATTCACACTCATGGATTGTGTTGTTGTTGTTACACTAAAAAATGTCACCATGGCTATTTACAGTTAGTATGGCTCTATCAACAGTCATGCTATCCTCCTGGGCAAGTCTTATGCCTCTGCTCTCCATGTCAAACTCCAAAAAGAGAGAAAATCTTTGTAAATATGTTTATCTTTGGGTACGCAGATTCTCTCGGCCTTACCTGCGTATACGCACCTAATGTTCACAAAAACTGCGTACTTGTACGCTCTGTATGTAAAGGGGCAGGTGCGTACCCCTGTAAAGGTCAAAATGCGTGAGTTTCATCTTTAAAAAGTTACTTGTGGTCACTTCTAGAACATTCTAGAAGGTTGTTCGACGTGTATTGAGCGCCTCCAGATGGTTCATGTACCCCTATGAAAGAGGAACTTATCCCATCAAGAGAGGAGCTATCCCATCCAAAGAGGGGATTATCCCATTGATGGTGGACCTGATTAACTTCCTCTTGAGCACTATAAATACAGGCATTGGGCCAGAAGGAGAGGAGGTTAAAGAGCTAAACATTTCTAAGGGTAGATGCTGCTGGAATTAGGACTCCCATTTAGAAGCTTGTGAGGAGAGATTCCCATCCTTTCTTGTTTCATTTGGAAGTGGGTGAGCTTTGTCAAAGTAAAGGAGAACTCTTGATGGACCCTGGGAGGGACTTGCACAACACCAAGGCTCAGGTTGTAATTGTTCCTTTTGTTTCCTATTAATGCAAATGAGTCCATTCTTCTCAATAACTTGTTATTTATGAGTTGTTTCATGTACTCCTTGGTCTATGTGTTAAATATGTTTTATTTTATGAGATTATCAAGTGCTATTTAATCGTTTGATTGTTAGTGAATGCAGGTTTCGAAGTGAAGGAGGAGCTCATCCGGATCAGCGAGGCTGGACTGCTACAACAGCGTTGGACTACAGGTAGGATCTAAACACTTGATTTCTCGTATAGTAAATGCATGTTTAGAGAAGGATTGCTCTTGTTTGTCTTGTTTGTCACTAGAGAGTCTTAGGCTCCTAGGGAGGTTGGTTGTGTCCGCACTATCGACTCTTTCCACCTGACAAAATGGCGACTCCGCTGGGGAATCCATTGATGAGAAAGTTTTTTCCTTTGTATGCAACTTTGATCTGAGAAAAGTCATTTATTTTCTGGTTTTTGGCTCTGTGACTTTGTATTTGGGTGGGTTAGCTTAGGGTTAGATTGAATTTAGTTTTTCTTCGTTTTTTCAGTAGTACGCACCCTCTGAGTATTGCACAGTGCGTACCTGTACGCACTGTTGCTGTGTGCACAGAGCGGGCCCGCACCTGTCTTAACAGGTTGCCTGCGTACCCTGCTAAAAATTAAGAAATTTCCATTTTTCACATTTTTCCTCTTAGATTTTTCTTTTTCTTAGTTTTTACTGCCCAGATCCATTAGTCTCTTGTCAAAGATCTTCACCTGAACTTGTTTCGATAGCATTGAGTGTTTTAGTGGATTTCATAGAAGTTTAAGCCCTAGGGTTTGATTTTTGAGTAGGTCCTGTAGTGACTTTGGCGGTAGAAGTTGTCAAGCCTTAGATCTCTCTGGTTTTGTCAGCCTTCTTAGGAGTCGGACCTGTCATAAAGTCTACCTGTGAGAGCAACTTACCTTTGAGTTGTCTCTTTGGCAAATTTCGAAGTGCTTGTTGATTGAGTATTGAATTCCATTTTACAAAAAGAACAAAAAGATTTGAGTTTTGTTTTGACTGGTCTTTTGATTCTGCATTAGCTGGTCCTTGACTTGATTGTGGTCAAGTAAAACAACCTAGAATCATCATTGTAGGCTTTTGCCTCGTTAGGTTTGCTTTAGAGTAAATTTCTTTTTGATTTGCTTGTGAGTCAATTTTTCATAGATTTTATAGATTTTGAGATTGATTTTCGTTAAAATAGATTTATATGCTTTATTAAATAAGAGAAAATACAAAAACATCTCCTTTGAGAAGTTTTGTTTCAAGTAGCTTTGAGGTATTTTGAAAGAAAAAGAATTTTTCGTGCACGTAAGGAGTGGTCATGTTTGTATGCTTGGAAAGATAAAGAGAATTGTTTCTTTGATTGTCTTTACTAAGAAAGTTGTTTTCTATAAAATTTGCATTTTCCAACTCTCTTAGTTAGGAGTTTCATTGAAAGAGAAAAGTAGCGTAAATCATCTTAGGTGCATCTTTGTAGTGGTTTGAGTCGAGTCTACACACCATTGGTTTCATTTCCGCTACCTTTTGTCTTTAAGAAAAACCATAAAATTAACGCTTAAAGTAAAATCAACTTAGTAACTTTTATTTACTAGGGCTCTGAAACACCAATTTAGATCAGGCTAGTGTCTTGGAGTAGGAGAGTAATTAACTCTCCAAGACAGCAAAACCAAACAAGTAGCTTATCTTGTGATAGAATAAATCCAATTGTCTCATTTGTACTCTGGGAAAGCTCCTCTTAAAGGAGAAGCACGAGCTCGTGTCCGAACCAGTGAGGGGATCAATCCTCCCTCGTTGGGAACGACGCCAGACACGCACGTATTACAAACGGTAAACCTCGGATTAACCATTGTCGAGGAGCCAGGGGTCACTTGTCGGTAAACCTTGGATTATTGTCAAGGAACCGGCAAGGGGATTGAGCTTGATACTCTGCCCTTGCGTGCTGTCGGAGTGTAGACTGTTCCCCCAGGTGCATTTGTTGCGGTTGGTAACCTTAGTGACCATTATCTTTAGGATTCTAACGAGGTGACGGTGGAGGGAAGATCCCACTGTACCTGGAGTAGACGTCGGCTAGACTCACTTGGATTTTCCGGGGGGTTCACTTCACTCGAGACGGTTAAAGTGGAGGAACTTGTGCCGGTCTATTCATTAAGCAGGTTGCCGGGGTAACTGTTCCTCCCGCCACTTCTGTACTAAATCCGGCGATGTTGGGTTTCATCTCCAACTAGCGTTTTCGGTCTGGAAGGCTACTGTTTGTGCTTGGTTTGACGCCCTAGATTCTTTAGGCGTGTGATTCAAATTTGTTTGGTTCTTTAGCGACTTTAGGTGGTTTGATTTGAGATTTTACTTTGTTTTCGTGTGTAGTAGTTAAAAGTTTTTAGCTGTGGCGGAATTACCGAGACAGTCCCGTAGACTTCGGGGCAAGTCACCTGAGATTGTTACCGGAACTGATTTGTTGAGGAAACTCCGTAGATCACGGGGTGGATCTCCTGAAGACGTCCCAGGTCAGTACGAAGGATTGAAGGTCCTTGTAACTCCTCCTAGTGGCAGTAGAGTAGGTTCACCTGAAGAAGGAGAATCTTCCTTGGTAGTCCATCCAGATTACCAAAGTCTAGAGACAGGTTATAATCCCGAAGCTGTTACAGTTTCTGAGCTTGCTGGTAGTTTTTCGTCTACTAGTGATATAGGCGAAGAACCTGAAATATCTGAACCTGTTACTCCAACTTCTAGTGTTCCAGATTCACCAAGAGTAGAACGAGTTATCACCGAAAATCTTCCTACTGGTTTGATTGCTATTGAAGAACTTGCTCCAGAGGAAGAAATAGGCGTCTCTAACCTTGAAGATCAACTTACTATTGAGCTCAGGGAGCGTGAATCCATCTTTTACAGTCCTCCTAGAAGTACTACTTGGTACCTTTCGTTAACCAATTATTTAGACAACTCAGGGATAGGTTTTTCTACACCTCGTACTCCTTTTCCACCTGGAGGTATTTATACTCCTGTAAATATGTCTGGTCAGTCGTCCGTGTTTACTCAAACTCCTGAATCTTTCTTACACGGCGGTCCTTCTGTTCCCACCGGGTATCAATCACTTTCTGGTACCTTTGCGGGGGCATCTCCTCAACCCATTGATCATGGGTTATTAGCTGGAAACAATGGTAATAAACCGTTGGGTGTAGGAGACATTTACATGATGTCAGGTTCAGTTCCCGTTTCTCAACCTCAAGGTGGCCAATTACCGCCTGGGGGGCAACCTCAAGGTACACAAATTGTGTCTGGAGGGCAGCCTCAAGGTCAGTATGTACCTATGGTGCAATACATGCCTCAAGGTCAACCCCAGCCTCAATATGTACCCCAAGGTCAATCTCAGTATCAATATTTACCTCAAGGGTATCAACCCCAAGGGTATCAACCTCAAGGGTATCAACCTCAAGGTCAAGGTCAACCCCAGTATCAGTATTTACCCCAAGGTTATCAACCTCAAGGTCAATACTCGAGTCAAGGTTATCAACCACCTCAAGGTCAGTCATATGTTCAAGGTATGGGAACTGTACCTTTCAGTTATCAATCCTATCCTCAATCCGGTTATGGATCTCAGTATTCTCAACCTGTTACGGGTCAATACCCTGGAATGATAGTGTGGGATCCGTCACAGGGTCAACAGGTGTTGCAACCAAGTATACAGTTGGTACCTCAAGCTGGACAACCCGTAGTTTCTGGTCCACCCTAGCAACCGCAACCTGTCCAGTCAAATGTTCAAACTTCTGTAACTTCGGTAGTTACTCAGCCGCCAATTGCACCTAGTACTCCATCTCAAACGGCTGCTGCAACTACCGCAACATCTGCCACACTTACTTCTGGAGTATCGACAGCTCCGGTTTCTACTGTCTCTGCAACCACTCCTCAGACATCTTTACCGTTGTCTGGATCTACGATTCAAACCACGGTCCAGATGCCTATAGGTCAGCCTGGTATAAGTACGGTTGTCACTACTCAACCTCAATTTGTTCATCAACCGTACCAGGGACAGTACCAATATGGGCAAGCTGTCCAGCAGCCGGTTTACCAGTATCAACCGTATCCTGGGTACACTTATCAACAACCTCAACAACCCCAGTACGGTCCGGTTAATCCTGGTTTTCCAGGAGGATATAATATCCCTAATGCGATTCCTGTTCCTAGTTATCCTGGATATCCTCCTCCTGGGACTGGTCTTGTGACCCAGAGTTTTAGAGATCCTAACCGGCAATTACCGTTTATCGCAACTTTGGATTTACCAGACTTGACGCGCCTAACGAACGATCCAATTCAATATCTTCCGTTCTGGCCGCCAATGCCAAATAAGTTTCCCAGTGATATACCCAAGTTCGAAGGTAAGTCTGGAGAGGATCCGTCCAATCATGTGATGACTTACCACCTCTGGTGTGCTTCAAATTCTATCTCGGATGATTCGATCCGCTTACGTCTTTTCCAGCGTACACTCATTGGTCTCGCGGCCAAGTGGTACATTGAGTTACCACGGGCCTCTTTTTACAATTTTAGCCAGTTAGCTACCTCATTCTTAACTCACTTTCAGTTGCCGGTCAGATACGATAACGGCACGGAGTTATTAACTTCACTAAAACAATCGACGTCCACGTATATTTCTGATCACATTCATGAGTGGAGACGTCGAAGAAGGTTAGTGAAAGTTTTTATTCCGGACCAAATCTTAGCTGAATGGTTTGTTAAATCATTATTACCGAAGATTACTGAAGATGTAGCTAAGGCCGGAGTAGTTACTGAGGAGCAAGTCATTGCTCAGGCGCAGTACCTTGACTTAGTTTATACTCAGTCAGGTACGTTACACGAGAAGATCCCAGATCTTCCAAAATCGAATCAAATCGCTGCTGCTCCTTTGGGATCTCATGCCGCTGATGGTATGATTGGTACGGTGAACACAAAGAGCAAGAAGAAATCTTCCAAGAATTCTACTACTCCTATAATCACCTTGCCTGATTCCCCGACAGGAGAGTCTTCTCCTGAACTTTCCGCCGATATTCACGCTGTAGAGTCATCTACGGCCAAATCAAAAAATGGTGGAAAGAAGAAAGGAAAGAAGAAGGCTAAAGCAGACAAGGCTCCGAAGGAGAAAACAGAAAAGTCGGAAACCAATGACGAAAAGCGCAAACCTCGATATCCTTGTCTTATTTGTGAAGAGGATCATTTTACAAGAGATTTCCCTCATCGGGCCGAGGTTGTGAAAATAGTCAAAGGTTCTCCCACTCCTGCTGTGTTGAAAGATCCATTCCCAAAGCAGGAGAGTAAGATGATAGGTTCTTCCTCGACTGCCAGTGAAGAACCCATTTTGATGATGTCTCATGTGAGGATTGCGACTCGGTCGCAAGATTATGGTAGTAAGAATCCTGTTGATGGTAAGGAAGCAGAATCTTCTCATTCTAATCCATCAACCTCAGCTCCTGGTTCCGATCCACTACAGATCGAAAAACCTAACCCGGACTTAGTAATCAAACCGCCCGCCAAGGGTGTACTTCGAAGGTCTGCTTTCAATCCACATGCGAGAGCGGCCCAGAATTACAACATTGTTGAGGACTTAGCTGTTTCACCCTCAGCAATGTCGGCTTTAGAAGTGCTGCAATCATGCCCAACACAACGAAAATTACTTTTGTCGGCTATCGGAGCTGTTGATGTTCAGGACCCGAATCTGATAATCTTCGATCTAGAAAATAGTACACCACGCCTTCCCCATCAAATGGCTTTCCAGATTCCAGTGATAGTAAAAAACAGGCCTATTCATCGGACTGTAATTGATGAGGGAGCTTCTACGTGTATTATGTCGATTCAGTGTTGGAGATCGCTTGGTTCTCCTTCGCTGAACCAATCCCCGACCATCCTTAAGGCCTTTGATGGCCGTGGGTTCCGTCCGTTTGGTATTCTACAGGAATTGCCTATAGGGGTAGAAGGTAAAACCGTTAGTCTGGATGTGGAGGTGGTTGATGCCCCTCTAGACTACAACCTTCTTTTGGGTCGAAGTTGGTCATATGCTATGACAGCGGTCGTTTCATCGGTCTTCAGAGTAATAAAGTTTCCACATAACGGTAAGATCGTGACCATTGATCAGCTGACATACTTTTCATCCGACCCAGCCTCTTCAGAGAGTATCCAGCATGTCGGTAAGACGACAATCCCTTATAGGGACGTTGGCGTAGGTTTAGTTAAAGATTCCGGTTTACTGGGAACTTTTCCTTTCCCTCCAATCAACGCAGACCCTTCATTTGCATCAATTCATATGATTACATCAGACACCATTATTTACGATGATCCTTGGATTGTCCCATCTGAATCTGAGATAGACTCATTCGGTGATGCTATGCCTTTGAGTCCATATGAAATTGCTTATGAAGCCGTCATGTCTTTTACCGACTCGCGTTCAACCCAAATCGACCAAATGAATGTGGTCAGTGAAGAATCACTTTTCACATCAACCTCAGAACGGATAGCGTTTCCCGAAGTCGTGTCATCTGACGAGCAACTTCGCGAAATCCTAAGTGTAGACGATCTACCATGGGAAGATCTCCATCATAGATCTTCGTTTTTACCTAAGGATGATGCTTTTGAAAACGATTTTTCATCTATCTTTACCGCTGAATATGTCAAAGACGCTCAGAATCCAACGAAACATTCTGATTCAGAGTTGAATTTAGGGAATATTTCTCGCACTATTCCCATTGACATTTCAGTGAAGCCCGGAATTGAGGAAAACATTCATATAGGTGCCTCATGTACAGAAGATGAAATTCAAACTTACAAGGCCCTATTCCAAGAATTCCGCGATGTGTTTGCCTGGTCTTACGAGGAAATGCCAGGAATCGATCCTGCCATTGTTGTTCATGAAATAAAGACCTACCCGGACGCTAAACCCATCCGGCAACGGTTGCGTCAGATTCACCCTCGGAAAGCGGCTGCGATTAAAGCAGAAGTCGAGAAGCTGTTGAAAGCAGGTTTCATTTATCCAATCCCGTTAACAGATTGGGTATCGAATATTGTTCCGGTTAACAAGAAACAAGGAACAATAAGAATCTGTATCGACTATAGGGATATAAATCGAGCTTGTCCAAAAGACAACTATCCTACGCCTTATATCGATCAAATTATTGATGATTGTGCCGGAAGTGAAATGTTTTCCTTTATGGATGGTTTTTCGGGCTATAATCAAATCAATATTCTACCTGCCGATCAACCAAAAACGGCATTCATTTGTCCATGGGGGACATTTGCTTACTGCAAATTACCTTTTGGGCTTAAGAATGCCGGAGCCACTTTTCAACGGGCGATGTCTTACGCATTTCATGACATCAAGCACATTGTGCAACCGTACCTCGATGATTTGCCTGCTCATTCTTTACATCGAGCTGATCACCTTGTCCACTTACGAGCAATCTTTATGAGGTGTAGGCATTATCGTATTCGGTTGAATCCCCACAAGTGTGTATTCTGTATAGAAACGGGTCGATTGCTGGGATTTGTTGTTTCAAAAGCCGGCATTCGCGTCGATCCCTCGAAGGTCGAAGCTATCATCAAATTGCCTCCTCCTTCGAGTTTGCGCCAACTCCAAAGTTTGCAAGGGAAAGCAAACTTTTTACGCCGATTCATTCCAAACTACGCCGAGGTCACTAAAGGTTTTACACGGTTGTTGAAACAGAACGCTCAATTCTTTTGGGACGAGATTGCCCAACAATCTTTTGATGCACTTAAGCACGCGTTGACCCATGCACCGTTGTTGCATCCTCCCAACTACAACCAGGACTACTTCTTATACCTCGCAGCTTCGCATTCCACTATTGGAATGGTGTTAGTTCAAGAAGATGAATTCGGAACGGAACATGTGATATATTATCTTAGTAGGACATTAAACCCCACTGAGCTAAAATATTCGCATGTGGAGAAATTGGCCCTGGCAGCCGTTCAAGCTGTCCAGCGTTTTCGTCACTACATTCTTCTCCGTAAAACTACAGTTATTTCGGATTGCAACCCTATGATTTATATTTTGACTAAACAACTGCTAGGGGGCAAGTACTCTAAATGGATCGTTATCCTGCAAGAGTTCGACTTGGAGTTCGAGAAGTCCAAGTCTAAGAAATCCTTAGTTTTTGCGGAATTGATGTGTGATTTCCCGCGTGCTGACACAGAAACTGTGGCAGAGGAGTCCATTGCGGACGAATCTTTGTTTCTTATCAGTACTTTAGATCCGTGGTACGGGGATATAATCATCTATCTCCAAACCCAAACCTTTCGGCCTGAAGCTTCAAAGTCGGAACGTCGAAAAATTCGGTTTCAATCCCAGCAATACAGAATTATTGGAGATACACTTTATCGCCGGGGGGCAGACTTAGTTTTTCGACGTTGTTTAACTCACGAAGAGGCTGAGAGGGTTTTGAATGATTGTCACTCTGGAGCATGTGGCGGTCATATGTCTGGGTATGCCACAGCTCAGAAGGTGTTGCGCGCTGGCTATTTCTGGCCGTCCATGTTTAAAGATTGTATCATTGCGGTCCGAAAGTGCCACAACTGTCAAGTGTTTGATCGCAAGATGCGCGCACCACCTGCTCCTCTCCATCCTATAATTGCCGTTGGTCCTTTCGCCAAATGGGGTATCGATTTTATTACTTGTAACCCTCACTCGGCCGGGGGGCATGCGTATATCATCCTCGCGGTTGATTATTTTACTAAATGGGCCGAGGCGATGCCTACATTCGACGCAAGCGGCAAAACAGCTGCAGTTTTCGTATTCAATCACATTATAACTAGGTTTGGTGTCCCGCAAGCAATCATCACTGACCATGGGAGCCATTTTCGAAACATCATGATGACTGAGCTTACAAGCCAGCTTGGTTTGCGCCACGATAGCTCTACTCCTTATTATCCGCAAGCCAACGGTTTGGTTGAGTCTATCAACAAAGTTTTGGTTATCATGATCCGACGAATCATTGGTATTCATCGGTCGAATTGGCACAACATGTTATTTTCAGCGCTATGGGCATACCGAACTTCAGTGAAAACTTCAACAGGGTTCACTCCTTTCCAGCTAGTTTATGGCTTGGAAGCTGTGTTACCCATTGAATGCGAAATCCCATCACTTCAAATGGCTGTCGAATTACTCCCAGCTACTTCCGAAGAGGAGAAACGTTTATTATACTTAGCTCAGTTAGATGAGACTCGACGTGACGCTGCATTGGCAATCGAGACTCACGCGAAGCGAATGAAAGCTCAGTATGATAGAAATGTGACCCCTCGAAGTTTTTCGGAGGGAGACCTAGTGCTATTATATGATCAAGCTAACGATAAGCTAGGTGCTGGAAAATTCGTTCCTATGTGGCATGGACCCTACATTGTAAAGCGAAAGCTAGCAAAAGGGGCCTATGAGCTGGTAGATTTTGATGGGGACTCTTTGGGTAAACCCAGAAATGGACTTTACCTAAAGAGGTATTATGCTTAAATGGTGGGTATGGAGAATTTTTAGTTAGGTTAGGTTTTCTTTCTAGCTAGTATGTTTGTTAGTTTAGATAGTGTGCTTAGCTTAGAAAGTGTGTTTTTCGTCGTTATTCTGGCTTATCTTGGTTTTACTCTTGATATTGCAGATGTCGACGCCTCTCCAAACGTACATTGGATTTGCTGATGGTGCTTGTCGTAGTACACGGAATATCTCTTCCGCAGCTTGGGTTATCTATTCGCCCTCTGACGAGTTAGTTTCTATGCATGGGGTGAGCCTCGGTCAAACGACGAACAACATTGCAGAATACAGTGCAGTGGTTGAATTATTGTCTGAATCTATTTCATTTGGAATTCGACGTTTGATAGTGAGGTTAGATTCTGAACTCGTTGTATTACAGCTTAATAGAGTATATGCCATTAGAAATCCTGTGTTATTAAGGTTGTTTTTGAGAGTGCGCCTCTTGGAACGTGAATTTGATTACATTGAATATCAGCATATTCCAAGGTCTTTAAATACATTAGCAGATGCAATTGCTTCTCGAATGTTGGACAGACATTTACGATAATCATGCAAGTAAATTTAAAAACATTTCATCACATATGTTAAACAAGATGAGCCGGTAATGATGATATATATATAGATAGGAGTGTGTCAAAAATATACATCGTCTTCGATCATAGGTTGAAAAACACCTTATGATCGGCAAAAATGATAAGTACAAAAAACCAAAAATGTCATATGTGTCTACAAAAGTGACTAGCCAATCACTGGTGGTGCTCTCTATACGAGACCACTGCCCGCGCTACCCTACACAAGAACCTCCTAAAAGGTCCTGGGACTGCGACCACATAGCGCTGAAGTCGAATGGGAATGTCATCTATGGTGGTCTCTGGTATATCCGCCGTCAGACGCTCTAGATCCTGTTCCAGCTCGGCTAAGGTCTCTGCGGCCGCATCCTGTGGGGCTGGTGCTGGTACAGCTGGTACTCTCCTCTCAAAAGCCCGGAGGTTGGCTGGACGCCGTGGACCTACATCTGCATTTTGAAAATTTGTGCTGTCAGTTTTGAGGCGATATATAAAAACAAAAAAAATATATACATAATTTAAAAACTTGTGAAAAATGAAATACCTCTGTCGTCCCACTGTTCTCCCTGTGGAAGAACCATGTCCGGATCATTCCGAAAATCCATTCCGGCATAAGGAAAGTCCTGAATAGCAAAGACCTGGCTCTCTAGCCAGTGAAAGTAACCATCAGGAAATCGAACAACTGCTGCTCCCTCGTCAGGATGCCGGGCCATTACCGCAACCCATCTCGTCAACTTAGGCTCCCGAGGAGCCCCAACTGGAACTGTAAGATGCTGGGGGATCAGCATTGGAACTCTCTCTAGGGCAAAGCTCACGACTAAAGGCCCATATCCAAAGGTCTTCAGTTGTCCTCTCTTTGCCCTGGTTAGTTGGCCCTTCATATTGGCCAACACAGCATCGCACCAGTTGAAAATGGTGCCTTGGAAGCAATCTATAGCCATCCGCATTTGGGACCCGGTGGCATGGTGCAAAGCGGCTGCCCCGCAAAGTCTGGTAACAGTAAAGGCTATCACCATAAGTTCAGGTCAGGATATGTACTTGATTTCTATCCCCTTCTCCTGGTTTTGATTGTTGCACCACTCTAGCCGGAGACTAGCAAGGGATTGGCCACCCGGCCTAGTCCCAAATAGAGAGAGTTGCTCGCCCCTGTTAGGCAAGCCAGTGAGAAAATATATGTCGGAGGGCTCTATCTCGAGCTGGTGCTCTCCGATGTAGAAACATTGCTCCTGAATGTTCCACCTTTCAACCAGCCACTCAAGGAATGGCACCTGGCCCCTCATGCCAGGTATGGCCCAGTATTTGTACAGTCCGCATGCTTTTAACGCATCAATGGAAGGTTGATGACCTATTGCGGCCAAATCAACGTCCTCGTGTTCTCTTTCGCGCCAATCAAGCATGGTGTGCACCCTGCACATCATAAAACATCTGTTAGAGTCCATAAAATTTTAAAATTTTGGTTTATTTTGGAGAAATGAGGGTTTCAAAATGCGTTTTGCGGGGTACGCACCCCGCTTTTAGGAACAGAGCGTCTGGACGCAGCTTCCCTTAAGCCGGGTGCGTACACCTGGTATTTTCCCCATTGAGAAAATATCGGGGTACGCAGGTCAGCAGTGCATGACCTGCGTACCCCGAAGGGCGCATCTTGAAACCCCAAGACCCCCAAAAAATCAAATAAAAACTTAAAAATGAATTCTAAACGGATGGAAAGCAAGAGAAGGATGTTGTAGAATACCTGATGAGACGGCGTTCGATTCTGACGGTCGGATTCTCCGCAATGACCACAGGAAGTTTTCTTGTCAAAAGCCCTTTTCTCAACCTCAACAGTAAAATGGTAAAAATGACATGGTAAAAAGTCTTTTTATAGGTTTTTTGGATGAATGAATGCTAAGTTTGTTTATTTTTCACCATGAAAGGACATTTTTCAATGTATTTTTACCCATCTTAAACAGGTATGAGTAATGTGTCGTTTTTGTGCAGGACAAAAGGACTTTAGAGTAAAATCATCATTTTTCACGAACCAAAACATCAGAGTCATCTTTTAAGCTCTTTTCTGACTCCTAAAATATGAAAAGATTGCCGAGTGTTTCTTTTACACTCGTTAAAACGGAATTAAAAGACGGTCCCCTTATAGCTCTTTTCTGACCGTAAAAACAGGAAAAGATTGCCGGGTTTTTGTCGTTTCAAACTCGATATGGAAATAAAACGACGTGTCCTTGATCGCTTTTTACTTTTCAGGTCAGAGACACTAATCATGAAAGTACTCCTTGGTCGCAAGATCAAGCGGTTCTCCCAGGTATCATTTTATACTTTTTCGGGCTTGGGGGACACAAATTTACGAAAAATTTCAACCTAGAGTCTTCTTAAGTTTTTCAGACTCTCTAAAATTGAAAAACACCGAGTTTCTCCTATACTGGGCTCGTTAAAATTTCACAGTAAAGGACCTGTTCAATTACAAACAGGAACGAACCACTCCTTCCTAGGGTTCGAATCAAAACTAGGTTGGACTCATCCGAAGGATGAGCTTATAATCAAGCATATGTTATCCTCCTCAAGCTTGTTAAAAATAAAGAGGTACTTGCTAGAAATGGTGGGGGAAAAGAGAGAAGAATGAACCTATTTTTTATCCTTTGTTATAGAAGAACCTTATCACCGCTCTTGAACACGACACTTTCCGTTCACCTGGGTTGGGAAATCCTTTGCCTTAAAAGTTGATCAAACCACTTTGAAAGTCTTCAACCGTTTCCGGGTATTAACTTTGGGTCAAATCGTAACCAAACCATCTGTCGTGTCGTTATGTGTTCAAGAGGTCTCTGCAAATAAACTTTCATCTGCAAAATACTTGTCGTCCATTTGACCATCCCTGAGTCAGTCCTTACAGCAACATTTCTTCAACTTGAACAATGATTTCGTGTTGTGGGCTTGCCTGCAACAGGTCGCTTTCTATCGACTTCAACACATTATCTAGAGAGATGACTTAGAAATTGTCAGTACCTTGAAGTCTGCATGCATCAATGGCAGGTTTCTCGCCTTTGACGTTAGTTTACATCATTGACTTTCGATCGAAGGATTCCGTGAAATGTTCGACATCAACTCATTCATTCACATCTCATGGATTGTACTGGGTACTTTGAGAACCATTGACATTACTGGTGGTTTCTCTCACACTTGTTAACAGTTTACATCATCGACTGGTAATCAAGTGGTTTCTACCATGTTCGACATCAACTCATTTATTCGCATGGCTAGAATCGTACCAATTCGGGAAGTAGAAATGAAGACCCTGGATCTAGTTTCCACCATCCAGGCTGCAAGGAGTTTTGTATTCATTATCTTATAGACTAATCATAAACAGATGGCTGCGCCCATACTGTGTCTACAAAAGTCTATGATTATGATGTACTGCAAGATCATCCCTGTATCAGAGTAGTTAGTCTGTTAGTTAAAGTTTTGATCTGAGTATGGGAATGCCTACCTCAGCGATGATATAATCTTATACATGTATTTTGTGTTGAAAATTGCAGGTTCTGACCAGGCTCTCCACGAGATAATCCTTGAAATGATAAAGCGCTTCACCCTTCCTAGATAATACAAAACCCTAATCTACTACAGGCTTCGCACTTTAGGGGGCAATCTGTTACACTAAAAAATTTCACCATGGCTATTTACAGTTAGTATGGCTCTATCAACAGTCATGCTATTCTCCTGGGCAAGTCTTATGCCTCTGCTCTCCATGTCAAACTCCAAAAAGAGAGAAAGTCTTTGTAAATATGTTTATCTCTGGGTACGCAGATTCTCTCGGCCTTACCTGCGTATACGCACCTAATGTTCACAAAAACTGCGTACTTGTATGCTCTGCATGTAAAGGGGCAGGTGCGTACCCCTGTAAAGGTCAAAAGGCGCGAGTTTCATCTTTAAAAAGTTACTTGTGGTCACTTCTAGAACATTCTAGAAGGTTGTTCGATGTGTATTGAGCGCCTCCAGATGGTTCATGTACCCCTATGAAAGAGGAACTTATCCCATCAAGAGAGGAGCTATCCCATCCAAAGAGGGGATTATCCCACTGATGGTGGACCTGATTAACTTCCTCTTGAGCACTATAAATACAGGCATTGGGCCAGAAGGAGAGGAGGTTAAAAAGCTAAACATTTCTAAGGGTAGATGCTGCTGGAATTAGGACTCCCATTTAGAAGCTTGTGAGGAGAGATTCCCATCCTTTCTTGTTTCATTTGGAAGTGGGTGAGCTTTGTCAAAGTAAAGGAGAACTCTTGATGGACCCTGGGAGGGACTTGCACAACACCAAGGCTCAGGTTGTAATTGTTCCTTTTGTTTCCTATTAATGCAAATGAGTCCATTCTTCTCAATAACTTGTTATTTATGAGTTGTTTCATGTACTCCTTGGTCTATGTGTTAAATATGTTTTATTTTATGAGATTATCAAGTGCTATTTAATCGTTTGATTGTTAGTGAATGCAGGTTTCGAAGTGAAGGAGGAGCTCATCCGGATCAACGAGGCTGGACTGCTACAACAGCGTTGGACTACAGGTAGGATCTAAACACTTGATTTCTCGTATAGTAAATGCATGTTTAGAGAAGGATTGCTCTTGTTTGTCTTGTTTGTCACTAGAGAGTCTTAGGCTCCTAGGGAGGTTGGTTGTGTCCGCACTATCGACTCTTTCCGCCTGACAGTTGTACCTTGAGAGCCATTATCATTATTGGTGGTTTCTCTTGTACCTATTAATGGTTTACATCATTGATAGATAATCAGGTTTTTCTACCATGTTCAACTCCGACACGTTGATTCACATGGTTAGATTTTTACTTTAGTTCTATCAGGACATAGATAAAGACCCTAGATTTAATCTAATAAATCTAGGCTATGTGGAGTTATTTTATATTCATCATTGTATACATGATCATTTCTAGTCGAATGTTTGCATCCATGCCGTGGATCCATAGATATGATCCTTTATAATCAGATGGTTGCATCCATGTCGTGGATCCATACATATCATCCTTTCTAGTCGGATGGCTACGTCCAGGTCTTGGATCCATACAAATGATCATTTCCAGTTGGATGGTTGCGCCCATGTCATGGATTCATGTATTGTTAAATGCCTACTTAGAGATGTCATATATGTTTCATTATGTTCAGTTTATAGGTCTCTTTACGGTAGTTCTCCAAAGTATTTTCCTAACTTGTAAAGCACTTCAGCCATCACATCTTATTTTCACTTCATGCTTTAGGGGGCATCTATTATACAGTAATTTGTCGCACTCCCTGTCTCATACCCTGAGCTATTGAAATTTGCCCAAAATGTTGCAAAGCAAAAAAATTTGTCATTGAATTCACCATGAAAAACATTGATCAGAGCATTCCTGAAGAAAATAAGAAGAAATTCCTTGGAATAATTCTAGAAGAGCTTGCCAAAAAGCCCTATTTGTAATCCCAACACTACTTTTAGTAGGAAAACACATGATGGTACCCTTTCGTCTAAATAGTGACTAGCGTGGGCATCACGACTTTGGATAGGAAAATCTGTGATGATCCTCTTCAAGCAATTTCTCAAAAAATGGAGCATAAGCTTCTCTTACTAGAAGCCTTGAGAACAACAAGCTGATTATTGTTGAGTAAAGATATGGTCGATTTCTCCCATTTTGAGTCCTTTATCATACCTTTAGGGATATCCCCCTTAATATGTGGACCTTCTTCACCCTTTTGTTGATCCCTAACTCCCTCTCCTTCCCTATAAATGCATTCCCTTACACCCTCAAATGGTGGGCCAGACTAGATTGGTCATGCTACTGCTAAATTGTGCCTAATTGTTACCAATTTGTGAAGGAGAAAGGAGAGCTTGAGAAGTCTTGTCTTGGACTTGGAAACCCATCCCAAAGGAAGCTTCCAACATCAAGGCAGTGGTTGTATGCTTCCCTCTTGTGTTTATTATTAATACAATGCATGTTTACTTTCGTAAACATGTAAACGATTACTTGCTTAGTATGATGCTCCTTGATCTGTCATATGGTTTACATTAGAATGAATATGCTATGTTTTTCCTTTGTTTTCTTTGTTTGATCTCTCTTTTAGTATTCATTCGTAAAAAAATAGTGAGGATCAAGCTTGGAAATGTGGAGATCGAGATTGAAATCGAAAAGAGACTACATAGGAGTGAGGTAGGCCACCTTTCCTCCTTCATGTCATTCCGATTTAAACTAGGAGAGTTTTTCATGTATTTATTTCAGTTGTTACTAGATCCACTCATTGGACTAGAGGGATTGCTTCTATCCGTAGAAGGTGTTGAGTTTCAAAACTGCCCTTTCTTTAGCAACTTTTCTCATCCCTTCTTCTTTGTTTTTCCATGAATAAATGCATTCCTATCATCAATGACTAGTATACATTGCCTTAAGAAGAACATTTTAATAATTTACATGTTATACTTTTATGTTTTGTTGTTTGAATAAGTTTTTGTCTTTTAGCTACAGAATGCAGCCCATTCTGCAGCGAATTGGCTGTTTCGCAACTACTTCCATGCTTTTACAGGTTCCAAGAGTCAGATGGAGAAAATAACTACATGGGCAGCTTGGAAAACATCATGACATGGATCGTGTCCTATACACCTAGCCCAGGTCGACAAGGAAGATGGTACAAGACTCCGGTCAAAGGAGAAATCAAATGTAGAGATCTAAGGCAAACAATACTTTGTTTTGTACACGTTTCACAATGATGGGATCCGAAACAATTTCCTAAGCCCACAATCTTCATCAGCCATCTGTGCAACCAAATCCAACAACCATCACCTTAGATTTATGTCTCCAGCAAACGAGGAAGAGAATTTTGTGTGCTTGTCTACCTACGTGTTTTTGGTTGTAGCTTATTTTTCTCCATAAACAATTGTATAATTTCTTTATAAATACCTGTGTGAAGAACACAGAACCAATTTGAATTTGCCCATGTATTAAGCTCAGACTACTGTTCTATAATTTTGAAAACTCATTCTCTATTTTTAATATGAAGACCGTGTGTTTCATGGATACCTGAAAGTGTTTCTTGGAGTTTTGATTGAGTATGCATAACCTAAGCAGTTGCAAAGGGCCCCTGTGCCGACTGAGGTTTCATTTCATTTTGTTTTGTCTTTTATAGTTGCAATTGTAAATTTATCATTTCTTCCATAGTGTTCATAACCATTTTTTATTAACCCTGTTTATAATGCATCATTTCTTCACTAATGCAAAATAGATTCTTTGATTACAGAATAGCTTTCTCTTTGCTTAATTTCTTTCTAGTTTTATTAGTAGTTAGAAATTGAATTCAGTAGTGTAGAGTAGTTTATTTCATTTACTATTTCACTAGTTTTTAATAAACCGATTAGTACCATTACTGTTCTTGCCATTTTATTACTAGTTTAGTGACTCATGGTGTAGATGAATGATTCTAAAAAGCCCTTCTAGTTGATAAATCATCTCAAACTAAGTGGTTGAATACTTCATTCATGCAATGAGTCTTTTCTGCGTTTTTGCATTTATTTTCTCTTAGAATAATGAAGTAAAAAATTCCTCAAAATGTCATCCCAAGGAAGTTTGTCTTCCAAAATTGAGAGGCAAAGTAACTAAGTATTTCATTTAGTTTTATTGCAATTTCACTTCCAGTTTTTCATTAAGTTTTGTTTCTGCAATAGACTAAACAATAGTTGTAATCTCATTTTTAGTTTTATCATTTAATTTTAGTTTTGTTTCCATAATAGATAGTTGCAATTTCACTTTCAGTTTTAGTATTTCATTTAGTCTTGTTTCTGTAATTGAATATACAGTAGTTGCAATTTGACTTTTTAGATTCATAGTTCATGATTTGGAAATAATGATATGATTAAAGATAGAAACTCTATTTTTATTTCTTGACTAAACTTTGTTTTCAAATCTTTCTTAAAGTCCTCGGCTTCTTAGATTCTTAGCAGTCTTTACAGAAGTTAAAATTAGGATTTTGACAGTCACATTGTAAATCATTAGAGACTTTAAACATTAGAGATTAAAGTCCTCATATTCTTAGATTCTTAGCAGTCTTTACAGAAGTTAAAATTAGGATTTTTATAGTCACATTGTAAATCATTAGAGACTAAAGGACCAAAACTCCCAAAACAACATAAAACTCAAAAACAGTGAAGTAAGAAGGGTCATCTAACACATATAGTTCACTACACTTCATCAATTTACGATGCCCAGATTGATAATTTATGTAGAGAAATTTAGGACACTAAATTGACCAAACATTTTTGGCACCACTGCTGGGGAAGTGTAACTAGGTAGCCTTATCTCTTACATTCATAAAAAAAACAAAACAATGACATGCATAAAGAAAGAGACCCTAGGGGTAGATTTATAGCTAGGGGCAGAAGTTCGATTCCTACAACACCACCTACTCCACCAAGATTTAGAAAAGACACAACTCCATCCTAGACTCGTACTCCCAACCATAAGATTCCTGGAATTCAAGGGGCAGAAACTCAATCAGAAGATTCTCCTACATCATCTACCAAAACAGTTCTAGGAGAGAAAAATTTTGAAACTCCAACAGCAAGGATAACCTTTTTCACCTCCACAAGAGAGCCTATTATAGTTGAAGAACTAGGAATAGCTGGTGAGGAAGAAAAAGTAGAAACTCTCTCTCATAGACCATTAGTAGAATAACCAAAGTAAGAGGGAATAACCTTGCAGGTTGAGCCCTATATTGACATTAAAGAAACTATAATGGCAAAAGAAGAACAAGATGGAGAATTCTCACTCTTTGGAGGAGGGGGTAGAGGGAGAGGTAGAGGAAACAATGGAGGAGGTAGAGGCAAAAATGGAGGAGGCGGAGGGAATAGGGAAGTAGATAACTCATTTGGATTTCCTATAGTGGATGAGAAAACACATACAACAATGAAAAATATCTCACCATCTGTCCTCCCAAACTTCTATGGGTTGAGAAGTGAGGACCCTGAAACATTTTTGTTTGAGTTTGAAGTCTTGTGCAGAGCTTATGACTACTTAGAAGACTCTAAAACAAACTCAAATTATTTCCCTCAACACTAAAATGGGATACTTTGAAATGGTTTATGGGGTTAGTCACTCAATCCATTAGAACATGGAATGAGATGAAACAGGAATTTTTGAATAGATACTTGGATTATTCCTACCAATCATAAAGATGAGGTGTTCAAAATGATGTAAAAAGAGGATGAAAACTTAGAGGATTTGCTTGAGAGATTCAACTATAATTTGAAAAGAGCAAAGATGAAAAATTTAGATGAAGAAACTTTGAACGCTCTTTTGTTAAAGGCAATTAGAGATGAGTGGATAGATATCCTTAACATGATGGGGAAGGGAGATATATCTCAACTTCCATTGAGTGACATAGCAGAACTATGTGTTCATCTCTCAAGAGGGAAATCTAAAATAGGAAAAGGGCCAAGATATCCTTCTCTTGTTAGAGCAAACAAATCTGCGACTGGATCTGTAAGTAGAGTAGAAATTGGCAATATGCTCGATGAGTTTAAAACTGAAATTTTAGGGAGCCTTAGTGAGCAACTAGACACCCTTAAAATTCAAAACAAGCAAAAAATAGATGCTGATGCTTTAGCCATTTTTTGTCCAAAATGCAGAAAGAAACATGCTCTAAGGGAATGCCCTTTAGATGCAAAAATTGTATAAAATTGTATGATTTGTTCAGAAAGTCATGAGACCAAGGGTTTTCCTTCAATCCCAGGGCTTAAGGTTGTCTTTCAAGAGGAAACACTGCCAAATTCTGCAGAATCTCTTTGTTTTGTTGCAAGAAGACCTTGGCAAGGGCCACAAAATTAGGGATTTAACAATCCAATGTATCTTCAGCCCCCACAAAACTTGAATTCTTGGCAGCAACCTTGGCCTAACCTCAATCACAGTATCAATCTCAACCATGGGCACAAGGGGTACAAAATCCTTATGGGAGATTTTCTCAATATTATCAATATCCTCCATCCTATCAGAATTATCCTCCCCCACAAAATCAGCTACCACAACTTCAAAATCAGAACCCTCAACTTTCATTGCCATTTCCACAACAACCTCCACAACAAAGTCAAAATCCTCAACTCTTACTGCCATTTCAGCAGAAACCAAATCAGCTACCTACCCAACCATTACCAAATCCCAATAATGAAAACCCTCAGAATGCATACATGGTAGAAGGAAAACAATTTACAACTTACATGATTACTCCACTAGATCTTAATGATGTTCAACTAAGATCTGGTAGGATATCAGAAAAGGAAAGACCTTTTGTAGCTATTCAAGAACAAGACACCTCTGAGGAAGACTCTCTAAAAGTCAATAAAAGTTTTGAGGGAACATCTCTCCAAAACCAAAACATTGAAATAGAAAAAGAAAAACAATCAACAAACACAACTCCTATCATTTAGCAACTAGCATCTACTTCTACACCTCCTTTTCCCTAGAGACTACAAATCGATAGAGGGATAGGAAAACAGATCTTGTTGCCCAATTATGATTTTCTAGATGAATTGAAGAACGTCTGTATCAAAATTCCTTTGTTACAAGCCATTAGAGAAATTCCTATTCTAACCAAGACAATAAAGGAGTTGAACATCAAAATACCAGGAAGAAAACCAAGAGAAACAAAAAGAATTCACCTGGTAGGAAAGATAGTAGACATAATGATGGGAAAGATTGCCATGCAGAAATATGTGGATCCAGGAAGTCCAATTGTCAAGACACATATAAATGGAATTGACATTACAAATACATTGTTTGACTTAGGGGAAACAATAAACATTTTGAGTAGACAAACTATGGAGCAACTTAAACTTCCTAACCTTCTTTACACACCTACCTTACTGCATCTTGCAGATAGATCAGTAATCAAAACATATGGTGTACTTGAAGATATTTCATTCTCCTTAGATTATTTGGAATATCTTGTTGATTTCATGATTTTAACTCCCAAGAATAATCTAGGAGGATACCCATTCATATTAGGAAGACCTTGGCTGGCCACAACTGATGCTTTTATTAGTTGTAGATCTGGTGACATGTATATTTCTGATGGTAATTCAACAAAGAAATTTACTTTGTATCCTCCAGAAAAAGAAATCACAGAAATAGATGACAAGGAATGGATTGATGATGAGGATGATATTCAACCTCTCTTTAGTATGTCAGAAATTAGTGAAGATAGTCAAATTTGAATCCATTAGAAAATTTTGAAACATCTTTAGAATATGATCATGCACAATTTCAAGAAAAATCTAATGTTTAATACTTGTCATCTAGGCAGATGTATCTCTATTATATGGAAGAGTTTGGTAGCTCTACAGTTGAAATTTTTCCAGGTAGGACATTGAACATAAATAAAAACTTGGAGAAACTACAACATGAAGAGCTAACCAAAATATTACAAAAACATTACGCTGCATTTGCATGGGAATACACCAACATGAAAGGCATTGATCCTAAGACTTGTATCCATCATATCTATATTGAGGAAAATAGTAGACCAATCAGACAACCTCAGAGAAGAATGAATCCAAATCTTAGGGAAATTATGAAAGAAGAGCTCCAAAAATTACTCAATGTAAACTTAATTTACCCAATTTCAGATAGCCAATGGGTTTCTCCTTTGGTAATTGTGCCAAAAAAAATGGTAAATGGAGGGTGTGCATTGATTACCGAGAATTGAATAAAGAAACCCTCAAAGATCATTTTCCATTTCCCTTTATAGATCAAGTGTTAGATACATTAGCAGGTAAAAGTATTTCTCCATGGGGAACTTTTGCCTACCGAGTGCTTCCTTTTGGGTTATTTAATGCACCTGCAACATTCCAAAGGGAAGTACTAGGAATTGTTTATGATCTAATACATGATTGTGTATAGGTATATATGGATGATTTTACAGTCTATGGAAACACATTTGAAGAAGCTTTGGAAAATTTGGAAAAAGTTCTTAAAAGATGTCAAGAAACAAACCTTTCACTAAGCCATGAAAAATGTTTTATGATGTTTACAGAAGGTATTGTTTTAGGACATCACATTTCAGGAGATGGGATTAAAGTTGACAAATATAAGGTTGAAGTCATCTCTAAGTTACCAATTCCAAATTGCCAAAAAGATGTTAGAAGTTTTCTAGGATTTACATGATACTATAGAAGATTTATAGAAAACTTCACTAAAATAACATCTCCACTCTTCAAATTGCT
Organism: Pinus tabuliformis; assembly: GCA_031772625.1. Classification (NCBI taxonomy): domain Eukaryota; kingdom Viridiplantae; phylum Streptophyta; class Pinopsida; order Pinales; family Pinaceae; genus Pinus; species Pinus tabuliformis. Next base: position 344,880,049 of record CM062816.1, read on the forward strand.
TACAAAAGATTGAGAATTTTGTTGGAGTCTTGATTGCCAACTACCATTTGAAACCTTGAAAGAAAAAATTTCTAAAGCACCTATTTTCAGAGGTCCAAATTGGAAACTTCCTTTCCATATTTCTACAGATGCTTTAGATACAACTCCAAGAGCTGTATTGGGACAAAAAGATTTGATTCCTTATGCCATGTACTATACAAGTAAGAATTTGACTCCCACTGAGTTGAATTATACTGTGACTAAAAAATAATTCTTAATTGTTGTTCATGCAATTAAAGAGTTCAGACACTATATAATAGGCTATGAAACCTTTGTTCATACAGATCACTCTGCAATTAGATATTTGATGAATAAACCTATTACTAATGGCATAGTTACAATATGGCTTTTACTTTTGCAAGAATTCAACATTACTGTGCTAGATAGATCTGTAAAACAAAACATAGTCGCTGATTTCTTGTCCAGGATTTAGAATATCAAAGAAGACTCTCCAGTTGAAGATAAGTTTCCTGATGAATATCTCTTTGTACTAACTACTCAAACTCCTTGGTTTGAAGATGTTTCTAATTACTTGGTTATAGGGAAGTTACCTTCACATTTGTTTCCTAGAATGAAAAGAAAGATTATTCAAGAAAGTGAAAGATATTCATGGATCATTGACAAATTGTATAAAACAGAACCAGATCTTATGATCAGAAGGTGTGTCAGGTAAGATGATATGCCTGATATTCTCAAAGAATGTCATGATGAGCCATGTGGTGGACACTTTTTTGACAAGAGGACAACCTATAAAATCATTTCTTTAGGATATTATTGGCCATCCATCTTCAAAGATGCTAAAGAATATGTCAGAAGGTGTGACAACTGCCAAAGGGTAGAGAAACCTGCTCCCTCAAATGAAATGCCATTACAAACTCAGGTATTAATCGAACCCTTTGAAAAGTGGGCTTTAGACTTTATTGGACCAATTAATCCTCCATCTAAGCAGAAAAAATATATATTGGTATGCAGAAAAAGTATATATTGGTATGCACTGATTATGTCACCAAATAGGTAGAAGCCAAAGCATTGCTTTTTGCTAACGAAAAATCTGTAGTTAATTTTCTTTTTGAGGATATCTTCACTCGTTTTGGTGTTCCAAGAGAAATTGTGACAGATCAAGGATCTCAATTCACATCCAACATGATGGAAAGGCTGATGGAGGAGTACAAGATCAAGCATAGAAAATCTACTCCCTATCATCCACAAGAAAATGGTGAAGTGGAGTCTACAAATAGAGTGATTGAAGGAATCCTCACTAAGACTGTGCATCTACATAGAAGAGATTGGGCAGAAAGGCTTCCTAAAGTCTTATGGGCCAATAGAACTACATGGAGGAACAAAATGGGACATACACCCTATGAACTTGTTTATGGGAAACAAGTCCTGTTCCCTATAGAGTTCCAAGTCAAAAATTTCAAGATGGCAGTCCAATTGGGGATGGATTTATCAGAAGCTCAAAAGCATAGACTGGAGCAATTGAATGAACTTGATGAAATCAGACAAGAGGCAGTTCAAAGGACTGGTCTAGTCCAACAACAGAGGGCTAAATGACATGACAAATACATCAAGGACAAGAGGTTTCAAGAGGGATATTGGGTGTTAGAGTCGGTCTTGTCAATCCTCCGTCAGAGATCAAAACTCTTTCTGCATTTCATTTTTAGGTGTCTCGCTCCATTCACTCAGCTGCATTCCGGTAGGGACATGCCATAATCTGACGGAAGGGCCTTGTTAGTCATTACCCCTCATGCTTTGTACCTGCTGGCTCAGGTCTGTTCATTAAAGTTCATTAAATGACAGTCAATATTTGGTCTTTTGATGGGAAAAAATCATGTCAGTGATAGGTCTAGGGTTTCATAAGTCGTGTTTTCAAAGTACCCAATAATGCCAACAGGCCAGACGGAGGTTCAACAAGTTTCATCTCCAGATTCGCATCATCCATAATGATCAAGGGTGATTCCTCTTCAAAACTCTGTTTTGAAGAGGAAATCGTCAAATTAATGTTTATGATAAATATGTAAAGTTATTGATCCGGATTTAAACAGGAACGCAACAAATTACAGAGGTAACCATATACACAAAGATGCAGCGGAAATAATACTTCATTTCATTAATGGAAAATACTGAAATATGCTTACAAACAGAAATGGCAATAAACTAGCTAGGGCGATGGTAGCTTATCTCTGAGAAGAGATGTGATGGCTACATGCCTCTGAACTGTGTTACAATGAGGCTCGAAGGCTTATTTATTGTTGAGAAACAATGGAAAACCCTTAACATTCCAAAACCTAACCCTAGGAGATGAAACGCCAAACTGTGGGCCCCGTTTGGGTAAATTGGTACATCAACTTCCCAGGGTCGTAACTTTGGCATACGATCTCCGTTTGACACGTACAATAGCTCGTTAGAAAGATCTATCCGAGCACTACCACTTTGGGAAGGGCAACATCGGTCCATGGACCCATGTTGCCCCCAGATTTCCCAAAAAACGTCGTTTAGGGCCTCAAAACGGCTCCAGAAGTTCAGGACCCGAAAAACTGCTAAAAATAGTAAGTTGTGCTACAATTAAGGAAACTGAAAATGCTGAGAAAGACAATGGTGGGGGTCCAGGTGGACTTGGCAGGTGGCCACCAATATCCACCTGGATCATTCCTCCCCCCTTAGGAAGCAATGGTCCCCATTGCGTTGAGCTCCTCCATGAGATGAGGAAACTTCTGCTGAACTTGTTCCCTGGTGAGCCACTTGCCCTGCTGAAGGAGTTGGCCCGCTTTGACAACTCGATACAGTTGGATATTCTGTTGGCGAGTGTTCTTGATCTGTGTGTCCATGATCCGATCAGTTGCAACTTGTTCCATGCAATCTGGATTTAATTCTGTGGGTTTGAGCTGTTCTGCAATGTCGGATGTGTCTAGCAATGGTGGAAAGTATGGCCGAAGGCGGTCCACATTAAATACTGGGTGCAGGCCAAGGAATGGGGGAATGCTGAGCTCAAATGCATTGTCTCCCATAGCCTTAGTAATGGTGTAAGGACCATATCGGAGTGGTCTCAATTTTCGATAGGCTCCAGTAAGGCGTTCCTTTTGCAAATGCAACCAGACTTTGTCGCCCACCTGAAACTTGTGTGGCACCCGATGTTGATCATGTCGCTGCTTGTACTTGGCATTTGATTTCTCAAGAATGTCATGGACCTGCTGGCGAATATGTTGGATGCGCTCAATGAAGCTGGTGGCCTTATCTGTTTCGGACTGGACATGAGCTGAATTCATGTGAGTAGCTGCAAGTGGCATGGCCACATCAATGGGGCATAGTGGCTGGAATCCCAAACCCACCTAAAAAGGGCTATGGCCAGTGGAGCTGTGAAGAGCTCGGTTGTAGCTGTGCTGAACGTAGGGGAGGCTCTCGTCCCATGTGCGTGGATGCTTTGAGTTATACATGCGCAGAATGTGCACAATCATCCTATTGACAACCTCTGTCTGGCCATCAGTTTGAGGATGGAAGGCTGTGGACTTCGTGAGTTTGGTGTCCAGCATTGACCAGAGACTGGACCAAAAGGTGCTGAGAAACCGACTGTCCCGATCTGAGATGATAGACTGTGGGATCCCAAAGTGCACCCACACTCGTTCAAAGAAGAGTTTAGCAGTGGCTTCTGCTGTGATATTCTTCTTGCAGGCCATCATAATGGCCATCTTTGAGAACCTGTCGACGACCACAAAAACACAGTCATTTCCATGCTTAGTGGAAGGAAGGCCTGACATGTAATCCATGGAGATGGATTCCCAAGGTCGACTAGGGGTAGGCAACGGGGTATAGAGGCCTTGCTTCTTAATGGTCGGTTTGGCAATGGCACAGGCAGTACATGATCGGATGTACTTCCCAACATCCTGTCGAAGATTCGGCCAATAGAAATAGTTTTGCAGTACTGCCACTGTTTTCTCGACCCCGAAATGCCCAGCAGCCCGACTGTAGTGTGCTTCCCAAATCATCTTGGCACGCTCGCTTGAAGGAACACAGAGGTGACCGAGGTGGCATAATAGGGCATCCTGGAGGTGAAAATCTGCAACCTGCCGACCCTCCAAGAGTGTCTGGTATGTGTGGCCGAATTCTGGGTCGCTTTTGTAGAGAAGTGGCCAATCAGAAGTCTCGTGCCCGCAAGAGTTGAGCACGGTGGTTAGCGCCATGATCGGTGGTCGACTGAGGCAATCTGCAACATTATTGGTGCTGCCCTTTTTATACTTGATATTCAAGTGAAACTGTTGCAGGTATGTAGACCACTTCTGATGGCGATCATTCTGCAATTTCCCTTGGGTCTGTATGAACTGCAGAGGTCGGTGGTCTGTGTGGATGACCGTTTCCTTCCCCAAAATGTAATGCTTCCATTGTCGGCAGGCCTGTACAATGGAATACATCTCTTTATCATAAGTGGGGTACTTCCGGACTGTGTCTGAAAGTGTTTCACTGTGATATGCCACTGGATGTCCATGTTGAGTAAGGACTGCCCCAATAGCATAGTCAGAGGCATCTGTCTCGACCTCAAATGGTTGTTGTAAATCTGGTAACGCGAGCACTGGTGCCGTGCAGAGGCGATCCTTCAACTCCCTGAATGCCTTCTGTTGAGATTCAGACCAAAAGAATTTTGCTTTCGCCCCGCCCTTGGTGACTTGACTCAAGGGCCAAGAAATATGAGAAAATCCCAACACAAACCTGCGGTAGAAGTTGGCAAGACCTAGAAAGCTGCGGAGCTCTGTTAGAGTGGTTGGAGAGGGCCAATCCCGAATGACTTGGACCTTGGCTGGATCGACATGCACCCCCTGTTCATCAATGATGTATCCCAGATACTGAACCTCGGTCATGCCAAAAGTGCATTTCTCCAAATTGGCACATAGCTTGTGTTGCCGCAGTGTTTGGAGAACCTGTCGGATGTGGTGGAGGTGCTCTTCCCAACTCTGGCTGAAGATCAGAATGTCATCCAAGTATACTACTACAAAGGAGTTGGTGAATGGCCGCAAGATGTCATCCATTAGCCTCATAAAGGTTGCAGGAGCATTCGTCAATCCGAAAGGCATGACCAACCATTCGAAGAGGCCCTCCTTGGATTTGAAGGCAGTCTTCCACACATCTGAGGGTTCAATTGGTACCTGGTGATATCCTGACTTCAGATCGATCTTGCTGAAATATTTCGCCCCCTTTAGTTGGTCTAGGAGGTCATCAATCCGCGGGATCGGGTACCTATTACGGACAGTGATCTTGTTCAGCGCCCGATAGTCAATACAGAGTCTCCACGTCCCATCCTTCTTCTGTACCAACACTATCGGGCTCCCACAGGGCGAAGAACTCGGACGGATGTGACCTTTCTGCAGGAGCTCCTGAATCTGCCTCTTGATTTCATTGTTCTCCAGAACGGAGCGCCGATAAATTGGTCCATTGGGTAGCGGCGCACCTGGGGTCAGATCGATGGAGTGCTTGACTTGACAGTGCAGAGGAACCCCTGCCGGGGAGGTGAAGATGTCTTCGTACTCCTCCACAATCTTGTCCATCTGTAGCTGCCGTGCAGAGGGACCCCGTTTGGAGGCCGCGACCACTGTCTTCTTCTTCCCTTGAGGGCGTATCATCAGGAAAACAAATTTCCTGGTTTTGGAAATGATCTTACTGCATTGTTTTGCAGTAATCAAAGAGATGGCAGCAGGTGGTGCTACCTCTGGTATCCTGAACAACTTATTTCCCAATGTAATAATAACAGCACGGGGCCTTGATTCATACACAGCATGTCGCTTCCACAAGTATGGTTGTCCTAGTAATACATCACAAACTTCAAGGGGAGCAATGTCACACAATACCTCATCCGTGAAGGGCTTGATGTTGTATGGAAGGCGACACTGTTGGCTCACGCGAAGATCTCGCCCTTGGTGAAGCCACCCAATGGTGTATGGTTGTGGATGTGCTGTGGTCGATAAGCCCAACCGCTTCACGACCTCTGCCGAAATGAGGTTCTTTTGACTCCCGCTATCAACAATGAACTGTATCGGGGAGCCCTTTACCCACATCTGGGAGTGGAAGAGACGCTCCTCCTCCTCTGGATCTTCGGGTTCATTTTTCTGTATCTTTGCGGTAGCAACAGTGGCGCTGGGATCCGCATCAATGATCTGCTTCCCTTTTTCATACCCCTTATCGGGTTCTGACTCAGAGTCGGAACATGCATCTGATTCTGAAACCTTTAGCTCAGCCACCAGTGACTGCTTGGCCCGACACTCACTTGTGTTGTGAGTGGAGCTCTTATGGAACTCGCACCATTTTCCAGTGTCCTTTCTCGGCTTCGCAGCGTTGCTCTTTGCTTGCAGCTTCGGCTGGTTGTCTTGGATTGTCCCGCCTTGGCTTTGTCCTTTGTTCTGTGGTTTAGGGGCACCTTTCCCCTGCTTTGGATTCGCAGATCCAAAGTCTCGCTTCTTTTGTTTAAACTTCTGTTCGACCTTGACGGCATACCGGTATGCTGCGCCGAGCGAGGGGATGTTTAGGAACTGTATTTCTTCCTGGATGTACTTGTGCAGGCAGCCACGGTATTTGAGTATCAAATGTTGCTCCGAATCCTTGATACCCAACTTTGTGCGAAGGGTATGGAAAAGATTGGTGAACTCCGGCACGTCTTGGTCCCTTCCCTGCCGCAGCGTGGTCCACTTTATGTATTCATCCTCATAGCTTCCGACAGGGTAGTACTGCTCCTTGATGGCATCCCGGAACGAATCCCAGGTGGGTGCGGCTGAAAATAGTGAACCAGTACTTTCATCCTTCTGCTCGCAGTAGGTTTCCCACCAGTCCTTGACGTGGGGGGCTGCTTTGAGAAGAGCAAAAACAATCTTTTCCCGACTCGAAAATTCATGAACAGAAAAATAACCCTCTAGCAGATTTAACCATTTATCTACGGCATCGACGTCTATCTGACCCTCGAATATGGGGATTTCAAAATTAACTTGTACCTTAAAGGGTGTGGCGTTTCCAGAGGAGCTGCTGGAAGCCGATGCACCGCTTCTGGGTAGCCGCTGAAGGATCTACGCAAAGCTGTCCATCATCGCGTTCCGTTGTCGCTCGAGCACTTCTTCGAGCAAGATTTTGATGGGATCTCCTGCCCCCTCGTCTTTCTTCTCGTCCACCATGGGAGGCCGTCGGGATTTGCGAGGCTGGTCTTGCAAAGGTTCAACCAGTTCAAGCCCTAACTCCTTATATCCCGACCTTGTTGGGGACATGCAAAGAAAAACAGAGAAAAAGCAGACCGCTCTGATACCACTGATCCGGATTTAAACAGGAACGCAACAAATTACAGAGGTAACCATATACACAAAGATGCAGCGGAAATAATACTTCATTTCATTAATGGAAAATACTGAAATATGCTTACAAACAGAAATGGCAATAAACTAGCTAGGGCGATGGTAGCTTATCTCTGAGAAGAGATGTGATGGCTACATGCCTCTGAACTGTGTTACAATGAGGCTCGAAGGCCTATTTATTGTTGAGAAACAATGGAAAACCCTTAACATTCCAAAACCTAACCCTAGGAGATGAAACGCCAAACTGTGGGCCCCGTTTGGGTAAATTGGTACATCAACTTCCCAGGGTCGTAACTTTGGCATACGATCTCCGTTTGACGCGTACAATAGCTCGTTAGAAAGATCTATCCGAGCACTACCACTTTGGGAAGGGCAACATCGGTCCATGGACCCATGTTGCCCCCAGATTTCCCAAAAAACGTCGTTTAGGGCCTCAAAACGGCTCCAGAAGTTCAGGACCCGAAAAACTGCTAAAAATAGTAAGTTGTGCTACAATTAAGGAAACTAAAAATGTTGAGAAAGACAATGGTGGGGGTCCAGGTGGAATTGGCAGGTGGCCACCAATATCTACCTGGATCAGTTATCCAACATGAAGTACCTCAAAAGCTGGTTCTGATCGTCCTTTGCCAAATTCCAGGTCAACTACCCCTGCAAAAAATTGCCAAAAATTTCATCATTTTAGTCAAAAATCCAAAAAGGGAATTTGAAATACAAATTTGCATTAAATTGTGGAAAAAGTGCCAAAACAAAACATTGCAAAAGTGGGTTTTGAAGAAACAAAAATCAAAACCATGACTCCATGTCTTTATATAGATTTTCCCATAAGGATCAAGGTCATTTTAAAAGCCAAGGTTGGAGAGAAGCATTTCAAAGTAATTTGGTGATCTAGTGCATGTTTTGGGTGAGGTTGGAGGTGTCTTGATAGGAGCAGCGCATACAGTAGGTGGCGCGGTGCATTGGGCCAGCGTGGCGCATTGGGCGCATTCCTCTAGTGCAAATTTTAAAGGGCACGGTGCACCGGTAGCGCGCGGCGCATAGAAAGGGTGGCACGACGCATACAGTCTAACTCCCAAAAAACGCCTGAAAATCCTCCAAATCGCCATTGAATTGCTTGGACGTGCTAGATTTCAACCATATTACAACAGCAGTCCAACACAGTGTTGTGATCAACATTCATTCCTCCAAGCAGTTTTCACAGCATCCATCATGTCATCTGATCATGCATCCGACTATGAGGTGGAAACTCATAGTTACTCACCCACGGAAGAACATGCACCCTAGAGGCCTCACAAAAGTGGCAGACATGTTAGAGAAGAACCAACTACCCTCACAGAATTGTAGGCCTGCCCTCTTTCCATCTCTTGTTTTCAGTTTCATTCATGCTATGAGTTTTGTGAAAAGGTTGCAAATGTTCAATTTCACCATGAGTTGGCTCGCCTATTTGTTCTACATTTTCATGGTGCTCAAGTTACTTTTGCCGGTGTTACTTTCACACTTACACCAGATTCTATCTCATTAGCTACCGTCATGCCTAATATTGGAGAGCCATGGAACAAGAGACAAAAAGTTGATCGACAGCATTATGAGCCATATGTTAAACTGGCTTTCTTGAGGCAGCTTAAGAGGGTGTTTCCCTTCCGATATCTTAGAGATGAATATGCCCCTCTAATGAAGTTAATTATGAAGTATTTCAGTTGTGAAGGCCATTTCTCCCGATTATATGCTTACCACATCAGGTTGCTCATGCATTTCACCCGGGTACGCATGATGAACATCCCATATTTCATATGCCGAAACATAGAGAGGATGACTACCCTTGTGCAACACAAGACCCCTGAGCAGCAGTTCAACAGCATTTGTCATTTTTCTCTCATCAAGATTTTGGTGGTGCATCAACTTGATTTACAGGGTATCACTTGGGATGATTTCATCTCTCGTGACTTCTTCCGAGCTTCACCGGGACCTTTAGAGACTAGATTTGTGACAGGGGAACCTTCTCATCAGTATGAGCACCATGAGACCGCTAGTGTGCCGGTATTCGTCACATATCAGAGGGGCGCTAGACATTTGTTTGCAGCAGCAAAGCGAGTGTTATCTCCACCCGAGGTGGAAGGGGCCTCACTTCCGACATCAGCACTACAGGCACAGGACATAGGTAAGGAGCCAATGCATGATGAGGGGCCATCAGGTGAACGAGAGGCTGACTTCATTCTCCTTCATGATGATGATACAGATACGGATCCGCAAAGTGCACAGCTTAAAGAGATCATGCAGGAGAAACAAACATAGATCCAGGCCTTATCCATTGACTTGGAGAGAGCCAAATGGAATATGAAATATCTCGAGCAGAGGAACAAACAACTTGAGGATCAGCAAGCTGAGATAGAGTTGCAAATGATCAAGGAAAACTGGCAACACATCATGGTAGCGCAAGGTAGACCTATGGAGCAAAGAGATGAGGACCGGGAGTATGTGTTAGATAAAGTGAACATTCACTTGGAGCAGCTGTTGGAGAAGGCTAATAGGGAAAAAGAAATGCTGAGGTGCATGACTCACCATTAAATGGCCCGAAACATGAGCTCCAAAGCGAGAATCAGGAGCCTAAAGGCGAAATTGAGGAAGGTGACAAAAAGACAAAAGAGGCAAAAAGAGCAAGATCGGCTCCGAACCTTGGTTGAGGCTTCTTTTTTCCAGCATGACATGTGATAGAGAAGGTACAACCCAATTTTCAAGAAATTTGGAGCACATTTTTGCATTTTGAAATTTTTGCACAAAAAACAGGGTTTTTCTCGCTTTTGATAGGGAGCTCTAAATGACAAAAAGTTTATATTTTTGGATTTTCCATGGAAAATCATGACTGCTGTTGCATGGCCAAGAATTTTGGGCAAGTTTTGAAGCCTCAAGAGGTCAAAAACACCCAAAAAATGACCTCTCTACCCCTATTTTGACACACAGGAAGCAGTCTTGGGAGATTGCAGTTTTGGAGGGGGAATGGCATCCAAATTCAGAAATTCCACTTGGATTGGAAAGTAGACATGAAGGGATTTCCAACAAGCACACTTGGGCTCAATTTGGACTTTAGGAAGTGCCTCAAAACCCACTCCAAAGTGGTGCGGCGTATACATCTTTCCGCGCGGCGCACAGAGACCCAAAGGCCAAAATCACTTCCACTCCGCGAGAATTCGATTTGCAATTTTCTCCAAGTGAGCCCATTCATTAAAAATACATTTTTCCCGGCATCAAAGGAAAAGTTTAAAAAACATTTTCATTAAAGGTTGGCTTCTATCCAAGTGGCAAAAGGAAGGCGAGTGGTCACCCAAAAATCTACGCTACATTTTTGTTTTTTTTGTAACGTTCCACCTGTCACTAATGGTTGGCTTTTCATCTCCAGTTTGTAATGATTTAAAAAAACTCCCCAACTTTGGGTTGATCCAATTTTTTATAGTGAAACTTATTTATTGTATAAAAAACCATTTGTAAGGGGTTGGTTGGATTTTCTGGGAAACTGTGGGAGAGAAACTCAGTTACTCACTGTACATTTTGACAGAGAATTAATGAAAGGTTGTAGCTCTGGTTCATGAGATTCCTATGGCGTGAGTTTAGCAAATGTATTTTCTTTCTATTTCATATGTCTTTCGTTATGTTTCACAGTTCATTCATATTCATTTCCATTGAAAGTTTCTAAGTAAGAAAAGGTAGAATTCAGTTTACTGCTCTGCCTTGGGAAAGTTTTCACGTTCTATGTTTTCTTTTGTTGAAAAGGATTCATGTATTTATGCCCTTTTCACCCTCTTAAAAAATCTCTCCACTTCATATTATTTCAAATCTAATTGCTAGACTTTCTGCCTGTCTTGCCTCACAAAATAATCTGTGTCTTTGAGTTAAATTCTCTGTTCATGTTGTTCCTTGGTCCCATACATCCCAGAAAACTCAGTCATTCATCAAAATACCTCTTCCATATTTATTTACCTAGCCTAAAATTAGTATCCATTTTAAGTCATTCTCAGACCCTATTTGTTTATTTTTCACTGAGCGTGACCTGGAGAGAGCCCTCTCCTGTCCTCGTAGGGCTAGCTACGAGGCTGAGCGTGGTTTTTGGTTACCCTGAATTTTTCCTTCCTTCAACCTAAGGCAGATTTAGGCCCTAACATTGGCACTGTTATTTGATTCAAAGTTTAAAGATTTTCAAGGGAAGTTTCAAACTCATTGGCTTGGGCCATATGAGATTGAAAAATTCTTCAGTAATGGAGCAGTGAGGATCAGAACAATAGATGAAAGTCAAACTCCTCTTCTTTTGAATGGTCATAGATTGAAAATATATCAAAAACCAATATCAAAGGAGGAGTTCGTCAAGATATTCCAGAACAATTCTGAAATGAATTTAGTGAAGAAGAATTCTTCTTCTCCACCAACTTAGTCTTTGTTTTTCCTGTCTAAAAAAAAAATAAAAAATTAATTATATAAGGTTGAAAACCAATAACTGATTGGCATGCTTATACAAAAAATACAGGGTGAAAATTAGAAGCTTCTGACACCCTATATTTTCCATTTCCTTTTCTTAAAAAAAAAGAAAAGAAAAAAAATGGTGACAAAAAGCCACAGTCATTCAACATTCTGCAAAATTCATTGTCTCATTTCATTTCACTCTGTTTTACTTCATTCCATTGCCATATTTCACCAATAAATTTTTCCTTTTCTAGCATTTCTTTCATCTCCATTTTCATTCATCCTCTTGACTTATTTTCACTTACACAACCATTTCCATTTCATCCATTCATAAGCCATATTTTACTCTCTGTTTTAAATTCTGCAGCTGTTTCCACATTTTGTAGCTGATTATGTTCCGTAGTTGATCCTGTTCTGCAGCTAATTTGATTCTACAACAACAGTTTGTTTATTAGTCCAATCACAGGAGTTCAGTTCATAATAAAATTTTGTATGTAGGGAATTGAAAAAAAAAAACAACTTTGAATACCAATCATGCCTAAAGCACCTATGGAGAAAACGTCAAAATATTATCAAGTAGAAGGTAAGGTTCCAAAGGTAAAAAAAAATATATATATATATATATATATATATTTCAAAAAGAAATTCAAAAACATAAGCTTGTATAACATGTATGATCACATGTCTCCTTGATTAATCATTATGTGATTTGACTGCCACGATGTCTCCGCCATATCTTCTGTCTTCAATGCCAAATGGTCCAATGATTCCTTCATAACTGATCTCCATTTTAAACTCCATAACTCGTACTTAACCAGACTTCTGCAGCTACACCTATTAACGTTCAGATTAATGACATGACCTATCTATATACGACTCTTCAAACCCTGACTGTTTACTTATTACATGTCAACTCTTATTTTTTTCCCTCATATTTACGAAGCCACTTTGTGCATACAATCACTATGTTTCCATATAATTTGTGCATACAGTCACCATTTTGCGCATACAGCTACTCTGTTTCCATAATTTCTGTATATACAGCCATTTTGTTTCATATTCATAGTCATTCTGTTCACGATCATTCTGTTTCCATATACCCTATCATCTTGTTTCCATATCCATAATCATTCTGCTTTTGTATACACAATCTTCTTATTACCATATACACAGTCATTTCATTTTTCAGACAATGATAAGTAAGTTTGAAGGGTAGCTGAGAACAGAGGTTATGGGGCTTATTGTTAGAACTAAACCCGTAGGGGTTAAATGCATGGAAGATTATCCGCAATTGAAGGGAATGTTACAGAAGGTTTGTTGGTTGTGTTTTATTGAAAAATTCAACGGTTACCATAAGGAAATCACAAAATCCTTTGCCAGGTCGTTTGATGGAATGGAAGTGGAAATAATTGACATCAAATTTGCAGTTACCGAGTCCTTCATAGTTGAAGCAACAGAACTTCCAAGACTAGGAGAAAGGCGGTTTAAGAACAAAGAGTTTCATGATGAATCTTGGAAGGTCATTCTTAAAAATCTAGGTATGGAAACTTCAGTGTTTAGAAAAGGGATTCCAATCTCTGCACTCAAAAACAAATGGAGAAGCATGTTGTTAATACTGCAAAAAATTATTACATGCGAAGGGAGGTTTGGATCTATGTATGTCTATCATATAAGATTGTTAATGAATTTTTTAGAGAATGGAACCCTCAATATTCCCTTTTTCCTTTTGAATAGTCTGAGAAGAATGGCAACTAACGTTCAAAAGAAAGTTGAGTCAATAGAAACTACTCTATATCACCATGGACTAGTGAAGATTTTGGTTGAATTTCAATTGATAAGCGTAGGGGATACATGGGAGGAATTATTGATAAGCAATTTCTTCCAAGATGCTCCAGATTTGTCTGAGGGAAGTCCTGTTAAAAGAAGTAGGAGAAGGAAGACCAATCTCACCATTCAAAGCACCCCTAAAACTTCAGCATAGAAAAATGATGAAGAAGAACCAATCTCTAAAAAATTAACAGAGATCAAAAAGCAGAACAAGCAGAGGAGAAAAATGAAATAAAAAGTTGAAGAAATCCACAGGGATATTCTTTCATCACCTAAAGGGGATGAACAACTGCTTTCTGAAAGACTAATTAAAATCAAGGAATATATCAAGAAAGATAAGGAGAAAGGAAAGAGGAAAAAGGATACAAAAGAAGAAACCTTAGGCTTCCAAAACTTGAGGAGGAGTTCTAGGCTCTGAAGTAAAATGAATAAGGTGAAATCAAAAGAGGCCCAGTTTATAAATTTGGAGGAAGAAACTCTAGCTCAGTCCCCTGACAATATTCCATATGAACAAAGCCCACAGAACTCTCCTCTACAAAACTTTGAGGATAGCCCAAGAAGAGTTTCTCTGGGCATTGATATAATACAACAACAAATCTATGACTACATAGAGTCATTGGAGAAAAGGAGTACATCAGTAGACCCAGGGACTTTGGCTAAACTAGAGCAGCCTGCCACCACACAAGAATCTCTAATCAGCTCTCTCAAACAAGAGATCTATGAGCTATAAATTCTGAACAAACAAATCCAAAAAGAAAATGAAAATTTGAATGAACAGTATAAGATGGATAGAGTTATTCATGATAACGCCATGCTACACTTGGGTTTATGGCACAAGAAGAACAAAAAGATGAAAAAGAAAAATAAGAAGTTGAACAGGGCACTGATTAACCTCAATTACAGATTTCTCATGAGGAAGCCAAGGATGGAAATTGGTGCAAGGAAAAGCAAGAAGAGGAAGTTGTATGTGTTGGCTAAAGTATCAGAACAAATGTAGTAGAAGGAGGAAGTTCAAAATTTCGATTGCATGGGGACATGCAATAGTCTTGCAGTGGGGGTATGTTGAGTTTCAAAACTTCCCTTTCCTTAGCAACTTTTCTCATCCCTTCTTCTTTGTTTTTCCATGAAAAATGCATTCCTATCATCAATGACCAGTATAAATTACCTTAAGAAGAACATTTTAATGATTTACATGTTATACTTTTATGTTTTGCTATTTGAATAAGTTTTTGTCTTTTATCTATACAATGCAACCCATTCTACAGCTAATCAGTTGTTCCGCAGCTACTTCTGTGCTTTTACAGGTTCCAGGTGTCAAAAGGTGAAAATAACTACATGGGCAGCTTGGAAAACATCATGACATGGATCGTGTCCTATTCACCTAGCCCAGTTCGACAAGGAAGATGGTACAAGACTCCGCTTAAAGGAGAAATCAAACGTAGAGATCTAAGGCAAACCAGACCCTATTTTGTACATGTTTCACAGCGATGGGATCCGAAACAATTTCCCAAGCCCACGGACTTCATCA
This sequence comes from Pinus tabuliformis, assembly GCA_031772625.1. Taxonomy (NCBI): domain Eukaryota; kingdom Viridiplantae; phylum Streptophyta; class Pinopsida; order Pinales; family Pinaceae; genus Pinus; species Pinus tabuliformis. The sequence continues at coordinate 344,895,208 of CM062816.1, forward strand.
GCCATCTGTGCAACCAAATCCAACAACTATCACATTAGATTTATGTCTCTGGAAAATGAGGAAGAGAATTCCCTGTGCTTCTTTGCCTACGTGTTTTTGGTTGTAGCTTATTTTTCTCCATAAACAGTTGTATAATTTCTTTATAAATCCCTGTGTGAAGAATGCAAAACCAGTTCGAATTTGCTCTTGTATTAAGCTCAGACTACTGTTCTATAATTTTGAAAACTCATTCTCTATTTTTAATATGAAGACCGTGTGTTTCATGGATACCTAAAAGCATTTCTTGGAGTTTTGATTGAGTATGCATAACCTGACCAGTTGCAAAGGGCCCTTGCGTTGACTGAGGTTTCATTTAATTCTGTTTTGTCTTTTATAGTTGCAATTGTAAATTTATCATTTCTTCCATAGTGTTCATAACCATTTTTTATTAACCCTATTTATAATGCATCATTTCTTCACTAATGCAGAATAGCTTCTTTGATTACAGAATAGCTTTCTCTTTGCTTAATTTCTTTCTAGTCTAATCAGTAGTTAGAAATTGAATTCAGTAGTGTAGAGTAGTTTATTTCATTTACTGTTTCACTAGTTTTTAATAGACTAATCAATACCATTACTGTTCTTACCATTTTATTACTAGTTTAGTGACTCATGGTGTAGATGAATGTTTCTAAAAAGCACTTCTAGTTTATAAATCATCTCAAACTAAGTGGTTGAATATTTCATTCATGCAATGAGTCTTTTCTGCGTTTTTGCATTTATTTTCTCTTAGAATAATGAAGTACAAAATTCCTCAAAATGTCATCCCAAGGAAGTTTGTCTTCCAAAATTGAGAGGTAGAGTAACTAAGTATTTCATTTAGTTTTATTGCAATTTCACTTCCAGTTTTTCATTAAGTTTTGTTTCTGCAATAGACTAAACAATAGTTGTAATCTCATTCTTAGTTTCAGCATTTCATTTTAGTTTTGTTTCCATAATAGATAGTTGCAATTTCACTTTCAGTTTTAGTATTTCATTTAGTCCTGTTTGTGTAATTGAATAGGCAGTAGTTGCAATTTTACTTTTTAGATTCATAGTTCATGATTTGGAAATAATGATATGATTAAAGATAGAAACTCTGTTTTTATTTCTTGACTAAACTTTGTTCCCAAATCTTACTTAAATTCCTCATCTTTTTAGATTCTTAGCATTCTTTACAGAAGTTAAAATTAGGATTTTGACAGTCACATTGTAAATCATTAGAGACTAAAGGACCAAAACCCCCAAAACAACATAAAACTCAAAAATAGTGAAGTAAGAAGGGTCATCTAGAACATATAATGCACTACACTTCATCAGTTTATGATACCCGGATTGAAAATTTATGTAGAGAAATTTAGGACACTAAATTGACCAAACAGAAGGAATTCTCTAGTTAACAAATTGGATCCCTCTCCAAGTAGTTTAGTCACATTCTTTGATTGGAGTCAACTGGCAGGATGTCTTCTTCCTTCTTATGTGCCTTTTCAGATCATAGTACAACCTTATAATATACCTTTACTCGGCACAATCATAGATGAAGGTGCATCTGCTAGTATTTTTTCCTCGACTACTTGGAAAGCTTTAGGTTCTCCACAACTTGTGCTTGTTACCTAGAATCTATTAGCTTTTAACACATGAACCAGTAAACCCTTAGGGATCCTTCAAAATTTTCCTATTACTTTGGGATGAAAAAATATCTATCTCGACGTGATGGTTTTCCTAGGCCCTTTAGATTTTAATCTACTCCTTCGTTATGACTATGTTTATGTCATGGGCGCTCTTGTCTCTTCTCTCTTTCATGTGTTGTGTTTCCCGCATGAAGGAATAATTGTGACCATTGATAAAATGTCATTCATTGGTCCTAATTTGACTCCCGATCAACCATCTTCCCTAAACAGTCCTTGTATGTAAGTGATATCACCCCCACCACAAGTTAATTATGTGGCCACCTGTTTCATGCCTGCCTCTACTAATGAACTTGTCAGTGATATAGTGTGTCATGTATTGGGAGCATTGGAACCTGATCTTTCCATTAGATCCCTTGACATGTATCACTTCCAGAGCGTTGTTCTCCCATCCGATGAGAACCTCTTGGAAGCTATGACCTCTTATAGGCCGTGATCAAAGTGTCATGAGGATAGTTCTTTGAATATGTCAACCTCATTAAAAAATGAAATAAGTGTCATGAGGATAGTTCTTTTACTATGTCAACCTCATTAAAAAATGAAATAGGTGTCATCATGATAATTCTTTTACTAAGTCAACCTCACTAAAAAATGAAATAGGTGTCATCAAGATAATTCTTTTACTATGCCAACCTTGCTAAGAAATGAAATAGGTCCCCATGAGGATAGTTCTTTTACTATGTCAACCTCGTTAAAAATGAAATAGTTGTCACAAGGATAGTTCTTTTACTATGTTAACCTCATTAAAAAATGAGATATGTCCCCATGAGGATAGTTCGTTTACTATGTCAACCTCGTTAAAAAATGAAATAGGTCCCCATGAGGATAATTCTTTTACTACGTCAACCTCATTAAAAAATGAAATAAGGTGTCAGAGCAGAGTTCCTTTACTTGTGTCAAGCTTGTTAAAAATTGAAACAAGGTGTCATGAGCGTGGTTATTTTCCCGTGTCAAGCTAATTAAAAAATGAAACAAACCCCCTTCTAATTCAAGTCTTTGATTAGGTCTCATAAAATCTCAGTCTAGTATTTCACTTGATCTTGTGAGTGAACATTCATTCCATCCACCTGTTAGTAACTAGTAGTTTGCTTAGGTGAATGAAATCAAGCTTGGGGGGCATATACCTCGAATTGAGTCATTATGTTGGGGGGCTTGCAAAATCTTCTCAAACATATTTTATGTTTGTTTCAATCTTTTGTAAAAATGAAACCAAATCCAAGAATAGTTTTTTCTCATGTTTCAAGCTTGTGAAAAAATGAAACCATCTTCAAGTATACTCAAGCATAGTTTTCCATGTTTTAAGATTGTGTAAAAATGAAACCATTCCCACTTTACATCTCGTGATTTCCATTTTTATCAGCATGTTTTTGCTAGATGAGCCTTGTTTTCTTTCATTCCATTGTCACCATCTCTTTGGCTGATCATATGCTTTCACTTGGTTGTTTATACCCTTGCTTGAGGAACATCTATGATGAGTGGTATTGTTAGCCAAACGCTTGACCTTTACATGTTTTGAGTGCTTCCATCATGAATGGAACCAGTTTCTATCCTTTTATACCACTAGTTCCTCTAGGTGGAGTTCTCCTTTGGCTCATTTCAGACTCCAAGAATATGAAAAGATTGGCAAGCACTTGTCTTTTCAAACTTGTAAAAGTAAATGAAAAGAGGTCTACTAAGTATAAGTTTTACCCTTTTCTAGACTAAGATAGACTAGCTACGAAAAAGGAATACCTTAGTCGAACATGGATAAGAGTTTCTCTTGAATGATTTATTCTACCTTTTAGGGTTTGAAAGACTATCTATGAAAAGGGACATCTGGAGTTTCCTTTTTGCCACTTTTTCAAACTCTCTAAATATGAAAAATATGTTGAGTTACCCCTCTCTCGGACTCATGAAATTTAAATGACACAGGACTTTTCACCATGAAAAGACTGAGTTACTCCTTCTTAGGGATTTTTAAACTTATTAGGATGGATTCATCCAAAGGATGAAATTATATGACAAGCATATGATATCCTCTTCAATCTTGTGATTACAAATAAATAGGTACTCATTAGAAATAGTAGGGGAAAAATGGAAGTAAATGTGTCTTGTATTCTGTATGAAAGACAACATGTCACTTTTGAACATGATACTCATTTTCATTTCATGTCAGATTTGGGATATCCTCACTTAGTCACTTACCTTTGTAGGTTTTGGAAATCCATTTACCTCTCATTCGATCATATCCTATTGTTATCATGACCATTGATCCCATTTTGAGTCAAATGCTGCCAAACTCCAAAGTCTTGTCACCAATATGTTCAAGAGAATTTTTGTACCTCTTATACCCCATTTGATCTTCTCTTTTACAATCCTGAATCACTCTCACTAAATTTGTAGAGTCCTTTGTTTCATGTCAATGAGGTGGGAAACATTATGGCCCTCCTTCGACAAATCACTTCCTGTTGACTTCAACTCATTATCTAGGAAGATGATCTAGAAAATCCCTTTGAGTACCTTGGATATTGCATGCCTCAATGGTAGGTTCTTTGCATTCGATGATAGGTTCACATCATTTGCCTTTGATCAGATGATTCTATGAGTGTTCAACTTCAGCTTCCTTATTCACACTCATGGATTGTGTTGTTGTACCTTGAGAGCCATTGTCACTATTGGTGGTTTCTCTTGTACTAGTTAATAGTTTACATCATTGACCTGTAATCAGTTTTTTCTACCATGTTCAACTCTAACACGTTGATTCACATGGTTAGATTCGTACTCTGGTTCTATCAGGACATAGATGAAGACCCTAGATTTCATCTCATGAATCTAGGTTGCGTGGAGTTATTTAGTATTCATGATTGTATACATTATTCTTTCTAGTTGGATGTCTTGGTCTATTCCGTGGATCCATACATATGATCCTTTCTAGTCAAATGGTTGCATCCATGCCGAGGATCCATACATATGATCCTTTTTGGTCACATGGCTATGTCCATGTCATGGATCCATACACATGATCCTTTCTAGTCGGATGGTTGCGCCCATGCCATGGATTCATGTATTATTAAATGCCTACTCAGAGATGTCATATATGTTTTATTATGTTCGATTTACATTTCTCCTGACGATAGTTCTCCAAAGTCCTTGCCTTGACTTGTAAATCACTTCAGCCATCACTTCTTGTTATGACTTCATGCTTTATGAGGCATTTTTTATACAATAATTTGTCTCACTCCCTATCTCATATCCAGAGTTGTTGAACTTTTCCTAGAATGTCGTAAAGTGACAAAAGTTGTCACTGAATTCACCATGAAAAACATTGATCAGAGAATCCTTTGAAGAAAAGAATAATAAATTCCTTGGTGTAATTTTGGAAGAGCTTGTCAAAGAACCATATTTTCAAGCCCAATGCTACTTTTAGTAGGAAAACTCATGTTGATACCTTTTGGTCTAGCTAGTGACTAGCGTTGGTAGTGCGACTTTGGATAGGAAAATCCACGATGATCCTCTGCAGGCAGTTTCTCCAAAATTGGAGCATAATCTTCTATTACTAGAAGCCTCGAGAATGAAGAGATGGTTATTGTTGAGTAAGGATATGGTCAAGTTCTCCCATTTTGAGTTCTTGATTATACCTTTAGGGATCTCCCCCTTAAGATCTGGACCTTCTTCCCCCTTTCGTGGATCCCTAACTCCCTCTCGTTCCCTATAAATGCATTCCCTTACACCCTCAAATGGTGGGTCAAACTAGATTGGTCATGCTGCTGCTAAATTGTGCCTAATTGCTACCAATTTGTGAAGGAGAAAGGAGAGCTTGAGAAGTCTTGGCTTGGACTTGGAAACCCATCTAGAAGGAGGATTCCAATATCAAGGCAGTGGTTGTATGCTTCCCTATTTTGTTTATTATTAATACAATGCATGTTTACTTTTTGTAAGTGTGTAAACGATTACTTGCTTAGTATGATGCTCCTTGATCTATCATATGGTTTACATTAGAATGCATATGCTATGTTTTTCCTTTGTTGTCTTTGTTTGATCTCTCTTGCAGGTATTTGTTCGCAAAAAAATAGTGAGGATCGATCTTGGAAGTGAGGAGATTGAGATCGACATCGAAAAGTTACTGCATAGGAGTGAGGTAGGCCATGTTTCCTCTCTCATGTCATTTTGATTTAAACTAGGAGATTTTTTCATCTATTTGTTTCAGTTGTTACTAGATCCACTCATTGGACTAGATGGATCACTTCTATCTGTAGAAGGTATTTCCTAGTTAACAAATTGGCTCCCTCTCCAAGTATTTTAGTCACTTTCTTTTATTGGATTTGATTGGCAGGATATCATCTTCCTTCTTATGTGCCTTTTCAGATCATAAGACATGCTTATAATATACCCATACCTGGAACAATCGTAGATGAAGGTGCATCTGTTAGTATTATGTCCTCGACTACTTGGCAAGCTTCAGGTCCTCTAGAGCTTGTGCCTATTACCCAGAATATGTTAGCTTTTAACTGAGGAACCAGTAAACCCTTAGGGATCCTTCCAAAGTTTCCTATTACTTTGGGAGGAAAAATTGTCTATCTCGACATGATGGTTTTCCAAGGCCCTTTAGATTTTAATCTACTCCTTGGTTGTGACTATGTTTATGTCATGGGAGCTCTTGTCTCTTCCCTCTTTCATGTGTTGTGTATCCCGCATGAAGGAAGAATTGTGACCATTGATAAACTATCATTCGTTGGTCCTAATTTGATTCTTGATAAACCATCTTCCCTAAATGGTCCTTGTATGAAATTGGTATCACCCCCACCACAAGTTAATTATGTGGCTACCTGTTCCATGCCTGCCTCTACTAATGATCTAGTCAGTGTTATAGCGCGTCATGTATTGGGGGCATTGAAACCTAATCTTTCAATTAGATCCCTTGACATGTATCCCTTCTAAAGCATTGTTCTCCCATCTGATGAGAACCTCTTGGAAGCTATGACCTCATATAGGTCATGATCAAAGTGTCATAAGGATAGTTCTTTTACTATGTCAGCCTCATTAAAAAATGAAATAGGTGTCATGAGGAGAGTTCTTTTACTATATCAACATCGTTAAAATATGAAATAGGTGTCATCAGGATAGTTCTTTCACTATGTCAAACACGTTGAAAAATGAAATAGGTCCCCATGAGGATAGTTCTTTGACTACATCAACCTCGTTAAAAAATGAAATAGGTGTCATGAGGATAGTTATTTTACTATGTCAACCTCGTTAAAAATGAAATAGGTCCCTATGAGGATAGTTATTTTACTATGCATTAGAGTAGGTTAGTTTGTCAATCGAAAGGTACCTCGAGTTAATATTTTTTGTTAAAAAAAAGAAGGTCAAAATCATAAATCCTACTCACTATTATGTTTTGACCTATCACTACTCAAAAGAGTCATTGTTAGTCGAGTTATCACTTTGGTCGTCAAGGTCAATTATTAGGAAGGAGTGTGTATTGCTTGTGAAGGTTTTATTGTTGAGTCCGGGTATTAGGTCATGATAGGTTAGTAATATGGTTGAAGTGTCATCTATTGAGGAAAGGATCTTGAGAATATCCTAAATATTAATGTTTTTACCTATACCTTTTCTAATCATCATATTAATCCCTCTACATATCTCCTTTTCCCTCATTTCATTCCTTCCCCTCATTCCCTAATGTTACATTACTCCTATCGATTTATTTTAGGCTTAAACCTTTATTATTGTTTTCACCTAAACCACATTTCCCTAGGCCTAAAAGTATTCCATTTCCTAAACATAATTACCCACCATGATTCACCCATTGTCCTATCCACCCCCCCTGATAAACTTTGGTTATCAAAGTTATCATATCTAAATATTCTGCCACCCTACAACATTTGAACAACACTTTTCGAGCATGTGAAATTTCATAAGGAACATGGGTTACACATTCATCTTGTTACATCAGCACCATAATTTCAAATCATTGTGAAGGCTGCCAATTTTTTGTATGATTTCTCATAGGTAATATGCAGAGAATGAATAAGAGTGATTTATTTCCAAAGCAAGGGTTGTAAGTGAGCTCAGAAGGCACATAGAAGCTCAAGTGTCGTAAGGAGTTTTATATGTTGCAAAACAATTTGAGCATGGCATTACATTTTTTCTACACAGAGAAAGAATTCATCTCATCCTAGTCTTTAACACAAAGATTGAACGAAGAAATTGGAGAGGTATGGAGTCAATCACCCTTCCTATAAATTTTGCTATTAATTTTCTTGGTCATTGTGTTAAAGCCATGTCTGTGACTATTAAAAAATGTGTGTTGCGCACACCTTGTTCTATTTGAACACACAGTCTTAACTCTAAGTACATTGTCTTATTTCTTTGAACTTAAAATATGGATGATGAATGTTCCCTAAAGCATTAAACGTTAAATATATTTTTAATGATCAAAGCCTCTTGCTTGTATTCCACCACATAAATCGTGTTGTCACCATCTTGTTATTACAACTGCCTGAGTGGAGCTTTACTATCATTCAAACCTATTTTCATTTCTTTGGGTCTGCACATGTAGCCATAACCTAAAAGTCAAAATTAATCAGCTAGGTATTGAGATAAGATGGCCCCTGCTACCATAAAAAAGGGAGGATACCTTTTTTGCACCAAACCCAGTACTTTGAGCCTGCTCAATTCATCCCTTGCCATTAGAGTGGCTTTTGAAAACACATGGTGTATTCCTTTCTTCAAAATGATTCAGAAAGTAGGCCACAATGCCAAACTAACTATCTTATTTGCTCTAAATTTTCAAGACAACAGAGTGAAAATAGGAGACCTGAAGATCATATTGACTTAGAAGTTCATAGATGATGCAACCAAACTCCCAATAGCAGGGGAGAAATGGTTCAAGGGATGAGTTAGACATTTTGGCTTATAAGCACTTTATAAAACTAGAGTATCTTGACAAGTTTGCCTCCACCTTTCCCAACATTTATCTCCAGGAGAAATATGTTGATCCGAATTGGATCCTAGAACACTCTCTAAGTTTTCATGAATTCTTAAAAATTATGCCAAAGTTTCAAAGTCTTATAAAGGTCAAGCTTATCAGAGATATCCTCGTGACAATAGCAATTTGTGATCAGTGTAGTTTCTGATATGCGTTTAGCGACAAGTCGCTAATCACATATCACGAGGCAAACTCCTCAAAGAAGGATAAGCCCTGAGCGCCCGGACCCGAAAATGTTATAAAACACGGAAAATGATGCCTTAGTTCCGATGGAGCGGGATTCCACAAAATCGACAGAATATCGGAAGGGCTTTGAGCAGTAAGTGGTTTCAACCGAGTTCCGCCCGATGCCATTTAGTGAGTACCATGCATCCGAAGGAAGAGAGAGAAAACTGCTCACATCAGATGGGTAAACATCATGTTACTTGTCCGCCTAATATGAGCGAAGACCGTTGGATCTAGAGGCCCCAGATCGATGGCGAAGACGCGATCCGATGGTTGACCGGATTCAACAGGGTAAACAAGCAGAATTATATAAGTTTTGAAGTCTGATATGGACGATGCGTTGGCAGAGATTTGTATTTCATAGGCAATATTGGAGCAAACAGAAATAATGGTCGTTCAAACATTTCTAGTGAACTTGACACACTCATCCATTACAGAATAGGTGGCCACCTCCCTGTGAGGCGTTATACAATGATGATTATGCCAAACAAAGGGATTCAGACGGACAGAGGCAGGGAAACCAGAAAGCCGAGGAGAAAAAATGAATAGTCAAGAAGCCAATGGATTTAAAGCCACGAACTGACAGAGACAAAAAAATGCAGAAAAACAGGAAAGAGAGTTAGTTAAGAGCAGAAAGAAGAAGCTGAGTTGACCTACTGGAGCAAAGGCAGCATCGAGCTAGACAGAGCCAGAGAGAGTTAGAGACTCTGTGAACTCTAGAGAAGGCTTGTGAGGTTCAAGCGAACTCCTCTCTATATGCCTGTCATGAATGAGTCTCAGATTGGGCTCATACTACTATGACCAATAAAGGTCTAGTTTCAGTAAGTAGAGTCTGTGTACTCTAGAGACTTGGGAGATCCAAGTACAGTCTTGCTAATTCTTATATGCTGTGTGAGACTCAAATTGAGCTCACCATTGTAAAAACTCTTCTTTTTAAAACATAATAGAGAGGCCACCACTGAAGGCTAGACTGTGAGACGTAACCCAGGAGTATTGGGTGAACTCCTTATTAAACTTGTTGTGTTTACATGTTTGCCTGTTATGTTTTCTCTAACTGCTTCAATGTCTGTGCTTTTCACAATCTTATCGATCCGTTGCATAGAATAACATAGGCACATCCATGCACATGAGTCTGTAATATCTTAATTGTTTGTTTTAGATCAATTTTAGATCAAGCGGTATCAAAGCTCTAGGCTACTAAGGTTAAACAAAATTGTGTTGGATTTTTTTTGTTGAATGCTAACTAGATCAAAGCTTAAATTAGGAGAAGGAGAGTTGGTTGAAACTAACCCAGAAATTGGAGGAGTCTATCCTAAGAGGAAAATGGCCGAAGAAAGTCCCTTGGAATCAAAGCCTTATTTCATGGATAGTTTCATGACCATGAGAGCCATGGTAGAGGAAATGTATAGGGAATTTAAGAAAGGTAGAGAGGAAGATTCATCAAACTCCAAACGAGATAAAGGAGCAGAAGAATCTCTCCTCCATGACCATTATAAAGGCAAAGGGAAAGAAGACAAGCTTCCCACACCTCCTGATAGCCCTAAAAATAAAAATAAGACATCTTTGATTAAATTAGATGTTAAATTTGATTTTCTGATACATGATGGAGAGTTGAATGCAGAGAAACTGGATAATTGGATTAGACATATTGATGTGTATTGCAGGGTGCAAAGCATTGATTCAGACAATAGTAAGATTCAGCTGGCCAACCTACACCTTGGAGGCACTGCCTTGGTATGGTATGAAGGCAGGACACAAGCTGATACGAAGAAGCATGGTAAAATTCTTTCTGTCTGGAGTGAATGTGTTTCTGCAATTAAAAAACAGTTCTATCCACTAGCTTATATGTAGCAAGCCATGATGAGTTGGCAAACTCTTCGACAATTGAAAGGGAAAAGTGTACAAAGTTACACCCAAGAATTTAGGAAAAGAGCTTTGATTATAAGAATCTCTTTAGACTCACCTGAAACTTTGTTGAAGTATATAGGTGGTCTACACAGCTATTTAAAGCAAACCATTCTCATGTTTAATCCCACTAGCATAGATGAGGTATCTGTTCAGGCTACATGTCTAGAGGCTAGAGGCAAGAATGTGAACCCAGAAGTTGGGGGATCATCAAAACCCACTGCAAGCAAGAATAAGGAAAAGAGAAAGCAAAAATGGAAAGAGAGGAACAAAAATGTTGTATAAAAGACCAAACCCTCGTGCACTCACTGCAAGAAGGATGGGCATGATGATGAACACTATTGGATTCTGCATCTAGAGCTGAAACCCAAGAAGTACGATGGAAAAAAGAAGAAGACTGTTGTAGCTATTCAAAAAGATTTGGGGTCAGACTCAAGGGATGAAAAAATAATCACAAACACAGGTATAAAAGGTAAAAATTCTAAAGCATCTACTAGTAATTCTGCACAATCTACTGATAATGAAGAAAATGAGAGGAAAAGACATGAGCTTTTTCATATTAGAGTTATTTCCAAGCATCAAAAGATTGATACTTCGTTTGATAGTGGCTCACAAGTAAATTTAATTTCTAAAGAAATTGTAAAGAAGTTGGGATTACTAACCACACCTCACAAGAAACCATATCCATTAGGTTGGTTATGTGATAAAGCAAAGCTACAAGTGACTAGACAATGTGAACTTAGATTTTCTTTTGGGTCAGCATTTGTAGATGAGGTTAAGCTAGATATTGTTCCCTTGGATATATGTGGAATTGTTTTAGGAAGTCCTTACTTGTATGATACAAAAGCTATTTTCTATAGGGAAGAAAACAAGTATTAGCTCGTTACAGATGGAATTGAATATATTATAAGAGCTCATAGACTCAAGGATAATTATACTCTCATAAACTCAGGGTAGATGAAAAAATTGTAAGTTCATGCAAACAATTTTCACTGATGGTTGTAAAGGAGAAGAAACCTGATAAAACCAATGTATTTGAGGGCTGTAATGCTAAACAGCAAGCTGATTTAGAAAAACTTGTTTCAGAATATGATATACTATTTCAAGAACCTAAAGGTCTGCCACCCGAAAAGGAAATAGTACATGATATTAATTTGCAGCAAGATGCTCCATGTCTAACATTGGAATGTACAGGTTGTCCACTTTAGAGAATGCAGAAATCAAGAAGTAGGTACAGGAGCTGCTTGAGAAAGGGTTCATAAGACCTAGCACATCACCATGTGGATCTCCAATTGTCTTGATGAGAAAGAAAGATGGCTCATGGAGAATGTGCATTGATTACTGAGCACTGAATAAGATAACGATAAAAAGTTGTTATCCTCTTCCTCGCATAGATGATCTATTAGATCAATTGAAAGAAGTTGTTTACTTTTCCAAGTTGGACTTGCATAGTGGCTACCATCAGGTCAAAGCTGCAGAGCAAAATGCATGGAAGACTGCTTTCAAAACAAAGCAGGGATTGTTTGAGTGGCTGGTTATGCCTTTTGGCTTAACTAATGCTCCTGCTACTTTCATGAGAGTAATGAATGATGTACTCAGGCCTTTTATTGATGATTTTGTCATTGTGTATTTAGATGACATTCTTATATTTAGTAAAACATGGGAAGAACACTTGAAGCATGTAAAGCAGACTCTAGATGTTTTGAAAAAAGAGAATCTTTATGTTAAGCTCTCAAAATGTGAATTTGGCAAAACATCTTTGAATTATTTGGGTCATATTGTATGAGGTGGTGAATTGAAAATAGATCCCTCTAAGGTTGCAGTCATTGTAAATTGACCTAAACCCAAATCTGCTACTGAAGTTAGAAGCTTCCTAGGAGCAGCACAATATTGGAGAAAGTTTATTTCTAACTTTTCCTTGATTGCAGCTCCCTTACATGCTTTAACAAGATTTAACAAGGTGTTTCGGTAGGGAGGAAAATAGCAGAAAACCTTCGACACCTTAAAAGAAAAGATTAGTACAACACCAGTACTAGCATTTCCTGATCTTCAAAGACCATTCGAGATTGAAACTGATGCCCGTGACTACACCATGGGAGTGGTGTTGATGTCGCACGGTAAACCCATATGTTATCATTCTGAGACATTTAATTCTGTAGTAGTTAATTATCCCACATATGATAATGAATTATATGCATTAGTACAGAGTGCGAAAAAGTGGAAACGTTATCTAATGGGAAAAGAGACAGTTATACATACTGATCATCAACCACTTCAATATTTACACTCACAAACTAAGTTGCAGCAATCAAGGCACTATAGGTGGATGGGTTTTCTACAACAGTTTCATCTTGTAATCAGATAAAGAAAGGGCACACACAATAAAGTTACAGATATGTTGTCCAGACCAATCATAAATGCATCCACTATACTTAAGCATAATTCAATATTGCATGAAATCTACATTGAACAGTATGCTCAAGATATAGATTTTAAAGATGTATATGCAACTTTAAGTCATGGAAAGCAATTAGAAGAATTGGATTATCATGTTAAGGAACATCACTTGTATCATTTTGGAAATTTATTCATTCCACAAATGAAAGAGTAAAGATAATTCGAGAAGCACACACTTCTCTAATATCAGGTCACTTTGGTGTAAGGAAAACAGTTTCACAACTGCAAAGATTTTGTTATTGGCCAAAAATGCATGAAACAATTTCTAGATATGTAATAGGGTGTACCATGTGTGCTAAAAGCAAGCCCAACAATAGAAAACTAGGCTTGTACACTCCATTACCAGTTCCTTCTCATTCTTGGGAAAGTGTTTCCATGGAATTTGTTGAGGGACTGCCTAAATCTAGAAAGGGTCATGATTATTTATATGTTATTGTGGATAGGTTCAACAAAATGTGTATTTTAATACCTTGTAACAAACAAATTATAGCTAAACAAACAACAAAGTTGTTCTTTCAGCATGTATGGGTTCATTTGTATTACCCACTTCCATTGTATCTGATCGAGATTCTCGATTTTTTGGGAAATTTTGGTTGAGTCTATGGGAATTGATGGACACCAGATTGAAGAAGAGCACAACCTTTCATCCACAAACAGATGGCCAAACAGAAGTGGTCAACAAGATAGTGATCCAGTTGCTCAGAGGCTATTGCAGGAAGCATCCCAAGCTTTGGGATGAACACCTATGCTATGTGCAGCATGCTTACAACTGAGCTAAACATTCTTCTACACAGAGATCTCCTTTTGAGACCTGTTTTGGTTTCACACCAAGGTCTCCCTCGGATTTTGTCTTTGATAAAGACATAAGGTTGATGGACACAATGATGTGGACAAGGAAACCAAGTTTGTTGAACAAATCCAAGAGATTTAGCAAGCAGTACAAGAACATCTGGAAAAGATCCAAGCTAAGTAGAAGGCAAGGCATGATAAGAATCAGATTGAGCATAGTTTCCAAGTTGGTGATCAAGTCTGGATGTATATCAGCAAAGACATAATGCAAGGTGAAGGTAAGAATCTGAAGCCAATAAGGTATGGACCTTTAAGGATACTTGAGAAAATTGGTGAAAATGCTTTCCGTCTTGATTTGCTAACTTACATGCACATCTATTCCGTAGTTAACACAGAGAGCTTGAGACTATTTGAACCTTCATTGATTTAAGATCCCGCGGAGCAGAGCCAATTTCCTTCTATTGATGATCTGTTGCCTGAATATCTCAATGAATTGTAGAAAGATACAGTTCTGGACAAGAAGGTAAGGACAACACGCAGAGGGGATGTTGAGTGCCTCAGGATTGGGCTCAAAGGTTCAAAACCAAGTAGTGCAAGATGGATAGAAATTGGGCAAGCAAGGAATTTATACCCTCACTTGATTAATGCTTTAAAACCAACTTTTGCTGGTCCAAAAGCTTTTTCAGTGGGAAGGTTGTGATCCAAATTGGATCCTAGAACACTCTCTAAGTTTTCATGAATTCTTAAAAATTATGCCAAACTTTCAAAGTCTTATAAAGGTTAAGCTTATCATATATATCCTCATGACAATGGCAATTTGTGATCAGTGCGGAGCAACGAGGACCCTAGGTCAAGCGCGCAAACCGTTGGCCCATGGTAATGCACGCTGGTGCAAATTGGAAAAAACAAAGGTTAATTCGAGAAATGGGGATCGCATATTGCAGGGAAAACCCCTCAAAGAAGGATAAACCCTGAGTGCCCAGACCCGAAAATGTTATAAAACATGGAAAATGATGCCTCGGTTCCGACGGAGTGGGATTCCACAAAACCGACAGAATGTCAGAAGGGCTTCAAGTAGTAAGCGGTTTCAACTGAGTTCCACCCAATGCCATACAGTGAGTGCCATGTGTCTAGTGGAAGAGAGAGAAAACCACTCACATCAAATGCGTAAATGTCATGTTACTTATCCGCCCGATATGAGTGATGACTGTTGGATCTGGAGGCCCCAGATCGATGGTGGAGACGTGATCCAATGGTTGACTAGATTCGGTGGGGTAAACATGTAGAATTATATAAGATTTGAAGTCTGATATGGATGATGCATTGGCGGAGATTCATATTTCACAGGCAATCTTGGAGCAAACAGAAATAATGGTCGTTTAAACATTTCCAGTGAACTTGACACACTCATTTGTTATAGAATAGGTGGTCACCTCCCTGTGAGGCATTATACACTAATGATTACGCTGAATAGAGGGATTCAAACGGACAGAGGCATGGAAACCAAAAAGCTGAGGATCAGAAATGAACAGTCAGGAAGCTGATAGCTTTAAAGCCACGAACTGACAGAGACAGAAAAAAAGCAGAAAGGCAGGAAAGAGAGTTAGTTAAGAGCAGAGCGAAGAAGCCAAGCTAACCTACAGGAGAAAAGGCATCATCAAGCCAGAAAGAGCCAGAGAGAGTCAGAGAGTCTGTGAACTCCAAAGAAGGCTCGAGAGGTTCAAGAGAACTCCTCTGTATATGCCTGTCATGTATGAGTCTCAGATTGGGCTCATACTACTATGACCAATAGAGGTCGAGTTTTAGTAATTAGAGTCTATGTACTCTAGAGACTTGGGGAATCCAAGTACAGTCTTGCTAATTCATATCTACTGTGTGAGACTCAAATTGAGCTCATTGTTGTAATATCTCTACTTTTGAAAACATAATAGAGAGGCCACCACTAAAGGTTGGACTGGGAGACGTAGCCCAGGAGTATTAGGTGAAATCCTTATTAAACTTGTTGTGTTTACATGTTTGCCTACTATGTTTTCTCTAACTTCTTCAGTGTCTGTGTATTTCGTAATCTTACAATCTGTTGCATAAAATAACATAGGCACATCCATGCACATGATTCTATAATACCTTAATTGTTTGTCTTAGATCAATTTCAGATCATATGTAGACCTTCTGAAAGTTATCCAAATCTATTTTACTTGTGAGAGTAGTTTCATTAGAATATACCAGTACTATCCTAGGTTTCTATGGAATTTCACTAAAATTAAGCCCATGAACCTCCCTTATTTATTGCTTAAAAGTCTAGAAATAATTGCCACCAAATTACATATTCAAAAGGTTAACCATGCTTCAAGTCTGTTCCATTTCTCTTTGATCAAAATCTTAGTTAAGCATGTTGTTGAAAGAAAGAAAATTCTTTGGTCTGATTATCTTGCAAGTATTGACCTCTTGCCACAAACTGGGTCACCTTCAATCAAGATAGATAAAGAAGAACCCAAGCAAGAACATCCAAAGAAGGAGAGCACTCATTCAGACATGGAAATGAAACCTATAAATAAGGAAGGTTCCAAGCCAAGCAAGAAATTTTCAAGTAGGTTGAGAAATAAAACTAAGTTGCAAGGCATAGAGGATGACAAGGTAGATAGAGGAATAGAAGAACAGGAAACATCAACTCAACAAGCCAGACTTCAAGTCAAAATTGAAGACATGGTCCAAGATGAGTTTGTGATGAGACCAAGAACAAGGTCTAGCGTTAATAAAACCCAGGAAGATGCAGTACCTCTAGAAATTGTGGAAATCTTTGAAGACAAGAAGATAGATGTATAGGTGGACGACAAAGTGGATGAGGTCAAGGGTCCAGAAATGGTACAATCACATTATGAAGAGGACATAGCACCATTTGAGACAGTTTTTTTGCAGTACAAAGAAGAGGATCCTAAGATAGTAAAGATGAGAGAGGCACTGTTCAAAAACCAAATGAGAATAAGATCCCTAGAGAAGCAGAACAGAGACATAAAACAGGCCATTAAACCAGTAGAAGACAAAACAGAGTCATTCTGAACAAGCGCCAAAGGGAAGAAAATGCATGTTGCCTTGGTTGAACAAGCTAAGAATGTTGTAGTGGGGTTTAGTGAGCCAACAGTAGGGGTGTTTAAATAAAATCTTAAGTATGTGCAACAAATGAAACAAATAGCTAAATCCCCTGGTAGACCCCCATTTAGTCAATGGAAATAGTATCAATGGTGACTAGAGAAGTTAGAGGAAAGCAAAGACGAGGTCAATCAATTCAGGCAACAAAATATGGACTATAAGAATTATATTCAACATATTCTATAAAACAGTGACCATGAAGTCAACGAGGCATCCAAAGCTCTTGACAAGAGTAAGCATTTTTTCAAGTGGTCACATCTAGTTAGGAGACAGTGCAGAAACTTGTATATTAGAAACTTGGTCCTGAACGCATAGCTGAGAACTATGAGGTGGGATTTAGAGGAGGCACATAAATAACTTAAGAGATATGAGGGAGCTGTTGTAATACCTCCGCCCATGAAATTGTCAAAATTTGATCCTAAATCCAAAACCACACTTTCTTTGTCACCACCTATGAAGCAACAGGACCTCATTACTCCAGATCCCAAGTCCAAGACTCCTAGCATCAAATCTTGTAGCAGTAAATTATCAAACAAGAGGAAAAGGAAATGATTAGGCTTTCCTATTTTATTCTCAAGTTTTTTGTTAATTTTCTGATGTATTAATATGTTAATGTTGATATGATCGGCATAATAGTGTCATGACAACATTCAGGAGAAATGAAGGACTTTCAAGAAACAATTACAGTAATTTTGCTATGCGGGAATTGCACACTCGCTACGCAACCCATGCTCTGACCATCTCATGTACATAGTACGATGGCCGCCTATTAGGTTTTGAAGGTGCTAGCATGGAGTACATATGGTGTCTAGCTCACCACACCAAATGCTTGTCACGTGTTGGTTCTAGAAGCATGAATATTTGGGCACTGCACACCTGATGCGCAAGCTTTCTAGAAGTTACAAAAGAAACTTTTATGTTTTTTTTCTATTTCAGTCATTTTTATCAGTCCGAAGAGCTTTTTAAGATAATTTGTATTTAAATAGGTTGTTTTTGCTTTCAAAAATACAAAAGGATGCCTTATGCTTTATGTTTGGGTGAAAATCATGTCAAAAAAATAGTAGCTTACTATCTTTTCCCAATTTTGAATCGATCCTCTGTGGGATCAAAGAAGCAGTGAACTTGAACTGATTTTCATCCATGTTTCTACTATATATTTTCATAAATGAAGAAAAAGAAGGTTGTTGTTGATTTCCTAAATTGCTAGAGGAATTATTGTTTTCATTCTTATGATTTGGTTTTAATGAACATGCATGAATGTTGAAGGGATTCCAGTTGACCTATGGAGATTCTTATGGTATGAATGTTTTTGGAATAAGTTTTTCTCTCTCAGTTTATGTTCCTTTCTCTTGTTTGTTTTCTTCATACTGTTTTAAAGGTGCAGGGATCAGTTATATTTGAATTCTTCTTATATTCTAATGTATTACTGGACCAAGTATATTGCAGTTGAAAATGAAGTATGTATGCCTTTAAAATTATTGTCTATTCTTCTTGATGTTCATTGATTTGAGCTATAGTGATAAATATTGTTATTTCTTCTCTTTCATAAATGTCTTGATACTCTACTTTTTCTATACTACAATTTTTTTATTCATTATGAACATCGTGCTAATTAAGCGTCCATATATGAAGTTGGTTGGAGATATATCAACATGTCACAATAGAGAGATCACTTATACTGTCAATAGTCATTTTTGTAAAAATCACCTACCACCTTCACTATCAAAATCCAAATACTCCCAGAACTAGTTTTTGTATGCTATAGATTCAAATATTTAGTTTTCATTAGTTGAGGGAGCCCCCTCCAGCTAGAAAGGCTATTTTTCTAGCCCAGAGCGGTTTGTGGTTACATTTGTGTCCCTTTCCTCTGCCTAAAGGGATTTACGGAGTGATAACACTATGTCAACCTCATTAAAAAATGAAATAGTTCCCCATGAAGATAGTTTTACTACTTCAACCTCATTAAAAAATGAAACAAGGAGTCAGAGAAGAGTTCCTTTACTTGTGTCAAGCTCGTTAAACAATGAAACAAGGTGTCATGCGCATGGTTCTCTTCCTATGTCAAGGTCATTAAAAAATGAAACAAACCCCCTTCCAATTTGACTCTTTAATTAGATCTCTTAAAATATCAGTCTAGTCTTTCACTTGATCTCGTGAGTGAACCTTCATTCTATCCACTTGTTAGTAACCAATAGTCTTCTTATGTGAATGAAATGAAGCTTGGGGGCATGTAGCTCGAATTGGGTCATTATTTTGGGGGCATACAAAATCATCTCAAGCATAGTTTATCTTTGCTTCAATCTTGTGTAAAAATGAAACCAAATCCAAGCTCAGTTTGTTTCCATTTCAAGCTTGTGTAAAAATGAAACCAAATCCAGGCATAGTTTTTTCTCATGTTTCAAGCTTGTGAAAAAATGAAACCATCTTCAAGTATACTCAAGCATAGTTTTCCATGTTTCAAGCTTGTGTAAAAATGAAACCATTCCCACTTTGCCTCTCATGATTGCCATTTTTATCAGCATGTTTTTGCTAGATGAGCCTTGTTTTTTTTCATTCCATCATCACCATCTCTTTGGCCAATCATATGCTTTCACTTGGTTTTTTTACCCTTGCCTGAAGAACATCTACGATGAGTGGTCTTATTAGCCAGCCTCTTAACCTTTACATGTTTTGAGTAGTTCCATCATGACCAAAACTAGTTGCTATCCTTTTATATCTCTCGTTCCTCCAGGTTGAGTCCTCTTTCAGCTATTTTCAGACTCCAAGAATATGAAAATATTGACGAGTACTTGTCTTTTCAAGCTTGTAAAAGTAAATGAAAATACGTCTACTCAGTATAAGTTTAACCCTTTTCTAGACTAAGATAGACTAGATATGAAAAAGGAATACCTTAGTCAAACATAGCTAAGAGGTTCTCTTGGATATTGTTTTCTACCTTTTTGGATTCGAGAGACTATCTTTGAAATGGGACATCTAGAGTTTCCTTTTTGCCTCTTTTTCAAGCTCTCTAAACATGAAAAAGATGTCGAGTTACCCCTCCATCGGACTCGTAAAATTTAAACAACGCAGGATTTGTCACCATGACGAGACCGAGTTACTCCTTCTTAGGGCTCATTAAACTTACAAGGATGGATTCATACGACGGATGAACTTATATGACAAGAATATGGTATCCTCTTCAAGCTTTGATTAAAAATGAAGAGTAACTCGTTAGAAATAGCGGGGGGAAAATGGAAGTAAATGTGTCTTGCATTTTGTATGAAAGGCGACATGTTGCTCTTGAACATGATACTCATCTACATTTCATGTCGGGTTTGGGATATCCTCACTTAGTCACTTGCCTTCCTAGGTTTGGGAAATCCATTTACCTCTCATTCGATCATATCCTATTGTCATCATGACCATTGATCCCATTTTGAGTCAAATGTTGCCAAACTCTAGAGTCGTGTCGCCGATATGTTCAAGAGAAGTTTCGTCCACAAATTAATACCTCTTATACCCCATTTTATCTTCTTTGCTACAATCCTGAATCACTCTCACCAAATTTTAAAAGTCCTTTGTTTCGTGTCAATGATGTGGGAAACATTATGGCCCTCCTTCGACGGATCACTTCCTGTCGACTTCAGGTCATTATCCAGGAAGATGATCTAGAAACTCCCTTTCAGTACCTTGGAGCTCGCATATCTCAATGGCAGGTTCTTTGCATTCGATGATAGGCTCACATCATTGGCCTTCGTTTGGATGATTCTACGAGTGTTTGACTTCAGCTTTCTTATTCACACTCATGGATTGTGCTATTGTACCTTGATATCCATTGTCACTATTGGTGGTTTCTCTTGTACCTGTTAACAATTTACATCATTGACCGATAATCAGGTGGTTTCTACCATGTTTGATTCCGACATGTTGATTCACATGGTTAGATTCGTACTTTGGTTGGATCGGGACAGCGATGAAGACCCTAGATTTCATTTAATAAATCTTGGTTGCTTGGAGTTATCTAGTGTTCATGATTGTATACATGATCCTTTCTAATTGGATGTCTGTGTCCATGTTGTGGATCCATACATATGATCCTTTCTAGTAGGATGGTTACATCCATGTTGTGGATCCATACATATCATCCTTTCTAGTCGGATGGCTACGTCCATGTTGTGGATCCATACACATGATCATTTCTAGTCGAATGGTTGTGCCCATGTCGTGGATCTGTGTATTATTAAATTCCTACTCAGAGATGTCATTTATGTTTTATTATGTTCAATTTACAGGTCTCCTAATGGTAGTTATCCAAAGTCATTGCCTTGACTTGTAAAGCACTTTAGTCATCATTTCCTGTTCTGACTTCATGATTTAAGGGGCATCTATTATATAGTAATTTGTTAGACTCCCTGTCTCATATGCTGAGTTGTCGAACTTTGCCCAAAATGTCGCAAAGCAAGAAAAGTTGTCAATGAATTTACCATGAAAAATATTGATAAGAGCATCCTTGAAGAAAAGAAGAAGAAATGCCTTGGAGTAATTCTGGAAGAGCTTGTCAAAAAAACCTATTTTTAAGCCCAGTGTTACTTTTAGTAGGAAAACCCGTGTTGGTGCCCTTTGGTCTAACTAGTGACTAGTGCTAGCAGCGTGACTTTGGATAGGAAAATCCACGATGATCCTCTTCAGGTAGTTTCTCCAAAAATGGAGCATAAGATTCTCTTACAAGAAGCCTCGAGAACAACGAGTTGGTTATTGTTGAGTAAGGATATGGTCGAGTTCTCCCATTTTGAGTCCTTGATCCTAACTTTATGGATCTCCCCCTTAATATGTATACCTTCTTCCTCCTTTTATGGATCCCTAACTCCCTCTCCTTCCCTATAAATGAATTTCCTTACACCCTCAAATGGTGGGTCAGACTAGATTGGTCATGTTGTTGCTAAACTATGCCTAATTATTGCCAATTTTTTAAGGAGAAGGGAGAGCTTGAGAAGTCTTGGCTTGGACTTGGAAAGCCATCCCAAAGGAGGCTTCCAACATCAAGACAATGGTTGTATGCTTCCCTCTTGTGTTGATTATTAATACAATGCATGTTTACTTTCCATAAGCACGTAAACTATTACTTGCTTAATATGATGTTCCTTGATCTGTCATATGGTTTACATTAGAATGCATATGCTATGTTTTTCCTTTGTTGTCTTTGTTTGATCTCTCTTTCAGGTATTCATTCACAATAGAATAGTGAGGATCGAGCTTGGATGTGAGGAGATCAATATCGATATCGAAAAGAAACCGCGTAGGAGTGAGGTAGGCCATCTTTCCTCTCTCATATCATTCTGATTTAAACTAGGAGAGTTTTGCATGTATTTATTTTAGTTGTTACTAGATCCAATCTCTGGACTATAGGGATCACTTCTATCCATAGAAGGGATTACCTAGTTAACAAGCCCATATTTGATTGGGAAAATCCCTCACCACAACTACGCAATCCATCATAGGCCTTCTACTGATTCCATGCACCATCTGTACAACTCAAAAGGTTTCAAGGTGGAATTCATCGATGGAAAGGTACGTGTTTGGAAATAGAATTTTCAAAGATGCTTTTATCTTTGAGTTCAGGGTTGGCAGGAAGTCCATTGGGGACCATGTCAGTTGACACATAACACCATAGTTCTATAAGTTAGATGATGACAGGGATGCCTGAATTCAAAAGGAGCATGAAGGTACATGTTTGATATGTACTGAAGGGAAAACCTTACAAGGGGACCATACCCCTCATGTAGTAGGTCCACAGGTTTGGAACAACTTGAGGGGTTTGAGATTCAAGATCGGGAATCTCATGGGTGCTGGTGGAAGAAAGCCCTCTATGGATCGAAGCATATCACCTCAGGTTTGATATGAGAGGATTGATAGCTTTCAGATGAAGCTGAGATTCACTAAGAGTGAAGTCGATCCAATCCATTGTTTGAAGGTTGTGGATGATAGAACTCTCATACAGAAACCTTCTGAGGACAACCTATTTCAGACAGGTGCAGACCCTCTCACTTGCATAAGTAAGAAGGAGTTGGATTCTGAATGTGGAATGGTAAACTGCAAGCCTATGACTACCTCGAGGATCTTAAATTTCAGAAGTTATGTAGTGATGATGTCGGACTAGGTTTTGGAAATGCCTTTGAGTTTCATAAACTCATTTGCATTGATGTTCTTGGTGAACTTTTGTCCTAACATATGTTTTGCAGTTAGCATGGTGAGCTCATATTTAGTTGAGCCTCACTGGATTGGTGCGAAGAATATTTTGAGATATCTTCGAGGCACAATCTCTCATGGATTGAGATACACTGCTAAAAATATGAAGCTACATGATTATTCGAATGCTGACTGGGCAAGCAATGTGGAGGATCATTAGAGCACTCCTCAGTGCCGATTCTCTTTGGGTTCTGCTTCAATATCATGGATGATTAGGAATCAAAATTCGATTGCTATAAGCACTACCGAGACCAAATACATAGCTACAAGTATGATCTCGTATGAAGCTGCCTCGTTGTGGAAGCTCTTCAGTGCATTGTTTGTACATATGATGAATACCATCGTGATCCTCTATGACAACCAGGGGGGATTCAATTGTTGAGGAATCCCGTATTTGATGATTGCTCCAGCAGATAGACATCAGATACTACCTTATCTGGGATATGGTAAGTCGATGAGCGAGGAGGCTCCATCGCATTGAGACTCAGGTATAGGTCACATACATTTTGTCAAAGCCCTAGGGAAAGGTCAAATATGTGACTTTCCTGAACGACTTGGAGTCATTGAGAGACCTTCTTATAAGGGTCCTACATGTTGCATGCATTGAACTCTAGGAGCTTTGGGGGGCTTGGGGTATTGACTAGAGTGACATATGACCACAGGGTGACTCAACCTCCCCTGGTGGCGCGTGATGTACAGGGTGAAACGTTCAAACTTCCCTTGTGATACCCTGTGATAACTTTAGGACAGGATGATTAGTTCTCCTGTGGGCCAGGATGATTAGTTCTCCTGTGGCTATTGTTGTATAGGATGATTCGTTCTTCTGTGGGATAGGATGATTAGTTCTCCTGTCGAGGCATCCTACCCATGCAGTTTGGGACTCATGGGAAGTACCTCTCATCTGATCAATGAGAAAGGAAATGGGGTTAGGGACTATAGTAGTACTATCGATGGACACATCATTGCATCTACTGTACTCCCTATGCTAGGATGACCTCCATTGATCTGGGATCAATGAAACTAATCTGGGATCAATATGAGTGGTTCGAGACACTCTCTTGTGATATTGATCTGGGATCAATAAAACTAACTTCAAGTCAGTAAGAGTGATATGAAACACTCTCTTCAGATGAAACTAACTTCGAGTCAGTAGAGAATGGTATGAGACATTCTCAATCAATTCTTCTTATTCATGGTTTAGTAGAGCAGAGCAGAGCTCAACAGAGCAAAGCAGTGCAGGGCATTGATGGCAGAGATAGTATAGTCAGACATATGGATCAGCGGATGGAGTTCTCCCTAGTTGAGAGGGAGTGTTAAAATTGGCCACTAGGGCAAAACTCCATGTGGGTCATCTTATTAATGGTAGCTAATATTTTTCTTGGATCCCTCTCATCGAGAGGTGTAGAATTGATCTAAAGATAATCCAATTCTGATAAGTATTCATGGAGATATGAATTTATTTGTGTTATGGAACAATTCATCAAGGTCGGATAACAACCAAATAAACCCCACTTGTGCTCAACGTTTTAGTATAAATAAAGGTGCCTTGAAAATCATTTGGACACACATCCTCTTGGTGATCTCTTCCTCTCCACTTTTCTTTGGGTTTTGGTGGGAGGAGAGATAGAAAGAGGATACATTGCCCTAGACGATGCCCTAGATCCTAACGCTATCGTGGAGGAGATTTTAACACAGCGAAGGAAGCCTACATAACGCAGCAAGGAGATATCTAATTGCAGGTATAAAAGAGAAGCCCTATGCTACCCTATACATAACTCTATGGAGAGCCATATGCTGCCCTATACACAACTCTATGGAGAACCCTACACTGCCCTATACACAACTCTATGGAGAGCCCTATGCTGCCCTAAACACAACTCTATGGACAACCCTATGCTACCCTATACACAACTCTATTGGAGAGCCCTATGTTGCCCTATACACAGCTCTATGGAGAGCCCTATGCTACCCTATACATAACTCTATTGGAGAGCCCTATGTTGCCCTATACACAGCTCTATTGTAGAGCCCTATGCTGCCCTATACACAGCTCTATTGGAGATCCCTATGCTACCCTATACACAGCTCTATGTGGAGCCCTACTTTGCCCTATACACAACTCTATTGGAGAGCCCTACGCTGCCCTATAAACATCTCTATGGGGAACCCTACGCTACCTTATACACAACTCTATTGGAGAGCCCTACACTTCCCTATACACAGCTCTATGGAGAGCCCTACATTTCCCTATACATAGCCCTATGGAAAAGCTCTATGCTACCCTAACTGCAGTCCTCTAGGTGATATAAAGGAAGACTATTCAAGCATGCCCCAGTGATAGCCATAGAGGAAGGAAGGTCTGAAAGCGGCTTGTATGACATGGAGAAGAGTGCTGAAGGGTATATGTTGAAGTCTGTCGAGCAAGGCAACATATGTTAGGACTGTGTTGATAATAGTACAGTCACTTGGATGGAGAAAATAGTGATGATACATTGAAGCAACATGATGTTTCAAGCAGCAGATATATTCCAGAAGCATGTTGATGAATGCCACAACATGATGGATACAATAATGAAGTGTATCATAGCATAATGAGGGGTATCACAATGGTGAGATAAAACAGTATGATATAGCAAGTTCATAGTGCTGCTAGTATAACACATTGGGACAGCAGCATGATACTTAGTGCAACAAGTACAACAAGCATGCTAGGGACAACAAGCATGCTAGGGACAACAATCATGCTCGGGACAACAAGAAAGCAAGGGACAACAAGATAGCTAGGTGCAGCAAACACATAGGTCAGTATGGAAACATGGTGTATTGTTAAGTTATGGTATGTTCTATGCTTAGAGCAATTTACTTATTTTTATTATTATTATCCACAGATTAGCAATCACATGTACATAAAGTAAAGTGGAGATAGAACATTAAACGATCGACAGAAAACAAGCCAAGACAAGAGACACAAGATGTGGTGGCTAGCCAGGGACAAACTCCAATATGGGGAACCCTTTGATCAAATCTTCCTTTATCTTCAAAAATTCAATAGAGAGAAATAGTACAAAGATCTTATTTATATCAGCAGCAGCAAACCCTAGATCAGCCCTAAATTAGGACAACAAACCCTAGATTGAACTTGTCAAGTCTCCACCAGTGAGTCATTCACCGTGCACCAGTTCAAGACTTCGCCATGCACCAGTCCAAGACTTTGCCGTGCACTAGTCCAAGATTTCGCCGTGCACCAGTGCAAGATTTCATCACGCACCAGTGCAAGATTTCACTGCGCACTAGTGCAAGATTCCGCCCTGCACTAGTGCAAGATTTCGCCGCGTACTAGTGCAAGATTTTGCCACGCACTAGTGTAATATTTCGTTGCACACCAAGTGCAAGATTTCGCCGCACACTGGTGCAAGATTCCGCCGTGCACCAGTGCAATATTTCGCCGTGCACCAGTGAGAGAGAGAGATGTGATGATAAGTGTGTGTCCAAATGAGGAAAAGGCCTCTTGTATTTATATACAAATGTTGATGATGAATAGATGTGTCTTTTGGGCTTCTGAGCCTACACAAATTGTTGGTTGGCTTGATAATTATTCCATAATCAAAATCAATTCATATCTCCATAAACACTTATTGGAATCGGATGATCTTTAGATCAATCTTACACCTCTCGATGAGAGGAATCTAGGAAAAATATTATCAGCCATGAATAAGGTGACCCACATGGAGTTTGGCCCTAGTTGCCAATTTTAACACTCCCTCTCAACTAGATAGAACTCCATTAGCAATTCATTTTTCTGTAGCTACTATTCATCCATCAAATGCATTGCCCTGTACATCTTGACCCCTGCTCTATTCTACTCCATTCTGCCTGCATTACTCTGTTCTGTTCTACCCTGTTCTGATCTACTCTGCTTTGCTTTGTTCTACTCTGCTCTGCTTTGTCTGAATTATGAAGAAGGAGAAATGATCGAGGATGTACCATATTGACTTAAAGCCAGTCTCATAGTGTGTACCACTGGTCTCAGACCAGTCCTCAACCGACTCGAAGTCAGTGTCATAGTGGGTACAGCTCATATCACTATTCCCAGACTAGTATCATCCTCCACTAACTCAAAGCCAGTCTCAGAGTGTGTACCATTGGTCCTAGACAAGTCTCAACTGACCCAAAGTCAGCATCATAGTAAGTAAACACTCCTACTACTGGTCCTAGACCAGTCCTTCACTGACCCAAAGTCAGTCTCAGAGTATGTACCACTGGTCCCAGACCAGTCTCAACCGACCCAAATTCAGTCTCAGAGTATGTACCACTAGTCCCAAACTAGTCTCAACCGACCCGAAGTCAACGTCATAATGGGTTCAACTCCTACCACTAGTCCCAGACTAGTATCATCCTCCACTGACTCAAAGTCAATCTCAGAGTGTGTACCACTGGTCCTAGACCAGTCTCAACCGACTCAAAGTCAGCATCATAATGGGTACAACTCCTACCATTGGTCGCAGACCAGTATCATTGATCCCAGACCAATGAAGATCACCCTAGCATAGGGAGTGTGGTAGATATAGCGATGCATCCATCAGCACTACTATGGTCCCTATCCTCATTTCCCTACTCATTGATCAAATAAGAGGCACTTCCCATGAGTCCCAGACTGCATGGGTAGGATGCCATGATTGGAGAACTAACCAATCCTGTCCTCATAGGAGAACTAATCATCCTACTACACAATCATCAGGGAGAAAACATCATCCAAATCTCAAAGGATAACTAATCATCTTGATACATAATCGTCATGGAGAACACATCATTCAAACCTCACAAAAGAACTAATCATCCTGCTACATAATCGTCATGGAAAACACTTCATCCAGACCTCACAGGAGAACTAATCATCCTGCTACATAATCATCATGGAGAACACATCATCCAAACCTCATAGGAGAACTAATCATCTTCCTACATAATAATCATGGAGAAAACATCATCTAGACCTCACAGGAGAACTATTCATCATGCTACATAGTCATCATGGAGAACACATCATCTAGACCTCAAAGGAGAACTAATCATCCTGCTACATAATCTTCATGGAGAACACATCATCCAGACCTCACAAGAGAACTAATCATCCTGCTACATATTCGCCATGGAGTGTTACAGGGAAAGTTTTGATTCTTTTACCCTGTGATCATATGTCACTCCAAGAAGTTCCCTGCACCCCCCCCCAAAGATACAAGAGCTCCATACATCATACAGGAACCTCATCGAGGGTTTCTGAACGACACCAAGTCGTTCTCGGAAAGTAAAAAATTTGACCTTTCCTAGGGGCTTTGTCAGAATGTCGGCGACCTATTCATCTACACCGATATGTTGGAGCCTTATAGCTCCCCGTTGCACCATATCTCAAATATAGTGGTACCTGATATCGATATTCTTGAATTGATCATGAAATATGGGATTCTCTGACAAACGAATCCCACTCTGGTTGTCACATAGGATCATGGTGGTATCCAATGTAAATCCAAACAGCTCACTCAAGAGCTTTCACAACCAGACTACCTCACAGGAGGCCATGCTAGCAACAATATACTCTGCCTTGGCGGTGCTCAGAGCCATCGAATTCTACTTCCTGCTCATCCAGGATATCGAAGCAGATCCCAAGGAGAATTAGCAGCTGAAAGTACTCTTACGATCCATCACACTGTCTTCCCAATCAGCATCAATGTATCCAAGTAGCATCACATATTCGGCAGTGTATCTTAGCCCATGAGAGATTTTGCCCCGAAGACATCTCAGAAGATTCTTGGCATCAATCTAGTGAGGCTCAACCAAATATGAGCTCACCATGCTCACTGCAAAACATATGTCCAGACGGAGGTTCACCAAGAACATCAACACGAATGAGTTTATGAAACTCAGAGGCATTTCCCAAATCTGGTCTGACATCACTACCATATAACTTCTGAAAGTTAAGATCCTCGAGGTAGTCACAGGCTTGCAGTCCACCATACCGAATCTTTCCAATATCTTCACCACATATTTTCCTTGAGATAGGAAAATTTCCCTTGGCTTCTGCTAGACTTCAAGTTCTAGGAAATAGTGCATCAGTCCTAGGTCCTTCACTTAAAATTCAGAAGCCAACTCCCTCTTACATTTGTGAATGAGAGGGTCTGCACCTGTTAGAAAGAGGTCATCAACATACAACACTACTATGAGAGGTTTGTCATCTTCAACCTTAAAGTAAAGGTTGGGATCGACTTCACTCCTAGTGAATCCTAGATTGATCAAGTAGTTATCGATCCTCTCATAACATGCTTGGGGTGCTTGCTTCAGCCCATAGAGGGCCTTCTTCAACCTGCACACATGAGATTTTTGATCATAAATCTTAAATCCTTCAGGTTGCTCCACGTAGACCTCTTCTTTGATCGAACCATCCAAGAATGTGGTCTTGACATCCATCTGATGTAGGTTCCATCCTTGCAAGGGCCATGATCGAGCAGATGGTGGTATATCTGGCAACAGGTGCAAATATCCCGTCATACTCTTTTTCTTTTGGCTCCCTAGTGTCAACTTCTTGAGAGCTCCTCAATGTAGGAAGATTGTTCACTTTGCTGAGAGCCATATCTTTGTCAAAGGTGACATCATGACTAATCATGACTTCCCCTTGACTGGCTACATAGATTCTATAGCCCTTAGTATTTTCACCATAGCCCACGAAGATTCCTTTCTTTCTAGATGCACCCAATTTATTCCTTTTCTCTTTTGGCACATGAAAATATACAGGGCTTTCAAAAATTCTAAAATGAGATATGTCAGGTTTCTTACCAGTGAATATTTCTTCAGGAGTCTTTGAACCCAATGCTTGATGAGGGCATCGGTTTTGTACATATACAGAGGTGTTTGCAGCTTCGGCCCATAGAAACTTTGGAATGATCATGGAACATGGCACGGATAGCTTCCATAATCATATGGTTCTTCCTTTCTGCCACACCATTCTGTTTAGGAGTATATGGTGTAGTAGTCTCCCTCTTAATGCCAACCTCTTTACAAAAGTCATGAAACTCGTTATATGTCATATTCAGTCCCATTATCAGTCCTTAAGATTTTGATCTTCTTTTCGATTTGATCCTCGGTCAAGGCTTGAGATGTGTCACATGACATGACACCTAGTGGACTTCCTCTGACCTGATTTCATGAATCAACTCGAAACCCAAGAGTGAAGGCATCTTTAATATTGTTTTTCCATGCACATACCTTTCCATCGTTGAAAGCCACCTTGTAGCCTTTTTCTTCCATAGCTGAAATGGACACCAGGTTCTTTTTTAGGTCATGTACATATAATACATCTTGTAAGTGGATCGTATTGCCTTGATTCAATTTAAGAGAGACATTGCCTACACCTTTCACAGATATTTCATATTATCTCCAAGGACAATTTCCAGGTTAGTTTCTTTCTCTATTAGATTATGGAGAACTTCTTTGTAACCAGTGAAGTGCCTTGAGGCACCACTATCAATAAGCCAATTTCCCAGCGAGTCCGGAGGAGTAGAGGTAGATAGAGCAGCTAGTAGATAATATTCATCCCATTTATTGTCAACAATGTTAGATTCATACCTAGAATTTCTAGCCTTCTTGAATTGTTGTCCTCTTTCTTGATTTCCAGCACTCCTTTTACCTCTGCTATTAGATTTTCCATTCTTTTGATTGCCATGAGAGGGATTTTGATCATTGTCCTGATGTGAGTCCCTTCTATCAAGGCACTCCCTTGCATAGTGACCTACTTTATCTCAAATTTAACATCATCCTTTTCTTCCACCCTTAGGTCCATTTGTTCCTAGTAGCAACAGATGCATTTGATGGAGGCTTAGCAATTCCGCCTTTCACATGGTCCAACACTTCCTGTTCTTCTAATGTTAAATCGAGAGACATCTTCCATCCGTGGTAGTCAAACTTCTCATGGAGCTTATCTTCAGCAGGGAAGTGTGTTGAGGACCCCATTAATTCTTTTTGGATAGCCTGCCAATCTTCTCTTCAGTGATTTCTCTTGCTCTTGCTCGGGCTTTGTCTTCACCTCAGCTCTGATACCATGTTAAGTTATGGTATGTTCTATGCTTAGAGAAATTTACTTCTTTTTATTATTATTATCCAAAGATTAGCAATCACATGTATGTAAAGTAAAGTGCAGATATAACATTAAACAATAAACAAAAAACAAGCCAAGACAAGAGACACAAGATGTGGCGGCTAGCCAGGGACAAACCCCAATATGGGAAACCCTTTGATCAAATATTCCTTTATCTTCAATAATTCAGCAAAGAGAAATAATACAAAGATCTAATTTATATCAGTAGTAGCAAACCCTAGATCACCCCTAAACTAGGGCAGCAAACCCTAGATCGAACTTGTCAGGTCTCCACCAGTGAGTCGTTCACCGTGCACCAGTCCATGACTTCACCGTGCACCAGTCCAAGACTTTGCTATGCACCAATCCAAGATTTCGCCGCACACTAGTGCAAGATTTTACCACGCACCATTGTAAGATTCCATTGTGCACCAGTGCAAGATTCCGCCGCACACCAGTGCAAGATTCCACCACGCACCAGTGCAAGATTCTACTGCGCACCAGTGCAAGATTTAGTTGCACACCAGTGCAAGATTCTGTTGCGCACCAATGCAATATTTCACCGTGCACTAGTGCAAGATTCTACTGCGCACCAGTGCAAGATTCCGCCGTGCACCAGTGCAAGATTTCACCGCGCACTAATGAGAGAGAGAGATGTGATGATCAGTGTGTGTCCAAATGAGGAAAAGACCTCTTGTATTTATATACAAATTTTTATGATGAATAGATGCGTCTGTTTGGATTCTAAGCCTACATGAGTTGCTGGTTGGCTTGATAATTATTCCATAATCAAAATAAATTCATATCTCCATAAATACTTATTGGAATCGGATGATCTTTAGATCAATCTTACACCTCTCGACGAGAGGAATCTAGGAAATATATTATCAGCCATGAATAAGGTGACCCACATGGAGTTTTTCCCTAGTTTCCAATTTTAACATGTAGCAATGGCACATGATGCAGTACAGTGATGGGTACCATCATGATTGATGAAGCATGATGAGATGCAACATTGTGATGATGGGTGCAACATGGTGAGGCGCAACATGATGACGAGATGCAACACGATGATAGATGAAGGAGTCACCTTGGAGAATCAGTTGAAGTAGCATGTCTTCAACTAATCTCATGTATCATCTTCTTAGAGATGATCTATGCTTTCATCTAGATAAGTTAAAGTGTTGACTTCGATTGTAAATGTACTATCTCTCTCTCTCTCTTTCTGTTGAACTATTGAAGAACATATAACAAGAATTGATCAAGGGTTTCCCCACATTAGGGTTTTTCCTTGGCTAGTGCCACATCTTATGTCCTCTTGTCTTTGCTTGTCTTCTGTGATTTATGTTTATTTTCTATCTGCAGTTTACTTTAATGATGATGTAATTGCTAATCTAGAAAATATATTGAGCTAACTATGAAAATTGAAATAAATTTCTCTAAGCATAGAACATACCTAAACTTAAGATGGTATCGGAGCTGAGGTGAAGATAAAGCCCAAGCATGAGTGAAAGAGAAATCACTGAAGACAGTTGGAAAATGAGAAACGGATCAGTGGATTCCTTATCCCTATTCAAATTCACCAAGGGTGAAATCGAAGTAGAGAATATTATCATAATAGAGCAGCGGAAGCTTCTAATCACCTACCTAAAGATCACTTCATTGGGAAGTTCGAATCTAAGGGTGGAAGGAAAGGCAGATGCCTTGGTTGCAATAAATTCGGCCATTATGCAAAGGAGTGTCCGAATGGTAGGGACACATCACTTGATGATGATAACAATCATTCCAGGGACATCTTCAATGATCAGAGGAGTGACGTGTAATGTAGGTCATCAAGGAAATGACCAACTCTTCAGAGAAAGCAAGGAACCCCAGGTATGAAGAATCAAATGTTGTTTCTGATAAAATAAAGAAGCGTTATCTTGTATTGGCCCTCTCCTTCAGATTCTTTGGGAATTTGGCTTATTGATTGTAGTGCTTCAAGGAACCTCATCAGATAGAAGGGTGCTCTATCGAATTTGGTAGAGATGGAAACAACCATGGGATTATACTTGCAGTCGATTCCACCTATCCTGGAAAGGATGTAGGGAATGTTACCCCTCAATTGAATGTGGGTAACTTGATTCATTTACAAGAATATCTTTTATGTACCTGATCGCAAGAAGAACCCGGTGTCCATTTTGGCAATGGAAATCAAAAGGTTTTAGGGTGGAATTCATCGATGAAAAGGTACATGTTTGGAAATATAATTTTAAAGATGCTTTTATCTTTGAGTTCAGGGTTGGCGGGAATTCCATTGGGACCATGTCAGTTGACACATAACATAGGAGGTTTGCAAGTCAGATGATGACAGGGATGCCTGAATTCAAAAGGAGCATGAAGGTACATGTCTGAGATGTATCGAAGGGAAAATATTACAAGGGGATCATTGGCCTCATGTAGCAGGTCCACAAGTTTGGAACAACTCGAGGGGTTTGAGATTCATTATCGGGAATATCATGTGTGCCGGTGGAAGAAAGCCCTCTATGGCTTGAAGCAGATCACCCCAGGTTTGATATGAGAGGATTGAAAACTGTCAGATGAAGCTGAGATTCACTAACAGTGAAGTCGATCCAAACCATTGTTTGAAGGTTTTGGATGATAGACCTCTCATACGGGCACCTTCTAAGGATGACCTATTTCAGACAAGTGTAGACCCTCTCACTTGCAGAAGTAAGAGGGAGTTGTATTCCGTATGTGGAATGTAAACTGCAAGCCCATGACTACCTCAACGATCTTAACTTTTAAAAGTTATATGGTGATGATGCCAGACCAGATTTGGGAAAGTCCTCTGAGTTTCATAAACTCATTTGCATTGATGTTCTTGGTGAACTTCCATTCGGACATATATTTTGCAGTTAGCATGGTGAGCTCATATTTGGTTGAGCCTCATTGGATTGGTGCCAAGAATCTTTTGAGATATCTTCGGGGCACAATCGCTCATGGATTGAGATACACTGCTAGAAATATGAAGCTGCATGATTATTCAAATGCTGACTAGGCAGGCAATGTGGAGGATCACTAGAGCACTTCTTAGTGTTGGTTCTATTTGGGTTCTACTTCAATTTCATGGATGAGTAGGAAGAAAAAGTCGGTTGTTACAAGCACTGCCAAGATAGAGTACATAGCTACGAGTATGATCTCGTATGAAGTTTCCTAGTTGTGGAATTTCTTTAGTGCGCTATTTGTACATATGATGAATACCACCGTGATCCTCTGTGACAACTAGGGGGAGATTCGATTGTTGAGGAAGCCCATATTCAATGATTGCTCCAGCAGATAGACATCAGATACTACCTTATTTGGGATATGGTAAGTGGATGAGCGAGGAGGATCCATTGCATTGAGACTAATGTACAGGTTGCAAACATTTTTTCAAAGCCCCAGGGAAAGGTCAAATCTGTGACTTTCCCAAACGACTTGGAGTCATTGAGAGACCTTCTTATAAGGGTATTGCATGTTGTATGCATTGAGCTCTAGGAGCTCTGGGGGCTTGGGGTACTTACTGGAGCGACATACAACCACAGGGCGACTCACCCTCCCCTCGTGGTGTGCTATGTACAGGGTGAAAGGTTCAACCTTCCCCTATGATACCCTGTGATGACTTTAGGACAAGATGATTAGTTTTCCTATGGGCGAGGATGATTAGTTCTCCTGTGGTGAATGTTGGACAGGATGATTAGTTCTCTTGTCGAGGCATCCTACCCATGCAGTCTGGGACTCATGGGAAGTACCTCTCATCTGATCAATGAGCGGGGAAATGGAGTTAGGGACCATAGTAGTACTATCGATGGATGCATCATTGTATCTACCATACTCCCTATGCTACGATGACCTCCGTTGATCTGGGATCAGTATGAGAGGTTTGAGACACTCTCTTGTGATATTGATCTGGGATCTATAAAACTGACTTCGAGTCAGTGAGAGTGATATGACACACTCTCTTCAGATGAAACTAACTTCGATTCAGTAGAGAATGGTATGAGACATTCTCGATCAATTATTCTTCTTCATGGTTCAGTAGAGTAGAGCAGAGCAGATCGGTGCAGCGCACTGATGGCAGAGATAGTACAGTCAGACATATGGATTAGTGGATGGAGTTATGCCTAGTTGAGAGGGAGTGTTAAAATTGGAAACTAGGGCCAAACTCCATGTGGGTCATCTTATTAATGGTAGCTGATATTTTTCTTGGATCCCTCTCATCGAAAGGTGTAGGATTGATCTAAATATCATCCGATTCTAATAAGTATTTATGGAGATATGAATTTATTTGTGTCATGGGACAATTCATCAAGGTCGGATAGCAACCAAATAAACCCCACTTGTGCTCAACGTTTTAGTATAAATAGAGGTGCCTTGAAAAGCATTTGGACACACACCCTTTTGGTGATCTCTTCCTCTCCACTTGTCTTTGGGTTTTGGTGGGAGGAGATATCTAAAGAGGATGCATTGCCCTAGAGGATGCCCTAGATCCTAACGTTATCATGGAGGATATTTTAACGCAGTGAAGGAAGCCTACATAACGCAGCAAGGAGATATCTAATTGCAGGTCTAAAAGAGAAGCCCTGCTTTTCCCTATACACAACTCTATGGAGAGCCATATGATGCCCTATACACAACTCTATGGAGAGCCCTACGCTGCCCTATACACAGCTCTATGGAGAGCCTTATGCTGCCCTATACACAGCTCTATGGAGAGCCCTATGCTGCCCTATACACAATTTTATTGGAGAGCCCTATGCTACCCTATACACAGCTCTATGGAGATCCCTACACTATTGTATACACAACTCTATTAGAGAGCCCTATGCTACCCTATACATAGCTCTATGGAGAGTCCTATGCTACCCTATACACAGCCCCATGGAGAAGCTCTATGTTACCCTAACTACAGTCCTTTAGGTGATATAAAGAAAGACTATTCAAGCATGCCCCAGTCACAACCATGGAGGAAGGAAGTTCTGAAAGCGGCTTGTATGACATGCAGAAGAGTGTTGAAGGGTATATGTTGAAGTTTGTCCAACAAGGCAGCATATGTTAGGACTGTGTTGATAATAGTACAGTCACTTGGATGGAGAAAACAATGATGATACATTGAAGTAGCATGATGTTGCAAGCAACAACATGTTAATGAATACTACAACATGATGGGTACAACGATGAAGTGTATCAT
Organism: Pinus tabuliformis; assembly: GCA_031772625.1. Taxonomy (NCBI): domain Eukaryota; kingdom Viridiplantae; phylum Streptophyta; class Pinopsida; order Pinales; family Pinaceae; genus Pinus; species Pinus tabuliformis. Next base: position 344,931,966 of record CM062816.1, read on the forward strand.
AGCATAATGAGGGGCAGCACAATGGTGAGATAAAACAATATGATATAGCAAGTTCATAGTGCTGCTAGTATAACACATTGGGACAACAACATGATACTTAGTGCAGCAAGTACAACTAGCATGTGAGGAACAACAGGCATGCTAGGGACAACAAACATGCTTGGGACAACAAGCAAGTAACGGTCAAAAAGCTAGCTAGGTGTTGCAAACACATAGGTCAGTATGGAAACATGGTGCAGCAATGGCACATGATGCAGTACAGTGATGGGTACCATCATGATTGATGAAGCATGATGAGATGCAACATTGTGATGATGGGTGCAACATGGTGTAGCATGGTGAGGCGTAGCATGATGATAGGTGAAGGAGTCACCTAGGAAAATTAGTTGAAGTAGCATGTCTTCAACTGATCTCATGTATCATCTTCTTAGAGATGATCTATGCTCTCATCTAGATAAGTTAAAGTGTTGACTTCGGTTGTAAATGTACTATCTCTCTCTCTCTCTCTCTCTCTCTCTCTCTCTCTCTGCTAAACTATTGAGGAACATATAATAAGAATTGATAAAGGGTTTACCTGCATTGGGGTTTGTCCCTGGCTAGCACCACATCTTGTGTCCTCTTGTATTGGCTTGTATTCTGTGATTTATGTTTATGTTCTATCTACAGTTTACTTTAATGTTGATGTGATTGCTAATCTGGAAAATTTATTGAGCCAACTATGAAAATTGAAATAAATTTCTCTAAGCATAGAACATACCTAAACTTAACATGGTATCAGAGTTGAAGTGAAGACAAAGCCCAAGCAAGAGTGAAAGAGAAATCACCGAAGACAGTTGGAAAAGGAAAAAAGGATTAGTGGATTCCTTATCCCTCTTCAAATTCACCAAGGGTGAAATCGAAGCAGAGAATATTAATAGAATAGTGCAACAGAAGCTTCTGATGGCCTACCTAAAGATCACTTCATTGGGAAGTCTGGATCTAAGGGTGGAAGGAAAGGCAGATGCCTTGGTTGCAATAAGTTTGGCCATTATGCGAAGGAGTGTCTGAATGGAAGGGACACATCACTTGATGATGATAAGAATCATTCCAGGGACATATTCAATGATCAGAGGAATGATAGGTAATGCAGGTCATTAAGGAAATGACCAGCTCTTCAGAGAAAGCAAGAAACCAAAGGTATGAAGAATCAAATGTTGTTACTGATAAGATAAAGAAGCTTTATCTTGTATTGGCCCTCTCCTTTAGATTCTTTAGGAATTTGTCTTATTGATTGTAGTGCTTCAAGGCACCTCATCGAATAGAAGGGTGCTCTATCAAATTTGGTAGAGATGGAAACAACCGTGGGATTATACTTGGAGTTGATTCCACTTATCCCGGAAAGGGTGTAGGGAATGTTACCCCTCAAGTGAATGTGGGTAATTTGATTCATTTACAAGAATATATTTTATGTACCTGATCGCAAGAAGAACCTGTTGTCCATTTCGGCAATGGAAGTCAAAAGGTTTCAGGGTGGCATTCATCGATGGAAAGGTACATGTTTGGAAATAGAATTTTCAAAGATATTTTTATCTTTGAGTTCAGGGTTGGCAGGAAGTCCATTGGGGACCATGTCAGTTGACACATAACACCGGAGGTCTGTAAGTCAGATGATGAAAGAGATGCTTGAATTCAAAAGGAGCATGAAGGTACATGTCTGAGATGTGCCGAAGGGAAAATATTACAGGGGGACCATTCCCCTCATGTAGCAGGTCCACAGGTTTGGAACAACTCGAGGGGTTTGAGATTCATGATTGGGAATCTCATGTGTGTTAGTGGAATAAAGCCCTCTATGGCTTGAAGTAGATCACCTCAGGTTTGATATGAGAGGATTGATAGTTGTCAGATGAAGCTGAGATTCATTAAGAGTGAAGTTGATCCAAACCATTGTTTAAAGTTTTTAGATGATAGACCTCTCATACCAACTCCTTCTGAGGACGACCTATTTCAGATAGGTGTAGACCCTCTCACTTGCAAAAGTAAGAGGGAGTTGGATTCCGGATGTGGAATGGTAAAATGCAATCCCGTGACTACATTGAGGATCTTAACTTTCAGAAGTTATATGGTGATGATTCCGGACCAGATTTGGGAAATGCCTCTGAGTTTCATAAACTCATTTGCATTGATGTTCTTGGTGAACTTTCATCCGAACATATGTTTTTCAGTTAGCATGGTGAACTCATATTTGGTTGAGCCTCACTAGATTTGTAAGACTCAGTCCAGGTTCCTCTAACAGAACTAAGTTCTTTGTTTCTAAATACAAATAAAAGGAAAATAATTTATTTCTAAACATTTAATCGATGACAATTTACCATTCAAAATCTATTTCCGATAATTAAATAGTGAGCATTTCATTCCAATCACCTACATGAGTAATCTTTAAATAGAAGAATACTTGTTCTGATAGCTTGGTTGAGATGCCCCTGAGCTCCTGATCCTGTTGGGATGCTCCTCCTGAGTAAAGACTGGATTTACCTCCTAGCCAACTAGGAAGTAATTCCTAGCCCAAGAAACCTCCACAAGTTCCCAAGCCCTCCGAGCCCAAGTCCAACTAGATGTAGTGTGTCTAAGATGATTAATATTGTCCTTCTCTACTTCCTCTCTTCCATACCTTACTCTCAAAAAAATCTTCCAAAACCAAAACCCCCCCAAAAGCACGACCAAGGATCCCCTTTTATGCCCCCCCTTCTCCTCTCCACCTCAACCACATCTCATTAATGTCATAACTACTCCCTCATCCTTACATTTGACTTCTCTGCTCCCAAGTAAACATGAGAGGGCATTTGGGGATTTGATATGAATATAAAATTGTGTAATTAATTGGAGAGGACCATGTCTTCTCCCAAGTAAATATTCTGGGGATGAGAGATGAATATATAAATTGGTAATTAATTGGAGAGGACCATGTCTTCTCCCAAGTAAATATTTTGGGGATGAGAGATGAATATATAAATTGGTAATTAATTGGAGAGGACCATGTATTCTCCCAAGTAAATATGAGAGGACATTTTTGGGATGTGGATATTTAAATTGGAATAAATGGAAGGAAACCATATCCTATCAAAAGGTAAATTTGAGGAGGTAAGTTGGGAATTGAATAATAACAAAGCTTATATCAGTAATAAATTTATAGTTTCACCAATATAGGTATGTACCAATATTTCTTGATAATTATAAGTCAATATTTTAAGGTCATTTAAACACTTAGTAAAATTTGCATGATAAGATTAAGTAGGGCATTACATACACTCCTCCTTCAGAAAAATTTGTCTCAAAGTTAGAGTGTAAAAGATGCAAGCAGTTTGAAGCATTTTGGCAATAAGGCATAACAAAATAGAGAGAGTTAGAGTAGTAAATTTTGATAAGTCAGAAAATGACATTGTGTCCCATCAAGAGTCTCCAACTGATCTATATCCTCCTATCCTTCTTGACCTACTTCCGTTCCCACCTTATCCATCTTCTACTGTAATATACAGTGGCATCAGGTATACCAATCTAACCACTGATAAAACCAATATGGCGGAAGCATCAACTATATCAACCTAACTTCCCCAACAGGAAACTGGCATTCGTCATCACACGTCTAGGGGAGTGTGTCCACCACTGCCCTCCCACGATTCCAAGTTTGGAGGTTACATAGTGAGAAATACCTCCTCCCCTCCTCAAAACTAGGGTCAACACCCTAATATGGACCACACTACAACGTTGGTTGGATACTTGTCATCGAATAATCCAGTTACATAGTCTTGTCACCTGTCCTTCATACTTTACCTATGTCATAAGAGTGCATATCCCGTAGATACAAAATGTAATAGAAAAATGTACATTATACCTTTCCTTATGAGATGTCTCGACCTTTCCCCATTGGAAGAGTAGATCTTGGCTATCATATAGTTCTTTCCAATCTGCTTGTTAGCTCTTATTCATGCATTTATTTTACAACAATATATATATATATAAGTGATCTTATGACTTCTGGGAGGCTCTGCGGACTCGGCTCTGAACCTAGGGTTTCTAGTGATTCTCTCTGTCATCCAACAATGGCCGACTCTCTGTTATCCCCTTTGCCAGAACAAGGAATATCCTCTATGCCGGAACAAGGAATAGTGGGGGCTGAGCCCAGTGTAAGGAATACGTGGCATCAGCCATCCCCTTTGCCAGAACATGGAATCGAGAAGGCCGAGCCCAAGAAGGAGACCGAATGGTGCTTGAATCTCAATCAGATTCAGAGATCTGAAAGGAATGAATGGCCTAAGCACTGCTTAAATGTAGCCGGTCGGATCGAACTCAGGATGGCTAGGGCTTTAATCCTCAGCGTCGCCGACACAGGGCACACCACCGAAGGAGCAGAAATTGCAGGGAGTCCTTGCACGAATCCGCGCAACAGAATAACTGAATCGATTTCATTGTCATGGATCTGGTTTCCCTATGCGACCGATCGGTCCTCGGTGGCAGATCAACTCTCTTCCAGGTCACGGACGAGGCCCCATCATCTGCTCCAGGGGTTTGTATTCAGTGAGCCGTTTTCATTTCATACAACAGGGTATGGCATGGTCGACGCAGCTCACCATCGCCCAGATCTGCAATCAAGCACACAGTACCAAATCGATTTTGAGCTTTTAATTCAGCATAAAGGCTCGAAAGATGCGATCTGGCCGGAAGCAATCGCGGGTGAAGGAGACAAACAGAATGGGGCACCTCTACATCCCATTGGAACAATGAGGGGAGAAACAGTCCTGATGCCTGAGATTTTCCCTGTGCAGGTAGGGTTTGGGCCCGTTCAAGCACACCCAACGGCTGCTCCAACAAATGCCGCACAGAACGACACGCCTCACAACCGACCAGACCTTGCAAAGACAGGGTTCCACAGGAGCGATCCACTGCGTAGGGGTACAGATCTGGCACAACAAAGGCTCCACAGCACCGATCTAACCCATACAGATGCAGATCTGATTCAGATCTTCATCAAATTGCTTGAAGGAAAACACTACTGCATGCGGCTCAGGAAGGCAACAAGCATCCAGGAATTAAAAAAGGAAATACAGGACCGCCATGGAATCCCAAACGATTTCAAAACCTCATTTATTCAGGGTTCAATCTACAAGACAACAAAACCCTGCAGCATTATGGCATAGCTAATGATTCAACCATTAATCTAACCCTCCGACTGCGTGGCGGAAGCTCTGGAACCAGCTCTAAAAATACAGGTTCCTTTCGGGATGCAGTAAAAGGAAAGGAAGAAAAAATGGGAAACAAAGCAGCACCAACAACAGAATTGCCAGGACCCTACATCGTCGAACAAAAGCCAGAATCACCAACTCTTCAGGTATCTATGCCAGAGGTAATTAACCTATACACTGATTTATCAAATACTGCAGTCATATGTAGATTCAATGGCTTCTGGCCAAAATCAGAAGGCCTGCATCAATGGATCTACTCAACATGGACATCTAACTGCGAAATTTACCTCTGCCCTAAAGGGTTTTTCATAGTTAGATTTGATACAGAACAGGAAAGAGACAGTATTATTAAACAGGGGCCTTGGTTTTGGGGCAGTGCCGGCCTCTTCATAACCCCCTGGTTCTCGGGATTTGATGCTACTAAAATGATAGTCTCAACCATGCCTGTATGGGTGAGGCTTCACGGGCTCCCACTGCATTTCTGTCATCATAAAGTGCTAACCGCCATTGGGAATTCTCTAGGGAAATTCCTTAAAATGGATGAAGACAGAGTAGTCAGGGGTATCTTTACATTCGCCAGAATATGCGTAGAAGTGGATTTGAGTCAGGGGCTACCTGACCACATCACGCTAAACTTCAACAATACCCAATGGATACAACAGCTTGACTACGAAAACACAGCATTCCGGTGCAGGAACTGTTTGCAGACAGGGCATCTCCAAAATGATTGTCCATCAGCTCGAAAGGACCCTAGGAAAACCAAGAAACAACAAAAAAGCCCAAAGGCTGGCAACACACAGAGCCATTGGAAGAAGAGGACATCAAGGAGGACCCTCCAGAGAACCACATGGAACCAGAACCTCAAATGGGACAGAAACAAACTCAGGAAGTAAAAAACCTTCCTACTCATACGGGGCTGATCATTACATATCTACATCAAGAGTTGCAAATGGAAGTAAGTGGCATAAAGAGAACCCATAGCTCGGAAGGCTCAGAATCAGACAAAGAACAACAAATGATCACCATGGGAAACCAGCTAGCTACAACTACACCCACAGTTGACTCGGGAGGATGGCGCCGGGTGGAGAAGAAGAAGGGAAGAAAAGAATAGGCTTACTGGAACATTTTTTATTTTACTTTTTCTGTTACTCTGTTGAATCCTGTCCTTACAGGAATTATTCATCTGCTATTCAGTGTTATTTTCTTAGTTTCTGCTGCCTGTTATTACAGGATCAACCATCTGCATATGCCTATGGCATCTACAAAATGTAATTTTATCAATTATGAATAAAATTATGATTTTTTCCTAGGGGAAAAAAAAAAAAAAAAAAGTGATCTTAAACATCATGTTATTAAGTCTAGTACCATGTGTCAATCTTGTAGTTCATACTGGAAATAAATCATAATTTCACTAAGTCATTCATTAAATAAATCATATCCACTTGATCCATACAGGAAACAACAATAATTCTGATAAGTCATGCACTAAATAATTCATCACCAAGTAGGTCATGCATTAGTTCCTACATCAAACATTTCTACCATCAATATCAAATCCATCTAATGGTTCATATAAGTAGTTTCACATGTCCAACTAAATGCATAAATATTACATAGAGTTCATAAATAAATAACATGGAACGTAAAATAGAACCTTAGCATAGGTATCTGTCTAAGTAAAAGAAAAATGGGCATCACAGATGCTCCAAAGTGGGGTGTAGTCACGAAGTACAATCTCTGCATCCTCCCAGGTAGCAAATCCTGGGCTATAATTGTCCCACTAGACCTTAACCTAGTCCAACATGTGATGTCTGGGCTGTCAAACCCTATGGTTCAAATACTTCCTGAACACACCATTCATGAGGCTCATTGTTATGAAACCAGCTCAAGAAAAGATAGAAAAGATAGATCAACGCCTTAGAATTCAGCCTCTTCGAGGGGGCAACCTCCTTTACATTATATAAATGAACAATTCTTGGATGATTCAAATGACAAAACCTCCTTTCTATATATAGGAGTCTAAGGAGTCACAATATAATCCAGCCGACCTAACAATAATAATATAAAGCCACAAAAATAACAATAGAGGGATTCTATGGGGCACAGAAATAACAATATGGGGGTAATAGGGGCACAACAATATAAATAAGGGGTATAACTACAATAGTAATGGGGTAATCACTAGTATTATAGGGACCCAACATGCCCCTCTCCTTCAAAAAAGTGTTGTCCTCAACGCTTGAGTAGTTCTGGATACTTCTGCATAAAATTCTCATCCTCCCATGTGGAATCTTCAGCGGATAAGTTCTTCCACTTGATAAGATACTCTGAAATTGATCGATTTCGTAGCTGTCGAGTTCTTGTTTCTGTGACTGCTTCCGGTTCCAATATAATTTTTCCTTCCTCATCAAGTTCTGGCAATATTGTTTGAATTGGGAGCTTGTCACCTATAACCTTCTTTAAACATGAAACATGGAAGACTGGGTGCAATCGAGAAGCTGCAGGAAGCTCCAATTTGTATGCCATAGTACCAATCTTTTGCAACACCTTGTACGGACCATAATACTTTGGTGATAATTTATTATCCTTCTTAGCTTGCTTAAGGGACATTTTCTTATATGGTTGTAGCCGTAGGAATACCCAATCACCTACATCAAAACTTCTTTCACTGCGATGTTGATCTGCCTGTTGTTTCATTCTATTTTGTGCCAACACGAGGTTATCCTTTAAGAGTTGGAGGACTTGTTGTTGATGTTCGATGTGATGTTCCACTGCCTGAACCTTAGAATTTTCTCTTAAATATGATGTGATGGATGGTGGTTGATACCCATAAAGTGCCATAAATGGGGTCATTTTTGTTGCTGTGTGGAAGGAAGTGTTATACCACCATTCAGCCAGAGGCAACCATTTGACCCATTGTGTCTGTTTATCAGATACAAAGCAACGAAGATATCCTTCCAAACATTTGTTTACTATCTCAGTTTGCCCATCAGATTGAGGATGATAAGATGAGCTATGAGCTAACTGAGTACCAAGAGAAGAAAATAATTCTGTCCAAAAATTTCCAGTGAAAATGGGATCTCTGTCACTTACAATAATCTTTGGGTTTCCATGTAGCTTTTGAACTATTTCCATAAATGCAGTAGAAACTGTACTGGCTTTAAATGGATGTGATAATGCACAAAAGTGTGCATACTTGGTAAGTCTGTCAACTACCACCATGATGACACTCTTTCCCTCAGACTTGGGTAAACCTGTGATAAAATCCATTGAAACCTCCTCCCAACGTTGGCTTGGAATGGATAAAGGTTGTAATAGACCCGGTGTCTTAATTGTTTCAACTTTATTTTGCTGGCAAACCAAACATTCCGCCACAAACTTTTGAATATCTGATTTAAGGCCATCCCAAAAAAATTCCTTCTTAACCCTGTGGTAAGTTTTTAAAAATCCTGAGTGCCCTCCTAAGGGAGAAGTGTGCAATTCCATAAGAATCTTTTGTTTTAGCTGGGAATTCTTACAGAGGTATAAGCGATCTTTGTACCATAACGAATCATTTTTCCAGCTAAATGTATCAGAAGTACTGGAATCTTGTTGTAGCTTTCGAATAAGTGCCCACACTTCTTCGTCATTCTTCCATTCCTCCCTTGCTTCGTTTATCCAATCTGGTTGGATAATAGAAATGGCACACAACAATGCTTCCACATCCTCATCCTTTCTTGAGAGTGCATCTGCCACCACATTTTGCTTCCCTTTTTTGTAGATGATTTCAAAGTCATAACCCAACATCTTTGTGACCCACTTTTGTTGCTCTTCAGAGGATAATCTTTGTTCTAAAAAGTATTTAAGGCTATCATGATCCGTTTTTACCTTGAAGTGTCTTCCCATTAGGTAGGGTCACCATTTCTTAAGTGCATGGAGTATTGCCAACATTTCCTTCTCATAAATAGCTTTGCTTAAAAACTTTCCCTTGATTGGACGACTTTCAAAAGCAATGGGTCTTTCATCTTGCATTAGAACAGCACCAATTCCATTTCCTGAAGCATCACATTCCACAATAAAGGTTTTTGTGAAGTCCGGTGTAGCTAAGACCGGTGCTTGGCACATTGCCTCTTTAAGATGTTCAAAGGCCTTTGTTGCTTCCGGAGTCCATGAAAATGAATCTTTCTTCAATAATGTTGTTAGAGGTGCTGCTATTCTCCCATAATTCTTAACAAACTTGCGATAATACCCTGTCAACCCAAGAAATCCTCGCAGATGCTTTATGGATGTGGGGATTTTCCATTCCTTAATGGCTTTAATTTTGCTAGGGTCTACCTTAACTCCTTCATGAGATACAATATGACCCAAATATTCCACCTCCTGGACTCCAAAGAAACATTTGGATCTTTTTGCATATAATTGTTTCTCCTCCAATAGTTGTAGCACCCTGTCAACATGTTCAACATGATCCTTCCAAGACTTGCTGTAGATTAGTATATCATCAAAAAATACTAACACAAATTTTCTAAGGAATGGTTTGAAAATTGAATTCATCAAACCTTGAAATGTTGAAGGTGCATTGGTAAGGCCAAAAGGCATGACCAAAAATTCATAATGACCCTCATGAGTTCTAAATGCCGTTTTTGGAATGTCTTCAATCTTCATTCTGATTTGATGATATCCCGAACGAAGATCCAACTTGGTGAAGTAAATTGATCCATGCAATTCATCCAGTAATTCATCAATAACAGGAATGGGGAACTTATCTTTAATAGTGAGCTTGTTGAGCTCCCTATAATCTGGACACATGCGCCATGATCCATCCTTCTTGTGCACCAATACTACTGGAGCTGAGAAAGAACTTTGACTCGGTTGAATTATACCAGCCTCTAGCATTTCTGCAACCATACGTTCAATTTCACTTTTTTGGACATAGGGATATCTGTACGGCCTGATGTTTGGAGGAACACTTCCTGGAATCAGATGAATAGCATGATCATGATCACGCATAGGTGGGAGACCCTTGGGAGTCTCAAATACCTTGGAATGATTGTCCAAGACTTTTTGGAGATCTGGAGAAATAGATGATTCCAATGTGGAAACATCTAGCGAGCATAATTGTGCAATTACACCTCTTTGCTCCTTTTTTAGAAGCTTTGTCATACCATGAGAGCTGATTATCTTTCCTGGTTTCCCTGCAATACCCCTTAATTCAACTTCCTTTCCTTCCGCAGAAAATTTGATGAAAAGTTCTTGAAAATTAAAAGCTATTGTACCCAAGGATTGTAGCCATTGGACTCCTAGTACAACATCAGCACCTCCCATTGGAATGGAAAGCATTGGGCTAGTCAATACATATTCTCCCATGGATAGCTTGATATTATGGCACTTTCCAGAGCAATTTATTGTTCCTCCATTTGCAATCATCACTTGACACTCTGGTGCTGGATATAGGAAGCAATTCAATTCTTTTGCTACCCTACAATGAATAAAATTGTGGGTGCTTCCTGAATCAATCAACACTATTACCTTTTTCTTCTTGATTTGTCCTTCTATCTTGATGGTTTGAGGAGTGGTAATTCCTGCCAATGCATTACAAGATATGGTCGGATTTATTTGTTCTTCATCTAGGCTTTGTTCCTGGAGTATATCTTCTTCTTTTGACCTTTCTTGCTCCTTTTCTTCTTCCTCTTCACAATCTATGTAGAATAATTTCTTCTCAGCACACTTATGACCTTTAGTGTATTTGCTATCACAACTGTAACAAAGCCCTTTTGCTCTTTTTTCTTCCAATTGTTGTGGTGTCAACCTTATAGGTTGTGGAAGACTAGGGGCAACAACACTTCCGTCTTTATAGTTGTGAGTGGTATGCTTCCTGGTTGCCATAATTTTGCTTTCCATTTTTCTTGCTAACCTGAATGCCTTCTCTAATGAATCAGGTTCCCAAAGGCGAACATCATGTTGGATATTATCCTTTAAAGACCCTATGAACACATCAATCCTATGCTCCTCTGGAATATCTTTTACCCTTATGTTCAATTTTTGGAACTCCTCAATGTGCTCCATTACTGACCCCTTTTGTTTGAGACTTATCAATTGGCTAAAAAAAGTGTTGCTTTTTGTATCTTCATAATGTGCTATCAATTCTTCCGTAAAAATTGCCCAAGTGATAAATTGTTTACGAGAGCAAAGCCATTGATACCATACAAACTGATTTGGTTCCAAATATACAGTTGCCATACGTACCTTTTGTGCGTTTTGCACATTATTGAGATCGAAGAATTGCTCCATCTGTAATATCCATGTAGCGGGATCCTTGCCATCAAACTTCCTCATATCGATTTTTGGAATATGGTGATTCTTTGATCCAACATTAGCATCTATGGTATCATGATTAACATTTCTTTTGTTTTCATCATGAGTTTCATTTACTACATTTTCACCATTAGTGACCCTTTCTTGTAGCAACTTCTTCAATTCTTCCATGTCTGTCTTCATATCTATCTTTAAATCTGCCATGTCTCTCTTCAAGTCTGTCTTCGAATCATCCATCTTAGCTTCCATGCCCTTTATCTTAGATTCCACGCGATTTATCTTAGATTCCACGCCACTTATCTTAGCTTCTGTTAGCTTTTGTGAGCGTGACATTTGTTGCACTTGTTCTTGTAATTTTGATATATCATGTAGCATTTCTTCCTCTTCTTCATGGGTCATGCTAGAGCTTTCAGGTTCCTTACTAGGTGTTTGCATTTTCTTTCCTCGGGGCATCAGTTACCGATAATAATGCTTTACTATGCCCTTTGAATTCCGTTAAACCAAGCTTACACAAAAATTTAAAAAAACTACACACCTTTTTTCACTTTATAGAAGCCTGATATTGAATCTGATGTATCTCTGTAATTTCGGATCATCCAGTTCTGAAATTGCTACCTGTAGTAGCCTTCTGTGTCCTCTTTCCAATGCCACAAGTCTGAGCCAAATTGGATTCTCCAAGGAAGAGTTATGTGAAATCTCCCACAGTGACTTGCTTTTAGACTGGTTCAATAGAGCGAACTTGTAGGACGTGCCACGAGTCACTGTTTCAACCTTTGAATCTAAAACACACACACAAGAAACTACAGTCCGTCCTCTTTCTGTACCTTTTTACGAAATTTCAATCCGATCCTCAGAGAGAGAGTTATGACGATTTTCCCCAGATCACCTGTTTTGAATGTAATTCAGGAGTCTGCAAATAGGTCAACTTCCTCAGATCATATCTCCGAAAATATCACGCAAAAAGCTCTGAAATTTGGACCCAAGGTTCAGCGCCAATTCTTCTCAAATGGGTTTTTTTTGCGACTTCTAAAACGTCACAGAAAAAAAGTTATAGCGAAAATGCCACGATGACCTGTTTGGAGCAGCGAAACCCTAGAATTCCAAAGCTCTGATACCAAATGTTATGAAACCAGCTCAAGAAAAGATAGAAAAGATAGATCAACGCCTTAGAATTCAGCCTCTTCGAGGGGGCAACCTCCTTTACATTACATAAATGAACAATTCTTGGATGATTCAAATGACAAAACCTCCTTTCTATATATAGGAGTCTAAGGAGTCACAATATAATCCAGCCGACCTAACAATAATAATATAAAGCCACAAAAATAACAATAGAGGGATTCTATGGGGCACAGAAATAACAATATGGAGGTAATAGGGGCACAACAATATAAATAAGGGGTATAACTACAATAGTAATGGGGTAATCACTAGTATTATAGGGACCCAACACTCATGAATACTGTTGTGCATTGGTCAAACCAAATGGAACAAATACGAACTCGTAGTGCCCAAACCGAGTTCAAAATGCAGTTTTTGAGATGTCACTTTCCTTAATCCTCAATTAGTGGTATCCAGATTGTAGATCTATCTTTTGAGAAAACCGTTGCTCCCTTCCTTTGATCAAATATGTCATCTATTCTAGGTATTGGGAACCTGTTCTTTGTTGTGGCACTATTCTTCAAAACAAAGTACTAAGTTGTTCATTTTGTTATGAGAGTGAGTCGAGAGAAGCATTCCAGCATTTCTAACATTGAACTCTAAAAGGTTTAATTTTTTTGGCTAAAGAATCTTGGATTGGGAATAAGTTGAAGTCACTTAAGCTAGATTCTTAAAAGCTTAGAAAATAAAATAAATTGTTCATTTCATTAGGAAAATGACTCTAGAAGATGATTTCAGAATGCAGAAACAACATTAAGGAATAGGAATACCAGTGCATTAGGAAAATTTTAGAGATGCTTTAATTCATATGTCACACACACCAGAACTGGTGCAAATTCTTGTACTTAGAAGACTAAATTAATGCCATTTTATAGGAGGGTTTCCAAGCTCAAGATGTCATGTTGGTTGTAGTGGATTGATTAATGAAATATGCTCACCTTGACAACATTCATAAAGGTTCCAAGGCCCTCCAAGTTGCAAGTATTTTCCTTAAAAGAGGTAGATAAACTACAAGAAATGATGAAATTCCAAATTATCACCAATGACCATGAGCGAAATCACAAGTAACATCTAGAAGGAACTCCATGCAAAAGATGAAACAATGAGAAAATAGGGACATTATGGTAATTCCAATTATAAGACTGGGTACACCTATAATAAATGACCTACTTTTGTGGTCCTTTGTTGGACATTAATATAATTATTTTATCTTATCTAGGGAAGAAAGGAAAGTGAAAATTGGCAACTAGATTCTATGGATTTTCCAAGACATTGAAACAAAATGGGGAGATTGCCTATGCAATTGGGCCACCCAACACTCATAGGATTCCACGTTTCCTCCCTTAAGAATTACATTGGACATAATAGTCCTATGCGTACAAAATTTCTTGAGATGGATGAGAATGGAAGGGACAAGCATAGTTGGAACCATAGGGCATCCTAGGACCTAAACAACCATAAAATGATCCTCAATCCAAGGAGGTGAAACAATGCCTCATCCTAGAAGGATTACCCTATAGAAGATACCATGTAGGACATTAAACAATTCCAACTGCAACATCCAAGTTTTCCCAAGATATAAAGGCTTCTTTGAAGGAGGAATCATGTTATGTACCTCCCTAGCTAAGTTGCATGAAATGCTGAAATGTTTTGGAGTTTTTGAAATGGGTACGTTTAGAAACGTCACCTCCCAAAATGGAAATGTTAGCCGAAACGTCATATTTGTATATATAAAAAATATGTATAAATAAATAAGTGAATAACACATTATCTTTGCAAGAAAAAAATGAAATAAGGCCCATAGATGACAATTTGGAAGGAAAACAAGTTTATATTAAATTTCATTAATAGTTACATGATGGCCGAGCTTCGGCCAAGTTTCAGAGTTTTGGTTATGGGTATTGCTCAAAACGTCGGGTTCCTAGAAGTTTCATGCAACATAACTCCCCAGTATCAATAAATAAAGACAATAATTTCCATTATGCAGTGTGTGATTAATTGTAGTTATTTAACAAAGCCCATATTGCATTAATAAAGTAACCAGATAGATAATTAATGAGTTGACAAGGTCAATAAGGCTAATAAGCCTATAAATAAGGAAGTACCAGTTGTATTTCATGTGCTTGGAGCCATTTTGGGTAGTACCCTCTCTCAAACAAGTATTTCTCATTCTTAACACAATCCATCTTGTTTTTCTTGTGTTTTTATCAAGAAAGTTGGTTGTTCTTCTCTTCTTGACATTCCGTTGATCTTTTGTGAGTGAAATGGTGCACCAAGGTACTCCACATGGAGATCCTAGGTACTGCCACAAATCTAGGTGGAATCTCTGGCAGGTGATAAGGATGGCTGCTCTCCACTTCTTGTGGGGAGAGAAATGTACTAGGGTATTCGAGATTTTTCCACACAAAGCTTCAATGTTCTATAGAAATACAGTGTTCAACTCATCTGATACTGTTGGCCAGATAAATCGATCTTGCAGACAAGACCGATCTCCCTAGTATCAAAAGATAGTCTAGCAACAAGCAAACAAACAAATCTATCTTTCTCTAAACATATGAAATTCATAAATAAAAACTATAGAGGTGTTTAGACCCTACCTTAAGTCCAACGCTAGTTTGTAGTAGCCATAATTCAACCATTCGAAAGAGTTTTCTTTTGAGAACCTGCAATCACAAACAAGCAAACATCAAATAACACCTGCATAGCTAATATCATAAATCATGTCCATTATGGTGATCAAGCAATCCATAAAATAAACCTTAAAACATAGCTTATTGAGAAAAACAAAATTATTTGTATTAGCTTTGAATTAGAAGAAACTTACAACCTTTTCAACCTTGATGTTGAACAAGCTCTTCCCAGGGTCCGAAATAGGAATTTCCTTTACTTTGAAAAGCCTTACACTCTTCCAAATGTGATCAAAGAGGTATGTAATCTCTCCTCATAAAAGCTCAATTACGAAGACTAAGTTCCAACAACATTTCACCTCAAAAATATTCAGCTTTTAACCTCCCCAGTAACCAGCCCAATGCTTCATTTTATAATACAGAGGAAGGAGGTTACAGGTCCACCTATGAAGGGATAGAGTCCTCCTTCAAAGGGATAAGCTCCTCACATCAAGGGGTTAGCTCTTTAAGGTATGAGATGCATGAACCTTAAGGGAGTGAACTTGCCACCTCAAGATTCCTTCCAGAAGCTCTAGAAATGACTCAAAGTGAGTTTTTAAGAATATAATTGCACCTTTTTAACTTTTACAGGGGTCTACACCCATAAAACAGAGACAGAGTGGTCAGGTACATAGGAGACATGGCCATTAGGTGTGGGACTGCAGGTATTGCTAAGAGAAAGTGTAGAACCAGAGTTTTAGAGACTTTTGAGGGCTTTCTCTTATTTTCAAGGCTTGATATGAGGAATTGAGGCTTAAGACTTGCAAAGGAGGAAAGTATGAGTGGTAATGGACTCACACAGATTGCAGAATGCGAAGGTGACAATTTTTTGTGCAATAGATTGCCCCCTAAAGTGCGAAGTGTGTCATAGATTAAGATAGAGTTTGTCATCTATGAAGAGTGAATTATTTTATCATTTCAAGGATCATCCCGTGGACACCCCAGTCAGAACCTATAAAACACATTCAATGCAAAATATATATATGTAAATATATCATCGTTGAGGTAGGCATTCCAATACTCATATCAAAACTAACTAGAAAACTGACTAAACTGTTCTGATACAGAAATGCTTTTGTAATACATCAAGAGTATAGACACATGTAGACACAATATGGGCGTAGCCATCTGTTTATGAATACTCCACTATATAATGAATAACAAAATTCCTCGCAGCCTGGATGGTAGAAACTATATCCAGGGTCTTGATTTCTGCTTCCCGAACTCGTACGGTTCTATCCATGTGAATGAATGTGTCGAAGTCGAACATGGTAGAAACCACTTGATTACCAGTCAATGATGTGAATTGTTAACAAGTGTGAGAGAAACCACCAGTAATGTCAATGGCTCTCAAAGTACTCAGTACAATCCATGAAATGTGAATAAATGAGCTGATGTCGAACATGTCATAGAATCCTTTGATCGAAGGTCAATGATGCAACCTATCGTCGAAGGCGAGAAACCTGCCATTAGGGCATGCAGATTTCAAGGTACTGACGATTTCTAGATCATCTTTCTAAATAATGAGCTGAAGTCAATAGAAAGCGATCTGTCATAGGAAAGCCCACAACACGAAATCATAGATCAAGTGTTGAAGAAATATAGTAGCAAGGACTGACTTAGGGATGGTCAAAATGGATGACAGATATTTTGCAGATGAATGGTTTGTTTAAATTGATCTCTTGAACACATAACGACACTGCAAATGGCTTGGTGACAATTGACCTAAAGATAATACCCAGAAACCAACTGAAGAATTTCAATATGGTTTGATTAACTATTAGGCAAAGGATTTTCCCAACTCAGGTGAACAAAAGCGTCGTGTTCAAGAGTGGTTAACAGCTTTTCTAAAACACAAAGTGTAACAAACAGGTTCATTTTTCTCTCTTTTCCCCCACGATTTCTGGCAAGTACCTCTTTATTTTTGACAAGCTTAAGGAGGATAACATTTTCTTGTTTATAAGCTCATCTTTTGGATGAGTCCAACTTAGTTTAAAATTCGAACCCTAAGAAGGAGTGGTTTGTTCCTGTTTGAAATTGAACAGGTCCTCTACTGTTAAATTTTAATGAGTCCAGTATAGGAAAAACTCAGTGTTTTTCAATTTTAGGGAGTCAGAAAAAAAATTTAAGAAAACTCCATGGGTATCATTTTTCGTAAATTTGTGTCCCTCAAGCCCAAAAAAGTATAAAATAATACTTGAGAGAACCGCTTGACCATTACGATCAAGGAGCACTTTTCGTAATTAGTGGCTCTGATCTGAAAAAGTAAAAAAGTGATTGAAGACACGTCATTTTATAACCAATATTGAACTTGAAACGACAAAAGTCTGGCGATCATTTCATGTTTATACGGTCAGAAAAGAGTTGTAAGTGGACCACCCTTTTAATTTCGTTTAACGAGTTAAAAAGGGGAAAAACTCGGCAATCTTTTCATATTTTACGAGTCAGAAAAGAGTTGTAAGTGGATTGCCTTTTTAATTCCATTTAACAAGTTTAAAAAGGAAAAAACTCGGCAATCTTTTCATATTTTACGAGTCAGAAAAGAGCTTAAAGAGGACTCCAATGTTTCGCTTTTTTGTAAATTTTGGAAGAGTCTGAAAAAGTGAGAAAAGTAGGTTCTTTGTTGAAAATGATCAATTTTCCTGGAAAATCCAATATTCTGCACAAAAACTCAAAACATTACTCATACCTATTTAAGATAAATAAAAATGTATCAAAAAGTTACCTTTTTAAAGTGAAAAATAAATAAATTAAAATTCAATAGTTGAATTGAGGCTTCTGTGATCCATAATAGTTGAAAGAATAACTTCGGCGTAAATCACATGTAGACAAACATTTGTCGACGCGTTTCGAACCAATTAGTGTGCTTCATCGTCAGGACAAGTTGAAGAAACAGATCCAGCTTAGCATGATAAATAGTCCGAGCAGAGTCTCCAATGGCTAAATTGACTAACACAACTAATTTTGACCTTAGGGCCTAGGTCTAATTATTTTATTATTATTATTATTATTATTATTATTTATTTATATTTATTTATTTATTTTTTTTTATATTATTTATGGAAATAAGTTAAATTAGGTAAAAATATTAACATTAATGGTTGGTTTAAAAAGAAATTTAATTATATATATATATATATATATATATATATATAATTAAAGTTATAATATTAGGTTAATAAGATAAAGGTTAGGATTAATAAGAAAAATAATATCAGTGGTTAAAAAAAAAAAATAAAAATAAATAAATAAATAATAATAATAATAATAATAATAATAATAATAAATAAATAAATAAAAATAAAAATAAAAATATCACTAATTTATTTATTTATTTAAATTAATTCATAATTATTATATATATATATATATATATATATAAATCATAATATTAGGTTGTTAAGTGACAAGTAACTTAATCGTTAGTTTATTTTTAATTATTATTATTTATAGAAATTAGTTAAAAATATATAAAATAATTTTAATGGTTGGTTAAAGAAGTAATTTATTTTTATTTAAATTTTATATATATATATATATATATATATATATATATATATAGGATGAGAATTTTCATTTATTAATTTAATAATAATTTATAATACTTATTTTAAAAAAGTAATTTAATAGTTATTTATTAATAATCAAATATATGTATATATAATTTATAATAAAAATTATAAATTAAGGATAAAATACTTTATAAATAAATAGAATAATTCAAAGGTTAGCTTTAAAAAGATAATTTATTTATTTAATTAAATTATTTATTAAATATTGTTAATGTTGCATATATA